>JAFBJZ010000772.1:4497500-5097500 GCA_016785225.1 Psettodes erumei | reverse complement strand
TACGTACCTGCAGGATTTCATTCAGCAGACTCTCCCTGCTTCTCCCCTCTGTTTGTCTCTCACCCCTGCCTCCCTCTTTGTGGGTATGGTTGAGCTTGCCAGCCTGTTTCTGAAGGAGAGAGCCTTCACCCTATCGAGTCAGGGACCGGGGCTCAGCTGCAGAGACTGACATCATCCCTTTCAGAGAGGAGGTTTTCCCCTCCCGCTATCTGCACCCTCTCCCTCTCTTTCTCTTTCTCTCCCTCTCTGTCTCGCTCTCCCTTTCTCTCCCTCTATCTCACCCTAACTCAGCCACTCACTCACTCTGTACAGTAGTACACTCCTCCTATCTCTCCCTCCCCTGCTTCTCTTCTCTTTTTTATCGCTCCTTCTATTCTCTCTTTCATTTGCTTGCACATATTGCTACTATTTTTCAAAGCTGCCGCATGTGAGAGACATTGACACTAAAACTGAGGATCACAGTAACAAGTGCTAAAATGGGACTTTGCAGCAGTCTGGTCTCATATTATATTTTACCCCTCATAATCAAGCAAGTGAACCTGCCATCAGGAAGAAACTTATCCACCAGGAGTTTTCCATTAGAGGTTTTATTAATGATGTAGTTGCCTGCAGGTCTTTCACAATCAGCTTCCCCTATTCCTCCTGCACTTCCTTTCCATCCCTGTTAAAGATCAAGGATTGGAGGAGTACATCAAGACTAAGCCTAATGGGCAGCCTACTTTCACCTATCCAATTCTTTTAGATCAGCGAGAATGAAAAGGGAAAGGAGCTAAGCAGAGGGAGACTCTTTTGAGTCTATTGAGATGGATGCCTGCTGTGGTGCCTGCGGTGGTGGAGCTCAGTGTTGCTGTCCATGGTGCTGATTACAGCTGAAGGAGACATCACTGAGGACAGCGGTGACCCTGCAGACCCACAGAAAATAGCCTTGAACAGAGCAGGGAGGAAAAACCTGTTTCAGCTGCTGCAGAGACCTTAATAAATGCACACGCACGAGCTCACACACACACACACACACATCAGTGTACACACAGGCTGACAAACACAAGCACACACATATAGAGACTTACGTCTACCTCCCAGCCTCCTCCTCCTCTGTCTCCCATGGGCATTTCTCTGCGTCTCAACTCATTTAGGCTTACATTCATCATTGTAAGGTAACAGTGGCAGGTGGGATTAAAATGGATTAGCCCTATTAAAGAAATGTGTGGTGCATATTACAGCCAGACCCACACACACGCACATGCCCAGTTGTCTAAAGAGCCACATGGATTTTTACTGTAAGGCTCGGCACTGAACTCACTCCTTAAACACAAATGCAGCAGAGTATATTCAAATGCACACACGTGAGCATGCAGACACCGATGTGCACACAGTCTGGTGAAGGCACACAACGGAGGGATAAAGTTAAAAGGGCTGACAAGGTGGCTTGATGATGATATCCACAGCAATGAAACAGGGGAGAGAAGTAGCTGTAGATGCTGTGTATATTGCTTCCTCTCTGCCACTCACACTGTGGACTCCTTTTTGTTGTCTTAACTCTCGTCTCAAGAGGTAGCTTTTAGAATCTCGCCTCCCTGTTTCCATAGTGACACTTTCCCTCCTTTGTGCTGGAGAGTATGTGTGTATTTCAGAGGCACACAGAGAGGAGAAAGACAAGCATAGGGAGGAAGAGAGGAGGGGGGTGACAGCAGGATAACTTGGTTCACTTACATTTATTCACTACAAAAAGAGGGGGGGGGGGTGATACACACAGTTTTCTACACCAGAGAAAGCCTCCTCCGTTCACTTCTCACTGGCTGTCAGCAGTGAGTTACTTAACTTTTAACTAATAGCTCTGCAACAGCTCGCCCAAAAATAAAACAGCACTTACTTCACCTACCAACAATAGCACATGCCAATTCTGTGTCTGAGTTCATTCCTCACAATATTGTGCTGTTGTTTTTTTCTTTTGTGGCTGTTTTAAGTTTTCTGAGTAAACATTGTGGGGGCTGCTGGTGCAACTAGAAATATACCTCACACATTTTGAAAAAGAATTACAGGTTAATGCTACACTGTAAATTAATTAACAGTTAATTAAAACATGAATGCTGAATTACACATTTAATTGTTGAGGTTATTTTCTTCAAAACTGCTGCATATTTGGAAAAATAGACATAGCTAAAGACAACTGAAATATGGATTTCCATTTATTATGAGAATTTATTTGAGGCTGTTGTACAGGCAATGCTCAGTCCAAACAGGTTACCTCATCTTAACAGCTGTCTGACTCTGTTCAGGATCCTCATGTAACCGATTCAACATGCAGCCACATTATGTGTTCTGTATGTTATTGCACAGCTATGTTGACTGTAAGCTCAGGAAGCAATAATGAAAAAAAAACACTGACAATGACCTTCAAGGCTACAACTATTACCGAGATAACATACTACCTAATCTAAATCTGCACGCCTGTGTGTAATAAATTATTAATTATGGATATTAAATGACTGAATTTATCACTTTCAAAACAACCTGGGTGGATTTGGGAGATTGATGGCAGGAAAACAGATGTGTGTACTCCCTCTGTGTGTGTGTGTGTGTGTGTGTGTGTGTTTGCCTATTTCAGAGTTTAAATCTACCCGCATGGTCCAGCAGGAATCAGCACAGAGAGACTCAGCCATGGAGCAAATCCCTTCTCCCTGTGCCCTCCAGCATCTCAGCCAACTGCGTTCCACATCAGTGGATCGGTATCAGAAGCAAGGACACCGGAGGCTCGCCTGAGACGCAGGGTCGACTACACATAAGGGGATTGTCTAAACTGAGATGTCTGCCATCTTGGGTTGTCACAACTCTTGTGCATAAACATGGATGCACCTGACAAACTTAATGAAATGACGGATGAGGTAAATGGATCCTCTAAGCGAGGCTGAGCTGCAGTTTCCCTTCTTAATCACTCACAATCCTGACTGTGCAGCGAGTTTAAAAGAAGAGACATTTTTGGTTTTCCTTTTATACACTGCTTTGAGTCTTGTTTCCATGTGCACTTTCATTTGACCCCTGCCTGCTCTGCTATTTTCATAGTGATTTCCCAGCGTATCTTGTGTGGCTTTACCTCCTGTGTGTAATTGTCTGCCCCATCCTAATGTGTTCCACCTGTGTTTCATTATCTTTACCTCCTGGTGTATATAAGTCTTGGTCTTTGCCTTTGTCTTTGTCTTTGTCAGTTTGTCTGTTTTACCAACTGCCTTTGTCCTGTTGTTGCTGTTTTGCTCCTGTTTTTGCCCACTCCTTTTTGCCTGCTGTTTTTCTGTTCTGCCTTTTGTTCCTGTTCTTCTGGATTTATGCTCCCTATTCTCTCAGTGTGTCTCCATTCACCTACCAGAGTTTCCTGAGTTTCTTAGTCTTCAAGTTTAGATTTTTTTTGGTTCTTGTGATTGAAGTATTTTGGTTTTTTGTTCTTCCTTTTGCTACATGGACATTGTTGTTTTCATTATTTAAAACCACTGAACTGCTTCCCCCTGCATTTAGGTCCTACACCTTGCAGCTTTGTGACAAAAGGCCCTAGAAAGTCCCTGCAAACTCCACCGGTGTTCACAAAAAAGTCTCAACTCCTTCAACTAGCTGTAGGTGCTCTCCTCCATTTCTGAATACCTTAAAATGACTAACATGGCAGCAAAACATGATGTGAGTGCAATGGAGGGGTGGTATTGAATAAATTGGAGCTTTTCCCCATGAGGTAAGTGGTGGTTCTTGACATGCTTTCTGGTTTTGTATGAGCGAGAGAGAGAGAGAGAGAGAGAGAGAGAGAGGATGTGGTGAAAAGAGACTACTCGTGTCAGCAATGTTGACCAATGCTTGAGTGGCTCTGAGCTGCTCTCAGCGGCAGGTTGAAGTTGTCTTAAGCCCAGTGTTGCTCAGCTGCTCCATCAGCCCTACAGTTATCACCATAAAAAGCAGCCAGCCCATGACCCTGACACTGAGGCCGAGGAGGAGGCGGAGGTGTACAGCACTCCATCCTTCACTATTCCAAATTACTGTAACCTACCTGCCAAAGACCCTCCACTGTAGACTGAAGGGAGAGGTCATGTTACCTTGTGAGGATTTTGTTATCACCGAGATATTGAAGCTGCTCATCCATGTGATTTCAAATCTGTGTGCGCGAGCAAGTGTGTGACTCGAAACAAGTGGTGCACGTCCCACGGATGACTGTGTAGTGTTCTCTTCACTTTTCTATTTTGTCTTGAATCAATCCCCCAGAGTGTAACATTACCTATTTCTCTCTGTATAATTGGACTGGATGACAGGCACATCTGAAGTCAGCGGATGAAAGCCTCTCCTGACAATGGAGTGTCTGGCCTGTGACATGACTTGAATGAGGAAGAGATAACGCTGCCACATGCTGCCACACATGTGCCCATGCACTTATATTGTAGGTGCCTAAGACACAGATGAGCAAGAAAGGCACAAAATTTGCATTTATCCATTTACTTCCTCATTTGTCACACAAATTAGAACAGCTAGTGTGCACAAAGAGGAGGCAGAGGAGATGAAATGATTTACTTTGTATGATGATCTCAAATGTGATCTGCAATAAATCCTATCTGGATGAGAAAAAAATAACTTGCTGGTGATCAAATTTATTGAAAGTGCAGACCAAATATTTGCTATCAAATTCTGCATTCTGCTTGCTCTTCATAATGCTGGTGTGACAGACTGTAACTTTGAATAGCTGCCAGTGAAACAAATTATTATTCAGTTTCCCCTGTATTCTGGCTTGCCTATTTATATCTGCGTGTGAGGGTGTGAATTTAATATCCTACAGTGGGCTATGTATCCTATGCATATAAACCCACACATAAGCACACAAGGTATACACACACACTCACACACACACTATCAGACTGTGCACAAACTGTGAATACATTTCAATAAAGCACTCAAGGAAGTATTTGTAAAACCAACTGGATTGTCAACTTGTGCCCCAAAAAGCACAAAATGGCTCTCTCTCTTAGTGTATTTGCTGTTCGCTTTGTCACCACAGAAACCACCATTACCCAAACATCCCCTGGCTGATGGACACTTACATTAAAAGTGCCTCCCCCTCTCCCTCTGTTAAATCCTTTCCTTCCATCACTCTCCCCCTGTCATCACTTACCATAATTTGGTCAAACAAGAAAACATCTCTGAGAAACTGTGCCACTCTCGCAGCCTTCATTTTTGTTCTCAGCACTGGATCTTATAAATGACAATAAAGCTCTGGCCCAAAATGCCATAAAAGATTTCAGTGTATTCAGTGTGTTTTGGTTTTTTTTTAATAAATCAAAGCCACTGGTGGAACACTATGTGGTGCCTAAATCAATAATGTTCCAAGGCCCAGAGTGAAATGTTTCTCTGAACAGAACATTGATTTATCTCCCCCAAGTTGGCTATATTCATACTCTCTAATGACACCCTCTGTGTCACAGCACATACTATGACATGGATGTACAGAATAGGTAGAGGAGTTTATAATGGCAGCTATAAATCAATATGACATAATGTCCAAAAGTGATTGGTTTTCTTTCTCTCCTTTAAATCCCCTTCATGACCTGGACATGGCCTCATGGAGTATGTATTTCTCTTCTATATGGATACTGTGTTCTTCCTGTATACAATATAGGTGGACATATCATGGGCACATGTGCAATTTAATGCAACACAACACTTCTGTAATTAGTACAGAAGCTATTTTTCTTTTTATGTTGTGGTTATACTTTGGAAACCTGTACTAATCTGAAGTCTATTTCCAGGGGTCTTGTTTTCATGGAGCACAGGTGTGCATGATGCAGCCATTAATACCAGCAGTTGCCACTTGATTCATTTGGTTGAACCAAGTGGCCAGGGAAGAGAGGGGGGTAGGTCGAGGGTTATTTTTGTTTCATTTGGCTTTTGTTTGGTATTTCTTTAATTCATAATGTATTTGATTTAAGTCACTGACAGTCATGTGACTTTGTAGAAGGGAATTTTGTTAAAAGATGACTGAAAATATGTTTTGAATATTGGGAGAGCATCCATGTGCCCTTTGTTGTTGGTAGGCCCTCAAGTTATATAAGCTAGGTGAGCAAGTAGTGTCAAGGGTCAGAGTGTGGTTGTCTCTGTAGCTGGAAGCCTGTCTCTCCCTTTTCCCCTCTGTAGATCAGCCTGTTATATTGTAGGAGATCTTGTGATTTTTTCTTTTGCTTTTGAGACCCCCCCAAAAAAAGAAAAGAAAAAAGAAAAACATAACGCCCTTTGTGCCTGTTGCTGGTCCTTTGTACAATATGCTTTACATCCCAGTCCTGCTGGTTCTCATCCTGTTCTGATGGGTTCACCACCTTCACTCTTACCAGCTCTAAACCCATTGTATGTCACCTGCCCACAACCAAAGTAGAAAAAAGACATAATTTGTTGCATGCTGGTTCACTGATGAACATAGTGAAGAATCTAGAAGCTAAAGAACCATATATTTCCCCTGAGTGTTGGTGGAGTCCAAACCAGAGCTGAAAGGACAGTGAATATTGGACTTGCATTCATTAAGTGGATGCAAACCTGAACCCAAGTGAATACTCACTTCGCTTTGTAGTTGCTGGATTTGTCAATACTGTAAATGTTTGCTAACACGTTTGCCAAATCAACTTTAAATGGTAATAATGCATCAATCTTGTGTTTGTTCTGCAGTCCCTCGGTAGCCATAAAAACGTTTGTTTTTTTAAAAAAATATCAATGATTACAGCTTTAAAGCTTTAAGTCTTCAGTAGGAATGGTTTTGGGACAGAGTAGAAAGGCTGGGTAGTATGAAAATGGACAAACACATTGTTGGTTTTGATCTTTTCCTGGGGTTAATTGATGATAGAAAGTTCATAATAATGCCAGCCATTTTTAAAAAAATATAATGCAATCCACTGCAACACCTCCACAAACTATGGTCTTAACAGAGCTCACACAACGCCTCTCTGACACAACAAGAAGAAGGTGGTAGCTATTGCAGGACTGTTGTATTGGATTGCATTAGACTGCAAAGGTGTTAATGCCATGGCCTCCATCTGAAAGAAAAATCAAGTCCCGTGTTATGTGTGCATGGTAGAGTGTGTAGGGTTTTACAATGGGGAGAATAGTGGGAATGATTTAATGATTTCCCCCACAGCTTAGTGTATCCATCATGATACGCCTCTCTGACACATTGGTCAGCAGCAGCAGGTGGTATGATGTGGCTGAAGTGTAAGTGGCTTTTAGAATGCAGGATAGCCTGTCAGCCAGAGGCCCTTAGGGGAACGGCTTCACACCACGTCTGGCTGCAGAATGGCCTTTACACACTCCCTCTTTTTCCGTCTCGTTCATCGTGTGTGTCTAAAGTCGACGCAGAAGCTCATCTCTCTTGTTTGTGTGTGTGTGTGTGTGTGTGTTAAAGTGAGAGAGGGAGAGGGTGTTAGTGGGTGGGTGTAAATCTCTGTCCGGCAGCACGTTGGGATGGGTGTTTGGGGACTGGTTGGAGAGCTGGCTCACAGGAGCTCAGATTGATGAAGTGATGGTGATGGATGGAGGTAATAAAGGCCTGGATGTCCTGTCTGTTGCCAGTGATGAGGCTGGTATGAATCACCCGTCTGGGGCTGCTGAACATGACGCTGCTCAATCCCTGGGCCTTCCAGCCTGCCACCCCAGTCCGCCTCTGTCTCTCCATCCCTTTATCTCTCTGCCCTGCAATTTACCATCATGATGAGGAGATTGCTGTTTCAACAGAGCAAAGTATAAACATTCAACAGTGTGCCATTACTGTATCAATCTGTGCAGATGCATACTTTCAATCGGGCTTGTTTATCCATCTTGAAACACAGCGCGCGCGCAGTTCAAAGCATTGCATGCTGTTCATTAATTTTGTGTCCAAACATCATTTGCTGAGTGATTGCGGTGCATGCCAGAAAAAAATCCAATCAACTCAGTCAGCCACTTCTTGTGAATAGGATCGTTTGAATAAAGAGGGGCATCTGAAATTGCAGTGTTTGTGTCAACATAACAAGTTAATGATCTCAGATGATAATTGGTAGTTGGACGCTGGGGCGCTGTGTTGTGGCCCATGAGGTTCAGTGGCAAGGACCTCCTGTGATAAAAGAAGCAGCATGAGGGCTTTCAAAGTGGTATGCTGCTGTAGGCAACACAATTCATCACCTCCCCATGAATATTCATCCAGCTCTCTGTTTCCTCCGGGGTTGGTGAAAACACGTCCGCATTAAATCTCTTCTCTGCGTTTCGGTTTGAAGACACCTGAACCTTCTGGCCTCTCATTACCAGCCTGCGCTCTTCACTGCCCCATACTCAGCTGCCTGCCAGGGTGGGAAGCCACGCCTCATTAAAATAAAAAGGAAATTCTCTCACTCCGTGCACTAACAAGGCAGAGGTCAGGCAGTCAGATGATTGTGAATTCACCCCTCTTCTGTGCACGTTCACAGGGGTCGGAACATGTGATTGTGATTGAGCTCACTCCATATAGTGGGTGCAGGGCAAGTGGGCAGATGGATTTAGCCAGCCTGGGTTGTGTGGGTTGTGTGTGGAACCAGTCTGATGCTTGTTGTCAGCAATTTAGGAACATTTGCTGTGTCTTTTCCTCCTCTGCCCTTCTCCCTGACAGGAGCCCAGAGTTTCTGGGGCATCTTTTCAGCACTTTATCAGACCTGCAGGCTTCTCAGTGCTGTCCCCAGATTACAGTTTAGGGAGGGGGTGCTTGACTGACAGGCCTTGGCCTCTGTGGTCCCTGGGGGGAAGGGGAGGGGGATTTGTGATGGCTGCACTGACTCGTACTTCTCTTACAATTTTCTCCAGGCTGGTTTCAGACTGTCAGGCTGAGAGAAAGCTCTCTCTGCATAATTCATTAGATCTCCTCTCTTCTTCACTCTTGGCTGCTATGTGGCAGGCACCGTAGCCCCATTGTTTAAGAAGAAAGAGTAATCGAGCTTGTCACAATATGTTAACATAGTTTATTGTTCACAGCAACAGTTTGGATACAACTTTGTCTGAAACAGACTTTTCAGCACATCCATTGTAGAATAATTATGAAGGAAACAGAAAATTCAGAAAGGCTATAAGGACATAGCAGCTAACAACACTTGACACTTTTAATGAATAATTTTGCTTACAGCATAAAAGGGATTCATTAATGATCATGATAACTGCCACATCAATAAACAGCTTTGGCTATAAGATTGTAATCCAAAGCTCTACACCAAACATTGTTTTGCAGCCAATTACCCCAGCATAGTCTGCAAACACAGACACATACGCAGGGCTGTCCTTTTGAAGCATGTATGGTCATGAACTAGCTGGCATTTATTTCTTGGAGATCTGCAAGGGAAAATATCTCATCTTGGATGCTACATGACATTCCCCTTCACAGAATATGACTTAACAAGCAAATCCTCCAACACACAACCCTGCATGTGGAAGCCAGAGGACAACTTCTGTCACTGTGGCAGTAAATAAGGGCTGGTAGGGAGGGACCATATATGAATGAAAGCCATGCCAATACAGATCAAGTTGACCTCTAAAATACCCAGCACACATCAAAAGCAGTAGAAATATTTTGGCATTGGCGTGGTTTATTGATATTTTTGTTGCGTGTTTTTGTTGGACTTTTATATCAAACAGGGGCAAAAATATTCAGAGAATTCAAAAGAAAGAAAAAAAGGAAGACAGAGTGGCTCTCAGGCTGTTAAAGAAGCAATAAGCCTTATTATAGTACTGTAATGGACAATCCCAGCACGGATACTTTAAATTTTTGTAATCTGTCACTGTTTCACATCATTTTGGGCAATTTTCAGCAATTTAATCATCATCTGCCATGAGTATACTTTCCCTGTACTGTTGGTGTTTTTCCATCTTTCATGTTTTGAAAACAAACACAGCCTGATTATTGCATGTTATTCACAGTGAAGATGAGCTTTGTTGACAGTTGCTTTTCTTGACCAAGGGGACAGAAAATAGAAGCTAGAATTTCCCCATTGATATGAATTTCTTTCAACTTTATAGCCTAATCTTAGTATTCTGATGCTATTTTTCAGAATGCTCTTGGCTTCTCATTCAGAGTTATGGATTACCATCACTGGCTGAATTTAACTTCTGGAGTTTTTCTCTGTGCTCTTTAATACTGAACATGAGCAGATGAGGCTGAGATGTTTTGCAAAATAGATTCAAATGTCAAAATGTCATTCCTACTCATAAACAGGAGGAATTAGAGGAAAGTAGCACATTAAAAATTAAAACGAAAAAGCAAGTATCAAATTGAACTTTGAATTGCCCTTCAAGTACAAATGGCAAATGGCATTTTTGTTATGACTGTCTGTTGTATTAAATAGTAACCTTACACAGGCATAATCCTACAATACTATAATATATTCTCATCTATTGGCACATCTAGTATTCACCTTTGCATACCAAACTGGAAGAGTGTCAGATCTTTGTTAGTCCTGGTTCAGAGGCCAGGTCAGAAAGCCAGGTCAGATAAAACATGTGAGCCCATTAAGAATAACAGGAAATGCATGTTTATTTCTGCTCATTGCATTCATCTGTACTATTGAATGTCTCCTTCCTTTGACTTGTTTGTGCTCTGGCTAAGCTAAATTCGTTGATATCAAGTCTTTCTGCACTTTATGCCCAATTGACGTTAACTAAATATAATTTATTATTGCTGTGAACTGTGAACCTGTTGTTCAAGAGAAAAGTACACAGGGTGCTTGGGTTTGATGATACAAACAAGAACATGTAGAGCTACACAATTTCTTAGAAGGAGCTTCATGACACAAATACCCCCTTAGTGAGACCAGTTTTGCAGTCATATGTACTGTCACTACCAAAGGCCTTTTACTTTGAAAGTCCCATGTTTTCTAGACTAATTTAGACTAATTAGAGTAATTTATTACATAATCTTAAATGCTGCATTTGAAGGAAGGTTTGAATTGTTCACTCATGGGTTGTTTTGTTTTGTTGTTTTTTCTTTTCTTTTTTTGCTTTTTATTTCAGTGCGTGGCTTACAATGTTGACAAATATCAAGTGTTAAGCGGGGCTTCTATACGCAAACTAAATGATGCATGGCACTTCCATAAATGACAGCACTTAAAAAATATCTGAATACAGTCATAACTGTCATGTTTTAACACTGACATTACTGTTGTTTAGGTTTGTTTAAATTTGATTAAATGGATCAATTAATCCATTAATAATTAATAATTTGCTTCATCCAGTTATATTTTTGTTCCCCTCACTCTACTGCCCATTGGACTAACTCCTGAATAGTATCAAATTCTGGGATTCACTTAATTGGAATGAGTCATTCTGTGACTCATCTTTTAAAATATTCCATCCCATATAAAACATTTATGCCCAGCATACCCCCTAATTAGGTTTATCATTTTCACGAAATTTAAGCTCTTAAAAAAGGCAGTAATAAAAGGATTTGAACACCTCAATACCTAGACCAAACATTTTGGTCACCAGCCTGATTTGTTTCATTTAATTCTCGAAGATGATCAACTTGGCAATGCATGCAATTATTTCTTCCTGACCAAATACGACTGTCCATGCATTTTTGGAACATGTCTGTTAATACCACTCTGCCTTCTTTCTTTCAATCAAACATTTAGTCTGTGTTTATTCTGAAAAATGCACATGACTTGTAAAAGCTAAAAGTAGGTTCACACTCAGTGTGAGCAGCTGGAGAATAGCCCCTTCACAGATTTTTTTTTTCAACTTCATAGAAACAGATCTGCCAAAGTGAGTGGACAGTGCCACCTGCTGGGGATCATCGATTTGATCTTCAGGCTCCCTCTCTTCAGAGGCAGGAACTACCAAAATGCATACCTACCTTAGAAAAGCTCCATTTTAAAACAGTGTTTTGAATACAGTAGTAAGTTGAGTAAGGAACGACAAAATTTAATTCCTCTTTACTTTGTTCTTTATTACACATTAAATAGGAGTGGTGAGATTCATGGCAAAAAATAGACTCATTTGAGATCAGATCACCACTCTACACTGCCCACAACAGGTGTGTTGTAAAGTGGTCATTCATTCACTTCCCTAGACCTGGACCCAGTCACACTCTCTAGTCACATACACAGAGCGGAGTGAAACTCCATTAAAGCAACATTCATTTAGACACACCAACGAAATGAAGCACAATTTACAAAATATGCACCTTTCAGTATCACAACTATACAAAGGTTGTTAAAATACGATCCAGGTATAAATGATACATTTCAGAAATCAGCTGTTGGCACGCAATAAAGGAAGAGGATAATTTGAAAACATTTCAGTAAAACTACTTTTGAAACAGTATTGTTAACAAGAGGGCTTAATTAAAGTTGCATTAACAGTTATTATCTACTTCATGAAATACAGAGGTAATAATAAACTGGTCAAAATTCATTAATCCTGAAAGCAAAATGTATCATGTCTGGATTTTCCGTGTCGACACATCACTCCCCTTAAACAGCATTTTGTGTATTTTATGAGCACACACACAGGACAAAGTAAATGTTGTCTCGGCTTTTTCTACCATCTAAATGTAGCACCTAATGCAAACAATAAAAAGGCAAATAAAGATCCCCCAGGGAGCAGCTTGCAAGTACGATGGAAAAGGTGAAATATGGATTGACCCGGGAAAGAAACTAGTACTACTTTTTTCCGTAAATTCAGACAATTTTCTCTCAAAACCAATTTTATGGCAATTACTGCCTCATTTACAAACATCAGTTACAATTACATCACCGTGATACATGAGCTTTGTGAGAGAAAATGACAAATTACTCTGCTGGACAATCATTTCTGTTGAAAGGCAGCCCCCCCAAAAATTTTCAACACATAAGGAAACGGATCCAGAAAACTCTCTTTCAAAAGTTCCACATAAGGAAGAATCTGAAAATCCATTTGGACAACATTTTGAACAAACTCTGTGACACCACCAAGAGAAATATTCCTGAAAGCTGCTTAAAAGATGCATTCTGCTTTCTAGCCAGTCACAAGCCAACGACTCTGCGGCTTCTGAAAATGTGCAAGGTGTGACACCTCTGTGGGCAGCTACCGAAGAATCACAGATCACCAAATTTAGCATTTAACCTAACAAACATTCTCTTAAAATATTATGTCCTCTGTCAGGAGAACTCTTTAATTGTTATACTGACAACCTTGTGTAACAAATTGCAATAAAATCATTATTATCAGGCTGAATAAAACCAATCCTGCAGTCAATCCTCAGCGTAAAGAAAAACAGGAAATGTGTGTTCCAATTAACCAGTGAGGTCAAACAAGCCATTCAGTATTAGCTTGTGACGTGGCATCTATCCCTGCAACATAAAAGGACCCTGACCGACACAAAACCTGGCTGCTTGTCCCATTTCATTTCACAAATTGGTTAAAAAGCCAGACCATCATGGATCTTTGAATCTGTCATTTATCACGCAATAATGGCTGATTTCTTTCTCAACAAAGGCAAATATTGATTAATGTTTATAAACCTAAAAAAGCTAGACTAGGATCAGAGTTCCTCGTTGCTGACTCTGTTAAATGTATCAACCAGAGGCAGTTTGCAATTCCCATGTCGTCAAGGACACATGCATGCAAAAAGAAAAATAAACAAAAAAAAATTCTCATGTAGGCAAGAAATCACTCCCCACACAGTACAAAGCATTTGACAAATTGCAAATTAATTAATAGCTAATTAGGGTGTTAAAACATTCGGAGAAGAGTAGGAGTTTGCATGCATACTTGTATCAGTGACATAACTAAGTCATACCTAAAAGGTCATTAGAGATGGGGACATTACACAGTGGCTGGGACATTAAGATCTCATCTGGCTGGATATTAGTCCTTTCTTCATGTCTGTTTTGTCTCCGAGTATCGGGATGGAAATTCTTTGGCATCCCATACTTAAAAAGGGCATTACAGAACTTTAGCAGGTCATGACCTTTTAAGCAAAGGGAGAAAAAAACCCTTAATGAATTAGTCAAACATGAGCTATGATGCCATTGGCTCACAGCTCGGCAGTTATGTGTATATGTCCGAATCAATAAAATCATCCTTTAAAATCAAACAGGCTGTTGGGCCAACACATGAGGGCAACTGGCACTAAACTGAAAATAAAGCTTATTGGTGTTAAAGTAGCAAATAACAGAAAGGCAGAAAAATCAGGTCGGGTTTAGTATTCAGTATGGTGGATATTGAGAAGGAGCTAATAATTTAGTGTAATGTACAAAATGTATTACTTTAACTGTTCAACATAGGGTTTTTTTTAAGTCTGTCTTGAAAAGGGGTGATTATTCACATAAGTGTACACTTTGTCTTGGACTTCTTTTTCTTCTTTTTGCCCTCCTTGCTCATCTTCTCCTTATGCTTCCGGATTTCTCGCACTAATGTGTAAAAGGCATCGTCAACGCCCTGGAAAAAAAACAGAAACAAAAAAATATTGTTATAGTTCCAAGTTATTATTTTTTTTAAACTCCAACATAAAAATACATCAACTAAATGAATAATTTAGATCTGACAATTTAAAAGATCATTGATTCTGAGGTGAAATTTGAAAGGCTGATGAATTTGAAGGGTAATTGTTCTATCAAAAAAAATTACTGGGACATGTTAAAATTTTCTGTACCCAAAACTAGAAATAAGACCAACACTCCAGTCTTTACTGTCAAATTGATTGGCTGACAGCACAGGCTGGCAAAGGCAAAAAAAAAAATGAAAAAAAATCAAATGTATGGCAATTTAATCATACTGTAATTGGTAAAGTCAAAAGTGGAAATTAAACTTGAAACTCCCCAAAATGATCTTCAACAACGTTTGAAAGGATCTTCTGCTGTGTGTGCGTGCATGACACCCACAAGATAAAGTGCAGATAAATTCAGGGGTCCAGTTCAGGCTATGTGAGACGCAGCTGAATAAAATCCAGATCAGACATAACTGTAATGTTGTGGTACGACAGAGTAAAAGTCAGCAGTGTTCCCACTGACAATTACACAAACAGCAGCTGCACTTACACGAGCCTTTCCTCCTCAGTGTCTTCCGTCCAACTCACTCCCACAACGTGTTTAAATGGCTGCTAAATAAAATGACAGAACAAGTCGTCCTGTTTTCATTTCCAACAGTCTATGTGCAGTCCACCAACGCAAGCAAACTTAAAAAAAAAAAAAAAAAAAAGATGGACCTGCACTGAGCGCTTGGCACTCACACTGCTTTACTGCTGTGGGTTTGAACTGAAGCAACAGTTTTAGAAAAATATTCCTCTAACACAGTTACTGAACAGAAGGCCGGCCTTCTGTTGATCACCCCAAAACTAATAAACATGAAAAGATTCAAAGACAGTTCCCCTGGGAAAGATGCACCACTTAGGAAAACTCCTACAGTACGCTAAAAATAAAAAGGAAGAGGCACATCTCCCTCAGGTGAACAGGTTTGATTTGAGTGGGCAACTGTGTGATATTCCAAGATTTAAAAATAATGTGAAACCACCACTTTCAAACTGTTTTGTTTTTTTTAAAACGAGCCAAATTTACTGTGTCTGGGGTGTTTCATCGTGGCCCTCACATTCTCGCTGAGCCCTTAGCCAGATTGCCAGAGAATACAAGGCTCCATGTAAATGCAGCCAGTGTTTGTCGATGCCACGGTGAGGCGGGTTTGTGAGCACCAGAACAGTTCGGACAGTGCGATAAAATGTGACGCGGCATCTGCGAGGAGCTGCAGAGTAAAGAGCCTGGGGTCACTTCAGGCCGCGACACAGACACAAGACAAGGAATAAAAGAACAGAGAAGAAGGGATTTGTGTCCACGAGAAAATTGTGTCACCCACAAACGCGCGCACTCATGCACACACATACACGCAAGTTGTTGGTTTTTTTCCCCCTCACAACATATCTGCCAGGTTCCGAGCAATCATCCTGCTTGAACACATTTCAGTACGTGATTTGGTCCCACATTCACCGTAATCTCTCGGTAATCACATGTGTTGGCTCTCCGGCCCAAAACCCTTTTCTTGGTGTTGATTTCAGCAGATTAGGACGCTTTCACACTGGTAGTTTGGTCCAAATTCAGGAACGGTGCGTTAAGAAATTTGATAATATGAATAACGCTAAATAAATAATAACGCTTTTTCTGAACCTGAGCGCAACCAAGGAGCCTTTACCGAGCCAACGGTGCTATGGCCTGTGTGCAGTCAGAAAAATTCTTTTCTCACAGGAAGACAATTGTATTTTTTGGTACTTTTAGCAAGAAAACAGGACAGAAAATACCTCATTGGTGTAGGAGCAGAGACCAACCACAACTTTCTACCATGTTAGTTGGTTTTTGTTTTGTTTTTTTTTAATCCATGGGTGCTTGTTTTTCCCCCCCTAATGTTTTGAGTCCATTGGGAGGGTTGTGTTACTTTAATCACGCCCGCTTGTTCTTGCATGCGTCTAGATGTGCACCATAGTCTCCTTGGGGAGAATAACACAAACGGACCTCGGGATCGCGTTCAGGCTAAAGGAAATGAACCCAGTGTGAAAACGGTCTTAGACAATCATCAGCAATGATACACAGAGACACCGAGAGAAGGGAAGAAATCATCGGCCGTGTCGGCCGCCTGTTACAGCCTCACCGCAGCCCCAGTAGAAACCAGCAGGTTAGCTTTGAGAACCCATGAAGCACCAGCTCTCACTGCGCGTCTTGTCCCATTGCCTTCTCCACATACCCGACTAACAACACAGACACACACAGAGCTGGTGGGCGCGCGGCTGGTATACACTTACCCCTTTCACATCACAACACACTTTTTAAGCTTGACACAGCGCGGAGTCTTTTCTTCCTTGCTGAGCTTATTGAGCCGGTACAGCCTGATCTCCCGTACCAGAGTGTAAAAGGCATCTTCCACTCTCTGCAGTATGAGACACAACTTCCCTCAATGTTGAGGCACACAGGGGGACATACTATGTATATGGATGCATGCGTTACAGCTTACAGACACAAAAGGAGCAAAGCAGACCAATTTTGTCTGGTGTGGGTCCACCTGCAGTGTCTGTTCTCCCTTATCATCTATGTAAACTGATACTCCACCCTAAATAAAACACTATCCTCCTGTGGGCTTGATAAGGTTTTTTTTATTACTATTATTTTATTACCATTTGAATTCACTTCAACTGAACTAAAAGAAACCAACTACAATTGGTAACACAGTCACCTTCCAAGCCTACAGTGGGTTGAGTGATGCCAAAAAGATGAGGGTGGAGTACCACTTTAGCTGTCTTTTGACTCTCTGGCCTAATATAGAGGAGAAATCCATGCTTTTTTTGATTATGCGTTATGTGTGGGAGCATTGGGTCCAGGGAGGTCGGGTGAAATCATTGAGATTTGGGAAACACTGGGTGGCTTTGAAAGAAAGAGTGACAGTTGCTGGTCCAACAGCAGCAGCGGCGGCAGCACCGTATATATAGTGAATTACTGGTCGTGCTCAGGTAGGGATAGGTGAGCAGAGCTGTAAGAAATGAATCATGGTGTCGTTAATTTCCCCCGCACCAGAAGTAGCCGTGATTCACCCCAGGTCAGAGAAGGATGGGTTTACAGATCACTGCATCAGCCACCTAGGGCCATGCTCACAGCGCTCACAGCGCGCGCGCACACACACACACACACACACACACACACACACACACACACACACACACACACACACACACACACACACCACTTGATCCGAACACGCCAGGGCCGATCTTCAGACACCCAGTCACAGTAGCCGGTAAACAGAATCATTAGACCCCCCCCCCTCTGAGTAATTACAGACAGTTTTTCCTTTCATGCAGACTCCCTGACACACATTTACTGATTTGCTGATTATTTATAATGCAGGATCCTTCCAGATGGATCCCCTAATGATGATGTAATTTCACATATCCATGACAAAGTAGCATGCAATAATTACATTATCACCCATAAATAAAAAATTCAATTAACCAAAGAGGATTTAACGATGCGCCGCACATTGCCCGAGACATTTCCAAGCAACATTATCATTAAAAAAAAAGAGAGACCATCATCACAGCCACTGAATGCGACACAAATCAACAACACCACATGACTCAAGACTATGACATTTCTTGGGATCCCAGTGCCAAGATTATCCAGCCTCTGCAGGGACTCTTGTCAAAGTGACTGAGTTTATCTGTATGGGCTAATAAATCTTGATTTCAAAGGGAAATTTAGAGGGACTGCTGCGTCCATCAAGTCAGTACCCAATGCATCTTCTCACCATTCAACATGCTCGACAGACCTGTAGTGGAATACTGCAGCAGTTTAGAAGCAGGTTCGAAAGTTAAACTGTTTGAGTCTTGAGGGTGCGGTTGCATGGCTGGACTCTCACCTGTCTGGTTTTGGCTGAGGTTTCGATAAAGGGAATGCCGTAGCTGCGTGCTAAGTCCTGAGCCTGCTTGGTGTCCACTATCCGGCACGGGAGGTCACACTTGTTCCCCACCAACACCATGGGGACGTCCTCGGAGTCCTTCACCCGCTTAATCTGTTCTCTGCACAAAGACAGACAAAAAAAGTAGTTTAGAAGTAGCAGATTTTTATCCAGCTCAGGTCATAATCTGATGACTATGACCATGTGATGTTAAAACAGTTATAGCTGTTCAGAGTAAATAGAGTAAAGTAATAATTAGAGAATAAGGTTATTATTTCCTTTTCTTCAACGTTTTAACCTGTTCTCATGTATACATGCATGCATACAGTGATGCAGCAAGAATTGCCCTTAAATCTTTATCAATTCTTTTCACTTTTATAATAAATACATTTTGTGAACTTTTTTTTCCTATTACTGGACAGCACCTTACACCCTCGAGCTACAAACGCACCCCAAAATGTAACATCTTCGAGCTCCACTTAAAACGCTGCGTGCAGAGACTCCTGCCCCTCGGTCTCTCAGCTCACCTATAGTGGTGAATGTCCTCAAAGGACTTGGCGTTGTTGATGGCAAAGACACAGAGGAAGCCCTCGCCTGTCCTCATATACTGGTCCCTCATGGCGCTGTACTCCTCCTGACCTGCAGTGTCCAGGATGTCCAGCAGACATGTCTCTCCATCGATCACTACCTGCTTTCTGTAGGAGTCCTGGAAGAGGAAGAGGTCACAAAGTGAATCAGGTGTTATAGCATCTTGATTAAAATAAATAAATAAGAGGAGGTAATGGATGACATAGTTTAAGTAGTATTATTTTTTATCATGATTAATGTTATAATAAGTGTGTTTTATACATCCTTGGACAATGTGCAACATTTTTTTAAGTGATTTAACGTGATTCAACATTTTTTGATATTCTTTAGCTACATTAATGATTGAATGAGTAGAATCAAAACAAACATAGATATTCAAATATTAACACAAAATATACATGCTTAGCATAGTTAAGTGATAAAGTATGTGGTAAGATGGGCATCTTTTATCATTAATTCAAACACAGTTGTTTACATTGTTTCATCGCCACATGTTTTTATTGACACGATATTGCTGAAAGACGCCACAGGACTGGATCCACTTACTGCCCCACTCCAGCTGTAGTAGGGCACGCCATTGTCCAACAGACCTCAATTTATAATGAGGTCCTACTTTCAGCTATGTCAAAGCACTCCATCTTTTCATCATGCTGATGGCTACATTCAATCTGATCTCATGCAAATAATTACTGTCTGGTCCAGTAAGCAGCCAGTGTTTCAAATGTTATCTTGTATTCAAATAATCTATAGTGAAGCTCCAACCCACAGAACATTAATAATTGACTGCAATCATGATGAGACTGCTCACTTGTCATAGGTTGACCCCCTGAGAAAGCAGGCAGGGAGGCAGACAAGCCTGTTTGGTGTCTTTTTAAGTCTTAAACCAGAAAAACCTGCTGCAACTCTTTTTTTCCCTTCTTTTTCCTTGTTCGGCCCCCCATACAATATACACACAAAACAACAGAGACAGCCATGGCCTTGAGTGCACAAAAAAAAAAAATCACACATACGTCTATATGCATGCAGGCACGCAAAACGTTTCTTTACCTCAATGGTGGGGTCATATTCATCCACAAAGTGATTCTGGATGAGCTGAATGGTAAGTGCGCTCTTGCCAACGCCACCAGCTCCCACCACTACCAGCTTATATTCTGTCATGATTTACCTGCGGGAGCAAAAAAAAAAAAAAGAACAGGACATTCACATATTTTTACAGGCACATACAGTTCTCTGGCACAGCATCAGTTCATCTGGGACACCATCAAAAACAAAAGCAATAGTGGTAAAATATACATTTCTCACATGCTTAAGCTTCTCTGCACTTAGGACGTTACATTCAGTTGTAAATGGTATACTATTAATAATGCTGTGGTTTTCTTTAGAAATTTAGAATTCATACCATCATGTTAACTGTTTTTTTTATGTAGAAAAACAATGCCCATTGAGAATTCAAAAAGTAAGTTTGCAGAAGAAACAGAAGCAATCACCACAAACAGAGGATGATGCTTCATCAACAAGAGTTTATGTGCAAATAAGTGAATATAAACATGAAAACAATCTGCTGCTGAATTCAGGAGATGTTTTTATAATAAATAATTATCAGTCCCATAAAATAAATCAAATATGAATGTAAATTGTTTCTTATTACAACTGTTTGTTTGACACAAAAATAATAGGCTTCACGTCGCAAAAGCTCAGGCGGAGAAGTAAAAGAAATAAAAGGTAGTTATGAATGCCCTGTAAGTGATCAAATGTCGACATTCGGCAGCACATTCAGTGGTATTTTCTGAGCAGCAGCCACACAACACAAACTAGCCCCAGGCAAAAATCTATGACATTACATTAAAGCGCTGAAATTGACAAGCAACTGGGAGGCTCTCTGCTGTCTGACGGCTTTGTGGAGCGGCAGCCATCAATAGTGGCAGCTGGCCTTTTCAGAAGTTACAGTACATACAGCTCACAGCCTGCAGTCAGGGAGGAGCTCCACTGAATATTACTGCCTTGTCTAGACAAACAAAAACGAGAATGTGGTTTGATAGGTATTTGGCCAGCAAAAAGGTACACTTTTACTACACTTGCAGGTTTTCTTAACACTTTAACATGTTCCCTGAAATGATTAGCCCCATGTTAATTATTACGCGCAAGACAGCCTGTGCATATTACAGTGAGGCTGCTCTAACCATAAGGAAACAGTATTATCTTCACCTGAGCCTGAGATAAGACTACCGACAATGTCACAGACCATTCCAGTAACATGAGAAAGTTGCCTGTAAAAATACTATATTATTAGGCAGCGAAAGTGAATGACCAAATGCACTACATGTAGAGTGAAGCTGTCAAGTCTACTACGCGACAAACAGGGATGGAATGAAGGGATGCTGGGTTTTATTTATAGTTCAATAAGAGCGAAACTCGGTTTCCTTGCCCTCGTTCGTGTATGAGTAGAGGTAAAACACGTTGGACAGTCGACACACTCGCAGTGTAATTAACAGTTTGTTACCTCCAACTGCGGTAAAGTTATGATGCTGTGGTATTTGAACGGGAAAATCACTTCCTGATAATATGATCATGCCAGTCGTGGTTATATGCCCTACGCTGACACAATCTGCATGGGATGGCGTTCCCATCATTTTATTTACTACACGACCGACAACATGATATGCCTGAAGGAACACTACATTTTATAAACAGTATCACACCAGAAAAGTTAGCAACAGAGTGAACGGACTTAGAGAGAAATTGGTGATTAATTAGCAGCTATGTAAATATTAAGCTCCTAACACTTTTGGCACCTTTGTGAATTGGCCGAGGTTATAACAGGCCTGCACACTTTACTATTGGAGCCCCTGCGATTTGTTTAGGTAGGCATTAAAACCGAGAGCAGGCTTAAAAATCGAAATGAGTTTGATTTAAATCCACTGCTCTGTGTCCTCGGGGTTGCCCGATTGGTTGTGAGGAAAACCTCTGGGCATTACCAGTATGCTCTGCAGTTAGCTAGCTTAGCACCGGAGCTCGCTCACAGTCTCAAAAAGTACACTAACTAGCCACAATGCGCTAACCTGATATTATTTACATGGGTGATCCATTAATGCAACAATGTCTGCAATGTGTGTCCGGACAAACTCCCTATCATTCATTCAAAGGGGAAGGGTGCAGATTTTGAAGCCGCCATTGATAGGCTAGCCCAAAGGTCTGCATTGCAGGGCCAGGCGTTAGGTTAACAATTGGGCGTAGTTTGCCCTAACAGCGAAAATGAATATTTCCACTGTTATAATGTGTTTCTGTGGCCACATAGCGAACGCGGTTACCCATCTTCCCCGTCGGAGAGCACAATGCCGCAACAAACCCCAAAGGGAAACACATGTATGAATCTTAGACGATTTGTTTTACCTTTTAGCGAGTGGAGTTCCGCGTCCGAAGTAGCGACCAAACAAGTCAAGCTGATAATCCTCTCGTTTCACACGATCTCTGCATTTCCTATTTCACGCCAAAACGCCCGCATTTAAGTCGATTAACCTCGTCTCAGAAGCAAGCGGCACCATGCAAAAAAGTGGACAAATTTAATCGATTGAACTTTCCATTTGATCCAGCGTCCGGCCTAGCTGCTCAGGTTGGCCTCCTTTACGCGAATATGGGCGGATACCGGGGCGCACTTTACCCAGAAAGCATAGCTGGGGAATTCAACCGGTGTGGGGCATATCACTCCTCGACTCTATGTCGTAATATAGGCAGCAGTACACTGTCTTTATTTACGATTGACGTTTTAAAGAAATGTAATTTCAAATGGTACATTTATATAAACCCAGATTGCCTCGATTAGTCATGTACAAGTTGTTTATGTGCAATTATGATTAAATTTTATTTAAATTAAATCTCAGATGAAACCACACAGTGATTCACATTGAAGCTTTGTTATAGTATTATAATATTGTAACTATGTAGGTCACATGGTGTCAGTTTCAGAACGTCTCGTTTTGGTATCATGATCCCCGGCTGCTGCCTGCTGCAGAGTCAACAGAGCCTAGGGGGCGACTCCACTATATATAGGCTCTAAATATAACTGGAATGCGCTGGAGGAACGTCATTCCCAGGCAAGGAAATGATTTGGCAATCCCCTGTCAGTTTTCCTATGCGTTCACTCGGCTGCCTCTTGCGCACCCAATGTGCATAACATGCGCGGTTTCTTAACACAAAGCATTATCACACATGCTAGTCAGACGGATCTCGGCAATGACCGACAGAAACATTGTAATAAGTATCAAAGGACACTATCCGATAAACACAATAGGATGCACTAATTCTACAGGCAGTACGAGTGGTATAAAAGAGGATTACATACAAAAAACAGTGCGGTAGGTTTTCAGTTCTAATAGCAGACACGGTAGAGGTCACTAGATACTCGGTGTCAGGCAGTTCTCCAAAACGCATGGTCTAGCTACCCAGGTGCCAAATTAAAGAAAAAACAACAACATGAAGCGTCTCAATAAGGTGTTAGTCCACCACATGCCACCAGACTCTCTGAACACTACACAATTCTTCCAAATACTATTCCCTCATTTGGTGTTTTGATGATGGTGGTGGAGGAGTGTGTTGTCTAAAATGTTGGTCCAAAATTTCCAATAGATGTTCAGTTGGGCTAAGATCTGGAGATTGCCACAGCATGTGATTCGCATCATTTTCATACTCATGCCTGACGGATGGGGGCATCATCTTGCCATCCTGGCAAAGATAGCTCCCATTACGATAGAAACGTTTCAGCACGAGATTAAAGTGATCACTCAGAACAACTTAATATGGATTCACATTGACCCTGCAGTGCACCTCTATGGAGGCGCCTGTATTTGATTTTATAGCATCAGAGTCGTACCATTTAGCATATAATGATTTGATAAAATATGTTTAATGAGCACCTGGTATAGTGTGTGTGCAGAGATTAATAATTACTGTACCATTTTTGTGAATGGAATCCACATTAGTGTCAGCTGTGTTTTATGAGAAGATACCAAGTTCTCATATCTACTTATAAAAGAAGTGCACTATGCCTTTGCCCTGCTGCATTTAGTTATTTTCACAAGCAAAGTAATAAAAAAGTATATTATATGATGAATTTGTTGTTGTGCAAATAACGCGTCCAACAGAATCCAAGCCAGAATTCATTTCCGTTTACAACCACATGATATAGGCCATGAGTCACTCTATATTTGTATCACTATGGATCTGCAGTTTTATTTCACAAATATTATTAACCATCAGTTATAGTTTCTCCCACAGTTTCCACAAACAAATGCCATAATACATTGAAAAAATAAATGCTTTCTCAACAGTAGTTGTTGTACAGCAAACATTTTGATTTGTAATAGCAGGAAAATTGCAGGTGTACCTGATAACATTAACAATGGCTGGCATTTATATAGTTATGCTATGTCACTGGAATATAATGTGACACTTAATGGAAAAAAAAGACAATGTTGATGTTACAGCTCTGATATCCTGCTAAGGTACTGCTATGTCTGCTGTGAAAAATGCCTTTAGCATGTTTTTGGGGAAGGATTTGCTAAATATCTAAGTCGTAAGTGTAATGAAATTAGTTGTTTACAGAAAATGAAGCTCATCTTTCAAGCCTGGGAAGGAACTTCACATTCAAAAAGCACAAGTGTAATCCTGATTTAGCCAGGCCTGATGGGTAAGAACACTTAGACCTGCTGATTACATTTCCCTTGGGTCTTGGAAACTCAGTGGATTGCTGAGAGATGATTATGGCAGATCCAACTGACATTGTATTACAACAGGAAGTTCTGTTCTATCACAAGAGGGCAGTAAGCCTCTAGTTTTTACCCTCCCATCACCAAAGGTTCATCAGCTGCTCCAGTTGATTTTTTTTAAAAATTTCTAATTCATCTACATCCCTTGTGCCTGTTCTTTTTACATTATAACCTGTGTACATCCACTGTTTAGTCCACAATGACTGTTTTGCATTAATTTTTGTAGTAATGTGTAACAAAAATAGTTCTATTGGATTTGGTAATTGACATATTTTTAATGGTTTGCATCATGTTTATATTACTAACCAGTTTAGTTAGCATGACAGACACTGTGTTATTAACTTTATAGTGAACCCACCATAGTCTGCCTGAATGGTGATGTGATATGTGTTATCTGTTACAGATGTGTTATGGAGAACTCTCTCCATCGAACTTTCACAATGGACTCAACTCTTCACCCAGAACATCCAGACAGCAGTCAAGGAAAGTAAACATTTATATTGGTTCAGTTTTATGGTATATTAGACTTTTGATTAAAAAAAAAAGGATTGGCCCTTCTTTGCTCACTCCCAGCCACTGCTGATAATTTGCCCCTCTAAGTATTTTTGTCAGTATCTTCAGTCCATGCTCTCATCCTACCGTTCAGACGTCCTGCATGTGAAAAAGTTAACCGCAGGTACCCCCCCCAACCCCATCAGAGCGTATTGCAGCTTTAAACAGTCCACAATGCCTTGCGGTGTCCCAGTTCCAATGCGATGTATTTACCAGCAGGAGTAATGAAACGGGGGAGAGGGGTAATTTCCGCAGCTTATTGGTGAGACCGCAAGAGACTGGCGCACGGAGGGGACGGACACAAACTTTCGGCAGAGGACAGGAACGTCAAATTATCCGTTTTCGGAGACGTCCGTGGCCTCGCATCGCGTGCTTTTGTTTTGTCCGGCAGCAGCCAAACATTACTTTGTCGCAGTTGGCTGGAAGTGATTTACCGGGCAGCGGTGAAGGAGGACACGTTTTCTTTGTGGGATTCGCGTCTTCTACCTGGATTTTCCTCCCAAACTTCACTTCGGACGGGGAGCACCGAGTCGAATCGTGCGTGCACCGCCAAGGTAAAGACCGTTCAAGATTATTGTGTTGGCTGTGCTGCAGTTGAGCCCGCAGTTGTAGTTGTGGAGGAGGCTGAGATTAACGGAAACATTTCTGTAGTGGAATAGTTCGGCTGCTCTCCGAGCCCACTACAGCCCCGTTATCGCCATTTCTCCAGCCTCGTCCCACTCGACACCGACTGTACGAGGTGGAGGTGATGTATTGCGTCTTTTAGGGTGATTAGTGCTGAGATATCCATCTAATGCTGCTTTTAACTCGGTCTTTATCTGCCGGTTGGCGAAATGAGAGCACCTAAACGCACTGTTAGGTCTTCTCGGTGGATTCTGACTTAATTATCTTGCAGTATTATCCAAGGTGTTTTTGCTCACTTAAAATGTTGCTTTCCCCTTTTCCCCCCACATAACTGACACTCATCAGGTTGAGCAGCTTTTGTAAACATGACAATCTCCCCATGGGCTTTACAGCTTTTATAAATCAGGAACCATAACAGAATCAATTTAATGGGATAAAAAAAATACTTGGTTAATTTCATCTGCAGCCCCAGTCTTCTCCACTCAGAGACGCAGATCAGGTGTAGCAGAACCAACCTGTGGAGTTGCTGCACTCAGCCAAGGTTTAATGTCTCACAGACTTCTGTTTTGTGATCTTTGAGGTTTGCTCTTATTTTAGAAAAAGACGTGTGTAACTCAGTGGTCTCTCGCTGTGTTTGATGGTGTCCCAGCACCGTGAAGACCAGGCTGCAAAGGGCTGCCTGCAGGCTGGAAAAATAAATAAAGTTTTGCCACTTTTCTTGCTTGTCTGCCATCCCAGCTGCTGCTGTAAAACCATTTTAGTTCTATAAAGGCTTATATGCAAGAGTGTGATTCAGCACCAGATGATGTTCTACAAACCGCTGTAGCATGTAAACCTTGGCCAGGGGCCCTCTTGTTGCCCCGCTGTGCCTCTGCCCCAGAGCAGGAGCCTGCTGTCTGCTCTGCTGGCTCTTCAAAGCTGGCTAGTGAGCAGGGAATATGGCAAGGGAACAAAGGCGGCATTATTGCTGGCTGAACGTGCCGTCCAGATGTTCGAGATCCTGCCAGCGCTGACCTCCCAAATAGGGGAGGCTGCTCTAGTGCCTAATAGCTTAATATCAGCCAGGCGAAGGGAGAAAGGCAGAGGGAGGCTTGCTCCAGGGCCGGGGCCACTGGAGAGCTCACAGGAGCTCTGGGTGTTGTGCGTAGCGTGACTGGATGTGGATTTAATCCCAAACACCCCCCTCTTCACATTGAAGCAAGAGGAAAAAATTGGGAGGAAGTGCTGACCAATCTCTGCTCCGTTTTGTCCTTAAGCAGTTGTGGTGCAACACAACGATTTCAAAAGCTTTACACACACACACACACACACACACACACACAAAAGAAGCCTCTTGTTAATGAGCAAAGTCAACTTTAATTACAAATAAATGAACAATTATCTTTGTTGCAGTGATTAGGTTTTGTCATTGTGTGGATGCAGCGCAATTGAATCACTAAACTATCGGAGGATGCTGACACTATAAATAAACTATTACAAACCAACTTAAGCTTGGGTGCAGATTGTTGAAGTGTCATTGCATAGCTGCATAGCCATCAAGATCACAGAGGGGACAGACCCGTAGCTTTTTTAAGTCTTAGTCATGGCCTTTTGCAGTCACGCACAGCCCAGGAATGCAAACCCTGGATGTTATCAGTTTTCCGCTCTGCAGGATCAAGGCCTGTCTCTGGCAACAGTTGTCGCCATGGTCTGTAATGTTTACATTCAAAGAGATTGTATACAGACGTGGATGGCGTGTTTGTGATTGTGAAGAGGAGCTTCATTATCTTGTTCCCACTGCAAGACATTTTAACAGCAGGGTTCCGATCCTTTAGCTTCCAGCAATCGCACACAGTTGCCACCAAAGTACGATTTTAAACTCGGGGATTATTCTGGGCTGTAGCTCTTGATGACAATCTGGAAGAAGTGAAAGGGAGGAAAAAGATTTCTCCAGTTCGTTCCAACCAAGTGCCTTCCACAATAAACCAGCAGCTGTCTCCGGCTCCTCGCAGAGGTCTATTTCACAACAGATCTGTTACCAATTACAGCAGAGTATAAATTGCTAGTAATTACATGTTACTCTACATGGAGTGCAATTTGAATTAAAGTTTGGTTAGCAATAGGCAAGGAGGTTTAAGTACTAGGACAGACTGCTGTTGTTCCCGCCTGTAAGAAGTATCCCATTGTCTTTATTTAACAGCAGTGTGGGGGAGTTTTGCATGTCAGAAAGCATCTATAATAAATTAGCTTTCAGTAGCTACTTGGACATAAATTCCCTCGAACTTGCAATGCCTAAACGTCAGTGCTTCGTGAAATGCTTGTGTTGTTTTCCACCTCAGTGAACAATGGCCAACGATTTGGACAGGAACCAAAGTGTAATAGCATCTATTCATGGAGGTAGTACTTGTGGAACATTAATGTTTTCCTGTGAGATCATTTTTCTCAGCTCGGCTCAGTCGCTGCCCCGCAGGCTTTCCCTTCAAGTCGAGCTCAACTCTTGGTTTTGTTTTAACGTAATGAATGCTCATCTTGTTTTCCTCAAATGCGCCCTTGTTCAGCACTGCGTGATACGCAGGGCAGTTTGTGAGGCTCGACAGACTGTAAATCCCACAAAAGAAGCAGCGTGTCTGTTTTTGTTTTTTTTCAAGCACCTACAGTAAAAACTCCTTGCAGGATTTCTTCCTGTTGTGTGTTACTGCAGCGTGTGGCTCGTGCTGGAACCCCCGCAAGAGCATATGGTAGGTTGTTTACACCATCGGCCAGTTGAAGCCTTTTCCCTGCCAGGTCAGCGTGTGCTCCTGCAGACCTGGAGAAGCCTCAGCAGCAGCCGGGCAGGCAGGCTGCTCAGTGGCGCTCACACCTCACAGCTCAGAGAGGAACGCATCTTGAGTCAAAGCTGCTCAACTGATACGGGGCAGAGACAAATGGACACAGGCGCGGAAGTCATCCCGGTCTCAGGCTCTGCTGCAGTTGCTCATCTCTCAGCTGAGCTTAAATAGGACCCCCCGCCCCCCCGGCTCATGAAGTGCCTCTCTGGCATAAGGCGAGCTGCACAAATCAGGGAGCGGGCACCTCCCCAGGCTGTGGGCTTTGACAGGCCAGAGGAATGGAGCTTGCAGAGCTCAGGATGGCACTCATCCTCACACTAGCCTCGCACGCTGTGCCTGTACACTCAGCTGGGTTTTCTGGGTTAATGTATATAAATGTTAGGGGTCTAGACCAGAGCGAGTGACAGTCGTAAGTGTCCCCAGAGTCTTCTTCGGCTTGGGCTAGGAAGAGGCAGTGAATGTGTCTGCAGGTTTTGTATTGACTGCACATGAATTGCTCTGTTTTGATGTGGTTTTTTTTCTTGTTTTGTATGTTTTGATTTTGAGACTGTTCCTAATGCCACTGCAATGTGCAGCAATTCATGCAGTGGTCTTAGATGTGGTTATTCCTAAAGTGTTGTTATAGATTAGTATTTTTTAGGGACTTCCTCCTTCCAAATCTAGTGTATCCAAATGTTATCCCTGGCTAATCCACTGTGCCTGCTCTACATCAAGACCCACTCGGACCCTATTACTGTTTCCTCGTCCCTAAAGAAAAAGGATTTAGCAAAATGGTGACAGTGTTTTGGGTCACTGCAGAAAAATCTTGCAGAATGTGTGACTGTTTTCCTGTTCCTCGCCATGCTTCGGCTCTTAATTCCATGTAAGGGCAGCCTCTCAATGAGGGACAAAAGCACTTTCCAACCAGCTGTGAATATGCCAAGAATAGAGAGACTGACAGAATAACTCACAGACTGTACTTCATGGGATCAATGTGAAATGTGTCCACTCGACACACATTTGAAAATTGGCAGAAAAGCCAACATTTGTTGTTTTTGTAGTCGCTACAAATGTGAGGATTTCTGCTCCTCTCGGATTTTACGTAACTCTTCTGGGTTTTAGATTGTTAATCAGGCAAAAAAAAACAATTTGAAGATGTCATCTTAGGCTTTAGGAACTGATGGGTATTTTTACCACCTTTTTTATGACGTAAACAATGAGTTGAATAAAATGACTGAATAATGAAAATGATCATTAGCTGCAGCTCTGGGGGTCCCTCTCTGCAATTGTTACCTTGCAGCGCTGCTTAATGTCTTCACCATATTTAGAAAAGCAGTGGGTTGTGGGTAGGACAGGCTGGTGACTTTGGGAACGTGGATGGAGTTGGCTGGGGGAGGTGTAATTGGTGGCACTGGTGGTGGGGGTTGGCGAACAAAAGGACCTTTTGACTCAGTAGTGTAGGTGCAGTGAAGGTTAGATCCATAGAGAGTGATACAGTTCTGGAGAGGTGCCATTCAATCTCTCCCCGTCCGCCGTCCTTGAAGGACGTTGTGAAGGATCTGTGGCTTCAAATAGGTTTCTCATACACCGTCAGTGGTTAACCTTCACATATTTAACTCCTGCTTTTAAAGTCTGATAATGTGACCAACCGGTTTACCTTTTCATGCCTGCACAGATGCTTTTGTCAGACTTTAGAGTAAAAGGCATCTATAAATTGGCCTGTGGCCATTTCTATAGTGGAAACAAGCTTCATGGCCTGTTCGCTGATCATAGTATTGACTGCTGTGATCACGGAGGCAATAGTGTGTTCTGTTTGTCCCTGCTCCACTCTCTCATGACTCATGTGGCTCTGCCTTTTGTTCGTCTTCATATTGATGTTTCTCTGTTTCCCCCTGTGCTCCTTTCCTCTCTGTGTCAATGAGTCAGTGTTCACTGCTTCCATGTAATTCTTTGTACGAAAGTAGGGGCTGGGTTTTGGAATGTCTGCTGGCACACTCTTCTTACACCCTCAACAGACGTGTACCTATTCATAGAGAAGAACAAAACAACAGTGTTATGGCCAGCTGGCCCTGGCATGCCTGACTGACCATTCTCAGCTGGGCTATCCTTACTCTACCTGAAGCTACTGCTAAAGTAGCATGTACCTTGTATTTTCTGCTTATTTCACTACTTGTGTTTCTAGGTATTACCAAAGGCAGAACTACATGCACCGTATGTGTGTACGTCTATTAAGACTTTATCCTTGAAGGCAACGATTCCTGGCCTTGAGCACATCCTGTCTAACAGTTTCCTGTTTTTCCTTCTGTTTCCTCCACAGTGAAGTAACCACAGGGGCCTCAACTGCCCTGCACCACTGGGGCCTTCAATAATGTCGGGGCCAACGCACCATAACCGGGCCCCTCGCTTCTGACCCAACATGGAGCTCAAGGTCTGGGTGGATGGGGTCCAGAGGGTCGTCTGTGGGGTCACTGAGGCGACCACTTGCCAGGAAGTGGTGATTGCTCTGGCCCAGGCCATAGGTAATTATTTTCAAATAGTAAAAAAAAAAAAAAAAAAGCTACAACAAGTCATCATCAGACCTTTTGGAACTTTCTGCTGCCTCTTCTTACTGCAGTAAGTTAATTACTGTGAGTCAGGTTATATCACACATCAAAACACACATTTCCTGTGTCGTTTTCCTGCAGCCTACGTACAACATATGAATCAATCAGTGGAATTTGTGAAAACAGGAAAGGTTACAGCTGCTAGAAGCTGCTTGTGATCTGATGCTGAGGTTATGCCACAGACACCAGATTATCCTGCTGTTGCTGTCATTTCACAGGAAACAGTAAATGACAATTTCCACATTTGTCATGCGAAGACACTTGATCAGCTGCCAATCTGGTCACCCGGTTTTATTACTGTTCTTTAGTTACCGCTCCATGTCACACTGATGTAAAAATTCTGTTTCTTCACCGTAGTTACAGAACAATCTAAGTGTAACTCTTCCATTTCATCTTTATGCTCAATTTAAAGTAATTTACAAAAGTGCTCATCTAAAATATCTCTATTTTATGTCACATGTGCAGTGCTTAAAGTGCTCCCCTTATTCACACATGAACATATTCTTTCAATTAAACTGGACTTTTACCATGTCTGGTTGGCTAATATGGTATTCACTTTCATCACATTCCTGTCAACTAAACTTTCCCATTTTTCTTCACACTTGGAGAATATGAAAATCCAAATTATGAATTTACAAACCAAAACCGTAGGCTCTCCAAAATGGCTTCGGTAAACTGAGAAGTCCTCGTGCGTTTTTCAGTCTCCGCCCTACATGTCAAACTCCTGCTGACATTCAGTGAGTCAGAGTCAGAAGCTTTATCCATACTTTCTTGGATCTAAGCACCCTCCCCTTTCCCATATGGTTCCTTGAGGATCGGGGGCACTTGAGCAGACTGTATTGACATCACTTCCCACAAAGCACAGGGTAGTAGGAGGGAAAGTCTGACTCATCCTTCTTGTCTCTTGCCAAACTGGGAACACAGCACTTCTGAGCCCCCTCCTCTACCATTTTTTTATGAAAAACATATCCAGTACACTGGTTAAGTCAACATTGATTTGATACTCTGGCATTTTACAAGTGTTCCTGTCTACTCACTACTGCAAGTGACATGTCTGTTTCTCTAAACAGCATTAGGCAATTTATTTGTTCTTAACACTGAATCACATGTAATGTAAAAGGATTTCTCGTAGTTTTCCAACCCACTGGAAAAGAAATCACCCCAACGCTGCAGATTGGTGCAGCTTTGAGCTGATTGTTCCAGCTTGCATTTTTACTGCATGGTTGAGACTTACTGCGTTCACCTAATTTATAAAACTGCTGTACGCTGTTTTCAGAAACCGCATTCAGACAAGCTGGTTGAGATTTTGACTGTTTCACTTTTCGGGGCAAGAAATGATGAAACATGACACCAGTGGGATGAAAATATTGCTCTGTGTCTGCATAATATCAAAGAAGACAGTTGTGTTTTTGAACACAACTGTCTTCTTCATGTTATCTATCTCTATCTCTCATGTTATCCTAACCGATCCCTAAGCTGATGCTATGTCACGGCTGCGCTTGTGTGTTTCGGAGTCTCTTTGCTGAAAGTAGTTTTAAGTAAAAGTCAGTCGTCAGGCATGGTCATAATCAGTCACTTTCTTTTTTTCAAAGTGTGGTGTTCTGCTCTGTGATGCTTACAGGTCGCACTGGGAGATACACTCTGGTTGAAAAATGGCGGGACACTGAGCGTCACCTGGCCCCTCACGAGAGCCCTGTGGCATCTTTAAACACCTGGGGCCAGTATGCTGGTGATGTCCAGCTGATCCTGCATCGCACGGGCCCCTCCTTGACCGAAGGGCCCACTCTCAGAGGGCCTGAACGCGGGCTGCATCGGCAGAGCCTCCCTCCCCTTGCTAAGCTTCGGCACCCCAATGATTGCTCCCTCCGACGGCGCGAACCGCGCCGCAAGTCTCTCACGTTCACCGGTGCACCCAGGGGCCTCAGGGAGATACTTGGAGGGGGGCGGGTCGGAGAGGCTGAGGCGAAACGAAGACTGCTTCTGGGAAACAGTGGGAATCACTACCATGGAGGACCCGCCATGGGAACCGCGTCTCCTGGCTTGTGGGCCTGCCGCATGGAAGATCTGGTCAGACTGGTCGGTCTACAGAGAGAGACTCTCAACGTGCTGGAGAAGAAGTTGGAAGCTTATGAGGCTGAGTTGCAGGCCTGGGCTGAAGGGAGAGGGGGGCGAGGTGGAGGGTGCATCGGGGACCCTACTATAGGAGGAGGGCTGATAGAGGAGATTCTGAGGCTGGAAAAGCACCTGAGGAAAAATGAGGTGGAGATGGAGGAGGAGGAGTTTTGGGCCACTGAGCTGCAGATTGAGCTGGAGAGTGAGAGACAGCTGGAAGAAAGACTGCAGGAGCTACAGGGACGCCTGCAGGGCTGTGAACTGGAAATTGAAGAAAAGCTGGCAATGGTACAGGTGTGCTATCTGTGGGAGATTTTGGGGATAAAAGAATTGCATCTTTGTAGCACATTTTGGGAAAAGATAAATATAGCTAACCAACAATCAAAGAATAGTTGTTTCTTTTTTTAATCACAGTTGTTTAGCTATTACTGGCTGCTCTAGGATCGTTTGTATACTGTGGTAGATGGTTTTCTTCCTTTTCCTTAGGACTGTGTTTCATTCTCCCATCAGGGTGTGGAGGTAGGGCTGGAAGAGGAGCGGCTGCAGAGGGAGCGGCAGGAGACCCAGTGGGTCAGTGAGGCAGAAGCCCGGGCTCAGGTCCTCAGGGTTAAAACAGAGCTGAAGGCCCAGGAGAGACAAGCTGTCCAGCTGGAGAGCAGCTGCAGAGCTGTGGACAGGTCACTTGGACAAAGCAGTAAAAAAATGCAGGTGAGATGCATTCCAGCACATATTTGTCACTACCCTGAGGTTTTGTGTTGGGTTTTTTTTTTCAAAATATTGCTGCAGGGTGATGTAGTGATAAGGGAGACCATCCTTCGGCAAGAATACATTAAGCATCTGCCCACCTGAATCATTCTTGACCGTGAGACTGAATCACTGAATCATATACAAAAAATAAGCTAATAAAAGAGATGAATTTGGGCCTAATGTGTTGTAAAATGAGTTTGAATTTAGATGCTTCAGTACAGGTTTTTCAAGGTGGCAAATAGTATGAGAAATAAATATAACCTTGAGTTATGATACTGTGCTTAAGTTAGTTTGGACCCTGTGCGTGTCAGCCTTGAGTACTTGCTCACATTGGTGAGTGTCAGATTGTTAAAACGAACGGATGATAAACACAGTGTGATCATGGTCATACCAGCCCAAGACACCTGATGTGTTTTATCCTGCTGAATAATTACTGAGACCTGACATAGGACTGGACATGCCTGGATGGATGGACATCAAAATGCTCACAGTTTGGTATATTGTGTGCTGCTGGTGACGCTTTACTGTTTCGTGAAGAATCGCATTCTCTTGGTGCTGTTTCTTTGAAGGACATGCAGCACGAGCTGGAGCAGCTTACCAAGGAGCTGAGGCAGGTTAACCTGCAGCAGTTCATCAAGCAGACAGGCACCAAAGTCACAGTGCTACCGGCTGAGCCCACTGAGGATGAAAGTAGCCACAGCAGTCACGGTATTTCGAATGTTTCTTTTGTTCTAAATGTGAAATGGATGGATTTTTTTTCATGTTGAGGAAAATCCTTTGGTGATAAAGGTTTAACTCATGCCATAATTTGAATGTAAGAGCACAGCAACAGAGTGTGTTACATATGCTGAGGTATCTGCTGCTGTTGACGTACATGATGAGGAGAGAACTGACTTCGTAGTTAAATTATACAGTCTGGGACATAGGGGTCGGATAAGTCCAACTGATCCGAACCGATCTGACCCTAGACAGTCATTACAACTTCAACTTATGTCAAAGTGCAGGCTGTTTGAAAATAAGCATTGCTCTTTGGTTGCCATGCACACAGGCGACGAATGGCTCATTTTTCTTAAAGTGCAGGAAGTGCAGTTTGCCTGTGCATTAGCAAAGACTGCTCCGTCAAGGTGCTTATTATTTTTCTGCCTTGTGTCTTGCCAGCCTGCTGTGAGAAAATCACTCAGCTCAGTGTGTGTGTCTGTCTGTCTGTCTGAATGAATGTATGAGTGTGTGTGATAGAGAAAATGGAGGCGGTGTTAGTGGAGACTCCAGCATTAGTTTTCACCCACTCCAGTGGCAGTTATAGTCTCCATGCCAACAGCTGCCTGGATACAGGCTGGCAGACTTGCCATCATTCATTCACTGTACTTTCTCCTTCACTCCTTCCATCAAACGGTCCCTCTATCACATGCTCAGCAGTTTCGATGATAGGCTCATTGGGCCAAAGCTCTGTCATTGGTACAGGAGACCAGCAGAGAGCTGGCACATAAAACTAAGAGCGCTGAGTTTTGTCACCATGCAACGGAAACTATCCACATCAACTACTGGCTAGAAACGTATGAAAAACTGTACTTTACTACTAACACTATAATTAGTCATGACTACTAATCAAGATTGACTTTCAGAAGTAAGTTTAAGGTGAGACTTGAGCAGTGCACTACATGTTGAAACAATGTGTTGACATCACCGCCTGCTTGTAAAATTAAGCTGCAACCAAGGATTCTGGACTTGTCAAACAAAGTTTATAAGCTTAAACATAAATTTACAAAACGAAAGAAATAAGCTCATGTGCACAGTAATAAATGTATAGATCCAAAAGTACAAGCACAAACATTAGGTTGAAACTGTATTTTCAAGCACACCTCGTCTCTTCGCTTAACTTAGTCACTCAACTCAGCTGCCAAGGATGAATCGCATAGTGGACGTTTCCTGCTGCAACATTCTTCTTTTTTAGACTTTTGATCACTGATCACTTTGATCACTGATGTGACAAACCGGCTTGTTGAACTCTCAGCAACTTGCAAACATGAAGGACAGCATCGGCAGTGTAACCAGTAGATGGAAAACTACTCTTACCAACGGTCTGATCAATTACCTTCCCAACTGTTGTGTGATACTTCAGTATGACTTCCTCAAGCCCCAAGATCAGATTGAAGATGGTGAAGGGGGCTATCAGCAGGATGATGTCATTACCATTCTGAACATGGATGCCATGATGAGCATGATCTATGCATGGCTGGAGAACCCGGTGAAGTTTGAGAAAGCGCATGGCGTTAATAACACCGTCGATACTGAGATCGTCCCAAAGTCTGAACACGAGGAGGAAGAGGTGACTCTCATTCTCATTGTGGAAGACTTCCTTCTCTACACCTATGGACCTTCAATCGGCATGCAGGACCAATGATCCTTTATTTTGATGCCATATGAAGACTGCAAAAAGAGGAGGTGCTCGAGGAACGATACAGTTCCATATAGCATTGACTTGCATTTTAGAAAACAAAAGTCCAGTCTACTCCAAAATAAGTAACATGACTGTGTGAAACAGAAGCATATGGGGTGGCAACAGTGACCCGTGACAGTTATACCTATGTGATTTGATTTTGAACACAACATTTCAAACAGTCTCCATCGAACTTAAATATTTAACTCTTCCAAGAGATTTTTCTTACTGAGCGACGTGTACTTCATCACTGCCTCCTTTTGAGTGGTGGGGCTCTTTATTAAACATCATGGTCTTAGTTATCAATTATTAAAAGCAATGAATTGAGTGTTCATGTCCTTCTAGTAACCTTCTATTTCATTTGTGTAAAATCTGCAAGAGCTTATGTGCTGGGCCATAAAATCCACTGCATCTGCTCATTTGCTGCATGGCTCAGCAGTGCCCCCTGGTGGCACTATGGTAGACAGCTTTGGTGTAGTTTACAACAACATGGGAAATTATTGGTACTTGTAATCGGAATTTAAGTAAATGAGCAACATGGATTTTTTTTAAGGTTGAATTTCTAAATGTACCTATATTAAGTATTGTTTCCAATTTTTCCCCCATGTTTTCTTCTCAGATTTAGTTCCCCTCTCTGGCTCATTGAAGCGCCCTGTGTCGTCCCACCCGATGTCCAGTCACCTCCGGGTCCTTCAAAGCCCTCTCGGTTCTGGCCTGAACCCAGAGGGGATCTATGTGTGAGACAGTTCTGAATGGATGGAACAGACTTTGTCTCTTTTACAGAGCCCATTTCACCCCAGAGCCCATTTATATGTGGATACCGTAGTACAGGATACCTCAGTAGCACACTACTATGCACTGTTGTTTCATTTACCCGGAGGCAGCCTTGAGTGTGAAGACTCAGATGCGCAAGGGATGATGTTGATGTCGAAATGGAAGTCACTGGGCACTTGGTGGTAATGAAAGATATTTAGGAGTTGAGGACTGAACAAAAACCACAACAGCGCACTCTGAGCATGTCAGGACTTTTTAAACAGGCTGTTGTGGACTCTATTCATAAGCATATCCACTTAATGTACTTTTACTCTCACTTTAGTACCTGCTGAATGATTTGTATTGTTTCCTCACAAGCATCATGTTTCAAAATGATTGCCTTTTGAACAGTGTTCTTGAGAATCTTGGTATGTGAATCTATGAACCCTATAACGTTGAAAATCATATATTATTTCTGCAGTGAGTACATTTTACCCGACCTAATGACAGGCTCTTATACAAGTAATGAAGGATCCATTTGTGTCTGTAGTGAAATTATGTCTAGAATCTATTACTTTGCATATCGGAATCTAGCTCTGACTGTATGTTCATGTTAAAACTATGCACAAATGGTTAATAGATTTGTTATTGAAGAATGTTACTGTCTGTATTTACCAGAAAGATGGCTTACTGTAAATGTTTTCTTACTTTTCAGCTTTATTTAGTGAATTATTATATTTTATTACAACAGGATGCATTCAGTTACAGAAATGCAGTACCCTCATTCCTGCAGTAGTAACTGCATAATGAAACAGTGTTACTTATCCTCCTAAGCTGTTTTTTGTTGTTAAATGACTACACAGAATATTTTTGCCAAATGTATTCTGCTTGTTTTTACGTAAGGATTGGTGGCCAAAGATTTGCAGGTCTTGTTGCATGATTGTGATGTTATTATAGCCATATGAGGAAGTGCAGAGCACCCACAGTACAGTTAGTCAGTGATTTGAATCCATCGATGGTGGCATGTAACAATACAATGGATAGCTACAGTTACAGTGTGTATGCGTGTGAAACAGATGTTTGTGTGTATTTGCTTGCGTGTGTGTGTGGCTGTGCAGTCACAATAGCCAAGATATGAAACCCCTCTTAGGTTGTAGTTCAGCTGCTAATCACATCAAGTGCCTTATATTCATTCCACATTTGGTGTATTCAAGTAATACACAGTAGAGCTACAGCAGAGACATTGAGGCAGTGATCATAGTTTAGTTGTCAATAGAGTGATGTTAGTGCCACATTGCTGCACAGAGAGAAATTGCATCCTAGCAGCAACAAAGCAGAAACTATAGTTATCTTTTATCTGTCAGTATTTTCTATAAATGTTATTAGGAAGAACAATATTGGGAGTGCTTTCCACTTTGCTACTGTATTATTGTCACCACGATACAGTGCTATGTGCTGTAAAATGTATTCACCTTTCTTATGTCATGCAAGGCATACTGTATACTGTAGTTTGGATGAGCACTGTCAACCAGGAGCACATAGTCAAATGTGACACTGAGGGGAAGTCCACCCTGTAACATTCAGTGTTTTCAAAAACACAAATTTCACCACAGTGTCTCTGCTTTTCAGTTTAGGGAGAGACCTGTTTTAAAGTGAGTAGGTTTAAAGTCGTTGTGATAAAGTATGTCTCTATGTTGAGGTGGATTTTCCCTTTAAGATACCACTTGTGCGCACCCTGGGATGAGACGTAGCTGTGGTCGTTGTTTACAACTTTATTTGCCCTTGAGAACTTTCAAAGATGTTGACTGTACATAACCTTTTTTTCCTGCCTTAATATACTGCAAAATGTTGACAGATGTACGGCTGTACCTGGCTGCTGATATGACTTGGATTGCATGATTCAATAAACCATCTGTCAAAGTGTGATGTGTCATAATTGGCGCTCATAGGAACAGCGGGTATTCACCTGTGGACATAAATGAGTATACACTTGTGCTTTATTGGACAGTAAGAAGTCTAAATGTTCTCCAAGTCTTGCACCAGTAGATGGCGACATTTACTCACTAATGGTATAGACTTGGCCATAACATGGCTGGGGGAGAATGAAGGGGAAAGGACTTTTTCAGTCTCACAAAAGAATATAGTGATTAAAAATGTTGTCAATGTATAAAACTCATATTCCTGCAGTTAATGGAGATGGAGACAGTTGGTGAAAATTGTGGGGGTTGCACTTAAATTGGACTTGCATGTCGCAGAGGTCACTAGAAAGCACAAAATCAGGCGTGGTGTAATTATTCCTAAAGATGAAAAGAATATTACAGTGAGCCAGTTAATGTAAAAGGCAACAACAAAGACCGGATTTGATCCCACTTGAAGTGTTTGACGAGTAGAGACGAGGGCCCCTTGCTTTTCATCAGCCTGTACAGACTGAAGGTAATCTCACTTCATCATCCTTTTATCACATGACATTTGTTTAAAGCTTTGGCTTACTGTACATTCCTCTGCTGTGACCTGTCAGCTGATTAAGTGTTTGCAGCAATACATTTCATCTACTGGCCTTCCAGTATTGCTTTTTCATGAACATGACTTTCCTTAAAGAAACAATACTGGAAGTCCAGTTGTCTAGCAATACTTGTAATTCTAAAGTGTCTTTTTCGTGTGTATTGTTTTCTTGTGACCCTAAACATCACATATGTAGGTGTTTGCTGGAACAGATTCACACATGCTCCCTGAAGTTGTACTGCATTTGATAACATGAGATTGTAAACATGTGCAGGAATTTGTGTTAAACAAGAAGAAGCCTGAAGAGTTTATTTTTGAGATTTATTTTACAACTCATCAGCAATAATTTAGAACAGCATGTGTAAAGCATTAACGAAATGTGCAACAGTTGCTCAGTTAAATCTTTAAAAAAAATCCATAGACTTCTACAACATTGACATAGACATGTATACTTTATGGTATATTCACAAAAAACTATTTACAGACACACATGCCACTTCATATAACAGTTGATAACAAGTTTGAGGCAAAACCAGCTGAAGAAAACTACAAAAGCAATGTCGTATGCAAAATACCATGAAAATTATGTTTATTCAGTCACATGTGAAACTTAAAAAAGGCTGAACAACACTACACTTGCAGGAGTTAATCTCTTAGAAAACAGGCCGAGAAAAAGAGAAATTTCCCAAAACAGCAACAATCATAACTGATGGTCACATGACCACAGTTTCTCTCCCATCTTTGTCAAATATTTGAAAAGTGAGGTTTTTACATAATGATAACATATATCACAGAATCAGGGATAGTTTGAAGTGTAATGGGGCAGGGGATTTCACATCTGAATATGATTTGTATCATTTGAAAGAGCTAGAAATGAGTGGTCGTTTGTTAAAATGACTTGATCACCACTTTACTGTATGGAATCATCACAAAGCATCTGCTATCTCTGCTGCCTCTTTTAAACTGAAACTATATATATATATATATTTTAATATCAAGACAACTCAATACAATAAAAAGGTTTAAAGAGAATTACAGTGATTGACTTTCAAAATGATAAGGTGACTGTTGGGGGGGGTTAAAGCAGAAAAAAGTGCACTTTACGTCTCAAAGAGTAAAGATCATCCTATGTACAAACTCTTAACAGCTGGGAAAATACAGGTACATTCATTATCAAAGATCTATAAGGTGCTATCCTACAATGTTTTCTGGAGGTACAGGAGGTCACTGCAATCTGTGCAGAAATGCCTCATTCAGGGGATGTACAAAATGCTGGTTGAGCAGCCCCTTGTGAATGAAAAGTTTCTTCTTCATGATTGTTTTTTCCCTTCCTCACATTGACAAACAAGTGAAGGAAACCGGAGCAAACTCAGATTTGTAAAGATGAGATGAACGAAATCCGGCCCAATACCTCTCCTCTCGTCTCACTGTTATCCATGTGCAATTATTAAAGTAGTTGATTTACTTATTTTTTGTTAATGGTGCAGATGTTGTGTCTGTCTGTGGGTGTGTGTGTGTGTGTGTGTGTGGGGGGAGGGGTATCATTCATCTCTTCTCGGGAGGGTGCAAAGTTGGGGATGAGGTACTGTAGGCATTAAACTTCCAGGAGCACTTCCTTTAGGCCCATTTAGTGCTCATTTACATATTAATGAATCGGACTGTCTTCCAGGTAATGATATTTACAGTCAGAGTCAGCCAAGCTCTCGATAACCTTGGCAGAGGTCAGTTGCAACTTCGTACATCCAAAGAGCCTCGCTGATTGGGATATTGCGCACTTTTGTAGTAGTACTCAAAGTTTTGGCACCAATGTTGCCATTTCAAAATATTTTATCAAAGAGGATAAAAAAACTAACTCCAGCACAACTCAAACGTGTACTAGTGTCAATCATTGTCGATAATCATTCAGATCGATTAATCTAGCATTAAGTGCAAAAGGCACAAGCCGTCACAACTGTCCCCTGTTTCGCCAAGATCTTGTAGGCTACACGAGAAACTTTTCAGGGAAATCTCGTTTTAAAACTAGCCTATTTTTTTTTAAAAAAGAAAGAAAGAAAGGAAAAGAAAAAGAAAATACATTTGAATTTCTCAGCAGAATGCACAGAAAGGTAACGCAGACAAATTAGCTCGTTTGACAAGCCGAAAACTGATCGTGCGGGGTGCTCTTGTTCTCCGGGGACGTGTCAGCTGCGTCACCCTCCCCCTCGTCACTCGCGAGACTTTCCTCACGCTCCTCGGGTGAGCCTGTCTCATCCTCGGGTGACCCGTCGCTGTCTGGTGAGTGAGAGTCCTTGGACTGAGGGGAGGCTCCAAAGTGCGCAGACAAGCTGGGGAAAGCGGCAGCGGCAGCTGCGGCGGCCGCTGCTGACGCGTGTGCAGGGTACAGCCAGGGGAAAGGGGATGCAAGAGCGGCCGCCGCCGGGTACACGTACTTTTCAATGTTGCTTTTATCGAACAAAGGCATGTAAGACGCCGCGGCCGAGGGGTTGATGAAGTAGAAAGGCATGCAGATTGGTGTCTGCTGTCCCACACCGCTTATTCCCATCAAAGAGTTCATTAGCGCCAGATCAGGCCTTGTGGGGTCTGCGCCCCCTAATCCGCTCCCAGGCCAGTTCATCTTTGGTTTTTTGGCAGCACGCTCATCCCCAAACTCTTGCTTGATCTTCACTGCCTTTGGTCCTTGCGCTTTATTGCGCTCACATTCTTTATCTTTGCCATCGCCCTTTTCAGCCTCGCCCCCGTATCCACTGTCTGTGTCTGTGTCGTTCTCGTTAAGCTCCCCGCCCTGGGTCCTCTGGATGACCGGGACACAGTTGGCTTGGCTGTCAGCTTTCTGCCCATCCTGTGCGTCCCCGGCGGGTAGCTGGTGCTGGAGCGGCGGCGCGCCGGGCTGGAACTGCGCCAACACTTTGTGAAGGTGGTTGATGAGTTGCGCGCACCTTTGCTCTCGTGCCGTCCAGTTCTCAAACTGACTCAGATACTGCAGGACCTCTTTGGCACAGGCCTGGAACCCGGAGTGGAACGCATCCAGATCTGCATGAAAGGAAGATTTCATCGACCGGTCCCCTGCGAGACATGCGGTCCAAAGATTAACAGGGCATTATTCTGTAATATAGCTCATCATTAGTCGATGACAAGATAAGAAGACGCGCATAAATGCGTGTCTGCATGCTAACAGAGTGATCAGATCGTCCAATCTGTCAAATAAGGAGTTTTATTTCTCAAATCGCGCCTCGTCCTCATACTGTGCATTTTATTACTTCAATTTCTCCTATTGCAAACAGACTATCTCTTTATCGGGATTAATCGACTTCCATGTAATCCCAGCAGTTTAATAACGAAACCCGTTGTTCTTACAAAACTTGTCTATTAACTTCACGATAGTTCAACTTACCGTTCTGCAAAGCAATAATCTTTTGGTGCTGCTGCTCAGTGACAGCAGTCAGTGCGTTTAAATGTTTCAGTGTTAACTCCAGGACGACTGCCTTCTCCAAATGCCCAAGCGTCTATGGGGAAAAAGCAAAGGTTGAAGTTGGCTGTTTTCCTCGATCTGTCATGTGAAAACCAGGATCGCTAAGCACGTAAAAACTTTCTTGTATGATCGTGATCTCACCGACAGCTTCAGGTGTTCGGGTAACAAATCCTTCAGCTGCCCAATACATTCGTTGATTCTGTCTCTCCTCTTCTTCTCTATCAACCGGTGTGGTAACTTATATGCGTCCTGTTGGTGACAAACACAAACGTTTACTGTATTAAAACAAGAAATGGACAAGCGGAGTTATAGTATTAAATATATGAATTGTCTGTAGGTTTATGGAGCAGACAAATGTTGGTTAATCGAAACAATTTAACAAGATATATATAATAACACGATTTTATAATTCCTCTAAGAAACCGCGCTCACCTTCCCACCATCCTCTCGTTTTATTCCTCTTTTGGATTTGCACATGTAGAGAGAGGGATAATCCACCCTAAAGTAGAGGAAAGTGTCCGATTATTCACCAAGCTGTCATCACAGTTTATTAGACAGACTTTGACGGAGTTTTGCCGAAAGCGACACTCACCCCAAGAAATCTGCGTGCTCCATGAACTGCCTGTCCTGTAAATGCGGTATTCTTTCATCCATCACTTCTCGGCTGCCGGTTATCCGCTCCTGTGCTTCTTTCGGGGAATGTCTGTAATTCTGCGATGCAAACACGGGCGGTTTAGGGGAGACGGTGCACGGTGTCTGTCCTCCGTTGGAGCTGCGCTTCAGACTGATGTCTATAGTTTCCTGAGCAGCCACTTTGCAAAAGCCGTTGGTGCTGTGGTTAGAGCGCACGCGCGCCTCCGGTGGGGAACAGCTTCCGACTCACGTGTAGCCTGCACCAGCACAAAGTCCGGTAATTAGACCTTCTCTGTGTTACAGCCGCTGCTCCTACAGCGATGTAGTCCAAGCGATTTTGACCTGGTTGCTGAAACGTGATTCATGCGCAGAAAGGAACAGAGTAGCCTAAAAGGCGCACAGGCGCAGAGAGAGGCAGACTAACAATTCACAGAGGGATTATTTCACGATACCAGTGTTATGCATGTTATATTACTGGTCTCTAAAACTTTGCAGCTCGAGCATGTGTTGCCGTGACAAGTGGAGTGCGGGGTGAAAATGACCGGACAGGCTCTAGCGTGATAAATAATTAGACAGAAACGACCAAACCGTTTTGCACATAGGGAGCAGGTCCTACATGTTCAATGGTGCAGTAGTGCTGCTGGTCACATTACAATAAAGACAAAAAAAAACTAGCAACTTCTTCATTTTTCCAAAACGAAATAGCTAACAGCCATGCTGACCTTTAATAAAAACACAGAGGTTAATGTGAAGTAAACATAGAGCGTAAATATTAGGGGACCTCTTTCGAGCATTCAAGCTGTAGCGAATGTGCCCGCCGAGCGCATTCGTGAGGCGCCAGTCACTTTTGTGTTGTTGCCCGGAGCAGGGCAGGGTAACCTACTCAGACATCTCACGTCGTCCAAAGCTGCGTTGTCAGTAACCATGGCACCGGCCCAGCTGTGTGCTCAAACACGTGCATCTCTGTTCTTTATCCACCTCAGCATGGGCGCTGCTCTCCCACCTTCATATGAGTGTATATGTCAAATAATGAAACAACAACAACAAGAACAATAATAATTATTATTATAATTGACAAGGATTGATCAAAAGAGAGATCAGATTCCCCCAAACAATTCACTCAATTCATGATGTTTTTCCTATATTCACTAATGGTATAACAAAGTTCTACAGCTTGCCATCAAAATTTGAGTTAGTATAAATTAAAACATTAAATAAATGTCTCCAGGAAGTTATTCTAATACCAACTGACACCTGTTAACACCCCCATGATTTCATTACAGTGTTCAAAAACATCCAAATCTGAGCCCCTGTAATGCCCTCACATGTCTTATGATCACATTACTGCTTCCTGTAAGTCATGTGACTTTTTCTGGCTGGCAGCATATGGCTCTCTTGTGTAACAGTGCTGACAAAGAATGATCCAATCACTCTGGATCGCAAATGAAGTGTGATCACCTTTACACTGGCTTTTCATTAACTCATACGTGCTGATTTACCTGTGTACTTTCCCTTTCTTGTCTTTAATGTGACTACAAGTGAAATCCTCTCACTGTCGTGTGTTGGAATCCCCCTTTCTACCCCCCCTTCCTTTCCACCACAGTGTGCTGCCTGCTCTATATGTGGCACTGGGGCGGCTCTAGGAATCCAGTCCAAATGTTTTCCATATTAGTTCAGCGCCTTTTCTGTTTCCAAATAGTAACTGCACTGGGTTTATGGTGAGAGAGGGCCCCAGCGGGGAGGGGAGGGCAAGAGGAGAGAGGTAGACGGCCCACCCTTCACACAGCAACTGTAAAAGTCAACAGGACAGGGAGGGAAAAGAGTGTGAAGACAGGAGACAAAATGGGGCAGGGGCAGAAAGGTTCCTCAGACAAGAAGCAGGGCAAGAAGAAGCGAGATGAAAGCCCAGTGGCAGAAGATAGCAATAAGTGCAGAGGCTGTCGTTTCCCTCTGCTCGTCGCCCTGCTCCAGCTGCTGTTGGGGGTCGCCGTCACAGCCGTGGCCTTCCTTATGTTGGCCATCAGCCCTTCACTCCTGGCCAGGGAGACTCCACACTGGGCTGGGATATTCGTAAGCTCCGTCCTTACACTCTAACATAAACCTCATTTACATGTTTGCATGGAACCTGAGTGTAGCATTTCTGATGTGTGCATTACCATCAGCTACATCCCTCAGTATGTTGTTCATACTCACCACATTGCATGTCAACGCCGGCCTCTACCCACCTGTCTAAGCCAGGCGATCACCGTGGAGCATGCAAAATCACTGGTATTGTCATGTTCTGAGGAATACCCATCTGTCATGTTCACCTGACTGCACACTCCTGAATCTCCGAACTGTTTCAGTCACATTAGCAGCGCGCCTGCACCTTCTGCTGTTTTTGTTGCATGTCCAACCAATCCCCAACATCTGGGCAGATGAGACAAGCCAGCCAATCACAGCATACCATGTTCTAGCATTACCTCTGAACACCAAAGTAGTATCTAAACACCTTGTTATTATTTGCAAATGTGCTTTTCACACTTACTCCTTGGCACCCATACATAGATACGCTACACATTTCATAAACTATATTAAAAGATTTAGTTTATAAGCTGTATATTTTAGTCACCTTTATATATTTAATTATATGTGCAACTTCAAAACTGACATTAAGATTACAGTTGAGTAACTTGGAAAGGCAACTTTTTCGTCAAGAGAGTTTAATTCAATGTATGTACATGCTTTACTCACATAATGATACATGTGAAATAATGTTGGAGTTTCAGTTTAATATGATGCACTTAAAGGGTGTTGAGGCAAAGAAGTAGTATTGAGTATTATTTGAAGTTTTAGAACTAAAATCTGTTATAATCAGTTGAAATTAAACTGCAAAGCAGTGGTAGTTCAATTCACAGCTGAAGAGCAACCACTGGAAGCAGTTGAACTGTAAAACGGTATATTGTCAACATCCAAGTCGTGAAAGCAACTGAAACGTGATTTTAGTGCTGCTGAAGCCGCTGAAGTGTAATGCAGACACTTTAGGTATCATTTGAAGAATAATAGATGTTTAAATTTCAGTTGAAATCTAAATGGCAGAAATGTGAAAATTGACTGAAATATCTGTTGAAGAGCCACAGAAAGTTACATGGCATGTAAAGCACTAAAAGCAACTGCAGTGTCTGTTAAAGTGTTCAAGGAGTTAAAATTGCAGTTCAAGTGTAAATTAATGGCACTATTGAATGGTTCTTTGCCGTTCCTTTTGATTGCAAGTGAACAGTGATTACCGGCCTCTGTCAAGTCTGTAATACAAAGCAACAAAAAGGTGGATTTTTTAAATCAACATAACTCATAATGAGATTTAAAGTAACATTATAGAAAAAAAACAACAACATGATGTTACCGTTTGGTTCCTGTCTTAGCCTATCACAGATCCCATCTATTCTCAAAAACATCCCTGGACACCAACATCCCGAGTTAGATGCTCACGAGATTCAGCCAAGTGAAAAACACTGAGGTCATCAAGAACTTTCCAGAGAACCCTGAGTGCTTAAGAAACTGGGAAAAACATTTAAATAAGATGCTGAACGTTAGTCACAAGACTCCAATTGCACTGAAGAGACAGAGTGCGAGTGTGTCTGTGAGAGAGAGAGAGAGGGAGTGAGAGAGTAATGTAATCAGATGACAGCTTACTGCTGATTCATGCGATAGTAAGAGACACCCCGGAAAACCTGGCCACAATGGGCTGTCTAGGACAAGATTCTTGTTTCAGTATTGTGTCCAATTGCAGACATGTATACTGTATATCATATGTACAGCAACAAGCTTCATTAAAGTTATATCATCAGAATCAAGTGAGAAATTAATGGGCTGATAACAGTTTTGTGACATGTTTGAACCAAACCAAACCACACCAAATATTTTGTAATGTGTTCTCGCAGCTGTGTCTGGTCTCCATTGTGGGCTTGATCCTGTACTGTATCACCTACGTCCCTGATGAGAGGTCATCTATGCAGTTCATTGTCAAGGTAAGCCCTCACACATCCTGACACAATTTCTGCAAAAATGAAAGTGAGGTGAAATATGTGATCACATGTCATGTATGGAGTCAAATCAGGTTACCTATTAATGTGTGATAGGGCTCTTTGAAGTTGAACAAACATAATCAAATGGATCAGTATATTTTCCACCAACCTTTTGCAGAGAACAATTGTTTAATCACTTATAGTGTAGTTGTTAGATGGCTGTTCGTAGGAACTGTCAGTTGCAGAGAAGGCATTTTGCTATGAGTGCTTTCATTAACGTGACTGGATCATACAGCTTAATTAACCATACATTATGTATAGCTGGAATTTCAAGGCAATTAAAATCAGTCAACCATTGTTAGTTGCTTAGAAGCCCCTCCCTTTTTTTAATGTCTGACTCTTGTGTTCAAATATCTACATACATGGTTTCAAAACTGTTTTAATATGGTCAGAAGAGGTGCATTTAATTTGCACTGTTAAAATGGTTAAGAAAGTATGTATGTGGTATTATGTATTTTCCCTGATGGTCTGTATTATTGCACATAAATATAAAGCCAAATAAATATCTATGCCAAAATAGTTGCAATTAATCCAAAGTCGGCCTTTATTTGGCTCTCAGAACAACTGTGCTTAATGTCTTAATGTCTTTAATTCAAATAGCTCAATGATTTTATGTCTATATGAATGAATGAACCCTTACTATATAAATTGCTATCTTATGAATTTATGGCTTTACAGTCTGTTCCTGTATTTACTTCAATTGCCCTTGACGCAGTGTTTTCAAGAGGGGAGTTACAAGTGGATTGAGTAGAGAATACGCTGTAACTGGAGATATTTCTGAAGATAAGTGTTACTGTTGTGTCAGATAGGGGTCCCAGCACTCTGATATCCCTGTAGCTTGCCTTTATTGTGTCAAGATACTCAGTTTGTCAAATGGGACTTCTAAGAGTTCTTAAGCGTTCACTACAAATTGTGTAAGGGCACCACATGGACTGTAAACAATAATATGCATGTTTATGCCTTTGACTTTATTCCTGCCTTGGTTTTTCCATTCAGTGAAGCATATAATGCACCACAAGTTCTTTGTCAAGCATAATGTGATGCACTTGCTGTACGTAAACATCTCTCTGTAACCAGATACATACTCTGGATTTCACAGCTGTTTCCAAATGATCATAAATGCCATTTCAAATCAAGCACTGCTGCTGCGTAAATCTATAAGCAGCATGTAAGAGAAAGCAAAACACACCAGCGAATGAGGGCTCCTGTTATATAAGTGATGGATTAAGATGAAGGTTTAGTGTTATTGAGATTGCGTAATTGCATAAACAACACAGAGCCTCTGTCACATTTTACAACTGTATTTTTAGACACACTCGGCTGTTAAACATATTCACACAAGACTGAAGGTGGGAAGCTGCTGTAGCTGCAGGGCTGTCTTACATGTGCTGTGTCTGCTTTGTGCTAACAACTGGGCCCCTGCTCTGAGGGTCAGACCTTGCCCTGTAGTGTTGTGGGTAATCTCTTTGAATTGAACCTGCCATAGGCACTGAGCCAGCATCTCTGTTTCTAAGCTACAGTTTTGACACTCTGGGTTAATCATAAGACAACTGACTAAAGCAGGTGCCAGATTTTTCAGATAAAAAATAAGAATAAGAAAAGATGCAAAACTTTCAAGGTAAAAGTATTTGATCTCACTCTTGTCCTCCATCCTCCACAGCTCCTGTACTTTGTCCTGTCCACAATTGGCCTGGTCATTTCAGTACTGGTCATGGCATTCGCCGGACACCACCACTCACAGACCAGTAGTCTCAGTTGTGAACAGGTGGGAGAGGACTGCGTGTGCACACTGGATCAAGATGACCCCATAGCCCGCACCTTCACCTATGAGGGGGCCAATGACTGTGAGGTGATCACTGGAACGCTCACACTCTACTTCTTGCTCCAGATCATTCTGAACCTGGCCCAAGCACTTGTCTGTGCTGTCTGTATCTTCATCCTGTGGAAGCACCGTTACCAGGTCTTCTTTGCTGGTCTTCAGATTGGCTCTCCCTCTACCCAGCAGTGGCAGAAGGTTTAATCTTATGAAGAAAAAGCTGACTCTTATCAGTCAGGTCAGGATGGAGTGCAATGACAGCTGTGTGATTTCACTCTGAAGTACAGGGACTTATACCTTTTTTGGTGTGCGCCTAAGTTTGTTTTCCTCTGATGTCATTTATATTAAACTTTCTGTGGTAGTTGTACTATAATATGGCTTTTTGCACAAATTTTGTATATCACAGGAGCAACTTTGTTTAGCCAGTTACTGATGACTTACGTAGGTTAAGAGGAGCAAAACAGCTAATCTATTTTTGAAAAATTAAACCAATTATTTGTTTGATTTCATTTAGCCTAATAATCCTGACATTGGTTTTCTTTACATACAGCTCATACAATTGCAATTATAACCCTCCTGCTCCCCTTGTGCTGGAGGGAGAGGGCGTGGCAATGGGCGAGGGGTCCCGGGGACCCCTGAAGGTAGCAGAAGGGCTAGAAAAATTATAAGTGCAACACACATTTGTTCAACTCCCCAAACAGTGTTGCTAAAGTTTCTTTTGGTTTGATTTACTTTACTGATTATGATTAGTCGCTTCAGTGATACAATTTTGTGACTTGCAAATGTAAAATGATACTGCCTCGATCTTTGGAACATAGAATTCACACATTAAGAAGGTCAAATATCAATTAAACACAGCAGCAAATATTACTGATTCACTAGTGATAGTTATTTTTGTTAAAAATATGAATCCTTTATTTGTTTATTGCTTTACAATCATATATTCTATATATGTTATATACCATACACTTTATTATTTGCTGTAACTCATTTTCATGTTGTCCCACACAAAAAAAATTTGGTGGATTAATTTAGTGAATAACCATTGTTCTCTCATTCTATGAAAACCTCTGTTATGCAGCTCTGTGTATTTGTATTGTGGAAAATCCTTGTTGAAAAACAATAAGTATTTTTCAGCTGGTAGCAATAAACCCAGTCAAACTTCAGACAGTCCAGTTATATGTAGTAAGAGCTGATCGTGACATCAGTAACACACCCCGGGCAGACTACAAGTCACGAGACTATATCCAGACTGAACTGGGCTGTGGCCTGTGAAGGTGGATGCCACGCCAGTAGCCAACATGACTCAAACAGCCAGTAGGAGTCAAACTACTGCAACGACAAAGGGGAGGAGAAGTGCCGGGGTGAGGAAAGGGGGGACTCAGACAGGCAGCTGGACTGAAGTATACAAACCATCTCAGTGTGTTTACGCATTTCAGTTCTTTTCTTTCAGTCAGGGCTGTACAAAAGTTTAGGCTCAGCCTTAAGCAGAGTTTAGCCTTTATTCTTACTCTCCTTTTACGTTTCAGAGTACATCCTCTGAGCAGGGAATGGTAAACGTGAGGCATGTTCTGCTGAAAATGAGATGAAATAAACCCAGAGGGAGTGTGGAATTAGTGTCCAGTGCTCCATCTATTTATCAATGATGAGAAAGGTCAATTGACTGGGGAATATATAAAAATATTATTTATTTCTCGGAGAAGCCATAAATGTGGTGTTTGAGAAAGAAGCTTTTTATCTGGATAAAAAAAGACACCAATATGTGCATTTCAAGAATGTCTGCTTTCAAACAATACAAATCTTTCAAACAATAAAAGGCTTCCTCGTGTGTTGTGATCACATGTATATAATTTACATATACATTATGCAATTATTCACATTTATTATGGGTGGACTTAAAAGCAGGCCAGAAAGTGAGGGTCATCTCTCACTATGTATCCAAGCATTGGCCTGTTTGACATCAGCAAAAGACAAAGAAGTCTTCGTTGGAGTTTGGTTGTCATTTACTGTGATCTTGACAGTTAATTTACTGAAGTAAAGTGTGCTACTCACAATGATCATCTGACAGGTTTCCTCAGGGATTATTTGTGACAATAAATTTATGAACATGTTTTAAGTCAATTGTCATTACCTCCACCATGGAGGTTAGGTTTGTTTATTCATTAGCAGAATTGTCCCACAAGCAAGGGGTGAAAAATTTCTTTATCAGGGTGGACTCCATTTTAACACATTTTATACTATAAAATTATGAGATACACTATTGTCTGATTTTGGCAACATATTTTTGTTGGGGGGGGGGGTCGAAAAAAACAGTTTTTTGACATCTTTTGCATTTTTGGACAGACTATACTCTGACCTTTTTCTGTATTTTTTATACATATTACACTATGGAACAAAATGACGTTTTTGACCTTTTTGACACATGTTATGGCATGGAAGGTTAATAAAACACTCTTGTGCAACATTTTTATGCATTTCTGGCACTTTTTATTTTTTGACATTTTTCGCCTTTTTTTGACCAAATTTTGTACAACTTTTTTTCTTCCTGGCCCATTTTTGACATGCTCAAAAATGACCTTTTTTGGACGTTTTGACACATGTTTTGGCATGGAAGAGTAATACAACACTCTTGTGCAATGTTTCCATACGTTTCTGGCACTTTTTATTTTTTGACATTTTTCGCCTTTTTCGACCAAATTTTGTGCAACTTTTCTTTTCTAGGCCCATTTTTGACATGCTCAAAAATGACATTTTTTGTCCTTTTTGATACATGTTGTGGCATGGATGTTTAATAAAACACTCTTGTGCAACATTTTCATGCATTTCTGGCACTTTTTATTTTTTGAATTTTTTCGCCTTTTTTGACGAAAGTTTGTGCAACTTTTCTTTTCTAGGCCCATTTTTGACATGCTCAAAAATGACCTTTTTTGGACTTTGTGACACATGTTATGGCATGGAAGGTTAATAAAACACTCTTGTGCAACATTTCCATGCATTTCTGGCACTTTTTTATTTTTTGACATTTTTCGCCTTTTCTTGACCAAAGTTTGTGCAACTGTTTTTTCTAGACCTATTTTTTACATGCTCAAAAATGACCTTTTTTGGACTTTGTGACACATGTTATGGCATGGAAGGTTAATAAAACACTCTTGTGCAACATTTCCATGCGTTTCTGGCACTTTTTTTTTTTTTTCATTTTTCGCCTTTTCTTGACCAAAGTTTGTGCAACTTTTTTTTCTAGACCCATTTTTTACATGGTCAAAAATGACCTTTTTTGGATTTTGTGACACATGTTATGGCATGGAAGGTTAATAAAACAGTCTTGTGCAATATTTTTATGCGTTTCTGGCACTTTTTATTTTTTGACATTTTTCGCCTTTTTTTGACCAAATTTTGTGCAACTTTTCTTTTCTAGGCCCATTTTTGACATGCTCAAAAATGACCTTTTTTGGACTTTTTGACACATGTTATGGCATGGAAGGTTAATAAAACAGTCTGGTGCTACATTTCCATGTGTTTTTGACACTTTTTATTTTTTGACATTTTTCGCCTTTTTTGACCAAAGTTTGTGCAACTTTTTTTTTCTAGGCCCATTTTTGTCATGCTCAAAAATGACCTTTTTTGGCCTTTTTGACACATGTTATGGCATGGAAGGTTAATAAAACAGTCTTGTGCAACATTTCCATGCGTTTCTGGCACTTTTTATTTTTTTTCATTTTTTCGCCTTTTTTGACCAAATTTTGTGCAACTTTTTTTTTCTAGGCCCATTTTTGACATGCTCAAAAATGACCTTTTTTGGACGTTTTGACACATGTTTTGGCATGGAAGAGTAATACAACACTCTTGTGCAACGTTTCCATGTGTTTCTGGCATTTTCATTTTTTGACATTTTTCACCTTTTTTCGACCAAATTTTGTGCAACTTTTTTTTTCTGAGCACATTTTTGACATGCTCAAAAATGACCTTTTTTGGACTTTTTGACACATGTTATGGCATGTAAGTTTAATAAAACAGTCTTGTGCAACATTTCCATGTGTTTCTGGCACTTTTTATTTTTTGACAGTTTTTGCCTTTTTTTGACCAAATTTTGTGCAACTTTTCTTTTCTAGGCCCATTTTTGACATGCTCAAAAATGACCTTTTTTGACCTTTTTGACACATGTTATGGCATGGAAGGTTAATAAAACACTCTTGTGCAACATTTCCATGCATTTCTGGCACTTTTTATTTTTTGACATTTTTCGCCTTTTTTGACCAAATTTTGTGCAACTTTTTTTTTCTAGGCCCATTTTTGACATGCTCAAAAATGACCTTTTTTGGCCTTTTTGACACATGTTATGGCATGGAAGGTTAATAAAACACTCTTGTGCAACATTTCCATGCGTTTCTGGCACTTTTTATTTTTTTTCATTTTTCGCCTTTTTTGACCAAATTTTGTGCAACTCTTTTTTTCTAGGCCCATTTTTGACATGCTCAAAATGACCTTTTTGGACTTTTTTGACACATGTTATGGCATGGAAGGTTAATAAAACAGTCTTGTGCAACATTTCCATGTGTTTCTGGCACTTTTTATTTTTTTTTCACATTTTTCGCCTTTTTTTTGACCAAATTTTGTGCAACTTTTTTTTTTTCTAGGCCCATTTTTGACATGCTCAAAAATGACCTTTTTGACTTTTTTTGACACATGTTATGGCATGGAAGGTTAATAAAACAGTCTTGTGCAACATTTCCATGCATTTCTGGCATTTTGTATTTTTTGACATTTTTCACCTTTTTTGACCAAATTTTGTGTAACTTTTTTTTTTCTAGAGCCCATTTTTGACATGCTCAAAAATGACCTTTTTGACTTTTTTGACACATGTTATGGCATGGAAGGTTAATAAAACACTCTTGTGCAACATTTTCATGCGTTTCTGGCACTTTTTTTTTGACATTTTTTTGCCTTTTTTGACCAAATTTTGTGCAACTTTTTTTTTCTAGGCCCATTTTTGACATGCTCAAAAATGACCTTTTTTGGCCTTTTTGACACATGTTATGGCATGGAAGGTTAATAAAACACTCTTGTGCAACATTTCCATGCGTTTCTGGCACTTTTTATTTTTTGACATTTTTCGCCTTTTTTTGACCAAATTTTGTGCAACTTTTTTTTTCTGAGCCCATTTTTGACATGCTCAAAAATGACCTTTTTTGGACTTTTTGACACATGTTATGGCATGGAAGGTTCATAAAACACTCTTGTGCAACATTTTCATGCTTTTCTGGCACTTTTTATTTTTTGACATTTTTTGCCTTTTTTGACCAAATTTTGTGCAACTTTTTTTTCTAGGCCCATTTTTGACATTCTCAAAAATGACCTTTTTGACTTTTGACACATGTTATGGCATGGAAGGTTAATAAAACACTCTTGTGCAACATTTCCATGCATTTCTGGCACTTTTTATTTTTTGACATTTTTCACCTTTTTTTGACCAAATTTTGTGCAACTTTTTTTTTCTGAGCACATTTTTGACATGCTCAAAAATGACCTTTTTTGGACTTTTTGACACATGTTATGGCATGTAAGTTTAATAAAACAGTCTTGTGCAACATTTCCATGTGTTTCTGGCACTTTTTATTTTTTGACAGTTTTCGCCTTTTTTTGACCAAATTTTGTGCAACTTTTCTTTTCTAGGCCCATTTTTGACATGCTCAAAAATGACCTTTTTTGGCCTTTTTGACACATGTTATGGCATGGAAGGTTAATAAAACAGTCTTGTGCAACATTTCCATGCATTTCTGGCATTTTGTAGTTTTTGACATTTTTCGTCTTTTTTGACCAAATTTTGTGCAACTTTTTTTTTTCTAGGCCATTTTTGACATGCTCAAAATGACCTTTTTGGACTTTTTTGACACATGTTATGGCATGGAAGGTTAATAAAACACTCTTGTGCAACATTTTCATGCGTTTCTGGCACTTTTTTTTTTTTTGACATTTTTTGCCTTTTTTTGACCAAATTTTGTGCAACTTTTTTTTTTTAGGCCCATTTTTGACATGCTCAAAATGACCTTTTTTTTGACCTTTTTTGACACATGTTATGGCATGGAAGGTTAATAAAACACTCTTGTGCAACATTTCCATGCATTTCTGGCACTTTTTATTTTTTGACATTTTTCACCTTTTTTTTGACCAAATTTTGTGCAACTTTTTTTTTTCTGAGGCCATTTTTGACATGCTCAAAAATGACCTTTTTGGACTTTTTTGACACATGTTATGGCATGTAAGTTTAATAAAACAGTCTTGTGCAACATTTCCATGCGTTTCTGGCACTTTTTATTTTTTTGACATTTTTCGCCTTTTTTTGACCAAATTTTGTGCAACTTTTTTTTTTTCTAGGCCCATTTTTGACATGCTCAAAATGACCTTTTTGACTTTTTTTGACACATGTTATGGCATCGAAGGTTAATAAAACAGTCTTGTGCAACATTTCCATGCATTTCTGGCACTTTTTATTTTTTGACATTTTTCGCCTTTTTTTGACCAAATTTTGTGCAACTTTTTTTTTCTAGGCCCATTTTTGACATGCTCAAAATGACCTTTTTTGGACTTTTTGACACATGTTATGGCATGTAAGGTTCATAAAACACTCTTGTGCAACATTTTCATGCGTTTCTGGCACTTTTTATTTTTTGACATTTTTTGCCTTTTTTGACCAAATTTTGTGCAACTTTTTTTTTCTAGGCCCATTTTTGACATGCTCTAAAATGACCTTTTTTGGACTTTTTGACACATGTTATGGCATGTAAGTTTAATAAAACAGTCTTGTGCAACATTTCCATGTGTTTCTGGCACTTTTTATTTTTTGACATTTTTCGCCTTTTTTGACCAAATTTTGTGCAACTTTTTTTTTTCTAGGCCCATTTTTGACATGCTCAAAAATGACCTTTTTTGGACTTTTTGACACATGTTATGGCATGTAAGTTTAATAAAACAGTCTTGTGCAACATTTCCATGTGTTTCTGGCACTTTTTATTTTTTGACAGTTTTCGCCTTTTTTTGACCAAATTTTGTGCAACTTTTCTTTTCTAGGCCCATTTTTGACATGCTCAAAAATGACCTTTTTTGGACTTTTTGACACATGTTATGGCATGGAAGGTTAATAAAACAGTCTTGTGCAACATTTCCATGCATTTCTGGCATTTTGTAGTTTTTGACATTTTTTGCCTTTTTTGACCAAATTTTGTGCAACTTTTTTTTTCTGAGCCCATTTTTGACATGCTCAAAAATGACCTTTTTTGGACTTTTTGACACATGTTATGGCATGGAAGGTTCATAAAACACTCTTGTGCAACATTTTCATGCTTTTCTGGCACTTTTTATTTTTTGACATTTTTTGCCTTTTTTGACCAAATTTTGTGCAACTTTTTTTTTCTAGGCCCATTTTTGACATTCTCAAAAATGACCTTTTTTGACCTTTTTGACACATGTTATGGCATGGAAGGTTAATAAAACACTCTTGTGCAACATTTCCATGCATTTCTGGCACTTTTTATTTTTTGACATTTTTCACCTTTTTTTGACCAAATTTTGTGCAACTTTTTTTTTCTGAGCACATTTTTGACATGCTCAAAAATGACCTTTTTTGGACTTTTTGACACATGTTATGGCATGTAAGTTTAATAAAACAGTCTTGTGCAACATTTCCATGTGTTTCTGGCACTTTTTATTTTTTGACAGTTTTTGCCTTTTTTTGACCAAATTTTGTGCAACTTTTTTTTTCTAGGCCCATTTTTGACATGCTCAAAAATGACCTTTTTTGGACTTTTTGACACATGTTATGGCATGGAAGGTTAATAAAACACTCTTGTGCAACATTTTCATGCGTTTCTGGCACTTTTTATTTTTTGACATTTTTCGCCTTTTTTGACCAAATTTTGTGCAACTTCTTTTTTTCTGAACCCATTTTTGACATGCTCAAAAATGACCTTTTTTGGACTTTTTGACACATGTTATGGCATGTAAGTTTAATAAAACAGTCTTGTGCAACATTTCCATGCGTTTCTGGCACTTTTTTTTTTTTTTTACATTTTTTGCCTTTTTTGACCAAATTTTGTGCAACTTTTTTTTTCTAGGCCCATTTTTGTCATGCTCAAAAATGACCTTTTTTGGCCTTTTTGACACATGTTATGGCATGGAAGGTTAATAAAACAGTCTTGTGCAACATTTCCATGCGTTTCTGGCACTTTTTATTTTTTTTCATTTTTTCGCCTTTTTTGACCAAATTTTGTGCAACTTTTTTTTTCTAGGCCCATTTTTGACATGCTCAAAAATGACCTTTTTTGGACGTTTTGACACATGTTTTGGCATGGAAGAGTAATACAACACTCTTGTGCAACGTTTCCATGTGTTTCTGGCACTTTTTATTTTTTGACATTTTTCACCTTTTTTCGACCAAATTTTGTGCAACTTTTCTTTTCTAGGCCCATTTTTGATATGCTCAAAAAGGACCTTTTTTGGACTTTTTGACACATGTTATGGCATGGAAGGTTAATAAAACGCTCTTGTGCAACATTTTCATGCGTTTCTGGCACTTTTTATTTTTTGACATTTTTCACCTTTTTTGACCAAAGTTTGTGCAACTTTTTTTTTTCTAGGCCCATTTTTGACATGCTCAAAAATGACCTTTTTGGCCCTTTTTGACACATGTTATGGCATGGAAGGTTAATAAAACACTCTTGTGCAACATTTCCATGCGTTTCTGGCACTTTTTATTTTTTGACATTTTTCGCCTTTTTTGACCAAATTTTGTGCAACTTTTTTTTTCTAGGCCCATTTTTGACATGCTCAAAAATGACCTTTTTTGGACGTTTTGACACATGTTTTGGCATGGAAGAGTAATACAACACTCTTGTGCAACGTTTCCATGTGTTTCTGGCACTTTTTATTTTTTGACATTTTTCACCTTTTTTCGACCAAATTTTGTGCAACTTTTCTTTTCTAGGCCCATTTTTGATATGCTCAAAAAGGACCTTTTTTGACTTTTTGACACATGTTATGGCATGGAAGGTTAATAAAACGCTCTTGTGCAACATTTTCATGCGTTTCTGGCACTTTTTATTTTTTGACATTTTTCACCTTTTTTGACCAAATTTTGTGCAACTTTTTTTTTCTAGGCCCATTTTTGACATGCTCAAAAATGACCTTTTTTGGACTTTTTGACACATGTTATGGCATGGAAGGTTAATAAAACACTCTTGTGCAACATTTCCATGCGTTTCTGGCACTTTTTATTTTTTGACATTTTTCGCCTTTTTTGACCAAATTTTGTGCAACTTTTTTTTTCTAGGCCCATTTTTGACATGCTCAAAAATGACCTTTTTTGGCCTTTTTGACACATGTTATGGCATGGAAGGTTAATAAAACACTCTTGTGCAACATTTCCATGCGTTTCTGGCACTTTTATATTTTTTGACATTTTTCACCTTTTTTTGAACAAATTTTGTATGATTTTTTTTTTCTGGGCCCGTTTTTGACATGCTCAAAAATGACCTTTTTTGGACTCTTTGATAAATGTTATGGCATGGAAGGTGAATAAATCAGTCTTTTGTAACGTTTCCATGTGTTTCTAGCACTTTTTATTTTTTTACATTTTTCACCTTTTTCGACCAAATTTTGTGCAACTTTTTGTTTCTAGGCCCATTTTTGACATGCTCAAAAATGACCTTTTTTGGACTTTTTGACACATGTTTTGGCATGGAAGAGTAATACAACACTCTTGTGCAACGTTTCCATACGTTTCTGGCACTTTTTATTTTTTGACATTTTTTGTCTTTTTCGACCAAATTTTGTGCAACTTTTCTTTTCTAGGTCCATTTTTGACATGCTCAAAAATGACATTTTTTGGCCTTTTTGACACATGTTATGGCATGGAAGGTTAATAAAACAGTCTTGTGCAACATTTCCATGCGTTTCTGGCACTTTTTATTTTTTGACATTTTTCGCATTTTTTTGACCAAATTTTGTGCAACTTTTTTTTTCTGAGCCCATTTTTGACATGCTCAAAAATGACCTTTTTTGGACTTTTTGACACATGTTATGGCATGGAAGGTTAATAAAACACTCTTGTGCAACATTTCCATGCGTTTCTGGCACTTTTTATTTTTTGACATTTTTCACCTTTTTTTGAACAAATTTTGTATGATTTTTTTTTTCTGGGCCCGTTTTTGACATGCTCAAAAATGACCTTTTTGGACTCTTTGATAAATGTTATGGCATGGAAGGTTAATAAAACACTCTTGTGCAACATTTCCATGCGTTTCTGGCCCTTTTTTTTTTTTTTTTTCGCCTTTTTTGACCAAATTTTGTGCAACTTTTTTTTCTGAGCCCATTTTTGACATGCTCAAAAGTGACCTTTTATGGACTTTTTGACACATGTTATGGCATGGAAGGTTCATAAAACACTCTTGTGCAACATTTTCATGCGTTTCTGGCACTTTTTATTTTTTGACATTTTTTGCCTTTTTTGACCAAATTTTGTGCAACTTTTTTTTTCTAGGCCCATTTTTGACATGCTCAAAAATGACCTTTTTTGGCCTTTTTGACACATGTTATGGCATGGAAGGTTAATAAAACAGTCTTGTGCAACATTTCCATGCGTTTCTGGCACTTTTTATTTTTTGACATTTTTCACCTTTTTTTGACCAAATTTTGTGCAACTTTTTTTTTCTAGGCCCATTTTTGACATGCTCAAAAATGACCTTTTTTGGACTTTGTGACACATGTTATGGCATGGAAGGGTTAATAAAACACTCTTGTGCAACATTTCCATGCGTTTCTGGCACTTTTTATTTTTTTTCATTTTTCGCCTTTTTTGACCAAATTTTGTGCAACTCTTTTTTTCTAGGCCCATTTTTGACATGCTCAAAAATGACCTTTTTTGACTTTTTGACACATGTTATGGCATGGAAGGTTAATAAAACAGTCTTGTGCAACATTTCCATGCATTTCTGGCACTTTTTATTTTTTGACATTTTTCGCCTTTTTTGACCAAATTTTGTGCAACTTTTTATTTCTAGGCCCATTTTTGACATGCTCAAAAATGACCTTTTTTGGACTTTTTGACACATGTTATGGCATGGAAGGTTAATAAAACAGTCTTGTGCAACATTTCCATGCGTTTCTGGCACTTTTTTTTTTTGACATTTTTCGCCTTTTTCGACCAAATTTTGTGCAACTTTTTTTTTCTAGGCCCATTTTTGACATGCTCAAAAATGACCTTTTTTGGACTTTTTGACACATGTTATGGCATGGAAGGTTAATAAAACAGTCTTGTGCAACATTTCCATGCGTTTCTGGCACCTTTATTTTTTGACATTTTTCGCCTGTTTCGACCAAATTTTGTGCAACTTTTCTTTTCTAGGCCCATTTTTGTCATACTCAAAAATGACCTTTTTTGGACTTTAACCTTAACCTTTCTATGGCATGGAAGGTTAATAAAACACTCTTGTGCAACATTTCCATGCGTTTCTGGCACTTTTTATTTTTTGACATTTTTCGCCTTTCTTTGATCAAATTTTGTGCAACTTTTTTTTCTGAGCCCATTTTTGACATGCTCAAAAATGACCTTTTTTGGACTTTTTGACACATGTTATGGCATGGAAGGTTAATAAAACAGTCTTGTGCAACATTTCCATGCATTTCTGGCACTTTTTATTTTTTGACATTTTTTGCCTTTTTTGACCAAATTTTGTGCAACTTTTTTTTTCTAGGCCCATTTTTGACATGCTCAAAAATGACCTTTTTTGGCCTTTTTGACACATGTTATGGCATGGATGGTTAATAAAACACTCTTGTGCAACATTTCCATGCGTTTCTGGCACTTTTTATTTTTTTGACATTTTTCGCCTTTTTTTTGATCAAATTTTTGCAACTTTTTTTTAACTTTTTTCTTTTTTAGGCCTATTTTTGACATGCTCAAAAATGACCTTTTTTTCCCTTTTTGACACATGTTATGGCATGGATGGTTAATAAAACACTCTTGTGCAACATTTCCATGCGTTTCTGGCACTTTTTATTTTTTTGACATTTTTTACCTTTTTCGACATACTATACTATGATGTTTTTTGTTGTTTTTTTGACATAGCATACTATGACCTTTTCTGCATTTTTAACGCATATTATGGTTTGGATCATTCATTAAACAGTATTCCTTGATGTTTTGTTTGCATTTAAAGTGCCATATTAAACTTTGACACTTTTTGCATTTGTTCGGCACACTATACTATGACTGTTTTCTGCATTTTTAATGCATATTATGGTATTCAGTGTTTATAAAACCCTCGTCATTGATGTTTTGTTGCTTATTTAAGCAATGTTCAATTTTGATGTCTTTTGCAGTTTTTTTCTGCATTTTTTCTGCATTTTTAATGCATATTATGCCATTCAGCATTCATTAAACACTTTCTTGATGTTTTGTTGCATCTTTAGGTCATTTTAAATTTTGACATTTTTCTGTTTTCATGATATAATATAGTATGACGTTTTTCACGCCTTTATGACACATAATACTATGACCTAGTTCATTTGTAATGTTTTCCTTCAAAACATCTTTTTTTTACTGATCATGGAGCTGTTCTGGATATCTAATACCAAGAAACACCAGGACAGTAAAGTAACTTGGAACAATGATTTATCAGTTTGTTTTCATGATACATTTTCACACCTTGTGAAAGCTGTTTGTGCATCTTGCAGCTGTGTGTGAAGGAGGGTAAGCACATTCACAGTGTTTTTCCATGTCTGTACTCAGTGTTACGATGCTGATGCATCATGTGACTACAAAGGCTTAATCTCACAGCGAGACAGAGGAAGTCACGTTCCAATCATCACGGGGGCATGTTTATTTATAAGAATGACAACAAGGAGGGACCTTCCACCATCCTGCTCACTCTGATGCAACTTTCTGTGGTCACTTGAGTTTTTAGTGCAAAAAAAGCATATTACTCTGGTGTGGGTCTTTGGAGTAATCTATATGTATGTTGAAAGAAATCAGCTTTCACTAGATCTTGAAAACAACAGTGTCTCATCCAGTTTTTAATTAGGCAGCTAACATTAATTGTGTATGTAGTGCATCCGTACACTATGTATTTCAATGTAGTTACAGATTTAGATTTATGGTTTAAATCTAAAGGAATCCGTCTGTAAGACTTTGGTGTGGTCGTCTCAGAGCGTCAAAATGCCAGACTCAGTCCAACTGCTTCCAGCCACAGAGGTGTTTTGGATGCTGCCTTGCATTTACTGACTTTCTCCGGGTGTTTTTCTCACTTTCACCTCTGAATACACAAACAGGCTGAGCACATGACTCTTGACTGTCATTTGTGAAGAGATTCTTTCTACCCCAATCCCTAACCCTCACACATGTTAAGAGAGTTCAGTGGGTACTGAGAAGATGAAATGAAGCAGACCATCTTGTGTCTGTCTCTTCTGTAAGTGGACACCAAAGTTTAATGTCACTCTCTATGGCCAGATAATAAATGTAAGATGATAAAATGTTCTGCATTACAGTAGCCTATTCATTTCTTTGGTATCACATTATGGCAAGAAGACATTTGCCAAAGAGCAATGATTGTCTTGGTTTATCCTCTCCTCTCCCTTCCCTCTCTGAGTCAAATATATTACCGTAATGCTACAATTTACCCTTCTTGTCGATATAGTGACAGCTGCTCACCATTATGGAACTGCGTGAGCTAATTTTAATGGCTGTCACAGGCAACAGGAGCAAAATGCAGGCCTGCCAGCGTAAACAGTGAACTGAAGCCAAGAGGGATGGGCGTCTCTGTGGAGGGTAACTGACAGGATAGGACAAAAGACCAGTTGATGCCGTTCTGTGATTCATTTATCATCTCAAATATGTTACACAATCACAGTCATACATGCAATCATCCAGCAACGGCTTTGAATTATCCCCTTCCACAAGTACTGATTTTTTTTTAATATTGAGTGCTTAATTATCAACAATGTGGATGGATGCGTGGATGACAGGCCTCAATATAATCATCGCTTCATACTTATAGGGGATATTTATTATGTCTTTCTTTTTGGATAAACACACTGCATTGTAAAGGAAAAACACAGCCTTTTGAACAGAAGTATTCACTGATACCGACTTAAGATTATTCTTTTTCACCTCCCCTACATCAGTGGTTCCCAGAATCTTGTTTCTGCTCTGTCAGATGGACATAAGTACAGCTTTCTCAACCTTGCCCATCATGTTTGAAATGCAAGTACATTTAACTTTATTTATCATATAAAGGTGATATTGTTGAATTTACAATTTGTAAATACAAATGAACTGTCAATGTTAATGTCAGTTTGGATTTGTTCTTTAACCTCTTGGAGTGGCAGAACCATGGACATTTATGACCATTATCTATTACTTTTAGTGTCTGTTTCCACCACTTATGATTTGAAAGGTATTTAAATTTCATTCATTTTATATACTCTTAGCTACTTGTTAGGTTTCTCTGCTTGCTTGGTTATATGTTTCACACATTCTTAACATATGCCCAGCTGATATAAAACATGGATGTTTATTGTTTTTTCTTCCTCAATTTATTATTTCTATTTTGTCAAATTAGAAGGGCTACTCTGTAGTTCCAAGTACCCTTAAATCAATTTTTAAAAAGAGTATTAAAAAGAAAAGCTAGTGGACAAGTACATGTGACAGTAAACTGAGCATGCGGGTGGGTGCAGAGTGGGTCACAATGAATATGCATTCATCCCCAAAAACAGAAAGAGCTGAGGTAAACTTTGCTTGGAAGCTGCTGACTCAAAGCACACCAATGAGTCTTGTTTCAAATTTATTACAACTGACCACATAAAATATATTTTTCTACACACTTTTTTCAGCAGAAAGTGTCAAGGACAACAGAGTAGATGCAATCATTATCTGCCATTCGTATGTGCAAGTTAAAACAAAGTTAAAACACAAACATTTAGACTTCAACAATCAATTGCAGTCTGAGGGAGGCCAATAAAGATGATTTACACAAAAAACATTTTAGCAATTATAGATGAAGAAGGTATGAGCAGATACAGTAAATATTACAGTATTAACTGACATCTCTTGACATTAGATAGAACATGTTCATGTTCTAATGAAGAACTGTAAGCTTACCATTGTCAGTCAGTACTACATCATGTACCAATATAAGATTTAGACTTAAAATAAATTTCAAGTAAGTTCTGAACAGGAAGTTATTATTTTTATTCACATTTCTGTTTGTGTTACTTTATACTGTAGAAATATGCAAAAAGGCAAATGAAATGGTGCAGTGAATGCAAACAAAAACATTAAAAAAATACCCCAAACTAACACATGCTTCCAGTTACAGACTTGACTTTTTACCCTTTTTTGAAAAAGTGCACTTTCAGTAATTGTAATTCATTATTCATAACAGTTAATGAGTAAGGCAGCATTAATCCTTTTTCAAAAGGCAAAAATAATACTCCAGTTTTATGAACCCCACATTTTCTTATAAATACCATCAAAAATCTAAAATGGTAAAAGTTAGTATATTTGATGTAAGTGCATTAATACACCCCCTAGAGGCTGATGAGAGATTCTAGAAAGCCCTAGCTTCTCTATTCAGGGCCAATCACTGACCTCAGTGTGACTGGTCAGTCAGCATCATGACAGTTGAGGAACAAAGGCCCAGACAAGATCATCCACAGACTTGTCAGCACTTAACCATTAACCTTACCATAAAATTTCCCTCAACCTCTGCCTCGCACACTAACAGTACACTTGCAGATGTGTGCTGTTCCTTGCCAACCATTCACGGACACAAATTTCTCTGTATATGAGAGTATGCACAGATGGCCTGTAAAGCATGCTCCTCGTGGCCAAGTGAGCACACTTAAGAACAGTTTGTATCCAATGGGACAGTGTTTGTGTCACAAAAAAGTGACGTATGTTGGTCTTCTGCAATTTGACATCAGACATTGAAGGTGTACATTTGCACACACAAGAGGCACTTTGCTGTGTGTCCCGTATGAACCTCGAGCCCCTTAGTGGGCTGCAATGTGATGGTTGGGCTGAGGAGGACCCAAAAATCCAAGCCTCTGTTTGTTCTTCCTCTGTTCTGTCATCTGTGAAGGATGGAGAATGAAAAAATAAACATTAACCTGGAGTGACTTTGATTTTGCATGCAGCATACACATTACATGCAAACCAAATGTGACATTCTATTTCTTGTTATTTCAAATAATGGAAACAATTATTCAGTTTTGTCTTGATCCTAAATTTACTTTTCAACATTTGACTGAAACATTATAAAAGAGATAAATATTTTCCACAGCTGTATGAAAATTGCTTTATTCAGTAGCACTGCTGTGACTGTAAACTAAAATGTCCCTTGGAAACTTCATTAGAGGACACTGTCGTGTGGGTGTGTTATTGTGCAGAACTATGATGTGCACGTTGGGTGTCGTATGAGCGTGGGGGGAAATTTCTTATTTCTCACAATCATCAAATTTGCAGTGGTTTCACTGTTGACGTCACAAGTGAAGGCCACTGGTTTTGTGAACCATAAACTTTGCATGCAGATTAAAGGAAATTGAACATACTGTGCAGAGCCCGAAAACCCACACAAATACAGCAGAAGAGTACACACAGATACAGTCTTAGTTGTGATAGCGTAAAGTGCAGAGGTCTGCAGAGGCTGTAATGGGAGGAGTCTGAATTCAGAGCTAGTGTAAGACCTGAAGGCCTCCCCTTGTGACTGTAAAGCTGTGGTAGCGCCTCACCCACAGCAGATCGACACAAAACACACTTAACATCTTCTAGTGTAGAAATTTTGTTTATCATACAGGTAGAGTGACATCTTGACTAACCCCATTACTCTGTATTAATCAGTATAGATAAGTGTAGATTAGATTATTAAAATTAGAAATTCAGAGATATGGTGTTGGTGTCTTGCTCAAGGGCACTTTAACAGCACACAAACTTTGCTGTTGCTGGGGCTACATGTGGGATCCCGGCCAAGAGGGAAATGTTACAGAATTTACTGCTGGCTGAGGTTGTCAGAGGTTGCTGTTTTGTGTATTGGAGTGCGATTCTCCACTGTTAGGGGTTGTTTTCACACATCTGGCAGAAGAGGAACAAGGACAGGCCTGTGACTGGAATCACATGCAGGGGAGGCAGGTGATGAGAGTGATCAGTCACACTGCAGCAGCAGAGCTAGTCATCCAAACAGCCAGAGGCTCACTGGCGGCCCTGGGTCGCACTGATCGCTGATGTGATAGTCACCTGTCATGCTGCATTCAGGAGCTCTGACAGAATACCTCTAGAAGACTGAACTCAATACAGAGATTGATAGGAAAAGATGCAGATGTAGCCTCTTTCATGTGACCTTTTGCCCTGTGGGTGTTTTTAGGTGAAAGAAGTCTCAAGGTCAGATCGCACCTGACACAGTCCACGTGGACTCCATGTGAAGTCCATGTGCTTCAACTAAACAGTGTACAGCTAAACAAGATGTTATTATGATATACCTTTTAAAAACAGGGGGATTTTGCTTTGCTTTTTGCATTCAGTTTAGGCTACACCAGTGCTCTAACAAGAACCTTTCCCATCACACCATGACAAATGAAAGTGGCACTCTACCTGTTCCTTGAGCTCAGCCAGCTGGCCTGAAAGCTGAGCCACCAGAGTGACAGTGCTGTCCAGTTTCTCCTGCAGAGAGCGCATCTCATTCTGCTCGCTGTCCCCCTCGCTGCTCACCAGAGACATGGCTCTCATTCGGGGGAACCATTCCAAGTTCTTCTCCTGGGAGGAGAGAGGGACAGGTAGGATGTGAGAGAATCGTGGAGAAAGGTGAAGGGATAAAAGGCTGAATTAAAGTTGACTCAGTAAGTCAGAGTGATGGGAGCAACAGGTTGTTGTCACAAACAACACAGATGATTTGCGCAGACATACAGGGCAGCAATACAGTGTTAAAGCCAGACTGTAGCAGGTGAATAAACTGAGAGGTACTGGTAACTGGACATTGGTGTTGAGGTTTATATTAATCATTCCATCATTCAATCACAAACAAAAGCTGCTTCCAATATAGCACTTGACAGTGTAAAGTTTTCAAGCAGCACTGCTGTCTCTTGGATAAAGCAGATAGCAATTATACACTAAATGAATAGTAACTGGCATTTCAATTGTCATTCTCTTCATAAACACACTGTTGATATGGGGATGAGTCACTATTGTCTATCAAGAAAACAACTGGGACTATGATGCTACTTATGTGAGTGCTCGTGTGTGCAGAATTATACACACAACTGAGACATTTAGTTCATTATTTGTTTTTCCAACAATGCATTGGACAGAGAAAATCTTTGGCAGTAAGGAGAAAACAACAAGCAAAACAAAGCTATGGCATTACATAATGGACTTAAGTGTGTTTGTACATGTGTGGTTGCGTGTAATGTTGGTGTGCATGTGCAAGGATATGTACACAGTGATCAAAAGTGTGTGTTCTACAGCACACATGTTCTTGTGCATCTCTGAAAGTGACACAGGTTTAGGGTTATCAGCTGATCTTATGTAATAATCCTTTGCTAGTCCTTCTGATAAAAATTACTTCAAAGGTGCTGAGAGTGGGATTTGACTGGCAACACATTAAGTCCAGTAGAAGGAGTGAGGTGTGCTCACACCTCCTCTTATATAAGAAAAGGCTGGAGGGATAGGAAAACTGATCAGAGTGTGAGATGCTAAGGGACAGAAAAGAGGACATGAGGCAAGTGGAGTCTGAGGATGGAGTGGGGTGTGTGTGTTATTTGTTTTTTCTTTAATTAATGAGTTTATCACAGTGTGAAACATTAAGGATTGTGCCAATAATGTTTTTTTTCACTCCAAATTGAATTGACTCATGAACAGGATCAGGAAACTAAGAAAAACTTATCTATCCCAAAAATTCTAGTCATTATTACATAATGGTAATGGTAATGGAAACACATTTTGACCATTTGGCTATAAAATGCACAGCATATTCAATACTTTATACCCTACAAATAGAAATGCACCACAAAGCTGTTCTTATCAATAATTTGATGACAAAAAAACATGAATAAAAGTTGAGTGTCACAATATCAGCCCTCAAATGTTCATTTCACATTAGAGAACAAAACTGTTGAATAGATGAGAAATTTAGAGAAAACTGTTTCTTAGATCTCTTTTTCCCACGAGCAGAAAAATGTTTGTGTGGCAGCAGAGGAAACAAACAAAGGCCGTTCTGTTACCTAAATCAACAGGGTTGATCCGCTGCATTTCAGGACATCTCACACTCATGCATGTTTGTAAGTTTCAGCTCTACTTGGCCACCCTTTCTTAGTTTCAGTAAGTTTCAATTGTTAATTTCAGACTTAAACTTTTAGCTCATATTCAAATGGCTCCTTTCCGTTATTATTAAGTCCAATGACTTATCCTCTCTTTACACTGAAAAATGCAGCCCAATGTGAGTTAAAAAAGTGGCTGCTACTTTTAACAACCTTACTGACCTCAAGTCATTGTTGTCAAATTATGTTAAAAGGTTGTAATGGAGATGCAACATTTGGCCTTTTGTAGGTATCATATGAAACCAAGCATCCTAAGTGTATTCATAAATACTGGACTCAGATTGCTCTGAAAAAAAGAGGCACTATGGATTCTCATTGTACGTGTTTCAGCATTTTGACTAATTTTCCTCTCGACCTCAACCACAGGGGAAGCAGTTAGACTGATTATGACTGCTACGCTACACAGTATGAATCGAGTCATTCTATAACAGCTTGCCTGAAGACCTTCGGCTAATTTAGGCCTTAGGCATCAAGGGGATGATAAAAAGAATAGTTTCCTTTGTCACAATTTCAAAAACACAGGAAAGGCTCTGTGAGCTCAAAGATAAAGCTTCAACATCACTTAAGGACTACTTGATGCTTGTTTTACCAAATCATTTATATCTGATGGATTAAATAACCTCAAACATTAAATAAAGAGACCTAAAAGATGTTTTATGGGCAAATACAATATTCTGTTTATATATACATTCCCTCATGCTCTCATTGCTAGATCAGTGACTGTGTGAAATCTGAATTATCCCACCAATGTCTCATTGCTATTCATTAGATTTTACAGTTAGTCCACTGTGTGCTGTGCTGCGTTGTCCAACTAAGTCAGGTTTTAGTACTGCTTCACTGATTCATTTGAACACCTCAGTGAGCCTGCATTTACAGACATTCATGCACCTCTTACTTTGCTGCTGTCTCCATACTATCTGGGGTGTTTTACCGAATACATTTACATGCTGCACTTCAGCTGCACGTAGCTCTACAGCACAAACCAGAGACTGTGGGAGCAACCTCAGATGTCAGACACCTAACTTAAAACTACAGCAAGAGCTCCCACTGTGGCTGTTAATCACTATTTCCACTTCTAATTTACAAAAACATTTCCGAAAGATATTATGAATAGACAATTTTTCAATATTTGACCATCATGTTGTTTTTGAGTTTTTGAGATGAAATCAAAGACAACCCTGTGACAGTACAATAATCCATTTCCTGGCTATGTTCTCAAACCTGCTGTAATCATCTATAGTCACATGACTATTTGATTCTTGTCAGTCGTCTTGAAAACCTCTCAGTGCCCTTTAGTAAAATTGGTTGTGGTAGCCCATTACAGGACAGAAAATAGTTTTGAGCCATTTATTAACTAAAACCCCAAACACTGGATGTTTAAAGTCTCCTCAATGTGAGGTATTTCTTGGTTTTCTCTTTTTTATAAAACACTTTGAATGTTGGTCAGGAAAAATAAAATATTTTGGGCTGTAATATCTCAACAGGCATAGCCATCATTAAATAAATGTATTATGGAAAAAAGAGAGAAAAGTTGCAGTATTTAGTCATAAAGAATTTTTATTGACATCACTGTAGCCCTATGTGTTTTTAGCCGAAATGTGTCTAAAGAAATATAATTTATTTACCTTATATGTGCTGCGCTTTGTTTAAACTAAAACAGTGGAGTTTCAGCCCTGGCTGTGCAACACTTGTAATCAACAACCAGACACAGCACACACCAAGTGTACACACTTATCTGACACCCTCCCCCCCAAGACACACACCTGACCTCTTCTCTCACTTTACATCACAAGTGCTGACTCCTTCTCTATTTAGTCATTTCTGTTGCTGCTTTTGTCGCTGTCTACATGTCACATGAGTGTTGTAAAGTAAATGAAGGGTTTGTGATGTGACGGTGACTGTGTATGTGTGTATGAGAGAGAGCGCATGAGGGAGGGAGGGAGGGAGAGAGAGAGAGAGAGAGAGAGAGAGGGACAGGAGAGCACGTGCCAGGCAGGGCTGAGCTATTAGCAGGCCACTTGAGATGGGTTATGTAACAGCGTTGTGGCTGCTGCAGTACCTGCTGGGCCTGTGGTCGCTGTCATAATTTTACACACAAACACCCGCACCCTGATTCACATCCACATGCACAACACAGCAACAGAACTTGGTGTAACATGATCCTTTTGCTTGGCATTACTGCAGTCTATCCTACCCAAACAGATGCACCCATTATAAGAGTCAGGGTTTGTATGTGTGCATGTGTGTGTGTGTGTGTATTTGAGGTCATCAAGTTTCTGCTCTTTTCCAACAAGGGGAGGGGAGAGGATGGCACAGTTTTAATAAGTCCATGAGCTTCATGTTAGGTTGTCACCCAAAACATGTGGTGCAGCAGTGCAGGGGATCAGAATAAAAATGAAGCCCTAAACTGCAAACTGACACTTCGAGTATTCCAACCTAAATGCCAAGGCACCAACACCAAACCCCACTCTGGTCTGCTGTGTGGAGAGGATGGGTGGAGCAGGCTGCTGCAGAGATCATCATGGTTGACACCTCTACTTTATAATTCAGCTGTTTTTCCATTCTGTTCTTGCACCTTATTTGCTGTCTCATCCAGATTGATTTACTATGCGTGAGCAGTTTAAGTTGTTGCTTTAAGAGGGACTCTAGCAAGTTAGCATTACATTTTCACCAAGTTCCCTGAGAACTGAATTTATTCATTTATTCATCTTTTTTAACCTTTTATGCAGAGAAAAAGTACATTATTTTTGAATCTGGACAAATTCCTCTGCTTTTTTGTCAGTGTTGTTTTTCTGTGAGCTGGCATTTCATTAAGTTGCCTAACTATCCAAAGCCAGATAAAAACTATATTTTGCACTTCATTTCTGTTGGGTGCTATTATTGCATTGTATGTTGTTTATACCCCATAATATGTAATTAATATGAATTAATATTGAAAACCATCCAAAAAGAGAAAAATAAAAATTAATGGCAAAAATCAAAGCTGCAAAAAGTGAGATAGCCTGACATTTAAGAAATAGTAGTGGGGTTAGTAACTTTGGAAAAACTCTACATTTGCCACAATTCAAACAATAACATCTTTAGTTATTCCCTCCCTACCTGGTAAACACGTATCTTTCAAAATCTGTCACACAGGCTGGCTTTTATGAATTTGTAGTCACCAAATCGAAGAAATGACGATAAACTCAGACATGATAACATGTGACTTTGAAGGTAAAGAAGCTGGAAAATAAGCTTCAAAAATTTTATGAGACTCATGAAGGAATATAGTTTTTTATAAAAAAAAAAACACATGGGTGTTTCTACATGACAGAAGAAAATTGACATTAAAAGTTGTTTAAGCTAGAGACTACTACCCTTGTGTGTGTGTGTGTTTTCTGTTCTGCAGTATATTAGGAGAAGTTAAAATAAATTCCTGACTCATCATTACCTCATTACACAGCAATACCTTGGCCTGGCATCAGAGAACCGACCTGGTGGACCTGCTGATGCATATTAATTCAATGTCTGTCACCTGTTTGTTATGCAAATTGTTCATTATTATGCGACCATTCTTATGCCCATCACGGCCGAATGTTAATCACTAAATGTGCCATTGTGCTCTGAGGCTTCATATGAATCCATTAACCTAATGGCAACACCTTTAGTTGCCCTTACATCCTTCAACTTCTTGTCTGTGTGTCAGTGAAGCAAGTTGGTGCAGTGATGATAATGGAGCTGGACTGGGTTTAATTACTATTTAACCACACTGTGTCCCACCAGGTTAGGAGCTCAGCATAGTGAAGACTACCTAGGCACAGAGACCCATCTCTCTCTCCAGCAGTGAGGGGGAAGGAGCATAAATTGGGATGCTTGGCAGAGGCCTAGAGGCTCAGTCTCATTTTTCGATCGCTCCTCTGCTGTAGAGACGCACGCTTCTCGAGCACACTGTGGGATTCTGCTCACTGACGGAGGTTGCACAAATTTAAGACTCCAGCACTAAGACATCTGTATGCTGTATGTATCTGTACAGATCACCAGCAAAATATTGACAAGGACGTGAAATGTATGTGTTTGTTTGTCCACATGTTCCATATGGAATAAGGAACAAAATTCTTCATGCTTGGAGTGTGTCCATGTGCTTGCGTGCCATGTCAAATTCATTATTACACTGTTGGATACAATGCCAAAACAAAATGACAGTGTTTCACTGTTGCTATTGCAGTTTGATGATAAGGTGACTTGTATTATGCAACTTTTATGGTGATTCAACCAGTTTGACTATGTGTGTCCTATATGCACGTGTGGTCTACTAACCATGATCATCTGAGCCACGTAGCTCTCAGGACCAGTGTACTCCGTTGGATCCTTCACCCTCACCAGAACCAGGAAGTAAAGGTAGTGCCACATGTTGTGCTCAGATTTGATGTGCTCCTCAAAGGACACTGTCTTGTTGTCAAATTTGTCTCTTTCCAAGCCTGCAAAAACATTACCTCAATTTTTAGATATTTTGCTGCCAATTCACAATAGTTAGCATAATGTAGAGGGTGAACCACATGGCTTAACGCACCACAGATGAAACAGGTGGTTTTCAGGATCTCCTCCTTCCTTTGTTTCTCACTCCTCAAGTCAGCGAACGTGTCGATGATAACGCCAAAGATGAGGTTGAGAACGATGATGATGACGACAAAGAAGAACAGGAGGTCGTAAACTACTCGGGCAGCAAACAGGGGCTCCTGGATGGTCCAGTGACAGGTAAAATGTGGAGAAAATGAATCAGTTGAAATAGATGTGAATAGAGCACAAATGTCATTTCTGTATAGTTCAAGCCAATAGATACAGAAATTAAGTATAAAAATAGAATTTGATAAGTGAAAACACCAAATTCATTTGCTAATTTTGAGGTTTTCTTACTTCTTTGGAGGGTCTCCTGAGAATGTCTCCCACACCTCCTCCATTACGCAGTCCCTGGTTCAACACTGTGATTATGCACATGAGCAGGGTGTCACACACTCGCTCTATCCCATCATCTTCATCTATAAGAAGATACACACACACAGAACAGCATGTGAGTGGCGAGTGACGAAAAACAGAGGTGTTGTTAAGATTAAAAAATGGCAAGAGAGAAAACATATCAGAATATTACATGACAAGGTTGACTGGGCAGTAGTGGCAGATTAATGTCTAAATCTGGGTTACAGCAAAAGGGCTCCCTGTGATAAATCAATATCTAGTAAATCAAAATTTACACAAGATTGGTATGACAAAAATTAATATATTGCATATTTGGATGTCTTCTTTTTCTTAATATCTCTTTTTCATTATTGTACTTTTTGATGAGTAAAGAATCCAATGGATTAATGATTCTCCTAACCACAATTCTTATCTTATTTGACACATTATTCATCTGAATTTAACTGAAGTAAATTAAATTAAATGGACCTAAGAGGGTGTGGGAAATTTAAGAAAACTCAAGTTCAGGTTTAGGAAAAGAAGGCTATTCATAATTCAAAGTGTGACCTGTTGTACAAAAAAAGATTGATCATAAAACATGGAAAGAGTTGATAATGGTGTGACTGAAGAGTCAAATGGACATCTTCATATCCTTTTACAAACAGATTCAAAGCACTATAACCTATGAAGCAATGTAATGTAATATTTATATCACATATAAAATGACCACGTACAGTGCTGTAAATAGGAAATGGCATTCGCAGCATGACTGCAGAGTAGGAAGAGGAGGGGAAGGATGTGGATGAGATCACGTGTGTGCCCCTATACTGCAGGTGATCCATTGAGACGCAAGAGAACAAACAGGAGTGTGAGTCACCCACTCTGCCTCATCAAGTTTCTTTGTGTGCATGCCTCTCAGTGTGTATGTGTGTGAAACAGGGTATGGCAGTGTCTGTGTGTGTGCATGAGTAACCTTTCAGGCACTGACTACTGCCAGAAAGGTCACATACACACCCACGAACTCAACATAACATGTACGTTTTAAAGCAAAATGAACTAAAATTAAAAAAAATCAAAATAAATACTAACTTCATTCAGTTTAATTGTAAAACTTACCAAGAATAGATTTGGGTGTTGAAACAGGACAGCTATCTTTAATACATGTGTCAGCATCTCCACTGTTGCTCAATAAATCCCTTTTTCCTACAAAGAACAAAAGGAAAATTGTGTGTAGTTGATAAATGTTAAAGCCTAAGATTTACAGAAGAAGATTTACAGAAGAAAAGAAATGACTAAATAGTAGCATTAAAACTCTTTCCTGATAATGCTCATCAGCAGCAGTAAAATCAGCAAGAAAGACATCCTCGCATTATGTAAACTGAGACAGCAGCTGCTGGGTGGGCGGTGAAGTGTTGCTGAGAAAACCTGAGCAAATCACTTGCACACTAGCAAAGCCCAGAGTAGCAGAGGAGCTGTACTTGCGTGTTATCAGCTCAGACAGACAGGCAGAAGGAGAACTGTACACACGGGCCAGAGTGTCACCAAAAGGGCCTTCGTCCCCAATGAGCTTGAGGACAGAGGTCAGGGCAGGGAATCAAGAGGCAGAGGAGGAAGAAGTGGAAGAAGAGCTGAGGGGGCAGGAGGGCTGAGGCCAGGGTCGCAGGGGTCAAAGTCCCGAGGTGGCGGCAGTGTGGACAGGGTGCTTCTCAGCATTGATGGAGCTCCAGTTGTGTCTCAGTTCACCCCTCAGCTAACAGACAGGCATGAGCCCAGCTTGTTACATAACCCACCACTGTTCCGCTGCGTCTGCGCTGCTCTATTCAGCAAAACAGTGGATGGCGCGGCCACCAGGTTATGCAACAGGTGCACATGTGCTAGCAGGTTGTCTGTTGAGCTCATTAACACACCCACACTCTCCACACTGTTTTCAAAACATGTGTCTGAATAGATGCCTAAATACAGTGTACTCCACATAGTGTTTACAATATATGTAGAGATTATATATATTATATATGCAAACATTTGATTTTATAGTTTTTATTAAGAAACTGTAAACCAAAATGGTTAAAAAAGTGAGTTGTAAAGGTTATTCAAACTGAGCTAAAGAATCCTTCTGATTATAGGCTTGATACTGCCAACGTTCCTGTCCACAATGTTGGACAGGAACAACATGATTTATTTACAGCCACAATCTCCCCTGTTTGCCAGTTTGTATCAGTTATTTTTTTACTTATGCTTGAGGTCAGAACTCCTTAACAAATAGGATGTACAATATTTGAGCTATTGATAGGTTTAGAGCAGAAAAAAGAACACACAAACAATATATAGATGTATATGACAGCACAAGTTTAGGAAATGTTTTAGGGTCCCCACCTGTTACTTTGCATCTACACCTCAGGAAATATTTACTTTACATTGTAGAAACTTTTCAAGGCAGAAGGTCTCATCCCTTCAAGGTCCACAGCACAGCAAGAATAAAGATAAAGCGTTTTAATAGTTAAAGCAATTCAGACCTGGTGCAGGAAGGCGGTCCACCTCCATGCGGAAGTCGTCCTTGAGGAACAGGAAGCCAATGATGGAGAAGAAGTAGACAAGAAAGATGGCCAGAACAGCTGTCAGAATAATGGAGCGGCCATTCCTCGTCACACTTTTTATCACGTTGAGCAGTGTCTCCTCTCGGATCACCAGGTCGAACAGCTGTGGAAGATCAACATCAGTGAGTCATCAGCAAATGACATTATTCAAAATAACTATTTTTTGCACAACCAGAATGTTTGTCACTGATGCGCTGAGCTGATCAATCAGTCTCAACCTCATGGCAGTGAAAGGTGCAAGAGATTTCTTACCAAAAAGCTGTAGAAGAACTCGTGCACAAAGAGGCCCAGGACACAGATGATGGCATAGCTCAAATGGTAGATAAAAAGCATGTCCATAACAACTGCTTTGTAGCCTCGAGTGAACGTTCCCTGGTTGCCCACAAAACTAACGAGAAAGACCAGCTTGTTGAACAGCTGAAAGAGAAGAAAATGAGGCTCAGGGATAAAAAAGAAGTAAACAGCTTTGATGTATAAATAGGCAAGAACAGACATTTCCATTTACAACACTGGTTTAAATCTTCCTTACTTACTCCTTTACTTACATTGACAGTACCCAGCAACAACAGAGCAGGACCGAGGCCCATTGTGTAGATGGCACGTAGAATAAGGGACACCAGGAAGAATAGGATGCCCCACGGCTTGGGTAAGACAGGAAGTAATGCAGTGAACACCCCCAATGCCACCCACAGTAAGATATTCCAGAATGAGGGCAAGGTGCCTGGACAGAAGTAAGGGGAGTAAAATATCAGTCAAGCACCCACTACATCAGTGCTCTGAAACCTTGTGGCATTTCTCTAATGAATTATTCACCTGTGTTCAGATCTTAATTTAGAACAACACAGTCAGAGGCAACACAAACAGTGATCCTTAGGGACCGTCAACTTCTTCACTCAAAGACAGTGGTCTCTTCTTCAGCTCACACTGCAGATTCACCAAAGTGAATCTCACAGTTCTTCAGTAAACTGTAGCGTTTTGATGCTTGAACAATTCATGTCTGTCTAGCAGAGCCCAGACTAGCTTCTGCCTCACCACATGACTAGGACATGCTTGACCCGTGCTCACAGCTGTTCATGAATGACAACCCAGTCTCAAGCCAACACATTACGTAGATCAATTGTAGTAGCAAATTTAAAAAAACAAAACAGTTCTCACCTTCATCTCCATCATCACCAAATGGGTAGAATACAGCCACAGCGATGTTGAGCAGACAGGCCAGGTAGAAGGAGATGCTCCCCCACAGAGAGATATGACGTGAGAACCAAAACATTGCCTTATTTTCTGCAGAGAAAAAAAGAACAGGAAGCTTACAGTAAGTACTGGGACACAAACCCAGCACACACAAACACACAAAATGACTGCGGGCCCTTCAATTTATTCTGGAAATAACACTAACCAGGCACTGTGGATGATGATCATGATTTACCATCCTGTAGCCTGCTTTTGCTGCCACCATCATTATTTTTGGAGCACTGGATTGAGAAAGTAAAGACTTACTGCGGATCTTCTTCTGCCACCTCATCTCATTGTAGAGGTTGTCAAACTGCTGGAAGAAGTCGTTAACCTTGCTGCCCTGGTCGTCTCTTTCAGTGGTGGTGAACACACGCACCTTGGACTCCTCGGTGAGGTATTCACAGATGTTCGGGACTGGGAACACTATCTGCTCCATGCTACGGTCATGACGCACAATCTGGCAAAAACATAACCAGTATATCCTCACTACAAGTTAGTGTGCGTTGTATTAAACGTTTCAAAGATTGAGAGTAAAAAAGACAATGTGACCATGAGGTTTACCTCTATCTGAGCTGTGTGGTTGGCATAGTAATGAAGGGCATCATCCTTCTCACTGTCAGGATCCACACCTGACCCCTGCCCCAACCCTAAACCTGGCCTCAGGCTCTGCTGCAGCATCTTGTTGTGCCGGGCCAGCTTGGATCCAAAAACATCTCATTTATTTCAATGTAAATGTGCAAGGAACTTTTATTCATGAAAAAAGTCAGACCGTCACTGAGTAGAGATTGCACGGCTTTTAAAAGAACCATTATTAACAATTATGTTTATGTGACTGATGCTAAGGGGAGATTCTAATTTCACCCTGCTCATGATTCCCAATGCTTATCTTAATATCATGCAAAACAAGGCTAGAAATAAGGACATATCATACAACATCATGAAAGTAAAAACAAAGGAAATGTCATTTGACACAGCAATGAAAACACAAACTAAAAAAAACCCTGAAAAAGCTAAGACATTACCTTTACACATTACATTTACCTTACCTATAAATATTGCCAATCCCCCCCAGTTATATGTATAAAGTTCATTTAGAGGCCTAAGTATTATGGTCAGTTGGGAAGCAGTGATTTTTGGTTTGCTAGATCCTAGTCTTTCTTTGTCATTTTTTGGTTTTGTTTCGCTTATCTATTTACATTTGACACATAAGGTGAGAGAAACTCTTCCTGTTTAGCTTTAGAGCTGATCAAAACTTGGCCTTAAATATGTACCACAGTACACTAGGAGTAAATTATTACAGATCCCATATGGCAACAGAATTGTCTATTATGTAACAGTGGAATGTAAAGGAAACCGAAATTTGAGATTGAGTCTTTTTAGTTTCTCTTCCTCTTTTTTTTTAACCTATTTCTTTTGAAAATATAATTGCCAAAACAATTCTGAACCCATAAAGCCCATGGCTGCCTGTAAGAAATATGTACTATGTAATATGTATAATTTGATACAGTCCTTCACATTTTTATGATCTGCTGTTTATCATACATGCTTGTGTTGCTTGCTCGTAATCTATTTCTCACTCAAAACAGCAAATACACTGAATGTCTTCATATAAGCTCATGTCTAAGAATGTGCGTGTGTTTGTGTTTGCATTTTCACAGTTTGAAAAGAAACCAACAGTGGAGCAGTAAAAAAAACAACCTATCCTTGTCATGATGAAACCAGTCTGGTTACTTGGACATAAATACTCTGTCTGACACTTGGCTCTAAAGAAACAGAAGTGAAAACCCGCTGGACTTGGGTTGACCTCTCCAAATGACACAAAATGTAGAAGAAGGCGAGGACACACAAGATGCACAGACATTCACAACAAAACCACTCTCTCACTGGCACGACACATCCATCTCATTTCTTTACTGTTGGTACCCCAGTAAACCACCTTTGTTTAGTAGTACAGTGACCACCTGCCTCAGTGAACACTTGCAGCCTTGTACTTGTCTGCAGTTTCAAATCCTGAAAACTAATCTGAGTAAACTGGCAGAGCAGTTAATTCACAGAAGAGTAGTCTTCCATCATGTAGCGCAGACAGCACGCTAACAGCAGCACGAATAGAGTAACACACACACACACACACACACACACACAATAGAGACACAAAGGAAATGCAGGATTGCCTCAGCCACAGACAAAAACGAGCTCAGCAGCCAAGGCACAAAAAGCTCTCAAAACAAGCTTTTATTACCTGGTGGGCCAAGATGTAAATGTTGTGACCAACATCTCTGGGCTTGATCTGGTCTCCTATACTTTCCTTATCATCCTCACTCTCCAGACCCTGGGTGTAGGCCTCCTTCATCACATCCACCTGAAGGACAAATGTTATGAAAAGTCACTGCAAATAAGAGTGGATACACTACAAGATTTTACATGGGACATATCTGTATGCAATCTGTATACATGCTTGCACACACACACACACACACACACACTTACAAGTTCAGTGGGTCTCATCTTGTAGAGAATCTTCTCTGCGTTCTCACTGTCATGGCGGCTCTCCATGATAGCCAGCAGAAGCTTGGAGGCATTGTTCTACCACAAAAAAAGAAAAGGCTCCACTAATGAGTTCAGACAACATCACCAGTAACGCAGGAATCAATTTGACAGATGCCATTCTTAGCAGAATCACACCATTTGAAAGCTGTAATTTAATTTTAATTTTAAGAGTTAAAGGAATGAACACCTCTGTGGTCAAACAGCTAAGCATAAGGTGTAGCCAACAAGCATGGGTTGTGAAAAGGTACAGGAGCAACTAAACTGAATAAGCCTCTTGGTTGAGAGGTGAAATGTCTTCAAAAAACTACCCCTTAGACCAGTTGCTCCTGATTCAACACTCTTTGGATAAGTATAGCCTGGGCAAATGTGAATCTCCACAGATAGTATAGCAATGGCTGCTGATGACTGCGTGTCACAGGAATTGGCTTCTCACAGCTCTCAGAAACACCTTCTGCTTACCTTCAGCTCCAGCACCAGGTCCAGGCGATGCTTACCCAGGGGGTTGATGGAGTTGACAATCAGTGCTATAATAATGTCAATGCCGTTGGACTCATGCTTGGCTATACAGGTCTGGAAAGTTATGACAGGTACAGTTCAAGTCAAAGCACAAAAACAACAATTCATCTGAAATAGATGTACCTGTGCTTACATGCATAATGTATTACCTTGCTAATTATCAACTAAAGTAAGCTTACAGTTTCCCCTAAATTGTCCAGTCCTCCCCTACCTGGTTTTCATGGCAGGGTCCCTGGCAGTACTCGGTGATGGTTTCCAGGGTTTGGCGAACCAGATCCACATTACTCTCATTTATATAAAGGCCCAGCAGCCCCAGGCCTCCGGTGGTGCTTCCACAAATACAGTCCAAGAACTGAAGAGTCTCACACACCAGATTGTAGTTCGTCTTGTTGTTCTGGTTGCGCAGAAAGTTCTGGATTCAGAGTGGGAAAATAAACAGCCAATCATCAGTCAGTTAAGCAGCAGCTGGTCTTACTCTCAAACATGTTAGGGTGCGGGCCAGTACCTGCAGGTCTGAATTGTGGTTCTCACAGAGCAGCTGTAGGTAACGTAAGATTGGTTTCATGATGGTGATGGCTGGGCTCATCTGAGTTTCTTCTAAAGGCTCCTCGGCCCCGGCTATCTCGCTGTTCTGGCCGAGGCCCTCGAGGTCAGGGTCCAGCTCCTTTCTGAAGGCACAGAAGGCCTTTGAGGTCACTGAGGAGGCCTCCTTGAGCTGCCCTCGCATGTCCTCCCTCATATGAAGCCCTGAGTCTTTCCCTATAATGTAGCATGTAGGGAGGAGTAAGGAAACAAATGTCAATTTATGAGATATTTGAAAGTAAAATAACCTTTGTCAGATGATGGGTCTCAGTGGATGGAAGTGAACAAGTTTGCCTGATACATGCAGAGCTGTTTCACAAGTAATGATCAATGTCAGCCTGCACATTCTAGATATATTACAAAATCAAATTCTGAGACCCCCCTCAACGAGTGGGCAAATATTGAGTGGGGTTCTGTAGCATGAAAGCATTCAATCTTGATACAATGGTCTTTTGATAGGCTTGTGATGTGGGCCGTCACATGGCCTCTGACATGTGACTGCAGGAGTTGGAAACAACAGTCTGCACAAAGGTCAGCACAGCAACAGCGATCATTTTGGATTTATCCTACGCTATTGTTTAAAGTCAAGTCTGAGCTGAAGGTCAGGACCACACATACTGTAAAAGCATTAAGATTTTCACGTTTATATTTGAGCCAAGTTTGTGGCTTTTCTCTCACTCCAGGCCTGTTTCAGTAGCAATGCTTGGCTGTGCTCGGCCCATGAACTCCACGACTCAGTATGGCACGTTTGAATGCTCGTCTCTGGGTACCTTTGACATTATTATCAAGCAGGTTGACTTTAAACTAACCTCACTTTAACCTTCAGTTTCACATACTGCTATGCTGCATGTTCCAGACACATGGAGGAAGTGAGAAATGTTTTCTGGTCACGCTCAGGACTTAAGTCAAGGAGCAATGGCGTATTTGTAATTTCAGGACAGATAGATTAAAAGCGATCATTTGTTGACTATACCTTTTTTTAACCTGATGCTGCTGACATCACTGTCATCGTCCCTTTTCCTGCAGCTGAGCTCAAATGTGTTAACAGACACAGTGGCCCGGATCTCTTGCTGAGCCAAACGCATGCGGTCATAGAAAACCTTGAAGAACCTCTCAGACTTCTTCTGCTTGTGCAGTTGGTTGTAGAAGGAGTTCTGGGTGAGAGGCAGACTGGCAATTAGCATTTATGATCTGCATACGTATTCTGGATTTAGCTGGAAAATATGGAGAGAAACAAAGGATTTGGTTTGCTGTGTCGCCCACCTGTATTTGTGTGTTTCCACCCTGGAGAAGGGCAATGCCCAGCAGGATGCTCTCTTCAAACACACGGTCGTTCTTGGTGTTGACAATAAGGTCAATCACCAGCTCTGATGCCCCAACATTGTCCAAGAGACACTGGATCTCCACCATACTGCTGCCTGGCTTGTCAGAGTCCAGTATGGGAGAACCTACTGCAGAGATTTAATATGAAAATTTAACATAATTGTGCTCTGAACAGAAAAAAACCCTGCAGACTGTATATATCTATGTGGTGCTTTGAATCTGGTTAAAGTGATTCCTAAAGACTGTCAGTGATTGTCAAACGGTAATTCTCCCGAGAAGCGGAGCACTGTCATGTTAGCTGCTGTGGTTTCCTCTGCTGTGAGTAGTTATTGCAGTGTCTACTGGGTTTATTTGGGGTTGTCAGTACCTCCGGATGATGGCTTGACAAAGCCGCCAGATGAGCTGTTTCCACTCCCAAGCTCTGACTTGGAGAGAAGCTTTTGATTTCCAAAGTAGCGTGTGAGGAGAATCTTTCTTAACTCGTTTCCCTGTGCAGACAGAAATCATAACGTTAAATCCCCATCACAGTCTGAGAGCGTACCAGCCTCAGACTGCAAAATTCACATTTTAGTGCATTCAAAAAAAAGTGGCATTTTGTGAGGCATAAGCATAAAGATAATGCCAAAATGAAAGACACATTAACAAATGTCTCATCCAAAAGAATATTTGTGGTAAGGGTGGGGTCCACCCAATCATCCCTTAAGACGGCTGAGCAGATTTCATCTTCTAACATAAGGAAATAATCACCATCATCCCATGATGCCTTTCTTCCTTGATCGGAGCGATGACTTGTAGAATGACAATGCTCTCATCAACAAGCCTCTCACTGAGGTGCATGGAAATAATAGCCTTGTCCAATGACTAGATCCTACGATTTTTAGTCAGCAGCTGGGACAGAAAAAGTATTCCAAAAGATAAAAACCTCTTCTAGGGAGGTTATGTTTTTGGGACTGTTTGTTTGTTTGTTTGTTTTAAGCAGGATGCAAGACATTTTTGTAGGATTCCTCACCATTCAGAGATACGGCAATTTTTCACATTAAGAATAAAATAAAAATAAAAGAGAGGCACTATCAGAATCACTATCGTGAAGGAGGCTGCGTTTGGTATTTTCGTGTGTGATGATCTTTTATGTAAACACAGGAAATACTGCATAGCAAAACTACTGTGCTGTTACTACTACTTAAAGACTGTCGTCTCTATCTCGTGCAAATATTTCTGTGTGTCTCTTGTGATATTTGACTCAGATGAGCAGAAATGAAAAGAGAAGATTCATGGAGATGATCTCCCTATGATGGGTGTGCAATCGAAGTGCGAGAGTGACTGACAGGTGGATGACTTGTGCTTGTCACCACGTATATTAATTGCACAACAGGAGAAGAGCAAGGGATGGGAGACGGATGTGATATCAAGAGGGTATGGACACCAAAGATGGTCAGCATCAGTTTCTATGGCAACCTGGCCACTCAAAATGGCCTTATCGTTACCGTCATTAACAGAGTAGCAGGATTGATGAATAGGTGGATAAACAGATTGATTGAGGGGTGGAGTAAAAGGATGAATGGACCATAGGGAGCCACCTGTGGTTTCCATGGAAACATGTTCGCCGGACAATCAGCCTTTCCCTAAGATACTGTAAAGGTGGTGGACAAGATAAGAGAAACACCCGAAATATACTAACAGTTTTGAAGAAACTCAGTGATCATTCTTTAGGCTGCAGGTAGTGCTGCTGAAACGATGAGTTAGAATTAATCGAGTACTTGATCACCGAAAATTTTAAGAGGTAATAATTCATTTGAACAACTGGCTGTTTGGCACGCAAAATGTCAAACTGTTGTTCAAACTTCACAAATGTAAACATCTGCTCTTTCCGTATGTCTTTGTAAAATGAGTCTTTGTAATCTGGAGGCATTATGTTTGGCTCTTGAAAGTTGTGATGGGCATGTTCATAGACTAATCAGTTCAATTTATCTAACACTTAATGGTCAAATTTATTGACAATAAAGACAATCCACTGTTCCTCTTAGTCAAGTCAGATTTCACGTGTCTGGCATATATTGACAATTTGAACCTCTATTTCATTACATAATTCAGCAGTGTTTGTGACTCAAGCACTAAGCAGTGATTATCTGGCCTCTTTGTCCCTCTGCATGTCCCCTTATTGTGACTGTCACAACTCAGTTAAAGCTGACACTCACTGATAATTGGTATTCAGGTCAGTATGACTCATTTGTGTGGCTGCCTTTGTAAGTGTTGTTTAAAGTATCTTGCTGCACGCAGTAAATTTCTGGTGCACTGAAACATAGCAAAACTGTAATCTGGGTCAGAAAAAGTGAATTATCGAAGAGAATCTGGTCACTATTGGTGATATAATTACATAGACATATAACAATCCAAACTGCACCCTTCAAAAAAGGCATTCAATATTTTGCCAGTGACAGATCAGACAAATGAGGCACCTCTATGCCTCACCATGAAGGCCACCTGGGCACAGTCCAGCCTCAAACGAAGGGCACCGGAGAGCCGAGATGCGGAGGAGCACGTGTAGCTGATGCTCCCTGTGTCAGTAAACACTCCATCTCATCTGCAGTCAGCAGAGACGCTTGTCTGCCTGCACTGTCTGGCTGAGCTGTCTCACAAACACACACAGACAGACACACACACACACACACACGCACACTTCTTGAACTGAAGGTGAGGATCCATTGAGCCAGCCTTTCTCATTGTCACACAGCAATGCAAAAACACACACACACACACACACACACACTGTGCAAATACAAACTCAGCACTATAGTCTATAGGGCAGTGCATCCCAATGTGCACTCTTTGACTGATTGCAAATTGAATCACGTTTGGCTTAAGACTTCCCCTTTTCTGACAGAGGACAGTGTTGGGTTTGCACTACTCTCAAACACCAATGACGTTCTTGTGGGGCAGGGGGGGACAACTTTTTGCTCCTATTTGCCTCCCTTCTGGGCAGTGCAGTCTGCTGGCTGTGTCTGCAGAGAGAGAGAGAGAGAGAGAGAGAACGAGAGAGCAGAGGAGAGGCAGGATGGCTGTAGGGGAGAGTCAGCCCAGCCTGACTCATCTGCTTGCTGCTGCATTGACAAGAAAAACTCCAGTCAGGTGATGTAAGAGCCACGAGAAAGACAGAGAGATAGAAATAGAGGTAGAAGAACTGACAGAAGTAAGAGGAGAAGGCGGGGGAGGTGCTGAGGGAGGGAGGAAAGGAACAAACAAAACCTCGCAAGGAGCAGGCAGTCGTGTTTAAAATGTGCACCGGCACGCCACACTGCGGCTCCGGTGTCCAAGCTGAAGACGAGCTGCGGATCCCCACCTCCAGCATCCTTGCACCCCCTCTCCTCCCCTCCCTTCTCCAAGCCCCCTCGCAGCTCTGCTGTCTGCAGATCTCTCCAACTCCAGAAAAATGCATGGAGAAAAAGCCAGAGACACAGACTGCCCTATGCTGCTTTAGGTGGTCTTAAAATTCACGCAGGCAGCGGAGGGCATCACCAGCTGTGAACAAAGACAGACAGTGCCGGGAACAGGCGGGGGAGGTTTGAGCCACTCGGGTCAGACAAGGTCGATTATAGCAGAGACTCGAACCACAGAGGAGAAGAATGTTACCCAAACAAGGTTCAGATCGGGAGGGGCTGATAGTTATCTTTTCTGTGTTGCTTTCTCCCACAATGGCAACATGAGACGGCTGTGGGCGATTGTCTTTTGTCAATGGTGTGGAACACTGATGTGACACGGGACAAGTAGAGTCCCCCCAGGGGCCATGTGAGGGCTGAGCAACACCTGACCAACAACTTTACCATCAGGAGGCAACACTTCATCAGTCAACACAGTCAACACTTTATTCAGTTTCAACCTGAAACTGTACCCTTTAAGTATTATTTGTCATCATTAGCACATGGTACTAAACCTCAGTTTGAATCACAATCTGATCATGTACAGTGTAAAAGCATGGGCTATGTGTTAACTGCTAAAAAATTCAGATGCCTCTAAGGAGTTAGCTAGCGCGGAACAGGAGGGAAAATAAAAGCTTGAAGTGGGAGGCTTCTGTAATATAATCCAGTTCAATGTTTGCAAGCTTCCTCACCAAGGGAGCTATTTCGTGAATTGGGGGGGGTCAAAATCAGGGCCCATACAGGCATACAGTCACATTATCCTGCTGTTTTGTGTAAACACCATGAGAAGATGAAGCCAAGACAGAGATGAGACTGAGGTCATGACACTTTCAACAATGCCGAATTTTAGTTTCTCCAGTTAAAATCATTTTGAGGCAGATTTCAGTATTTTTAGCCCCAGCTCTTTTTTCTTTTCTTTTTTAACCACAACTCCTGAAAAGTTTTACTGCTGACAGCATAAACGTGGCCTTGAAACAGTGTTCAGACTTTGACATTTGGGAATAACACCTTAACGCTTTGTTTTAATGGTACATCATTTCCAAATAATTTTCTAGACATCCTAAAAATCCTGGAAAAATGTAATCTGGCATCAATCATAGTGAAGATAGACAGTTACTGTAGTTAATAGCCTTTTAGTTATAAGAATTTGTTGATTTTTCCTTGAAAGAACTTCTCCATCTAAATAAAACTTCTCATCTGTGGTCATGTAGACAGACAGTCATATTGCTAATAACAAGGTTAACTGTTGCTGCTAAGGCACTTTAATGGGAGGCTGTGTTATGCCATGGTGATGCTGTTCAGTTGGGGTTAGGCAGGAAGATCTACAGTATTTTTGTTATATGTCTGCATCTTAATTCCAACCGCCTTCCCCTCTGTAGGATATAAAACATCTCCTGACCCATGATCATTACAGGGAGCACTGTACACAGGGTCAAAAGTCTTCTGTGGTACAGTACACGCAACCTTTGAAATTCTGCAGGAGAACACATGTACGGACGCACGCATCACGTGCTGCCATTTACCGTGTTTTCAAGCTGCAATTCCACAGCAAATAAAATGCTTTTACCCAACAAGCAAGTGCGTCTGCAAAACAAATTAAGCCCACATGTGAGAGCAATTGGTGAGAGCGGTCGAGGGAAATACAAGACCAGCAGAGTAAACAAGCATTCAGTAAAAGGCCAAATGTTAGCTGGCGGATTCACTGTGGAAGCATGCTTAGCAATGCTGAGCACTGATTGTGTTTGTTAGGAAAACTGTGATAATGAATAGGTTAGCTATTAAGGTAAGAGTAAGGTTTGTTCCTTTTATCTGCCTATCTGGTACCTTAGCATGTATTTGAGATGGAGGAGAGAATAGAAACTGGTTAAAATAAAATATCCATGCAGTAAAATCGATTTTGTTCAGGACTTGGCTTTTAGCCATGCTTGTGTTTGGGCTCGATGGAAGGAATTGAGTTAGTCAGCCCATGGCTTTGGTCCAGACTGAAATATCTAAACAATTACAGTATGTGTTGGATTTCCATGTAATTTGACTCTCTGACTTTGGTGATCCCTTGACATTTCAATTCAATTTGTTTTAATCTTGTGAAATATCTCGACGTCAACTGGTTGGATTGGTGCAAAATCTTGTACAGACATTCATGTTTCCCAGATTTTGTATCCCAATGACTATGGTGATAAGTAAAAAAAAAATTTCAATAGCCACCATGAGGTTCACATTTTAAGTTTTGAGAGAAAATGAAAAAAAAAAATACAGAATGGATTGCGATCAAATTTGGTATAGATAAGCATACCCCCTAAAGATAATAAAAAATGTTTGTGATCCCTTACCTGTATTTCATCAGGTCAAATAGTTTCCATGGTGACACTAGCATTTAGCTGCACAGCCTAGAACCGATAGTGGCTGCAGACTCAATTTTGAGTCAGTAGTTGGTGGGGTTTTCTGTCAGTCTTGGTGAGCATATTGTGACTGCTTGCATTTGATGCTTTGATTTGAGCCTTTTCCCTTTTCCACATTACCTATTTTTCATTTTGTGACTGATGTAACAGTCAAATGTAAACACATGTAAACAGTCTACATATGTGAACACAGATTTGCTTTAATAGAGGTGTGATCACTATTGTCATAAGTAGGATACCACGGTCATATAAGGGAACTTACAGAAGGATACTTTGGCCAGAATAATCATTACTTAAATTGCTGGTGCATCATTTCACTGCCAAATAATGCAATGTTGAAATGTCTCTGAAAAATGCATAAAAATGTTGGCTAAGAGGAAAAGTGGCTGACTAAAAGGCACTTAGCAGGATATTTCCTTAATAATACTAAAAACAACGACTGAGTGTCAGCAAAGATCAAACAGAATGACCTTCACCAAACTGTCGTTTTACTTTGGGGCTAATGTTTTGTATTTTAAGGTGTTGCTATATTTTGTCCACCAGGCCCTCTGCATTAGCGGTCCTGTAAGCTGGAAGCAATCAGTACAAACAAGTTGCAATTCATATAATTCTTCCTGTCGCCTGTCATGTGCCCCCGTGAGCACAAGTAACCTAACTCACATGCAATTAGATTCAAATAACATGCTATGAACTGTGTCTAAACACTGTTCAGAGTGACAATTAATCTCATTCATAGTGACCCTGCATTTTTACCAAGATGTCTCTGTCCTCCACGGCTTGCAGCTAAAAAAGTTTAGGAGGCACCGTGCTCCTGGACTGAGGGCATTTTCGACACAGGGCACACAGGCTTTCTATGCCCAGTCAGGGCAAGACCAGAGAGACAAACAACATGAGCTAATCCCTCATCTCTATGGAAACCAACACATGCAACTAATTGACACCTGTGCAGTGAGGTCAAGTGGAAGGAAGGATAACATCAGCACAAGCTCAGGTAGTAAAACATGTATGACCAATAGATTTCCACACAAATTATTATTGTTCTTTTGTATTAAATAAAAAAGTTCAAACTTTAAAAGGCATTCCAGTTGCAGATTTGTTTTTTTTTTTTTTGTTCCTAACTCCAACCTTCTGACTTGACCCAGCATCATGTGTCAGCCTGAATCTAGTCAAAGGTCAGACTTTATGAGGCATCCATGAGCTTCTCAGCCTGCTCTCTGCCAGCCTGCCTCACTTGCTCCCTGTGGAGGGACCTAAGCCATGTTCTACTTCTCCCATCAACAGACAGATAAAGAGGGAAAACCCTGCAGGATGAGCTCACACAGGGACATCCAGCATGGCACCGCATGCCTGGGAGTGCATGTGTGTCTGGTGTGTGTGTGTGTGTGGTTCTGAGCGAGGCTTTCCATCTACATGCGTGCATGTGATGCGCTTAGCGTCAAGAGGGTGGTAATCTGTAAATCTGCTTTGCCTTGGGCAGGTGGTGTGAAACTTGGCAAGCAAGAAAGAGAACGAGAGAGACACGGGAAGAGAAAGACGGACAGAGAGACAGACAGACAGAAAGACAGATAGCATGTGAATGACAGGGATCAGTGTGTGTGTGTGTGTGTGTGGAGGGGGGTGATTTACATTGCATAAGTGATTCTTTCAGTCCTCCATAAACAAGAACACATGCATACATGTCCACACATAACAGCACATTGTATACATGTGCATGCATGTGATCGCACAAATAAACTTTAATTTCATCTCAAGTTCCTGTCAGCTGCAATTGTGAAAAGGGTGTCAACAAATCCCATGACAAGACCAAATCACCAATGAACTGATCTTACTATAAAACAAGCATTGTTTTCTGTACCTCATTCCTCTGCACCACAGACCTCCATGGATGTGCAAAACATATTAAAACCCCATAAATGAGCCTGTAGCTGATGCATCCCTTCATTACAATAAGTATGAGTGTTGAAATTTATTTTGAGTCAGTCGAACATAGACATGCTGACAACTTTTGCAAGTATCAAATCCATATTATTCTGCATGAAAACAGCCCCCAACAAAAGCTATATTTACCTCAGTTTGAGTGACACTTCCTAAAAACTATAGTGCTCAACTGCATTAAAAAATGAATTCTTTTTTTTTTTTTACAAGAAAGAAATTATATATATTAGTGATCCATTTTTAAAGCTTGAAATCATCTGTAGCTACATGGCTTTGTGGATAATGCCAGAGTCAGTCAGTGTGGGACTTACACATTGTTTGTTTTGGTTTCTCATAGGATTTGTTGCCATCGCCTTTGAATCATAAAATACACAAGGTGAGATGAAATTCCAAATAAAAGTCTATCATGGCATTTTATGCTAATTTCCTCAAATGCAACATTTGAATATAGTCTGAGAGTACAGAATCAGTGTGCATCAAACATTCTTTCAAGTCTCTTTTCCCCAATAGACTTGGCACACCCGAGACATCTTGAGGGCAAGTGGGAGCACAAACATTTATAAAGCTTCCTTTATCTGACAGCCAAAACAAGTGAAGTGCAGAAATAAGAGCCAAAACATCTCTATACATTGAGTGCTGCAGATCTTGGCCTCGCTACCCGACCGGCAGCCCAGGCATGACCTGAGCAAACAGAGAGCAGGGCTTCGGTGGGACTAGAGGGGAGAGAGATAGAGAAAATAATTCGGGCCGGCAGACAGAATGTAATAAACTGAGATATGGAGGGGGCAAAGGAGGAAGACAGAGGCAGCGAGTGGACAGAAGAGTGAGAGTAAGGAGGGAGGGAGGGAGGGAGGGAGGGAGGGAAGGAGGGAGGGAGGGAGGGGGGGGTGAACGTGATGGTCCACGTGACGCTGGCTCAGCCACTGCAGGCAGTTACGTAAGCGCACCCCCTGCCCTGTCTCCTCATGGACTGAGCAGACTCTGCTTCTCTCCAATCCCTCACCCTGCAGCCGCTGCCCACTTTTTTTTCCCTTGCACTCACATGGCTCCTCACATGGCTGCCACGCTCTCTCCCTCCCTCCCTCGATCACTCTCCCTCCATCTCTTTCTCTCACTCTTCTCCACCCACCAATTGCACCCTAGGGGAGCCACCAACCTCTGCTGCTTATGCTGTCACTCTGTCTCTCTCTCCTTCTGTTTTTGTCTGTCTGCCTCTCCCTCTCTCATTATTTCCATCAATCGTTCTCTCTCTCTCTCTCTCTCTCCCCCTCTTTTTCCTGCGCAGTGAGGCTGCAGCTCCACGCTCAGGGCTACAGGGATATGACAAAGAGAGGCCACAAATACATGCTTGAGCACACTCACGCACACCTACACAAACTGACATTTCACATATCGCTGCCGCACTGTCTGGCTTCTCGAATGCACTGAGCCACTTTTAAAAAGTGCCTGTTTTCCCACTTTGAATTTCTCTGATCTTCTTCCACCCAACTGTTAAATCATTTGCCTTTTTGGGAAAAAAAATATCTCGGCTGACTGACACAAGGTGCAAACACAAACAGGGAAAACAAAACTCTGACTCCTCAAGCAGCTGTAAGTGACACCGGCTGGCATGTACTGCACTGAGAAAGATAGTCTTGAGACTGTTGCTAATGGATTTGCACTGAGAGGAAGGGTAAAGGAATATACATCCTATTTTAATAAGTGATGCAACAAAAGCAGCATTTAATAGGACAGCATTGGCAGCCAAGAATAATCTTATCTGCATGAAATCCCATATTTTCAGAGGACAATGTAACACATGCGTTCTCAGTTTACTTCAGCAGAATGTTTAGCACAATAAATGGAGCTCCAGGGATTGCCAATTAATGAACAAATCTTTATAGAGATGTTGTCTTCTCACTCAGAGATTTGCCTTAAGTCTTGACTGGAGTGAGCTGCACAGCGTCATCTCCTCTTACCACAGCAGCTGGAACAAACCTAAACCAAAACCTTCCAAGGGTGATTACAGACCTGACTTTTTTTGTATTTGAGCCGTCACCCTCCACCCCTCTCTTGTGCACAGACGGCCCACCACCTTAATTCTCCTCTACCAACTTTTGTCACTCACTTTCCAGGTCCCTGGATGAGGGGGTGCAGGAGGAGATGGGCTCCTGTACCCCCCAACTCGCTGCAGTATTGATTTGTTTGTTCAGTGCTTACCCCCCCCCTCCACACTCCTCCGCCTTCCCTTACTTCCTCCCTCCTATTCTCCCTCTCAGTGTGAGTGTGTCCTCAAGTGCCTCCCTGCCTTATGTAACACAGAAAGGCCCACAGCATACTGATGAAGGGGAGTCTGGGCTCTGGGCCCGACAGACCTGGGAGAAAACAAGGACTACACTGCACTGCTGATAGGCGCACAGCACTGCTGGTGCATGAAGACAGAGCTAAAGACACAGCAAACTTTTCAGTGATTTCACCCGATGAATGTGTTTTTATGTAACAGAGAGAGTTTGAGAGACAAACTCCAATTGTTTTTGTAGGATCCTGAAATTTTACTTCTAAATGTGACACATTACTAGTCAAACCAGGTTTCATTAACATTCTCTCCCCACGCAGGGTCAAGTACTCACAGACTCCTGAAAGCATTCCTTCTTGTCCAGCATCTCTCTGAGTGTCTGCAGGATCTTGATACACAGCTTTTCCTCTTTGTCCATAAGCTTCTTGGTGTGTTTGATCAGCCTGGCAGAGTGACAAGAAGTGCTCTATCATTTATGACCATGTCCTGTTAATGCAGTCACTGGCTCAAAAGTTTAAAAAGTACCATTTTATTAATCAACACGGTTGACATCTCCTTTCTCTTTTCACCAGGGAGGTCAGACAGCTGCAGCAGCAACAGCAGCAGAGTAACAGCACCCCTGGAGGCTTCATCATGCATCATTCGAGTGTCTACTGATCATTGATGCATTTTGTCTTACATATTTACCCTTGTTTAAAGGTAAATGGTGTTCTTTATAATATTGTTTGTTTTCAAATGTGTTTTTTGTAAGTGTCTTCTTTTCCACAGCTTCTCTACCTATTAAATAAGTATATTAGTCATTGTTAGTAAAGTAGTGAAAGTTTTAGTTAATGCTAGATTTTCCACCCTGCCAAAGTAAACAAAACAAACACTTGTTCTTTGGTGTGCCGAGCTTTAACTTAGCAGAGGTTGAACATCAGCAACAAAATAAAAAAAAAGTATAGCAGCCATCAGCAACGTTTGGCAAAAATCCTAACTCATTAAACACCAAACCACTACACCAGACATGCTGCTAGTGTTGCTTGTAGCCAGACTGACACTTAAAAATGCGGCCTCCGGGCCTTTAGGGAGTTGCGTTCTATGCTTTATGCACCGGTTATGGACACTCACTTGGACATGAAAGCTCCACTCTCACAGCGTAACCGAGCAGCCTCTGGAAACAGCAGCTCAGGGCTGTGAAGAACATCCACCAACACAGAAAATTCTGCCTGAACCTTTGGGCTGAACTGCTCCTCCAAACAAGACACGACCCCCTGTACACAAACACACACACATAAAAACTCAATCTAGTGCTGTCCTGGAAATATAGTATTGATATGGCTGGTAGAAGTCAATTTGGAATCTCCTGTTCATGTAAAATTGGAGTCATGCTACGCTGGTCTTGCTAGTCTTGTCTTAGTCGGTGATATTCTTGTAGTCAGGACCACCAAGGGGCTCCTTGCGTGGCCGTGTGCGGGCAGAGATCCTCCAGTCCTTGGCCGCCCGCTGCACCATGTTGCTGTGGACCTTCAGAGACAAAGTGTTGACTTGACTGTCCAGGTCCACAGGGATGGCTATGGCCCGTGCCTTAGCTGGGGAAGAAGATGAAGGGTAAGAAGTCAGTATTAGTTTCTTTTCTCTCTGCTCAGACAGCAAGCATAGCTCAGACACCCCAGATGGTCAAAACCCAGGTGATTTAGTGGAGCTTCTCAGTGGTTACTGGTGGAACTGTGCAGCTTATGCTAGCACTGAGGCATCAATATGTGAATAAGTTCAATGAAAAAATAACCCTTCAATAAATCTACTGTTATATTTATTATTTATTAACTTTTAATAATATAATTTGAATGTATATTAATGCCTCTTTCCCCATCAATGCTGGACACAAGAGTAGCTACACTCACCCACATCAGCCAGTGTTTTGATACAGCTCTCAATATTAGCCTTCTGAGCTGAGCTGATCCAGGTGCAGTTGTAGATCCTGAAAGACGACTGGAGCAGCTTGATGAAGATAGACTGGTTTGTCTGTGAAAAGAGAAGGGAGAACAGGAGATGTTTTTTTAAAGGGCATGAGTGTAGAGAAAGACAGAGACAATCCTGATGTGAACGTTTCAATATTGTTTCTGATTGGAGGCATTTTTACAGACTTCTGTGTTAAACACCTCAAGCAGCTGCTCTTGGTCCCAGGTGAAGGTGCAGTGAAGGAGGCAGCCTGCTGTCAAATATCTTTACTGTAAAGCAGCTGAAAGTTGGTAAAGGATTTGGGATGTGCCATGACTGAGCCTCCCACTGTGCACACCTTTCACCTGCTTGTCAGGATTTGCAAACAATACCTGTAGGTTGGAGTGGTTGACAGAGAACGGTGAACTGAAGAAACCCTTGACAATGGCCATCACTGTCTCTGTTACATACTTCTCCAGGGCCAGATCTGCATGGTTACGGTCCGTGGTAGTGTTGCATACCTGAAATACAAAAAATAAACAGAGGGTAATTTCTGAACAAGCAGTTACTCACATTGCATCTCAATTATTTTCTCTACACATGCAGCATGTGGACAGATTTAGCATATGAATAGGCACTTATGTATTTTGACACATACGCGACCTCATTTAGAAAGAATCAGGCATACATGTGCGACCTTTCAATCTGACAGAGCCTTACACTGGACATGTCCACCAGGAAGTTGTCAAATAGCTTCCAGATATGGCTGGACGTGTAGATCTCCTTCATTTCGACCTCTGTGTCCACATAGCAGTGATTGACAAAGTTCACATAGGCAGTTTTCACCTGGGGGATAAAAAAAGAATTTGATGTCTGGTTACTTCCTAATAAAAGGTACAACAAATTTTGTTTAAAAAGCAAAGTCATATTATCATTTGCTAAACTATCTGGCGACTACCTCTGGTATGCAGTTGACATCAGTGACCACTTTGACTATGTCATCAAGTGGCAGCAGAGAGTTGCATTTCAGCTCAGTGTAGACGTTCTTGCCCTCAGTGCAGGCAGCCAGTAGCTCCACCAGCGTGTTGTGATAGGCCAGGGCTCCGTCTTCATCTGTCCGCTCGCGCTCAGAGCCCATCATCTGCAGCAACACTGGGAATGAGGAACGGTCGTTGTAGAACACCAGCACGTCCTCACCTCCGTTCACCAGCTGGAAAATGGAATGAGATGACCAAAAAAAGATTTAAAAAAAAGGTAAATGCAGGTCCTGCTGCTATCTCCATTACAAATTAAACATACAATTGCACTGACAAATGGATAAAAGCAAAAACGAATTAATGAATCACAATGAAGTGCATATTTGAATGCACTGAATCTTACTAATATTAGTAATACTGATTTATTGTAATTTAATGCAGCAAAGTCCTCCTGTAACTGTGCACTACATATACTTTAATGACTTTAAGGTATCTGTGTACCCCATAAAATTACATAAGCTTCTAAAAACCGTACCCTAAACTATGTACTCAAGTGAAAATAATAAATTAGATCTCTTAACAGCACATTATTCCAAACAAAGATCCCTTCCCATTAGGAAGTTTTTTACATTAGTAATATTTGTGCCTCGTATGTCCTTATGTTTCCTTTTTTCACCTTAATCAAACCATAAATCTATACCCATGCAATGTGGGATACGGTTATCTTTAAAAAAAAAAAAAAAAGCCCACCTCTGTCATGACTTTGTCCTGACATTTCTTGACATACTTCCCATCAGCTTTCACAATGGTCTGTAGGAACTTGAGGTACTGAACGTGTCTTCCGTGTGTTTCAATGCAGTGGACAAAGTGATGAACGACACGGTCACTGATCTCATTGCACAGTTGGTAGTTGTTCATAAAGATGTGACGCATTGTCTCAGCTTCCAGTAACTGTTGAAAGAAACAGAAGTCCGATTTCAGGCTTTGCAAAGCTCAGGGGCATGCAGACAGATTGTTTATTCATTTGTGTATCAGACCAAGAAAACTTGCTTATAAAAAAAATAGGTCTTGTATTTCTATAAGCTTATTCTGCTACTTATACTGCTTTTGCTCTAGTAGAAAAGAGGACATCCCTCAAAGTAAGGCATGTCAACAAGAGACAAGAACAGCAAGGTCTTATCAACATACCCCTGGAGTGAGGAAAAGGTTAAGGTGTTTATGGAGAAGAACTTGGTTCTGAGGATTTCCTCTGCAGAAATTCTGCAGAAACGTATGCGCCAGTGTCATGATCTCATTCATCTTCTCGTCACTCTGTGCAAAGGCAGAACCAAGCAAATAAAATTAAAGAGATGAAGAGAGAGAAATGCAGACTTAAAGACATCAAGAAACAATGTTACAAAAAGATTTCACAACAATGGCGGGTGGGTGGAGCCTTTCAGTTGGCTGTTGTAGTTGTTACCCACATTCTCATAGGGGATCTGCAGCAGGTCCAGCACTACAGTATGGGCCCCCATGTTCTTCAGCAGCCTCTGCTGCTGCACACGACTCTTCTTACTGGGAAAACACAGCTTACTAAGCCGCAGAAGGATCTACAGACGAGACAGACAAATATTTTACAGACACACAACAGTGAAAGGATATCTAACAAAAATAACCTGGAAATAAAGACATGGATCTCACCTCTTTGACGATGTTATAGTTGTTTGCCTTGTTACTGTCAATCTGAGGTTTAATATCACCATCCTGTACTGGACTCAGAACAACCTCCTGCCAAAAAACATTTAATGAAGAAAAACATCCCTTTACTGAAAATCACCCCACAAAAAGTTTATCTCTGGCACAAAATAACCTCTGCATCCTGTCTTTAATTACTAGGCATTTATCTCAGTGTGGTGGGAAAAAACTCCCTGCACTGATCCTAATCATTACTTTTCTAAACAATAAAAGTAAGAATAATGTTTTATAAACAATCCAGGTTACGGGCTTGACTAATAAAGACTGATGAAGTGCTAGCTTCCTGTTCTGACTTATTATTTATTGCCTCTAAGTACTAAGCTACATAACAAAATAGTTTGCATTGTTTGCTTTCCTCCAACCTTGATTAACAATAACAAGACACAGAAGCCATACGCCATACAGCTGAATGACTGATGGGATTTTTAAGACAAGAATAGTAACTTCCTGTCGAGCTCTAAATGTCACACTAAAATATGAAATATTGAAACTTTGCTTTTTGACGTTGGATGCCATCAAATGGTGGTACAGCACCTCGATGTTCTGGTCTTTGCCCTGCCTAACGTCCAGGTCTTCACTGTTGTAGACTCCGCTCTTCTCCACCCACAGCTCTGACTTCTCAACCGTCAGCCGTAGCTGGTCTAGGTCTACCTTAATCTGCTTGTAGTTCTCTACATCCTGCTCTGACACCAGCAGCTGGACCTGGAAAATACCACATGCACAAAGAATGAGTAATAAACCACACACAGAAATATTAAAAGAACAAATAAGTGTGAAGGCAAATCTCTGCCAAGAAGTGCCAGAGGACTACACATTGTTAAACGGGAGCTTGTGCAGCTCTAGATTTCAGCTGATGAAGCTCTCTGCTGCTTGGCCCTTTGGACAGCCCTTCTAATCCAAAATGATTTCATCAACCATGACAAAAATCACTTTACACAGGAAGCGGCTGATGCCACACATCGTCAGCTTACCAAGTATCAAATGCTTGAGTGTAACTGCTATGTCGATACCTGTTTGAAGGCCTGCAGCACCTCAGCTCTCTGGCTAAAGTGCTTGAAGATGAGTTGAAGCGAGCCAGACACCAGTGGGGGGTAATCTTGCATGATGAGATGGATCAGAACCCTCAAAAAAGTTCGGCCACCCTCATCGTCCAGCTCCACGGCACCCAACTCTGAGCTGAAATCGATAAAAAAAAACACTTACAGCTGTTCCAGTTACTTTGGTGAGTGTTAGAGAGTGTATTACAACACTAACAATCAGTAAACAAACAGAACTTCAAATACCTTCCAGCAAACATGCTGTCTGCTTTGGCTGCTATCTCATCTATGTCTGGTTCAGAAGCTAAAGACAAAATAAAGTGAACAGGACAATTAAAATGGAAGGATGCCGTGATAAATGCCTAATTTAGAATGGAAAAGGTTAGCTTTAGTATTTGCATTAACAGAGAATGAAGCCTCACGTGTCAGTGGAGGCATTTCAGCCAGTGAGACAGAGCTGTCAGTTATGGTCTTTTCCCCAAACTCTTTCTTGTAGATGGACAACAAGTACGTGATCCTGTAATCTAGCCTCACGCTCAGGATGAACTAAACAGGATGGGAAAAGGCACAAAAATAAAGCCGCTTGTGAGACAGGTGAAAAACGTTAAAAGGCACTATGCGCATCCAGAAGGTGGCACTTACTTGCAGGATCTCAATGATCTTTAGCTTGGTGTCCATCACCATGACGTCCTCATTGTCTGTCAGGAAGTGTCCCTTACTGTAGCGCAGCGAGGGAGGGGTGTCAGGGAGGCTGTGCGGCACGCCTCGACTCATCACCATCTGAGTCATCATCTCTCCAACACCGTGAATCGTTCGCAGGACGTTGTTGCCTAAAGAAAACATTTATCTTCTCATATTTTGCTTTGTGCATGTCTGTGTGTAAAGTCTATCATCATAAAGCTATATATCAACCCTGTGACAGTTTTACTATGTGTATCATGCTGACTAAAACAAATGCCCTGAGGATACCAATGCTGGATGGTCCAGAACTTTTTCTGCTATTCTTTATGGTCCATTAAACAAAAACACCCTTTTTATTTACCACTTTGTCCATTTACATGAAACATTTTCTTAAAAGTTTTGTTAATCCAGTGATACTCTCATGTGAGTCACTTCCAAGAACAGATGCAGGAAGTAATCTTTAGCCTCATTTTGACAAGTCTTGATGTGTTCTGTAACTCTGGTCCAAAACACACGATCTGGTCATAAACACTGTCAAAAACATTTGAACATGACTAACTGCTGCATCTATATCTCCCATCTAGGGACCAAAGGACGGCAGACACTGGACTTTTCTCTGTCCTTCACTCAAAGAACATTTGGTCAGAATTTGAAACTGAAACATACATTTATTTTGATTTTGTATTCCCAAATTATGGAACTCCCTCCTCCGTGTTAAGTTATCTGACCAACGCAATGAAATAATGCTCTTATACTGTGTTACAGCACTGACCAGACTCTAGGCTCTTGTTGATCTTGTTCATGAAAGTGAGTGGGTGCTGGACAATATCTAGGATGGCCAGCAGGGTGCGTGTTAGACGCAGGAGCTCACTGAAGCTGTAGAAACCAAAGTAAACCAGGTTACGAGCCAGATTGACCACCTGAAAGAGAGAGGACAATGTGGATGAAGATACTCTAACCATATTAGAAAAATATATGCACAAGGTTGGGTTTATTTTACCTCAAGTGTGAGTTCATTCTTCTCTTTGTCCCCGAATGGAAAATGCTGGCTGACCACATCTTTGAGGTACTCTTCCACAAACTCCATCGTGGGAGCAAACTTCTTCTTCATTTCCTCTCTTGAGCTGTCAGTGGATTCATACTCAAACCTGTAGAGAATAACAGTCATAATCTGCCCAAGGTACATATACAAGTATATTACTCAAAGTACAATCCCACACAAAATCACACACGTAGACCCTCACTCATTGATGGTGATCTTGGAGGGGATCTCGGTCCAGAGGCGAGCATAGCGCACCGGCACCACAGCCTCCTGCGGGTCACGGTCCACGTGCATGTGCAGCATGAGGCGACAGAAGGAGGCTCTGAGGTTGTAGGGCAAGCAGTCATCGAACATGCAGCGGAGGATCAGGTCCACAGGTAACTGACACGAGATCTGGTTAATGGCCAGGTACTGACGGTCCAGACACATTTTAGCGAACAGGTTGAGTTGGTATCTGCAGAAGAGGTGAAGGGCAGGGAAAGAGAATAAAAACAGGTGGAGGGATTTATGTTTTGGAGACTGTTTCAGCTATAAATGTATTTCTGGGGAAAGAAGATTTAGCACAATGGCAGAATGAAAGGTATGAGTATGTCCATCACCTGTAGTAGGTGATGATGTCTACATCCATCTTGTGGTTGCCCTTAGCATCCTGGGCCAGGTGGCGGATAGATTTGCCATGAGGTTCCTTGTGGCTGTCTATCCAGTAAAGCCAAACCTCCTCCTCCTCCACCTCCTCTTGCAACAAAGAGGTCTCCAGGGTGTTCTCTGTGTTAGAGATTAGTCTAGGGGTTGGGGCAGGAGGAAGAGGAAGAGAGCGTGACGGAAAGCAGTTACTAGACAAAACTGCACACATGACACTTTGACGTAGAGCTGCTGCTGAAAATATCTCCGAGGGGTGACTGATAAGTTTGTGGCCTGAGGTCGAAGGAGATGAGTTATACGGCTCTCGTTACATGCACATGCAGTTCCACTCTGAGTGATTATGAAAAGTTTGAAGTTATTAACTTTTGTGGAATTTCTGTTTTGGGTAATTGAAGATTGCAAGTTGACAATGTCTGAGAAAACCTACAAACACCGGTCATTGTTCATTCATTGAGATGCCATTCAGGACAGTGGATTTAAACTTGTCAAACACTTGTACCTAAATTGGCACCTTCAGACTACTACTTCTTCCCAAAGATGAAGAAGGATGTCATGTCTGCTGTGGACCACTTTCTGCAGGTCCAAGATGCCGACTTCTGTATGCTGGACTAAGCATAAATGTAGCAAGGGATGATCCTGAAAAATAAATGTGCTCGGTTTTCTAAAACTCACTCCTTCTACCTTAGGTTATGAACTCATCAATCAGCCTCCATAAGCACACCTCACATGCTGTGGGGAGTATGTGCATGTTTAAACATGTTTCAAATATGACAGGATCAACGGGGATGTTCTGATGTAAATATTGATATCACAGGGTGTGACTCACTTGGTCTGAATGAGGATATCTGCATTGATGGGGTTCAGCATAAATTTACAGATAAGCTCCTGTGTGACGGGGATGGCAGTCTTGTTGGACACACAGAGATCGGAGAGATAATCCAAGAATCTGAAAGAGCAGACCAGACATGAATCATCATACTTAACAGAGGCTTCAGCACAGAAACACGCGAACCAACTGTACACATGAAGGCTTATGTGTATTATTGACTGCACACAGCATGTTTGTCTGTCCTCCTCTTTTCTTTGTAACTTTAGTAAATTCATATATGAGAGAATTTTACGTTTCGTTACGTCTTGCGAGACATACTGTACTATATTTTGACGCATGAGGCAGAAAACAGCAACACACTATAATATACCAATAATTGATTCCAATACAACTCACCAAAGTTAGGGTGAAGTAGGTAAAATTCACATATTGTACTGGATTGTATTAATTTGCCTTATACTGAATTCCTGTGATAGTGGTCAGTCCCTGTATTTCAAAACTAACCAGTCACAACAGCAATCTCATGTATGACTGCTAGCTTTCTTGCACAATGCCAGGATTGTTCAGTATTTTCTTTTATTAAATTGCTCCATTATTTGTCATTTAATGTTTGGGAGGGGCACATGTCTGACCTGGGCTCTCTGTTGCGCCTCAGCAGGCTGACGAAAGTCTCGATCTCTCTGGCTGTGATGTGTCTTTCCAGCAGCTTGCGATTGTTGTGCAGCAGGGCAGTGATTGTGTCCTCAGCCAGGATCTCATACCCAATCTGAGACTGCATGATTGCAAACTTTTTGGCTATATATTCCTATGTAGAACAAGAAGTATGTGGTTTTTAAACATTTCTGGTGTACATGGCAGGGAAGTGAAGTTGAGAAGAAAAGAGTCAGAGTGACAGAGAAACATAAAAAATGTCACTGCGTTCAGTTTGTTTTTCCCCAATATCAAGAAAGAACTCCTTGAATAAGATAACTAGAAAACACCTCTTGATCCACATTCATGAGGTAACCCACAGTTACACCTGACAGCTGTCTGTCACATCCACCTCAATGGGAGTTAGTCCAGAGTTGCTTATTTTCCATCACGGGTGTGGGTTTTATAATGTAATCTACTGACTTTTGACGACTGATCAAACATTTAGTTAGTAAACTGTCATAAACACCCATCAAAAGTCCAAGCAGCATCAGCATTGCACTATTACTTACAAAGAGCAAACCTTAAACTACATCACTTGTAATAAAATCAAACTACTAGATGAAATTATTTCTATCCACTATATGTAATTTTGCTTGCTAGCCACAATTGGTAATTACAGCATATTGAACATCCCCTTGCAATTTTGAGTTTCTTTATTTTGTGGAGGCCCTACCACAGCAGGTATTACTAATTACATGAAGGCTCTGTTCTATTCAAGTGTCCCAGTAAGACACAACAAAACCCGAACAAAACCAGGGCCCTGAAACTCAAGCAGCTGAATATAATTCAGCCATCACTGATTATTTTATTTGCACCTGTGCTTTTCATATTGTGATATGTCAAAATGTCTACTGAAAAAAGACCTGTTTCTGGGAATTATTAGTCGAGCAGACAGCGAGCGAAGGGAACAGGAAAAAAAGCAAGAAAAACACAACGTGCTGTTCTAGTGAAGCACTGTGTTTACGTCTTGTTTGACTCTTGCAAAAAAACAGATGTTATATGTGACACTGAAATGCAGCATAACAGTAGTTCAAGTAGAGTAAAGATATAAGCCAGTCAAATGACTCAGATGAACCAATTACACTGCACCACAAGTTAGGTTACTGGCTATCTAGGAGCGAGCATCAGCCACTGGTTGCACCTGACTGAGGAAGACTGCTGCAGCAATGCCAATGAGGGTACTGAGTCCTGAGCTTATCCTGCATACATTCCTCACATATTTAAGAAAAATGTGCTGTGAGTTTACTTTCATTATGAAACTTGTTGTGAATTATTTCTGTGTGAGCACAACTTTGGTTTCTTGATCCGGAGCATTATTACTGTGGTCCCTGCATAGATTTTCAGTCTGACTGAATCTATACTCATAAGCTTCCAGTTAAACGTCACCTCGTGATCCTGAAACAACCCTGCATCCTGTTGATAATGACCACATTCATGAACCCAAAAACAACTCAATGAACACTCGACAATTAAAATTAGACTTGTGTAGAAGATGAAAACATGCCTGGTTCTTGCGATAGTCCTGTTGGGAATGTCGCAGCACCCTGTAGCAGAGTCTCAACATGTACTTGAAGTGAGCGTAACGCTGGTCTCCCAAATCCTCCAGCCTCAGCATCGGGCCGTCACCCTGATCACTGAATGGTGCATTCAGGATGCCAAAGATCTGGAGGAACAGAAACCCGGACAGAGTGATAAAGAGCAAATGGGTGATCTACAGACTGTAATAGCAGGAAACCACTCAAAAACAGTTCCTGGGACTAAACTGTGCCTGAAAAATATCTCACTGATCAAAATACAACACATTTAATATATTCTCTGGGCATCATTACAGTCTGTTTATTACACGTCAGATTAATGTGCATTTTGTCCCAACAAAAAGGACAAAAAGGACAGACAGAGCGAGTGAGTGTGCACGCTGACCTGGGCGAGGATGTTTTGTTCCCTCATGAGTTTCTGCCTCTCTCGGTTGGGTGTAGAGGTGACCACAGATAAAACATCCTGGCCGTTGTTTGCTACCACACACACAAAGAAAACCAGGTCCTCCAGGAGCTTGGTCACAAATCTAAGATATATATGGATTCAAACAACAATAACATGTGAATTCATTAAATATGCACCATCAACACTCTGTGTCCAGTGCCATTACATCTCTGTACCTCCGCTCATTCTGAGCAATGTTGCCGTACTGAAGCTTCCTCACGGTGGACTCCAAAACCTTGCTCGCATCATTGGCAAAGTCTAAGTCCCTGACCTCTGAAAGGGGGACGGAAACAATGGCAAAAGCCTCTTTGTCCTCTTTAGTGGGACAGGTTCCGATCTATTGAGACAGTCAAAACAAATTTCACAATGCATTTGGTTTACACGGGTGAATAATGTGGCTTCAGAATACCTTTTGAGTACACCCTGAATGTGTGAATGTGTGAGTGTGTGAATGTGTGAGTCTGTGAGTGTTTAGACCTTCAGCATAACCGGTCGCTCCTCCTCTGCATCAATGGGGACATTGGTGCTAGTCACCCAGGTGTTGGTGCACAGATGTCTGAGCCTCACATATGAGTTTCTGAGGAAGGATGGGACAAATTATTTAAATCAGATATACTTATTAGTGGACTGTATGATGCTGTTACTGAACTGAAAGAGTAGCCATGTTGGTAAGTACATTAACATTGTGTTCAGAGGTGCATCCTTAGTGTGAATTAGCAAATCTTTGCGTTCTAACCCGCACCAATAATATGAACATGTTAAACATTATACCTGCTAAATCAGCATGTTAACATTGTCATTTTGAGTATTTTATCATTCATCTCTAAGCAAAGTGCAGCTGACCCGCTGACCTTCTAGCATGGCTTCAGATTATTTGGCTTGGTGTGAAATATGTGAAATATCCTTCACATTTGGATAAGGAATTTCAAATATTGTCCATTTCATTCTCCATTTTGAGGAATGATACAATAACAAATCTAAGTATGTTTCAGACTGCTCCATTACAAACAACAAAATAACACTTACTTGAGAAAAACTCACAAAACGCAGGCAGCTTAGAGTCAAAGTAAGTGACATTATCTCACCCTAATGGCAGATTTTCTGAAAAGAACTGCTTTGTGTTGTGAAGACTTGTAAAAAACGGTCCCCTGTGGATACAACCACAACAGACATATTGCGTTATTGTTCGTGTTGCCCCCATGCTAGTGACTGACCTGGGCACGAGGCAGTCAGCCCGCTGCAGAGTGGTGGCATCCAGCTCAAACAGAGAGGCAATGTCATTCCCATGGGGAACAGAAACCAGGGTGAACGCAATCTTCTCTGCGGCTTGGTGCTTTCTCTTGGAGAACACAGTATCTGTCTCATTCTGCAGCAAACACAGAAGGTTACACACAGACAGACAAACATGAACACACAGAGGAAGCAGAAATTAGTATCCATCTAAAAACATGCACGGTTGGGTTTTTATATATAGTTATCAGAGCCCACATTGACCTTGTAAAATAGCTTATTCTTTTAACCAAACGATCAAAAAACTACTTGCTGCCAAAATGATGAGTCAATTAACAGATTAGCTTGCCAAAAAACTCAAATATGTATTGGTTCCAGCTTTTCAAATGTGATGGTTTGTCATAAATTTTGTTTCTAAAATGTTGCTTGGAAATTTAGACAAACATCTGCAAATAGCAAATTGTAACCTTTTAACCTCTACCAGCATATATTTGGCAAATTACTTTTCATGGCTGAACAAATGTCACAGTTTCCACTGTTTATCATTGTGATCTCTAACTGATTGACTGACAAGGCACTGCCAGCAGTTCACACAGTAGGACAGCACTCTTCATCTGCAGAAACAGTCACACTTGCCTATCTAAACCGCAAGGCCATAACTTTAAACTGCACTCACATTTTGTAATCTTCATAAAGTAGTCATATCTTGCTAAAGTATACAAATTCAGCCTCATTCAAGTTGTTGTTGGAACCACAAAGATGAACATGGATATGTTTTGTGTCACGTTACCATACAATATTTTTCTATGCATGCTCCTGTAAACACCAATAAATGAGCTCAACTGTTGATCAGATCTGTCAGTGAGGGCACATGGCTGTGAGCCAAACTATACTGCCACCGAGTTTTACATTAACGAGGTATCAAATTACATGGAAAGGTAGCCAGAGAGCCATGACTTCTCTGTGGAGTGAGTGAGGCACTGCGGTACGCAGGTTGGTACGGTCTGTGCTGTGCAGATGCAGCAGATAATGGCGAGGGTTAATTTTTCCCCACTGCTCTCTGCATGTCAATGGGAAGCTCCCCAGAGCTGCCTCCACGCCTCAGCTTCTCTATCCTCCCACTCCCTCCCCTCCTCCACCTCCTTCCCCTCCCCTCTGCTGGTGACTCACCCCACCAGCTTAGCACAGGCGAGTAGAACAGAGCAGACAGCACGTCTGCCTCCCCTCCATCCCCTCTCGCAGGGCACCCCCACACCCAGACGTTATGTAAGGAGCCCCCTGTGTGTCTGAAATTCAGCATGTGCATGAGAAAGTGTGTGAGGCTGAGAGAGTTTGTGTGCGTGTTCCTTGCATTGCCAGAATACAAATGTGCAAGACAGCTAAGAGCTAAAAGAAATGTCTCGATATAGATTCAGAGTTTGGCAGAGTTTGTGCATATGTGCGTTTGTGTGTGTGTGAGCAAGCACTTTGTGAGTGTGAGAGAACTGCTGGTATTGCATAACCAAAGGATGAGGATACAGAGAAGGGCCTCAAGTTGGACAGTCAATGAATAACTGCTGAAATTATTGTTCTTACCACTAAAACAATCAGAATTTCCTTTACTTTTCACTACTCAATGTATTTTATATTGTAGTAAGTGCACTCTGACTCATTTATTGTGTAAAATGACAAACTATTTGCATTGCTGATGTGTTACAGTGTAAACATCAGATGTGTGTGTTAGATAATGTATACATCTGTTAACAGGAGCTAATAAGAACCCAGGGTGAAGTCATCTGTGTGTGATTTTGCAGCTAAATGAAATTGTCTGCCTGACTCACCTCTCCTTTGGACTCCACCGTGTTCTCTTTGAATTCAGGGTTAACCTGCAGAGATACTGAGTGGTCAGTGGCCTCAGATCTAGAGTGCATTGACGGTCATCCTGTCATTATCATCCCCATCACCCAAATTCATCAGCAAAAGAGTGAGGGATAGCAGCCATATCAATGGGAACACTGCCACCTACAGCACATCACCTAAAGTCCCCTTCAGCTCTGCTTATTCAGTCACTGAAATGAAGACAGTACTTTTGTTTTGAAAAACAAAAAGTGGCTCAGGCCAAGTGATTGTAAATGCAAGCGACTTGACTAAAAGAACTGCATAATTAAAACACAGTGATGAGCAGCTATTAAATGACACCAACTAAAGAGTAAAACTCACCTCAGCTGCAAGGTAATTCCCAGTAGCCAGATGTTTAAAGCGGAACAGACTGTTCCACTGGCCTGCTCCCCCCCTACAGGGGTCATAGTGCACGACCTGCCATGGAAAAACATCAGTCATGTTTTTTTGTGTCCCGCAAGTTGTACATGTCAGTCAGGTCTTCCCACAAACTGCTGATATACTGTATGTTTCTCTATAGGGCAGAAAGACTTTTTCATTTCTGAACTTATGTTCATATGGGTATTACAACTCCAGACACACATTTGAATTCTGTAATTTTTTTTCCATAGACAAGGATAAGGGGGTTGGACTCAAATAAGTCTCATCATAATTTCTTATAAATGTTCTTTAGTCCTTGAGGGTCAGGATTAGTTCAAACAAAGTGGATGTCTTCGTTTTCTGCACTCGGTGCACCTACATCAGTTTAGCCTGATCACTGCAGCATCAGAATGATAGAGAGTCATCCCACTTGCTAAGCACAACTGGAATTTGTGTCATACTGACACAACAAAATATCAACAATTGATATGGTAACATAACATAACACATAACACATTGTAACACAAACAGCAGAGGGACTAGAGGAACTACAATGTCATGCAATCTGTAAAAGGGGAACATACAGTTCAATAGACAGTGGATTACAAAGGCTGAAGTGGCAGACAGGCAGACATTGTACGGTATATATAATCAAAGGAGACATTATGGCTTGAATGTGTGAGATAGCGTCCCTAATCAGAAGAAAACTTCAAATCTGTGTTTAAAAATACATTGAGATTATTTAACTGAGCTCGGCAGAGTTTTGTATAATTCAACTGGTTTTAGCAGGGTCTAACTTTGTTAATTGAAACATATGTTTTAATTTTACCACAGCACAATCAGTGAACATTATTTCCTCTGAGAAACAAGGATTTTAATAAAGCAACTAAAGTGGCGGGTTGATGACATTCTCAAAATTAAAGAGAGATATTGTTCATCTCCCTCTGCGTTTTACCTCGACTTCCCACAGAGCCTTGGAGCTGGTGGCGGAGGTGGCAGACTGCCTCAGTGTGGTCCTGAGGAAGACATACTGCTGCTTCTTGTACTCGTCACAGGTCAAAAACTTCTCCTGCTCGGCGTGAAACAGCCTCACCACGTCTCCCTGACGGAGGACACATACAAAACAAGAGATTGCTGCACGATGACCTTGTGCTGCTTTGCTGGAAAACAAACTAGGAGAAATCCTGCTAAAACACAGACCGAACAAACAGATTTAAAAGCAATAAAACAGCATACCCCTTTGAGAACATCTTCCCTGTAGTCGCTAAACTTCATGAACAAGGTGACCTTCCAGCTAGTGTTGCAGCTGACAGCATTAACCTGCAGCATGAGTAGGGGACAAACACAACGTGAAATCAGGATTTTTTGGACACACAAGTCACATGCTGAGTGCTGAAATCCATGAAACACTACTTTGTTTTGGTGATGCCCTAGCTTTAACTACAGTGAAAGGATTACATGCTTTTTTGTGTGCTGAGACAATATACTGTATATATAATATATTACATTACATCTTATGTATGCAGTACATGTTTTTCTGTCCAAAAGTTGTTGTAGCAGCTACATGTATCAGCAGTGAAAGAAATTGTGCAAATAAATGAGTCCCACCTCTTTGCAGCCGGGGTTGTCCAGCAGCTCGATGTTACTGGCATGAAGGGGCTGCCCTGCATTCACTGGCATCAGCACCACCTTGTCTCCAACCACCACCTTCAACCAAATTAGAAACAGTCATATCTCAGCTGGAGACAACGGTTTGCAAACTTCCAGCAGTGTTCAAATGGAATAAACAGAAAGTAAGAGTGTATCCATGCAGAGGGTTGTTCATCCACTGAAAAAAAAATTTAAAAAGGATGCTATGTGCAGCAGCAACAGGCTGAGATTCACATGAGAGGGTGGTTGGGCTGTTCACAGCAAAAAGGTTTATTCATACCATGGAGAGTGGACATGAATGCAGAATACAGAGGCATGGCGAGAAGGATACTGCCTGATATTGTACCATTCTTTGCATAATACTACGTGCTCTAACACAGTCTGACATCAGTTATAACAGACTCCAGCTATCTCATATTAAGCAGCTTTACACACTGTGAGTTTTGGATGAGGTTGGCTCATCACAATTATTCCAGTTCTGTGTTGGAATATCAAAACATTATATTATTACAAGTAGTATAAGTGGTATCAATGGCATAGAGAACATAGACAGAAAGTTAAAAAAATGACTAAATACTTTTTTAAGCTCAACCTGAGAGTCGACATGCAATGGGAAGGCCAGTGCATCCATGCTTTTACATGACATTCATGTGTTCGACCTAATGATGCACAAACACCATGCACAATCAAGAGCAATACCTTTAACCATAGGATGCTAAAGCCAAAGGGGAAGGACAAAATCGGAAATGTTACTGGAACAGGACAAACAGTGAACTGACAGTCTAAATAGAGAGGAATGTCAAGTCATTGTACAGTTCTTTGCATTTGTAGAAATATGATTCAAGGCAGAGGGAAACCTACATTATCTCCTTCACTGCGGAGCTTCCAGAACGGCTGAATGTAGAACCAGGAGCCCTCGTTCCCAGCGGGGTCCAGAGAAACACGCATGGCATTCTTCTCCAGCAAAGCGGGGAGACGCTTGTTCACCGTCAGGTACTTGTTACTCTTAATGTGCAGAAGCTGAGACAGAAAAACCAGGGTGTTTAGACACTTCAGGAGCAGCGGTGGACGAAGTATTCAGATCCCCAAGAAGTACATAATGCAGAGAGAGCCCCAGTGAGTGTTGTACTATATGTTATCCTTACATAAGAGTGTCACGACTCAAGCAATTATGTGTAGATGTTTATTAAATATAGAATTTAAATGCTGAAGCTGGTTGAGGTAGAGCTAACTAATTCTATTAGATAGAACTTATGACTGTTTTTAATTAGTTAAACAATTAATTACATTATTTACATTTAATGTACATTTACATTTACGAACGATGGCAACTGCCTTGAACATATTTTCTAACAGCATTTCAATTTGAATTTGTTTCTTTTTTCAATTCAACCCCTGAAGCAAGAGCTGAGCAATCGGTGAAACCAAACACCACCCTTGCTGACTTTGTTAAAACCAGGTATCAGGGACTGGATGACGGTGACACAACCTTGGTAAATAGGAAAACAAAAACAAAGCTCTAGAATGGGGACACTCTGACGCCCCAGGTGTTTGCTGAAGAGAGGTGCTGTACCTGGATGACATTACTGTATTTGACAACTTCTCCGAGGAGCTTCTTGTTCTCCGACTCATTTTGCTTCTGCTCCAGTTCTGCCGCATGCTGAGTGAATACACAGAGATTTGTTAAAGCATTTGGATGCAAATGAAGATCTAGATGCAGACTGTGATCGAAGACAGTTCTACCTGTAACTTCTTGAACAGATCTCCCTGTGTGTTGTTATTTCCTTGTTTTCCCTGTTTTGCCTTCCAGAACTGCTTCTGTGCAGAGTATCTGTTCATGGGACACACCTTGAAGAGGCAATCTGCAGTGGGGGCAGAAGGATTCAGGCGCACACACAGGAGTCACTCTCTGTAAATCAGGTTAACGTGCCATTCAAGGGTCTTAATGTGGTGAAATGGGAATTTTGAGGTTGATGGTTGGTTATTTATCCAGCAGGGGCCTGTGGAGTTGTAAAAACCCATAAAAGCTTCATGAAAACCACAATGTTGTGTTAAACAACACTGAGCGCAAAGGATCTTGCCAGCCTTGACAGTTTAAAAGAGTGAGAGAGAGAGCGTGCATGTGTGTGAGTGTGGGTGTGTGTGAGAGAGAGAGCTCGAACCAGTGTGACTAGTATACTGCCACACACCTCTGAACTTTTTGGGTGGGTTTGCCAAGTCTCCAGCATCAGGTTGGACCACACATCTGTCATCTACAAGCCTGTAGAGAAGAGCACAAAATGATACAAAAACTCACTCGCCAAAATTTTTCTTTTGTACATTATAGCTGTAGCCAATATCATTGTTGATATAAACATAGATAGATAGATAGATAGATAGATAGATTACTTTATTCATCCCTGAAGGGAAATTATGTAGTCATAGCAGCAATCCGGTACATTAAAATAAAATATAAATACAATGACATAAAACACTGAGGTATAAAAATTGAATAAAAATGGTCTCTAAGTAAAAATAGAAATACGGAATGGGACAAGGGCACTTGAGAAAACACAGGATAAATAGGTAAATAGGTAAATAAAGTGCAGCAGCAAGATTATGTTACTAATACAGATGGTAAAAGGGTTATAAAAGGGTTATGTTACTTTTAGTAATAAAGTAATAATAGTATCACTAGTATAATATTAATATAATATAATATATAAAAGGATAATGTATAATATATAATATAATAATATACATATATACTAATATATAGTAGTAGTATTAACAGTATATACTGCCATACGTATGCAGTGGGTGAACTGGGCAATAAATCATGTTCATGACACAAACTGTAGTCAAATTGTGGCTTCACAGACACAAAAGCAAATGCACGAAACAGTATCTCAGACTGAGACTAAAACCGATCATTTGAATACACAGTTCAAAACCACGCTTGAGCGACAGTTGACTGGCCACCTGCAGGATAAAAAGCCCAGCTGGTGACACAAAAGACAGCTCTGTCGCTCTCCCTGTATCTGGACTGATGCGCTGAACATATCTGGATGTGCAGCTAATGCTCTGCTTCTCAGCCCAGCGGGGGGGTCTGCTCAGACTCCTGGTTTTCATGAGATAGACACAGGTTTCTGTTGTTTTCACATCAAGTGAAAATGGATGGAAGGAAAATATATGAAGTATTACACGCTAAAAAAAGAGCAGATGTCAAGGCAGTGTGTGTAAAATATTAGCTGGAGGTGGAGTAGGCCACTGCCACCAGAGGAAACCATGTGGTTTCTGTGCAGGGTTGATTAGAGGGGATTCAAGAGGTGTCATCCGGTTGGTAACAGCCTTTTATTTGTTAGTTGCTGACTGGTTTTACCAGTTGAAAATTGTCACTGGCAGGTTCAGAGGTGCAGATCAAGTGAGCAAAATTCACATGTGGGAAATCTGCAGAGCAAATTCTTCACAGGAGTTGACAGGTCTAAAGTGATGCTGCAAATGAGCGTTAAGTAAGTGCTGCGCCAAGTGTGCACACCGCTTCTGTTCGTCTACACAGGGTCATTTATCTCATTTATTCATTTAAAACATGTTTTCATTCATTGCATTTCAGTTCAACAGATCAAGATGAGTGATATCTGATGGCATGAAGTTTTGTTTATGACTGGACAGTTCCTCAGGTTGTGAATTCAAACCAGTTTTTAAAAAACAGCTTTCTGAAGAACATCTACATGTTTGATGAGTTATGTCTTGACCATGAAGTTAAACAGGAGTTATTTCATTCAGCTCTGTTCACAGTCACCACTGACTGAGGCTGAAGGTCCTCACAGATGGTGGAATGGCAGAGGGGCCATTATTTAGAAAAAAAATGGAGAATAAAAAAAGAACAAGTTCATGATCAGAATACCAAAAACAAAATGCAGCTCTGAGCTCCAGCTGTGAAACTGTGTGTGGTACTTCTGTTTAAATTATTGAGCTGGATTTGTTGCTCATGTCACTAAATCTTTGTATAGGTGGTGCTGCTTTTCAGTCTTCGTTCAAACAGAGCTAATAATCTGTTAATCTGAAATTACACCTGCCCTGGATGACTTCATTTTGTCTTGGAGGGGCTCACTCAATCCTCCCTCAGGGAATCGGTTTAGTTAAGTCAAGACAAGGCTCAAACCAGCCAAACCATGTCAGAGGAAACAAATATGAGATAATCTGTAACATGACATTTTAGTCTAAACTAGGTTCAGTTCATGTGTGGAGAACCAGTTCTCTACGGAAAGGAGTCACAGTGGCCACAGTGTTTCCTTCTGTGTTGTTGTACAGCTTCACAGATAAATACAATTTAAACCTGCTGTTGCCATCTTTGAATTTCTATACAAAAGACTCAAAATCCCATTCCTGCTATCCTGTTTGCACTAAAGGCTGAGGTGCACAGGCACATCCATTCATCCCATCCACTGACAAGAAACATAATGCAATGCACAATTCCTCCAATTCATACAAAGCTGGCAGCTCTGCTGAAGGGAGCTGAGCCATTTCCTATTTACACTGCGGCGCTTGACCAGAGTGTCAATCCACATGCATTATTTCCTCTATCTCCGTATCAGAGTTACATCTAAATGAGAAACAAGAGAGCCAAACAGGAAATATTATCAAGCGCTAAATGTGTTAAACAGGAAGGTCCTCTGAAAAAGTCCCCCGAGCTCATAAATAAGTAATCTTAACTCTGCGAAGGGACAGCCAATAGTTCAGACAGAGCGGCTTTGACAGAGCCTGACACCCACAGCCTGTTCAAGGGTTCGCTGTGTAACTGAGTTAAACATGAACCAAAGATAAATCTACCAGGCTGGACACAGACAAGCTAATTATAGCTCTACTGCTCGTGTCGAGTGGACTGAGACAACAACACAGAGAAAGGCACAGCATGTAATGCAAAGCAACAGGTCTGATGTGTTGCCTGAGTAATTCATCAGAAAAGTGTATATTTGTGATCCTACCGCCATTTCCTACTGCGTGTTTCAACGCGCTGACAAAGCAGCCCAGTGATCTAACTGGCTCATACACCTTTGATTTCAACTTCTGGGAAAAGGTGTTAATCAGTGGGAAAATTTTTTAAAAAGTTTAACAATGAACACAATCATTTTTATCTTCATCTTTAAGTTTTAGTTCAGAGATGAAGAAGCCTCCTGGGTGAGGGCCGAAACATGTACCCTTGTCTACGATGAAGTCCAGTTTCCCGTCGTTCAACTCTTCTTGGGTAATACAGTGAATTAATTGATTAGTACGCACCAGAAAAATATCACAGATCTTCAAAATAAACCCTCCTGATAAACAAAAATACGGGAAAGCGCGACATCCAAAAGGTCACGGTCATTGGTGGATATGGATCGGCTAAATGACCTTTATGTTCCTTATAAGGTCATTTGGCTTTTGAGAGTTTACAATGTAAGGTGTGTGAGGAACTCGCAGATTCATTGTTATCCTAAGCAAACATGGGCATGGGTAGCCTTGTGCAGCTGAGGTTACACTTTGCTCTCGGGCTGAGCCTCAGAGAGGTTCCTGCAGGCCCTTTACTTTTAGATACCGCAACTCTCGTCTGGACCTCGGTGAGCTCTGGCACAGGGAAGCCCTTGATAAAATGCTCAGTGCTCCCGTCAAACTGCGTGAGTTACGGAATCGCTGATAAGAATTACACTACTTTGCTTCACGACGACAACGACAGGTACAAACAATTGCCGCTGTGAGCTTTTGCATTACGAAATTTACAGCCCTGCTGCTTACATTTGCATTGGCACAGACTTTTACAGTTAAAGGAACCTTTCAGCAAAAGAAAGTAGGTTGTGCTGTGCGCACTCCTGCAAATAGTGAGTCAAGGAACGTTGCCGCATACTACCAAGGTGTAAGTCAATGTACACACATATTTGAGTTGCCATTTGCTCAAACACCACTGAATATTTTGGTCCTCGGTCACACAAGGCATTAAAGGGAGTTGTAAAGTTACAGGAAAGGGGGAAAGGCAGGAAAGGGAACGGGTGAGCGAGGAAGAAACAGAAAGTGAGGAAAAAGGGAGAGGTGGTGGGTGGGGCAGGCTCATTCCTCAGAGCAAGCCAGTCTTTCTACGCTTGTTCTGCAGGCTCCGAGGCCAGAGGGCACCTGGAACCACAGAGGTATTGCACCGAACGCTGAAGTTTTCTGCTCAGTAGGAAGTACAGCCAAACAAACTACTTGTGGTACACATTTTTTTCTGTTTTTTGCAACGCTGTGTGGAGAACAGCACCGTGAAAAGCAGTTTCCATCACACCTACACACAGCCTTGAAATCTGACTGGACAACTCTGTGCTCTATGACACAGCCTATGCGGAGGAAAAGAAGAGCCACTTTAAGAAGTGGTTCCCAAACTATTTAAGGTTGTGACCCATTAAAAAGAATCAACATCTACTTGCAAATCCTCATTTAGGGGCAGCTCACAGATGATTTCACTTGATTATTTATTTTTGTCTTTTCCTGTCCCATCACTTATCTTGTGACCCCCTCAGACTTATCTTGTGGACTGCAGGAGGGACACCCACCCCAAGGTTGGTAGCCACAGCTTTAAACAAGTTCCCACTGGCTGAAATTGGAAATTGCAAACTTATGATCGTGAGCTCCAAATATCTCTGAAATGAAAATGTGGTTCAGACCTCATCAAAATGTGGCCATTATACTATATTTCACAATATGGAAATTCACAAGGACACTTCAAAGTGTGTGTTATGCTCTCAGTATAGAAAAATCCTTAACTCTGTTACTCAAATAAGTATTGTAAACACTCGCAGGATTGTCAGAGGAGACAGTGTGATGTCCCGTAGGTCTGAACTCACAATACAGGCACAATCCAAATTTCTGTAAATGTATAAATATCCTGCTGAATGCGATCAACATACAAGATGCTTATGATCTACATAAGTCTCCCACATTTCGCTGAGGTCCCCCCAGAGACACACTTTCATGTCGACCTATGAGTCCCCGGACCCTAGGTTGCGCACCACGCCAAAAAAAAAAAAAGGATCAGCTTGAAACCTCTGGCACTTTGTCTACCTGGGCAACACACTGTTTTGCATTCCTGTTACATTTGCGTAAACGTGAAGAGTTTCCTGAGAAGCAGCAGTTTGCGCCTTGACAGGCCTTTTGGCAACAAGTCCCGCACTAAGTTCTTCCTAAACCAGCTCACGCTGAACGTTTAGAGATGGAGAAAGCGTCAACACGTGTCAGACGCGAAAACGTTTAGGTGCTTCACAAGTGCATTCGGTAGGGTTAACCCTTACGGACTTTCCCAGTGAGCAAAAAGGAAAGAAAAGCAGATAGCAGGAACATACCCCAAAGTACTGATGAAGCCATTCACCGAGCCTTCCGCGTAAAGAGACACAATGTCTCCGATGTGAAGAAAACTGGATCTGTGCTCTGACATTGTCTTTGTTCTTTCTTCCTTGTACAATGAAGACACGTTTAAGAGTTGTCCTGGGTCTTCATTTTTGAACGAGAATGGCACTTCTCCTCGGGGGAAGTAATGCACACGTTACAGCGCCTCCAGTTTTAGCAGCAGTCCTCAGATTTCACCTTCATTCTCAGTCCAGTTCTGCATTTTCAGCGAGTCGAAGGGGAAAAGGCGAAGTCTGCATCCCCAAAAAGTAGACAACTGACACGAGCTGCTGGCGATTTTTGAGAAAATGCCCTGAGTTGTTGGGTTTTTGTTTTTTTTTTGCACTTATTCAACTTCTTCCTGTATGTCAGACGGAGCCGAGAGTGCTCCTCTTCACATCCACTTCAGGGGGGAGGAGACTGCTGCTGTCAGGGCTGTGAGCAAATTCCGTTCAATGACATGTTATTGTTTTTTTTATTCAGAGCAGGGCCCTCTGAGAAAATATAAGTCACTATACATTAGAGCTACAGCTGTATGGTGCTGAGGGGGGGTAATTTCGATGGGAGATCAAAAATGATACATACTCATAGACAACAACAGGGGAAGCCAACTTGTTTCCACTGGAATTTAACACGATAAGACTTCTGAATGTAAGGACATAAGCATTTATAAAACTATACTCATTTTATGTACGTGTGTGTAAATGGACGAGCAATGTGTGGACCGATAGTGCTAAAAAATAAATAAATAAAGTGTTAAGGGAAATCATCATTTTAATAGTATTTCATTCTGCTTCTTTTCACTGTGTTATAGATATTGTAGGTCATTTCACAACTGCTTGCCTGAAAGACTAAGTACTTTAAATGTCTGAATACATTAAAAGTTAAAGCTGGGAACAGGTCGTTGACATGCTTTACAAGCAGACAGAGAAAATAACGTAAACTGTAGAGATCATAAATCACATATTTACGGTCCATCAAGAAGTTTTTACATGACTTGTTTTATTTTCATCAAAATCTGTAGGTTGTGTACAGTTACAGGAGACTTAAACTCTCCATACTGATCACAAATATTTGGCAGCAAATCAAACGTCAGGCCGCTTTGGGCACAATATCCTGTCTGCGCTCACAATTATGGACAGAAACGGTCACACATGGTTGCAGTTTGTTTTTCTCAGTGTGTCCATTACTTGTCTCAACACTGCTACAGGAGAAAGACTGACAGAGACAGTTCTGGGGGGAAAAACAGACATAAAAGTGAATGATTATATTCTCTTTCTATTAAAACCACACATTATAGTCTTTGTGTGTGGCTGTGTGTGATCCCATTTTTTGTAGTTTTCTTTTACATCATCTTCTAGCCTGAAATACACAATGGCCAGAGGTGGAAGCATTGCAGTTACAATGACAAGAAAAACTAAGCGAACACATTGGAATTACCTGCATTTAGTGTATGTATTTTTTTGTCTTAAAATATGGTCATATTTTCATCAGAATGAAGAAACACAATCCATTTTAACTTATGACACACGAATCATTGCATTGTTCTTATCCACACTGAATATATCACTGAAACATTTACAGTGGTAGGAAAAAGTACAGTTTAGATAGTCACCAGGCCACAGTTTGACAAAAATTCTATCCTTTGAAGGCAGAACGCAGAATAATCAGTGAGGTAAAAATCGAAAGGCTGACTGGAATCATCTGAGCTGGCCATCTGGTTTATGAGTCTGCCATATGCAAATCATGGTTCATGGAGGCCAACAAAAGAAAAACTATCACTGCACACCTGAAGTTTGCCAAAGAGCAGCAGCATCCCACCAGTGAAGTAAGGTGAAGGGGGAATCAGGATTTAGGGGTTTTGCAGCCTCTGGGCCTGGACAACTTAAATAATTCTCTAATTTAATCAAATTTTATGACCAAAAAACCCCAAAACATACTGCCAAGATATGTAGGCTGTGATCCACCCGACTAAACTGTGAGCATTAATCTAGATTCAGCTCATGTTTATCCCATCACCTTCCTAATTCATAGCAACGCTTTGCAGTCGATGGTCAAAATGAGTTGCAGTGAAATTTGAATGTAGTACCTGTTTTGAAACACCAGAGGCTGCTAGAGATCAAGCCACAATGGGTTCAGACCAAGCTCGGCTGCAAATGTCAAACAGGCAGCCACTATCTGATCTCTGTCGCCCTCTAGTGTTCACCCTGCTGAAGCTAACAGGGAATTCAACTGGTCTTTTAGGTTTGACTGTCTTAAATACAAACAAGTAGGCCACAAAAGGTTATCACATACTGGTACCAAGGACTAGTTCCTCGGGTCACAGACAAAGTCGCCAGGTGAGAAAGAGTGACACAAATTTAACCAGTGTATATCTGTCAGGAAAAGAAATGTAGTTCTATAGTTCGCATATTGTAATACAGAGAAATCTCAAGCAGAAAATAAGAAGTTAAAATAAAGGACTAGGTCACTATATGTGACTATACTTATGGTCAGCTAAACTCAATTCATATTTGCCTCTGTGGCATAACATAAAAGATACTCTACATTTTAAATACACTGTGATAAGTTATAATGTAAGAAAAATAGACAAAATGTTTTTCACATTACTCCAATACACACTGTATAGAAAATATAGCAGTGGTGGAAAATTACTTAATACATTAACTCAACTTCAGTTGTTACTTCAGATCAGATTTTTGCAGGACATTTTCTTTATGGCATGGTACTGCAGAGTGCACACGGTTAATTATACGAAATAAGAGACCATGCTGTATATGACGAGGTGAGATGTAGTTTAACAGCTGCATGAAAGGAGATTTAAATAAACATAAATGTAGAATGAATAAGGACATCTTTAGTGTAGTGTAAGCCCAGTGTAGTATACCTTGTTGTTACAGTACTTGTTGTGATACAGTGTGTGTGTGTGTGTGTTGGTGAGTTAGAGAGAGGGGGAGAGAGAGAGAGAGAGAGAGAGAGAGAGTGTATAGATGTTCCCCTGCAGGCAGAGCAGTCGCACCTTTCCACCGGCTCCGGACAATGAACCGCTCCACTCCCTCCTTCGCCCCGCAGCACTCAGACCTGTTTCCCTGCCAGCTTGTGTTTTTGTCACACAACTAAACGCCGTCGGACGCACACTTTCTCCCTCTAATGCCGCTCGCTCCTCCGCGCCGAGCCTCCGACGCAAGCGGGACTCCCTCGGTCGCGCCTCACCTCGCCGCCGGTCGTCCAGGTCGCGGCGTGGCGCCGGCGCATGTAAGTAAAGCGGGCTTCTTTCAATTTTAATGACTTTCTTTCCGAGCTCGCGAGGCATCCGCTTTCACAGAGGTGACGCTCCTCAGCGCAGCTGCGAGCTGTCGGATGCCTCGTTTCTTCGTTTCTGTGCCACGTCGTGTGTGGAGGTTGAGAGCTCGTGGAGTAAATGGAGTGAAATCAGCGTAAAGTGGCGAGGAAACCGGAATCAAAACGAAAGTGTTGTGCATTCAGCAGGATGCCAAAAGAGAAAAATATCAGCAAACAGTGGACTGAGACAGAAGAGCTGTAATGAGGCGCGTGGTCGGCTGTCCTTCTTTGTTTCTCACACCACATTGTAGGGACTTATATTGATAAACCGTGCAGTTACTGGACAATGCAATGCGCATGCTGTAGCATCATTGTTCGCCCATTGACCAACGTCCACCCAGTTGCTCCCTTTCACTGACATATTTATAAATACGCAGTAAGTTATAGTCATACCATGACACCTGAACTGCTACTGTATTGTACTTGTATTGTACTATTTTCTCTCCTGACCAAATCCCCTTTCTCAAGATTAGGACTTTGTGCCCAGTCTGCTTCATTTTGCCTGTGTGTATTGATACAGTTCTACTTTTCTTCCCCCCCAGACGCTTGAGAAGCATATGGTGTGAACAGTGTTGGAATGCAACAGGATTATCATCTGACTTTAACTCAGAGGACCAGACCATTAGATCACACGATTTCTGATCTCTACTGCACTACAATGCCTTTGAGGTTACAATGTCTACGCTGAACCACGTCATTCTGCAGGATAAAGTCCAGGACGTTGAGAAGAAGCTGGACTGGAGTTACATTGAATGGGCTGAAAATGAAGTTGTCACCACAGGTGTGGCAGATGCGCAAACGCAAACGGACCAGGGGCTCTTTGAGGACAAGGAGTGTCAGACCAGCAATCCGGTCATAATGCACATAGAGCTTACACGGACACACTCCAAGCTGAGACATTCGTCTCTGGTGGACACCGATGGCTTGGTCGCACCTTTCTTCCAGTTTGACCGGCAGGCCCCCGGCCGCATCTCCACGTCACCCACTTTGAGGAGGATGAGGAGCACTCGGCGTCCTCTGACAGATCCTCGGGATCCTGCGGGGATGGGGAGCACACAGGAGGAGCCTTCCCCTGCGGGCATGTCACACGCCACAAGCCCATTGTCCCCGGGGCCCAGAGTCAAGTCTCCTCTTGCAGCAATCCCCCTCTCTGATGGGGAGATCTGTCATGATCATCAACCTAGCTCATCCTCTGCCCAACAGAGAACGAGATCACATAGATCAAAGACCTTTGACAATGGTACCACTTCTACGAGGCAAGAATGTCGCAGTGCTCATCCTATTCTTATGAAAGATTTTGGATTTCCTGATGCTGAATTAAAGGTGAGCTTTTCCTTTAGGGCAAAGTAGTATTTTAACTGAAGCATGTCTCCATAATAAAGAAGATCATGGTCCAGCAGAACCCTTTATTTTCCTCCAATCACGCAAACCTTAAGACAAGCCCACAAGTCATGTGCTGGAGTCTGGCGTGGATTTTTACCCAAAGCCTATAAATTAAATGGTTACACATTCCTTCCTTGCGGAAACCTCCTCTCTCTCATTCTGCATTTGCCTCCTGCGGTGGTCACTCACAATGCAAGCTTTTGACAGCAAATGAATCAGCAGTTACATGCACTGACAGCTCCGACCAAACCCACTGCCCGGAGAGCCCTGGGAAGTGCTCTCCTTGGGCCCCTATTCACCACAGTCAGCAGTCACCCAATAATAGAGGGGTCAGTGAGCGATGGAAAAAGATAATGGGGAGATCTATTCATCGGCTCACGGTATTCAAGCGAGCACATTCTCAATAGAGTCCCGACATTCGCCTCAGATATCGGAGGCTTTTGAATCCAAGCGGCCACTTAAAACACTGATTCAGATTTGAATGTCTTTGAAAGTGATATAGCGGTGTTGTTAGCAGTAGGAAATCATTTCACCGTCAGTTTAATTTTGAGATTACGGTAAGACAGTGAGAGTATGACATGTAAATGGTATAATTAGAGGTTCATAAACGTGAATGATTTGTGCTCATTATGATGCATGCGTTTTCCTTTTCAGTGAGGTACTAAAGAAGTTATTCATCTCAGTACAGCTATTTTAGTGAACAGTGTTGGAATTGTCAATTGTGTGGTTACAATTTCAAGTTTTCCATTGACTGATGCAGTATTTTCATCTTTTTTTGCAGGAGAGAGACAGCTGCTATATTAGGTAGGTGCACATTGAACTGTTTTGCATTTTGTCTGTGTAATCCTGTCAGTGTAGCCAATCGCACCAGGACATCTCTTTCAAGTTTGTGAGAACATGTTTGCATATCAGGAAGATAGTAAAATAAATTCCGGTTACTGATAAGCTGCACTACATTGCTCACACGAGTTACTTCGGGGGTTTTTTTTTGTCCATCTGATTAGTCTCTAATTTGCGTGATGAACCTCTGTTGCTGCTACTTTCTCCAAAATATCTTGCAAATCATTTCACAGGCACAAAAACGTGAGCCAACCTTTCACTTCGGCATCATAAGTGCCTCCTGTGCTCGCTGGAGGCTCGTGAGCAAGCGGGGATGACTGGACCTTTGGTTTCAGGAGCCCCATTGTGCATTCATTGTCGTTCATGTCTTTGTTAATGGAGCATAAGCTTGGTGGGTTGAGTTTTGAGAGTCCCATGGTTATGTATGGACTAGACAAACTCTCATTAAGGCTGCTTTCTCTTACTGCCACCCACACCCCTCCTAATGGGCTGCTGGGTTCTTCCCCTCACTGGATAATTAGGCAGCTATTGTCCCAGTAATTACACCCTGGCAAAGTGCCACTTACAGTGAGCGGGGCCTTGCGAGCCATTGGTTGGGACAGTTTTGTTTTGGAGCATCATTATTTCGCTTCTTGTGCGGGAACAAAGCACCCATTTTTACAAGTGCTCTAAGTGGCAGAGAGGCTGACACAGAGAAAGCTTTCTGAGTGGTCACAAAGCAACAGGATGTCATTGTGAGGATGCTTTGGAATGAACCGCAAGGAGGCACTGACCTGGTTTAGAGGAGCACCTCACCCTCTGTCCCACCAGCCATGTATTCTCTACAGCGCTCAGGTGCTGCTGCTATCTGTTATCTGTTTTACTGTCGGCTCATCGTTGTCTATACATTGGTCCGTAGGGGCGTCATATCAGCTTACGAGGAAGAACGCCAGCCTCAGCCACTGAGCACAAAGAACAGCTAGTGCTTTCATAGTTTAACAAAAGTACCCTGGAGGAAAAAGATGTACCAAGTTACTCCTGTTCAGCGGCACACTAACTTGTGTTCTGAGCGTACAGGTTGGCCCCTGAAGCCATGTGGCCGACATGTGCACTCGAGTTAGTCTCCTGTTTTGCATGTGCACTCGTACAGGCACAGCGGCAGAAGTACAGCTAGTGTGAGAGGGGATCTCATCTGGGTGAGAGGAAGAAAGTCTAACAAAGCAGATTTTACATATAATAGTAGACAGGCTAACCAGTACCAGCATTTGTTCCTCTTGTTTGTACTTCTGCTCCAGTTTATTGTATTGTCATAATAAACAGGAACATTAGCCCTGACCTGTAAGCCAGACTTCCTTATGATCTGATCAAATCCTAATAACCTTTATCAGCCAGAAAATATATTTATCTTCCGTGACTTGAGGAAGTGCTTACAATGAAACTAATGGTGACGCGGGTTTTTATAAAGGTGACCTTTTGTCTTATTGAGACTTATTGTTTCTCAGTTTTTGTTCCTCTATCTTCTAACTACAGTACTCCTGAACTGTAAGCTCTTCTTTTTAAAACCAAGACCCTGAAAATCTTAGTCGTGAGTAAAAATACACAGTGAAATCCTTAAAGATGGTGTGTGATCAGCCGAAAAGGCACATTGCTCTGCTGCTCATTGTGCTCCACTGGCTACCCGTGGCCTTCCAAATCAAATTCAAGACAGTTATACTTGCCGACAAAGCAACTTCTGGGTCTGCACCCAGCTGCTTCAACTAAACTTATACAGGCTTCTGTTCCTTCATGGCCTCTCCTCCAATGAACGCCAGCTGGCATTGCCATCCCTTCGCACAAGGCGGTCTCAGGACAGACTATTCTCGATTGTGGTTTCGAGATGGTGGAACAAGCTCCCACACGCTGTCAGAGCAGCAGAGCCCCATTCTATCTTCAAGAGTGTCTTGAAGACTCAACTCAGAGAGCCCTTCCTCTCCTTGAACCTCTAGCGTGCCTGACTAGCGCTGAGCTGCACTTATTTACATGATCTCCTTTGCACTTTGCCTTATTGAACAGATTTAGTCCTTAATTCCTACGTCACTGTCTCCTACTGCAATGAGGCTTTGCATTGTTCCTCACTTGCAAGTCGCTTTGGATAAAAGCATCTGCCATACGTGTAAATGGAAATGAGATGGCAGTGTGATGGGTCACTGACCATCTGCCAACCTCACTTTTGGCAAAACTAGCCCATGTGTTTGCTGCAAAAGTTACTTTGTCTGGCTTCAGCCAAGTTAAAGCACCTCAAGTCAGGATTGTGACTGTGTCATACAGTCACCAATCAAGTTTTAGTTTGTTTTGATCTTTATTCTTCTAACAAACAAAATAATTCATGTGGCCATGCCCTTTCCAGATATTTATTGTGTACGCGCCATAACCTAATTGGATTCCACTTATAAGGGTCTTTGATTTTTAATTTCAACATGTGAATGTTCTTTTTTTTCTTTCAGCTGTAATCCGTGAAGTAAAAACAGCAAAGGATAAGTCAAAACACTTGAGAACAGTGGCTGTTAGAGATTTGCCTGAGGCTAAAAGGCAGGCCTGTGTTTTTCCAGTCACAGCCATGCCTGGTTACTAACTATGAAAAGGAGACCGAGAGGATTATAACTGGCACACAGCAACAGTTTGCCTCCTTTCACACAAAATAGGGTGATCCATTAATCAGCAACTATCCCCCATAAGCCAGACACATAACACTTATCCTTTATAATTTCTGCTACTTGTGTTAATTGCCAATTCGCTGCACAATAAAGTTGGTATTTCAGTGGTATTTCAACCATGTAAAATGACAAAAGGAATTCAGTTTTTTCTATGTCTTATACTAAGTCTATTCTCTTTGTGCCGTATTACACTGACAACAGAACAATAACGTTTCTTGTAACAGTGAATTTCAGATGTCCAACGGCACCGGTTATGAAATGTCAAGCAATACTACCAGTTTTAACGCTGGCGTGTTCGGACAGCCTCGTGAAGACGTTCACCTTTTTGCTCCTGTCCCCTCAGGCTTCAGGAGAGAAGACGGAGTTCTGTGGTGGTCAGTTTGCCTGGACTGGATGTTTCGCCGGGAGACCTTTTCGTATCCAATGGAGCAGCGGGCATCTTAAATGGTATAAGATTTTCTGGTAAAATTATATACAGTGTATTTTACCAGTATTATTTCTTACACTATAAATCATATCTTGCTATATGTGAACATATCAACAGCCTTTAAAGTCTTTCTAGGCAAACCTACATGTAAATAATCCAATAAATCTTGAATAGAAATACAGTCTGATGTGTGTTTAACCAGCCATACTTGCAAATCTAACAGAATTACTTGCACTCTTAGTAAATTGTTTCCTTGATTCCAGCACAGGCTTTATCCTAACACTGTTTTATTTGTTTGATTCTAAACCCATTGTTGGACGGCACACATTTAACCTTGTACCTTTGTGAGTGATCAGCATTTTATCTTTGATTTTCACAGATACCAAGAAGTCAAAGTGGCCTTTTTCAAGGCGTAGTACGGTAGGTGTGTTGTTTGTCTGTCAGTGGTTGTTTGTGAGGCTGCCATTGTTATGCTTGTGGTTCGCATTGATGTACTTTATTATAGCAGTGGGCAGTTGGTTTGGACATTGTTCTCTGACCCACTTCTCAAAGCAGATTAATGTGGTTCCTCTTTATCCCTTTTGGCGCACATGGACTTTGTAATTTGTCAACGCTTGAAATGCGGCACTCTGCAGCCAAATTTGTTCTTTTAGTTTCTGAGCATGCTGGACTGTTAGCTAATAGCCAAATCAATATCACAAATATGCATGCTCGTCTTTTCCCTTGATCAGCACAGGTCCACATGTGAAAATCGAAAACCTTTTTCAAAATTGGCCTAATATCTCTCCCTTTACATTTCAGACTAAAGGGAAGTCGCAGTCAGGCACAGTGTCAGATATTGAAAAATATCTCTCAACAGCACAGATTCCAGACTGGAGAGATTCAGAACTTCAGAAGTATAAGGTGAGAAATGAGAACTGCCAGCTGCAAAAGCCGCTGATGCTGATTCTGTGACTTTTAATTCAAGCAAAGTTTAGAGTTTCAACAACTAAGAGATCCAGATTTCCAATCCAAACAGATCACAGTGTTTAACAAATGGCTCAGAAATAACAGGACGGCAGATAGAAGGAAGTTTACAACGGTTAAATGGCGCTTGTTGTGCAAGAACCAGAATTTCTAGGCAGTAACCAGTCAGATCGACCCTGAACACATATATAAACAAACACTGACATATACTTGTGTGTCAGGGAGGGGGTTGGAACTTACACTACACTGAATATGTAGCTGTTATACAGACACACTTTCTTAGATGTTTGAATAAGATCCATTCTCACTGTTTGTCTTTCTTAATAGTTTTTTTTTTCTTTTTGCCAATGCTGTGATTTGTCTTCCTGTCCGTCTGTTTGCAGGATTACTCTCTGGCAGAGTTCCTGCAGGACCAGTCTTCCAAGGTGAGCGCTGCCTCTGACCCGCAGGGCTTCAAGAGACAAGAGGCCATCTGGGAACTCTTCACCAGCGAGTGCATCTACTTCCTGGATCAGCTCATGGTACTCAAAGAGGTGACTCAAAATGTGCACACACATGCAAAACCACAAATAAATAGACCAAACCCAAAAGAAACCCAACTCTACCTTTGTGTTTTTTTTATCCCATGAGATTCATGTAAAAGTCTGTTTGGATTTTCCATTCTTTACAGTAGAGGATTAGAAATTTAATCCCAGCACAACAGATAGCCTGATCCCATCCTTTCTCTTCTTTTGTTGCTTTCAGGTCTTTTTGGCTACACTCAAAAACCTGCGGATAAGGAACTGCCTGACTGATGTTGACTCCTGGAGGCTGTTTGCAAACCTCAATGAGCTTTGCCTGGTGAGACACAATGCACTGGCGAGATTAGAAATCTATTTTTCAAGGGAACCCCAGCCAAACAGATAACATAAAAGAGAATGTCATAAAATCCCAATTTAACAGAAGCATAATGAATAAACTGAAGCAAAAAATACGACTGATAATATGTCCAAAATATGATATGCATCTGGATTATTACTCATTAATTCATTAATTTATCTGGATGTGCAACTTCACAACTGTCTGCTCACATCCTGCTCTCTTATGTAATCTATGTCCATTCAAAGTGAGTGAGGTATGACAGTGTCCTGTGGCCATGCAGTGACACTTGACACCGAGTGTTTTCTGCTGCAGGTGAGCTTTGGTTTCCTGAATCACCTCCTCCGCGTCATCAAGGACACGTTGGAGATTACTGAGGGTGGCGGGCCCACCCTGCTGGAGCTGCTGAGCAAGGCGAGTGTGACGCACAGCAACACACCCACTTTGACTGCAGTCACCACTCGGTAATACGTTAAGTGGGACGAAGCAGCTGAGAGAAACAAAGGGAGCATTTCAACCCTGACTTCCTTTCACTTCACCCTAACATTTGCTGGAGGGGGGTGCACATTGTGTAACATTGCAGAGAGTACTGATCACATATTAAGATGGATTCATTACAATTATTTTGTAGTTTTTAACCAACACATTTTAATCTTCGATAATTAATAATAGTAGGGAATTCTTAAAAAGTGGCAGACTTTATGTGCAGACTATATGTACAGTCAGCATACACTATTGTACAGACCAGTAGTTAAATGTTGTTCTTTAAATAGTACATTCAGTCATTATATAATGTCATTTAAAATGTAGTTTGAAAGGTGTTAATGATTTTTTTTTTTCAAAAGTAACCCCATTATCTGTTGATAGTAAAATTTGAGAATTATTTCAATAATTTATCATAACTATTATATAATCATTTTGATAATAAACTGTTTAACGTTGGGCAAAAAAGAAAGAAGATCGAAGGTGCTTTTTTGCTGGCATGGAGATTGGCAACTTCCCGATGCCTTTTTACGATCTGTTTATCTGCAGCCTACAGGCTGTTTCTGTAACTGTCCTATCTGTTATGCAGGCTTTCCAGGAGAGCATATGTCACTGCCTGCAGAAGTACTGCCTCAACTACTCCACAGCTCTGCTTTATCTGGACAGCCTGAAGCCCAGAGAGGACTTTGGATCTTATGTGAAGGTACAGGAGGGAACTCACTGAGCTGGGCAGCTAAACATATGTTTGCGCGCGTGTGCGTGTGTGCGTGTGTGTGTGCAGTAGCACGCACGCACTAGTCAGAGTGGTGGCAAGGACGCCGTGTACCCTGACAACAAGGCAGGCAGTGTGGTGCCAAGTATGAGAAAGGACACACACAGCAACATTGCTGCTTGAACAGCAAACAAGCAGTCCAGTGTCACCGAGGCTTGCCAAAGAGAGGAATGTGGCCATTTGTAGCCACCTCTGTCTTGACCCTTATGTATTTTTTTGTGTTGTGGTTGTAGACTCCCCCCTCCACCGTTTTTCCCACTCACCCTATCCTCTTTCTTTTCTCCCTCTCTTCTCCCAAGTGGTGTGAGAGGAACGAGCAGTGCAGGAGGCTGCAGCTGCGTGACCTGTTGGTGGCGCCTCTGCAGAGGCTGACTCGATACCCGCTGCTGCTGCGCAACATTGCCAAGAGATACCAGACGGAGGACGAGACCAGAGGCCTTCAGACCATAGCTGAGCAAGTGGACACATCAATATGTGAGCAGCATCCTCAGCCGAAGTCTGTTTATGAAACACACCTCTACATAACAGAGTATGCTCACGCTTTGTTTACGCTGTCCCACACAACCTGGGCATTCCATCTCTCGCTTCGAGTCTCGCTGACCGGGTGAGCGTGCGCATTGTTGCGGGGCTTGTTCCATGACTGGAGGCGCTTCGCATAAATCTCGTCAGCTGCTGGCAACAAACCGTGCCTCGAGTGTCAAACGTTTCAGCGGCGTCACTGGCCGCTGGTGACTCAAGGCTTTCTTCAGGGGGCGATTTGTCGGCAGCTCGTCGGTTTACAAACACGTTACGATACGAGAAGGACGTTAGACAGGTGTAAGCGAGATAATCTCCGTCAACACAAACAAGGCAGCTTGTGTCTTCCAGAGCAAACTTGGAGATGCCTTGCCCTGGTCGGCTTCCAGCAGCCCTGGCCATTTATTCTGGAAGGCACGCCTCTGTCTGCAGACCTGTTTTGGCAGTTTGCTCAGTAACTAGTAGACAGACAGGCTGTGGGAAATATGCTGCAGCGCTGCACCTCAGTGTCATTTTGTTGTATTGAACAAATAACCGTGCAAACACAAATAGCATGGGCGCATAAATCTTCAATGACACACTGTCATATAACGATTAAAAAGGCGCGGCCGAGCTGCGCTGATGAGAAATACTGCCATACGATGGCCTCTGACAATACCGGCACGCCCGTGTGTGGGAGACAGCCATCGCTATAGCGGAAAACACAATAGAGATAAAGTAGTGCTTCTTCAGCCGTGCTCTCACACTGCCAAAAATCATTTACCTGTTCTTAAAGATAAAAGGTGTCATTAATGTGACTAAAGTACATAACTATTGTTAGACGCGAGAAACAAGTTGTTCCTCAAACTATGTTGTACTAGTAGTCAGCAGTGCATTCTATTCAGAATTCATTCTATTCATTCTATTCATTGTATTTCTTGTCCCTCTTTAAAATAATCCCTCTCTTTCTTTTCAAGGTGACTTAGAGGGAAAGGTCAAATGGCTGGATAATTACCAGAAGGTGAAACAGCTGCGAGATGCCCTGGTGTGGCTGCCTGTGTGGGAGAGAGACAAGCGCGCCTTCATCCCTGAGGTCTGTCGGGTCATGTGGGTTTAATATTAAAAGCACAGAATCTATATTTATGTGTGCGGTCTGCGAGAGCAGCGTTGACAGACCAAAAATCATGCACCAACACTTAACGCTCGAATACCTTTCACGTGCAGATAAGATGATTCAGTCGCACATCAGATATCACAAAAAGCAAACTACTGAGTATTCACCAGGTGCGACGCGGTGTGTCATTAGCAATTGCTGGTATCAGACGCTGCGATCTTTCCGCATCAGCTTTCCTGCCCAAAGGTGAAAATGTTTTCCTCTCGCCTGATCACTGCTCTTTCAGAATCTGAAGCATCTCCTGAAGGCTGTCACTCTGGAGAATCTCATTTCTCACAGAAGTCTGCTGCACGAAGGGAAACTGGTGCTCACAGGTATGTACGGCTGGCAGGAATCCAGCACATTTCACGTGCTGAACGGCTTTGACACAAACTCCTAAAGACATCTTTCTTCGGTTCATCGCCAGAGAACACAAAGCTGATAGATGTTTACCTGTTCCTGTTTGACGAATTCCTGCTGATCACAAAGATAAAGAGAAACAAGAAGGTGGGTTAGTCTCTCATCTGGACTAATGATAACACATACAGGTTAAGTAACTACACTGTATAGGCTTCATAACTTGTTCACCTCGCCTCCCATGTAGAGGTCCATTGGTCCAGATCAGAATCCTCTGAGGCTGCCACAGAACCTGGAGCTGGATCAGCTGCTGAAGGAGGGATCCACCTTCACGGTTCTCGACCAGCCCGTCTCTCTGGACCGACTCCAGCTCAAGAACATCGATCAGCTAAATGCTTCAAGTAATTATAACGGCACTAGTGCCTCAGACAGCGTTTCATTTTTGACTGGGTTTTAAGAACTGAATGTTTTGAAGTCAGACCCGGGCTTTTGTTCACAGCCTGTATTGTTTGCGTTTGTCATTTAATGGAAGAGTTGTCATTCTGTTCTTTTCCCTCTTAGCATCAGGACTCCCTCATTCATTCATCATCATGCACCAGAACCGCTACCAGCAGTGTATCGGTGCATTCATCCTGCAAGCTGCGTCAGAGTCTGCCAAGGTAGAACAATTCAGCTCTGACTTTTGTATATGAATATGTACATATTATGTACATATCATACAGATGCACAGTATGACATGTGAATATGTTAATTACACCCAAGCCTTTTTCCTATGTGAGCAGCAGTAAATATCAGGACAATGAACTTTATGAATATCGTCTGCTCATATCCCGAGTAAATTATTCACTTTCAGTAAACAGCATTGACTGGAAATGTATAATTTTAAGTTTCACTTATGGCTCATATCAACACATTTTACAAATCAAGCTGAGCTTCAGAAATGAGCTGCACAAATGGAATATTCAACATCGTCGGGGCAATCCGTCCAAACGGCTGTTAACCAGCAAACGTGAAGATATCTGCATCTGACGTCCTTGTGTGTGTGTGTGTGTGTGATTTTTTTCCCCTCAGAGAGTGTGGATGTCAAAGATAGAGGGCGCTGCGGTGGCGCTGCTGAAGCTGGACTCTGAGCAGCCGCGAGTCAAGAGCTCCTCACTGTGGCTGGAGTCTTCACAGATCTGAGCCCGTCTGTCAACACGAGAAGCCACCTGCAACGTCCTCACCGCAAGCCCTGCACTTCACTGCCCCGCCCCACCCCACCCCAAGCCTTGCAAATGACTGCACTAGCACTAGGATCATTTTGTAAACCTAACAGTTTGCCTTTGAAGGCGGCCGCTGCAGTAGTGTACAATAAATATCTGATGATGGAGTTACAAGTGTGTTTGCTTTTTAAGAGCACGCGCCACTCCATCTGCATTTTAAAGCTTCTCGTCAGAGGCCACGCACCACCAGCTTACCAAACGTGCATTTCCTAAAGGTGAGACGGCTGTGGGAATAACTCTTGGCACACACAAAAACCTCACATGAAATTAGAAACATACTGTAGGTTTTATTTAGGTTTGTCATGACAATGAATTAGAAAATCAATTGGTGCACGTGAGCATAAATGACATTTCTCCGACACGCCGCCTCTGGTAAAACGCGCGGCGCGGGTCCCCTTCCCCGCTGCCGGATGCGACCCCACCCCACGGAGGCAACGTGTGAGCCGCAGGCCTCATGCACGATAACTGACAGCAACACGAAGCAAGCCACAATTCAGTGTGTACAGGTCTGTGGTGCCACCTCGTGAAAAAAAAAAAAAAAATTAAAACAAAAAAAATGAGTAAGACACTGATGAATCCAAACACAGTTCCACTGTTGTCATGTTTCTACGTCCACAAGTGTTATACATTTCCTTTTTCATTACAAACATTTACAAAGATAATTAGGACAGACTTCGCGTTAACGAGCAGTTCAGTACATCGGGGCTAGAAACGCTGAAGCCTGTATAAAGTTGGGGGCGGCCCTACGTTTGCGGCTGGGTTCGAATACGGACGAGCCCAGGAAACATTAAGGTGCGAATCATCTCTATAGGTTTCAAGGACTGTACAACTCGATAGGTCGATCCCAAAGTCTTGGTCAAACGCAGGCAATGACACAACGTTTGTGACGTCCAAGGTTTACAAATAGTGCTTTTTCCTGTGCCAATCTGAGGTAGACATAACAAAACCAACGCGACGCACAATGAGACAGGTGCTTTTTGAGAGTTTGCGACGAGCACGAAAGAGTCAGGCGGTAAGCCCAGGTCGGAAACGAGCCGCAAAAAACGCCACAACAGCTGTGACGCCGTCGCCCCGTTCCAGTCTGTGGGCGAACGCACCAACATCTGTCAATGGTTATTAAATTAAAACGAGCAGGAATGGACTTTTACAGTGACTTCCCCGGACAAGGCCAGGTCCTGAGCGGCCGACATTCACGCGGTGCATCTCAGAGGACAAGCGCAGCAGGCCCACACACGAAAACACACACTTTATTACAGCAACATTTGCTCGCGCACACACACGCACACACACATACACACACACAGCTCAAGTAGTCGTCAGCGCTGTTGCGTGGATGAGAAAAGCAGCAGGAAACTCAAAAAAAAATAAAATGAAACATTTAAAAAAATATATATAAATATGCAGGCACCTTCAGTGACCGCCTCACCAGTCTGCAGAAAGCGCCACAGAAATCAACACGCAAAGAGAAATCAGGCCCAGCAACAAAAAACTAACAAAAAAAAAACGATCGTCATGCGTGCTGTGTTTCAGGACAAAAATGTCAGAGCCTGTGATGTGAAACTCACTAAGAAAAATACTGAAGTATGAAAACAAACTCAGGGCTTTCATCTGGCCTGTGTTCCTGCTGCAGACATTCTTTGGTCATGAAATAGGCTGATTTAATGAATTTCGACAAGTTCACAAACACGCTGCCACACAAAGGAAACATGCAGTACCCGATTCCACATCAAGTTATGGGCAGAAACTCGCTGGTGCATAAACTGACTGATGAAATTATGGTTGGTTGTTTTTTTAAAGATAGCAATATTGTTTTTACAGTGGGAAATTCATAATCCCCCCCACAAAAAAATCGCTCCATTTTTCTCCAAGAAAATGTGTAATTTCTTCCCTTATGCTGTGTTAGACTGTACAACACCACGTTAACAAAAAGGATCGAGTGCTCTTTTCCAACGTGAATTTACATAATGCATAAACAGGTGGGTGACACATAAAAGGAAAAAAAATGGAAAAATGAGTGGAGAAACCGGATGGCAGCACCCGCCTCATCCATCCATCCATCATACGTGGTAACTGAATGGTTGGATGGGTAGAAACTAATATGTGAGTGATATGTGTTCTCCGCCACATCACCAAAACACCAAACTTTTCGAAAGAATGACGTCAGATAGAGACATGAGGATTCACACCTCACCGCGACGTTCGATGTTGCTCCTTCTTCTTTTATTTTGTCACCCGCCTGTCCATGTCACCTTCTCCTCGGCCATTTAATTAAAACCTCAGCTGATAGACAAAAGAGTCAAGCCTTGATTTTGGAGTCAAACTGCTGACGGCTGAAAAAGTTATTTTAGAAACACGTTTGTGTTGAAAAGTAAAATCGGCAATACACATATTAAATACGGTCCTTCGGTTAAATTGAAAACATTTTTACAAAAATATTTTTGTACTTGATTTAGTTCAAGCGTTGCTATAAAAATCAGAATTTAATTTGGCTAACTTTTTTAGTTAGTGATCAAACTGATGTAAGTTGAGTTATGCAAATAAAATATGTTACACTGGGCATTTACAGATTTGTTTTTTTGTTGGGACAAAAATAGTTACCTGCATTTACCTTTGTAGGGCAGCAGTGATTTTAACTATTACAATATTTACCTCCCCGTTCGCTCCTGCAGTGTCGTATTGAACCTTACGCCTCCTGACAACAGATGCCAAACACCTAAAAATGTACAAAAGCAGCCACTTTGCAATTGCAAACGATGCGAAACGAAAAAAGTGATGGAGATGTGACCTGAACATAAAGAGACGGATGGTGTCGAGTTCTCGCTGTCTCCACTCTCTGGCAGTCCACAGGAGTAGCAAAGGCACAAAAACAGATACAGACAACCAATCCCGGGCCTATCCTGTCACGTGGCTCTGGTGTCTCTTCAGTTCTTTCCCTCCGTGGCACATGCAGGCGGGAGTCTTTGCACTGGGTCTGTTCTTTATAGTGCACATTAAATATGACAAAGACGCACCTTCTTCTGCCCCGCTGGAGGAGGAAAGGGAGGACGGGGGAGTGCGGGTGTCGGGGGGAGGGTTAGGGAACGGGATGGGGAGGGGGGATCAGCCCTGGAGCTCCTCGAAGCAGGTCTCACACACGCGCACTGGCTTTTTAGAGGACGGCGTGAGGGCGTTCCTCGACGAACACTCGGCGCAGAAAATGTTTCCGCAATGTCTGCAGTGGTGCTGGATGTTCACAGAGGAGGAGGAGGAGGAGGAGATACGAGGCTCAATGACGCATGCAGTCAAAAGGAGATGGATGGCATGTTACCTTATAGAAACAAACTTCATACTCACCTTCCTGACAGTGACAGTGAAGCCTTTCCCACAGGCCATGCAGTTCTGAACTTCGTGATCCTCGGCCCACTTCCTGGTCAGACTCTGCGACTGTTTGATCTAAAAGCACCAACAGAGAACATCAGACTTTACTGGTACGGAATAACAGTAACGCAATAACCCTTTCTGAGACTTATTATTAACTTAACTATTAACTGTTCTCGCGCGTCGCTGCCAGACATGTCTGTAGCACAGCGTTTCAACGCACAACAAGATCAAGAGTAGCGACCGACCTGGAGCGACTGGTTCTCCCGGCCCAGCTCCTGCATGGCTGCCGTCGTGTCGTCCAGCTTCCTCCTCAGCTCCATCACCTTGGTCTGCAGCTTCTCTATCTCACCTTCGCCCTTGACACACCTGAAACACGAACGCAGGGCGCTGAGGACTGGTGTGTGCTCGCGGTAATTAGCGGCCCTGGGGAAATCTACGGGCGCTAACTCGACTGACTGCATAGTAGGCTTGTCAATTCATAATTTCGATGCACAGCGCCAGGAGGAATAACGATAGCGTCCTCTGGCTGATTTATATTCACCGCAGCGCTCTGGTGCTAACAGGTGATTGGGCCTTGTAACATTTCAAGTGACTAATCGCATCACACCCATTCAATTTCAAGCACCAAGTACTCGCACAGTTTTTTTGGAACTTAATGAATGACCTTAACGCTCAGTCGCCGACAGGGCTACGTCAAGGCATGACTTCTATGGTAACTCATTAATGGTGCTATTACAGGTTGAAGAGTGATTAGGGTGGAGTTTCCCTAAAACAGAGGCGTGTCAGCATCTATTCTCTATAATTCAGCAGAAATCGGGTGCTTTGACCTTTCAAACTACTCACACCAACAACAGGCTTTATTTAGCGAAACCACTTTTTCCATTCCAACCACTTTTTTCGTAACTCGCCCCCGACTAATGACACAGCCTAACGCATTGCAGTTGGGCATTTAATGCATTTTTCTCGTTTAAATTCTTGATAAGTGGAGGATCGGTCGGATTTAGTTACAGAAATCCGCAGTTTTACAGTTTTAATCACTGTATTCGCCAACATTTATTTCACACGACCTTACTGTCTTTTTTTGTCTTGAAGGAGAAGGCAAGCATTTGTTTGAAAGACACAGTGGAAAACCTTTTTCCTTCAAACGGTGGCATGAACTGCATGTGGATCATTTTCTAAAGAACTGTGACCACGGATGACTTAACTAACTTCCCTCCATACTTTACTCCGAAGGAGCTGACTCAAGTCACCAGCTCACACAGAACGAATTAAAGCTCTTTAACAGCTTCTTGCTGCTGCTTGCTACTTACACACACTTCAGTGACTTTCAAAAACCTGCCGAGGCTTACAGTACATGTTACCTGCAGGGTGGCATGTGAGGCAAAGGGGGGAAAATATATATATATATATATATATATCTCAACACACCTTTCCAGAAGAGCCCGCCTCTCGTCCTGGTTGTTCTGGACGGTGGCCTCCAGCACGGCGATCTCTCCTCTCAGCTCATCGGTCTGCTTCTCCAGTTCGCCGACTCTCCGCTGACTTCCCTGCCACTCTCGCTTCAACGTGGCCACGTTTTCATTCAGAGCCGTCACCTGCACGCCCAGCTTAGCCTCTGCCTCCTCTCCAAGCTTCACCTGCTCCTCTCTGGCTCGCTTCTCTGCCGCCTGCGGAGAGAAACATCAGTCAATCAGTGAGGGGACTGCGTGACACGTGATCTGCAGATTTATATTAAATTTGGTGAGTGAGTCTACCAGCTGATCCTGGACGTCCTTGGTTTGGGCGAGGAGCTGCTCCTCTCTCTTGCTTCTGCTGTCCCTGGTGGCCTGGTGCGCTTTCTGCTCTTGCTCTAGCACGCCCTGCGCCGCCTCCACTTGACCCTGCAACTCCAGTTTCTGCTGGATCAACAGCTGTTTGGCTTCCCGCAACTCGCCCAGCTCCTGCAAAGAAACAGGCGAGTAACCGCAAGTGGTCAATAACGGTCGGCACTTGGTTTGGCACTTGAGCAAGTGCTCTACGGAAAGAGGCGGATGCTCACATATGAAAGTGAGGTTGCACATTTTAAAAGGCCTGAGCAGGTTTGAGCTCGGGGATGGGATCAGTTTGAAGACAGCTTTGAAGAACTGAAAAGTCCTGGCTTGTGTGAAATCGTCAACTCAAGCGTGCTCAGTTACACTTTTGAAGAATGTGGCCATGACAACCTACAGTGTCCCCGAGTTAAGCTGTTTACGTAAGACACGAGCATGGGAAGCAGGTCATGACAGCATGAGCCATAATACGGTAGGCAGTTGGACGACTAAAGGCTTTTTTCCCTCGAATTATAAGAAAGAAGTCGTGACTAACCTTCTCGCTCTTTTCTGTTAGTGCTTTTAACTCAGAAGTAAATTTGCTGTTTTTCTTCTCCAGGACAGTCTTGGTTTTGTTCAGCTCCTCCACTTTGCTCTTCTCCTTCTCCAGCTCGTCCTTAACGTGATTCTGAGTGAGTAGGTGCAATATAGAACACGTCGGCTCGATTGCATCAAGTCAAGTGCGTTTTCGCGTGTCGACCCGTCTGTCCGACCTGTTGCTTCTGTAGCTCCTTCAGTGTTTGTTCCTGCTGGTGGCACTTCTGCCCCTGTTTGGCCAGCTCCTGCTCCAGCGAGCTGCGGCTCGTCTTCAGCTCCTGGATCTGAGTCTCTAAACCTGTCTGATGGGTTCGGTTAGCAGCCAGCTCCTCCTGCGCTATGCTCAGCTTCTCCTCTGACACCTACAGTCAGACAGAGGTCAAAAGTCAAAACTTGGGGTGGGTGAGGAGACAAACCAAAAGTGACCTTGTGAGAGCTGCTTAGAAGAATTTGTTCAAACTGATGTCTGTGAATCCAAACTAGCCTCTTTAAAATCAAACCAGCGTCAGACTGAACCTTCTCCAACCCTTAACCAAACGTTAACGTACCTTGAGGTCTTGACGCAGGGCGGAGACCTCAGACTCCTTGCCGTAAAAGTCTGACTGAAGCTTCGTGACACTTTCTTGACTCTGCTGCAGGGCCTTCTGCTGCTCCGCTGTCCGGCTCTTTTCAGAGGCCAGCTCCTGGCCGAGCCCTGACACCTGGGCCCTCAGCTTACTCTCCTCCTCTGCCTGGAGATGAGCGAGTCAAATGCATTCATAAACATATACACATATGCAGTACACAGTGCAGCACATGCGAGGCTTCAGGGTGATCGCCATTACGCAACAGGCCTGTGGAAAATACAGTATCCATCCTTTACATGTGGTTCTGTATGATAACAAGTGTTCAGGGTACACAAACTGCTACTTACCTTCTTGAAACCAACTTCCTGTAACTCTGTCACTTGGCTCTTCACTTTCTTCATCTCCTCTTCAAAGGACCCCTGAGCCGTCTTCAGTTGTGTCCGCAGCTTCTCCATCTCATCCTCCTTTTCCTTCAGCGCCTCCTGAGTCTTTGAGTGCTGCTGCTGTAATGAGGTCAGCTGCCCTTTCATCTTTGTCTCCCCCTGATCATTTGTGGACAAAGAACAGCTCTTAAGGTGTTATATTCAATGCAGTCATGCTTGGTCTTCCTTTTTTCCTTACCTCTCTCATCCGCTCCAACTGCTCTTTAGTTTCTTTCATCGCCTTGGTGATGCTCTCATTATTCTTAAGGAGCTCCTGTCGGGCCTTCTCATGAGACTTTTCCTGAGGATTGAAGCAGAGCGATGTTGTAACTATGAATCGGAGCTGTCCTTTTTCCCTCTCTGCTGCTTACTGAACCTACCTTCTCCTCCATGGCTGACTTATGGCTCTTCCTCTCTGTGTCCAGTTGACCCTGACTCTCTTTCAGCGCCTTGTTAGCCTTTCCTAGGCTCTCCTGAGTAGAGACCAGCTCCTTCCTCTGAGCATCTTTCTCCTGTCGGGCCTTCTGCAGGTCGGCTGCCACACTCTGAGCTTTCCTGTCCAGCTCTGCATGCTGAGCCTTTCCCTCCTCGGTCACCTTGTCCAGGTTCACCTTCAGAGCAGCTCTGTCCTGCTCCCCACGCTCCAGCTGCTGCTGGACGTCACTCAAAGCAGCGGCCTTTTTCTTTAGCTCCTCCTGCAGTGCTGTGGCCCTTAACAGCGGAACAACATGCATGCCACATTAGACGTAGTCAATCAAAATACTACCAAAAATCTCTTGGAAGTGCTAATCATGCTACTGAACATTAATTAACTAGGTGTATCAGGACCAGTGCACTAGAACGCTGGATCTCTCACCCTGCTTTCTCTGCTTCGAGCGAGCGCTGCAGCTCCTTCGCTTTCCGCTTCACCTCCGACCCTTCCTTCTGCAGCTTCTGCACTTCCTGCTGCGCCTGATCTCGTGTGGCCTGCAACTCCCCAACCTGTGACTCCAATTTCTGTCAAATTTAAAACTCCAGATTTACTTACGCATGTGCACACTCAATGCATTAAAAAAAGAAGAAGAAACGTTATAAGGCTCAAACCTTATTGAGCCCCTCCAGCTGCTCTACGCGCTGTTCTGAGGCCAGTAGTTTGTCTTTGCATTCCTTCAGACTGGTTTCCAGCTGCGTGCACTGCTCCTGCCTCTCCTTGAGCCGCTGGGCCTGCTCTTCCACCCTCTTCTGAGCTTTGTTCAGCTCCTACGCAAGATGGCAGGAGAACACCGCACAGAGGAGTCAGAGAGTGCAGTGAGTGAAAGAAATAGCGTCGGCTGCGCTGAGAGGACGCTCACCTGCTGCTTGTCCTGCAGTGCATGCTGAGCAGTCTCCAGGCTGTTCTCCAGGTTGGCCTTCTGAGCAGCCTTGGCTGCCTCTGCAGACAGCAGCATCTCTGTTTTTGCCTTCAGCTGCAGGGAAACAGACCAACACAAACAAAAGCTGTTAATCTCACCATCGAAAACTTCTAAACACCACGATATCGTATGAATGTCGTAGTGTGTATGACGCACCTGAGCGTCCAGGTGAGCTACTTTCTCCTTGCTGTCTGTGAGCTGGGCGGTGAGCTCAGTGACTGAGGTCTCCAGGGTGTGGGCTCGGTCCTGGGCCAAACGCAGCTGAGTCTTCTGCTCCTGGACCTGCTCGTGCAGGTTATCCTGGGCTTGCTTGTTGCTCTCTGACTGGTTCTTCAGCTTGTCTGTCAACTGTGTCACCTTCAAGACCCACAAAAACAAAAATCAGGAAAGATTCCAAGTTCAAAACTGACCAGTTATTCCCTCTGATTACTGCGGCAGGCAGGATAGTGTTTGTTAGCAGGATATGGCAGGACGTTCTCAGTCTCACAGTAGTGAGTTCCTCAGCTCACTACTGACTGCGAGACACAAGTCCGAGTGTGTGTCTGTGTTTTCACCCACCTGTTCCTGCAGCGCGTGGTTTTTCTCTTTGAGCTGGTTAAGAACAGCCGTCTCTCCCTCCCCGGCCTGGATCTTGGCACATAAGTCCTCTCTCTCAACCTCCAGCTGGCTCACGATGTCCTTACTCTTCTGCAGCAGAGCTTCCAAGTTCTGGATCTTCTGGTCCTTATCCCCAATCTGGCGCAACACCTGCTCCAAGTCATTCTGCAACGTAAGGACAAGCAATAAAGACACACATGGTTTTTATTTTAGTTTCTTGTTGGGGTTGATGCTGTGTTTGAGGTATATGTGTACTGTAGACATAAGGATACTGCACCAATTTCTTTCTTTTGCGAGCTAAACTATGTATAAGACCATGTGACATTATGTTGACGGCTGTTGACAGTACCTGTGCCTCGCGGAGTTTGCCATTGGTGTTTTGCTGCAGCGCCTGCAGCTCCTGGTGCTGCTGCTTGGCTTTCTCCAGCTGGTGCTGCAGGTCCATGTTCTTGCCGGCGCTCTCCTTCAACTGAGAAAACGCATTTGTTTTTACCATAAACCGGAAGGCAGCGTTGACTTCGTCGTCATTTTGTGAATCTTGGCGATATCTTGTGAGACACGCCGACACATTGTTTATGTAAAGATGTGCTGACTGTTCTGTTGCATTAACTCTGTGTCCCCACAGCGGTCACTGCAGTTCCACCTGATGCCCACCTGTTCTTCTGCACGGGACAGTTTGAGTTGCAGGTCGGCCGCCTGCTGCTCGCGGTCTTTTAGTTTCTCCCCAGAGAGCTGCCTCTGTTCTTTCAGGCGACCTTGCACCTCGCCCAGCTGCCTCTCCGCCTCCAGCAGTTTGGCATGCAGCTGACAAGAGTGCAGAAAGACAGGTGACAGTTGAGATGGAGAACAAAAGATTACATATGCCAAGAAGTACAGCTGTATTTTGATAATGCTGCATGACATTTGTGTATTGATTTCTATCTTTGTTAGTTCTATTATTATTTATTCTTATTACTTGGTGACTTGACTTGAATGATTTTGATCCTGTTGTGTGTCTGCGTGTCTCCTTTGTCAGTCTTACTGACTCACCTGACTGATCTCAGTCTGCTGCTGAGCACCTTGGCTTTCTTTTTCTTCCCTTTGCTGCTCCAGCTGTTTCCTCTCAACCTTCAGCTCTGCATACTTCACCTCAAGCTCGCCAATCTCCCTCTTCAGCTTTGCCACCTCCTCGCCCCTCTCCCCGACCTCCGTCTGGGTCTTATGCAGGGAGGCCTCAGCCCCTGAGGCCCGAGTCTGGAGCTCTTGGACCTCCAGCTCTCTCTCCCTCAGGGCGTCTTGGACTCCCTTCTTCGCAGTTTTCTCAGCTCCCAGACACTCCTCCAGTTCCCGATACTCCTTCTCTTTGCATGTCAGCTTTTCGGACAGGCTCTGCGAGACAAGATGAGCATTGGTGGTCCATAGGTATGGGAATCATGGGTGTGACAGATGTTAAATGAATAAAAATGAAAGCCAAATAAAAAAAAAATATTAATAATAAAAAATACAAATAAAAACAAAATTACAGAGTTAAATCCAATCAGGTTTTAATCTGTACAATTTTCTAAAAATTGCTTTGTGATGTTTCTTGAGGGAGCAGGGTCTTGTGTAAAAGGGGAAAAAAATGACAGCATTTGAAAAGGAACAGGTGTCAACTGAACATTTGTCATTTTCCAAATGAAAACAGTTAATGAGGTAGGAGCTGCGACGAGGCACGAACCCCCATGCCTCCTGTGATATAAACTATGGAAAAGAACAGCCGCCTCTCAAGAGTCAAGAGTAAAGTGACGCACTGAATGGCATTTCTAGGGGAAGGTTTACGACAAGAGGACCTGAAATACTTTGGAATGTGTACAGCACTTGCTGTGATGTAAGCCCTGGCAGTAAACCTGGCAACAAGATGATAAAGAAAAACATGCTGATAATGTCGGAGCGTGCTGCTAACTAGGGACAGTGACATGGCACCGGGACTTCACAGGCGTCCAATAAATGTCAGCGGGCCGCCGCAGCAGCGAGTTCAATTTAACAGTCCCCTCTAAAGACTTTGTTTTTCCCCCCCTAACTCTTTCGTTCATCACTGTCCTTCTAACAGCCGCCTCGTTGTCACAGCTCCCCGCTGTGTCTCTCCTCTCTAATCCGGCAGCTACAGGCCCCCTGGTTGTTCACCTGTCTGCTCTTAGCTCTGATCCGCCGTGTCTCACTGTTGCCTCCATTCTCATGTGTTAGGTATGAGTGTCAGTCCTCAGGGTGGGGTACCGCAACCCACATCGAGTTCTGTAATCCCCCGCTTAACCGGAAAACTAGTTGAATGGGAGGGCAGTGACGTGCCTGATGTGGCAGGAATTCTCTCTGGCAAGAACCCTGTGCCTCTGTTCCCTAGTTCCCAATGTGCCAGTGCAGTTGCCTATATTTGTATTTCGCCCCCAAGTGACAGAGCTGGCATGGCAGAGACGCCCCCCCTGCTGGTTTAATTATAGAGCTGCGTGAGGTTTTTATCAACGTGCCCAGGTTGCCAGAGAAGGCTGGTGACAGCAGGGCATTGTGGTCAGGCCGGATGCTGAGCGACACGGGGAAGTTGACAGAAGGTGACAGGATGAGCCCTGCACCTGACAGTCACCTGGCAAGGTTTGTTATCATTTCTGAAGTAACACTAAATGCCGCGCAATCCTGCCGCTGTGTACTGTACAGCACGAGTCATTGCAGACAAGCCTCTGCCCGCAGCGATCTGTTCAGAATCTTTCAACTGTTGCGTGACTTGGGCGAGTTGTGTGTGTTACCTGGCTTTGCTGCTGCAAACTATTCAGATTGCTCTGCAGCTGGTAGATCTGTTGGGTGTAGACGGCTGCTTCTTGCGGACCCTTCTCCAGCTCTGCTTTCAGTTGGGATACGGTCATCTGCAACACAACAGACGTGCACATTAGACTCTTTTGGCACGGCTTGTTGGTGTACAATGAATCAATCAATCAAGAAACTGAAGAACCACTGTGATGGACACAAGAAAAAAAATCAAATTAAACAAACAACATGGGTTATGTAAAAAAAAAACAGGCTTGCATGGCACAAAAACTGAAGAAAAACACGGTTTAACACACTTAAAAAAATCTCTGCAAAGCTTTTCAAACTGAAGCGAAACTCAAAAAGATGGAGTAAAGGGATTAAATTCGGGGCCGTTTTACCTCCAGTTTACGAATCTTCAAGAGTGAGAGGGATACGTTATGTGAGAAGCAGGTGAAGAAGAGGAGGGAAAGAGAAACATGGACAAAAGTAAGTCACCATATTACAGCAAGAGCTGCCGGGCTGAAGTTACAACTTCATCCCAGTTCATTGTGACATCTTGCTACGGCTGCATTGAGCAGAATATTTCAAACGAAAGGGGGGATTTTTTTGCTGGAGGGGCGGACCTGAAAAACGCTTTCTCTGGCTGATCATTTTTTAATAAGTAAATGCATCTGAAGAGAAGGAGAGCAGCAGGAAGCAGGAAACAGGAAAAGGGCTGATGCTGGGCAGATGCGATGCCGTCACAAGTACGGTAATGAGTGTACAGCCGTCCCACAACAGCTGAACATACATTCGGTCTTGACCCAGTCTTTTTGAATGCAATTTTGACATTCTGCTGTCTGACTGGAGCACTAGCAACCGACTCCATAAATAGCACACTCAGACTATGAAACTAAAACTCAGTTAGATCCAGCTACTGTTTCAGACTAATTACATTACTGTACCACTGGGCCTCCTGTTAATTATAACCTGAGAGCTGCTGTGTAATCAAAAAAAAAAAAAAAAAATCACACGGTTTTCAAATTCGTTAACAACGTGGTTTCTTGTGCTTCAAGATGATTTGCAGCACCAGAGGTTCAGGGCCTCGGAGCTGCCTGAGAAGAGCCCTATGAATAATTCACTCACTCTGGGATCAGAAATGATGGAAATCAGATTAATTACCAGACAAAAGTAAAATCACATAATTACAGTTCATCTAAAATACGTCATGAACCCATCCTTATTTCATCGATGGGTTTGAATAAGAAATGTAAGCGGGTGGCCTGAGTAAACAACAGGTGAAGTGGAGAGGGTGTGGGATCAGGACTGAACAGAACGATATTTCAGTGAGAATCCACGTGCTAATCAGACATAAAGTTCAGGGGTGGGAGAGCGGCAGCTGACATTGCAAACATTACACTGAGAATCAGCAGAGCTCCATTTGACCTTCAAGACATTAGGCGACAACCCCACACCCACCCTCCTCACCTCTGAGGTAGTGTAATTAGCCTGCAGCTGCTCGTAGTGGCTCTTGAGGCGTTCGGACTCCTCCTCTCTCTCACGCGTCATGCTGTCCATCAGCGTCTGCACCTGCACCAGCTCCTTCTGCAGGACCTCCACGTCCTCCACTCCTGGTCGCTGCAGCTAAGGGGCAGAGCAGAGGCACTGGGTTGAGGACACGGGGACCGGGTGGCAGGGAGCTGACCAAAGGGACCTTTTGGAATTGACATGAATGAAAATTCGGTGTGTTTGGAAATGAGCTGCTCGAGTGAATAAGGAAGACAGATTCGCGCAAAGGCAACAATGCGGTGCTCAACCTCCGTTTCAATACACGCAAGACCACTTGAATAAGGTTTAAAACAGGAGACATCCACGGGAGGCGCCGTCTCTGTTTCCAGCTTCAGCACTAAACAGGTCAATGTGCCTAATCATGTACTCCAGTTTCAAGCACGCTTCAGCTCTTTTTGAGGAAATTCTTTGGATAAGGTTCTGCTTCACGTCGCCATAACAACGATGAGGGGATTGTCTGGACGGGGGCCGAGTCGACTCATCCAGCGCGCGGCTCAGAGCCGGGCTGATTTCACGGTGTCGATTCGACTTTATTCCCTCAAACTCCAAAGCCCAACGTTCATGGCGGGTCTATGCGACCTGTAAAAGGAGCTTCGGGAGAAAAGAATAAATACCAGCAGAGACTTAAGCGTGTCTTATACCAGTTCTGTTTGGAGTCTCTCATTGTCCTGCTTCTCTTTCTGCAGTTGTTCGGTCAATTTGGCCAGTTTCTGGTCAGCAGCCTCCCTCAGGCTCTTCTCCTCATCATAGCGGGACTTTAAGTCTGTTGGATTCAAGATGAAAGAAAAAAAACATTTAATAATATTCTAATTAAAACAACACATATAACTCCCTTGTCAGCAAATTTACCCACAACATTGCCACAGTCCAAATGCTAAACATTTGCCTTCAGGAAGAAAAAATTCACAAGTTGATGATTGAACAACAGCTCATGCAGGACTGAATAAAACACAGTGGGTGGACTGAGCTCCGCAGAGGTCTTGCAAGAGAGTACTTCAGTGCCGCAGAGTGATGCAGACACAGGCCGTCCAGTTTCCCGGCCCGACACTAACCTACTATCTCTGTGGCCAGCTGGGCAGCCTTCTGCTCAAACAGGTCTTTCATCTGCTTGATGTTGAACTTCTCTGTCTCTGCTTCGTTCAACTTCTTCTCAAGGGCTGAGAGAAAAGGCGGCGCGTTTCAGTGATTGAAACTTGGGATTTCTTTGTATTCTGTGTGGAAATTTTAAACATGATGTCACTTACCCGAATCCTCTGAGGTCATCTGCCCATCGTTCTATGAAAACCAAGGAAAAAGAAGAATATGTAAAAAGCTTCACTGTCATGCTTTATTCAGTGGTTTTATATTCAGAAGGCCAACTCTTTGTATGGAATTATGTTAAATATCTTGAAGGAATTACTTGCTTAAGTTGTCCTTGGACTTTGTCTAACTCCTTTTTGAGCTCTCCAGAAAACCATCTTTCCTCCTAGTAAGGTGAAAAATGCAAACACACACAGACAGTCAAGTCTTTTTTTATTACCCAACCCTTTGCACACTTGTGGAACAGCCACAGTTCAGAAACTAAGCCGTACCTTGAGAGAAGCATGCAGGTCCTGAACCTCTTGCCGCAGCATTGTAAGGTCTTCCCTAAGAGGAGGAAGGAGTGCATTAACAAAAAAAAAAAAAAAAAAGAAAAATACACAAAGCAAAATTCTATCCACTGCGCCAGGGGGTCATAAGCCATCTAACATGAATTATCAGTCTCACCGAGTGGGGGCCACGTGAGCAGGGAGGTCTCCAGTGTCATGGAACAGCTCGTAGTGCTTGAACAGCTCCTCTGCTGAGTTGTGAGACTTCATGCACTGAGGACAGATGAAGCCCTGAACGCAGAAACACAACGACGACAAATTATGAGAGAGCTGCAACAAAACGGAAGTCATCACCTTACAAAAACAAAGCAACCAACAAGCATCCACGTCACCTCAGACGTCTGGTCGTGGTTGATGTCTGTGCTGGGCTGCTCGGACTCCGCATTCTGGGAGCCTCCCTTCCCAGGAGTCTGGAGAGCAGAAAATGAAAACCTCGATTAGAAACCTCGAAACAGAAATTTGAAAATGTTCGAGATTCCACTTACACGCTTGATGCTTGCGCTCCTGGCTCTTGTATTGTTTGCAACTGGGGAAATTTTGGATCAAGTGAATGATATCTTATTACGGAGGAGAGCAGCGAGGCTTCCCAACAGCTCACACGTCTCGAAAAAACAACTGTGCTGATTTTGACTTAAAAAGACTCCAACAAAGTTTGTGGAAACGATTCACGCTAACCTCCAACACTGCTGTATACTCTATTTGAAAGCATGTTTATTAAAGACGGCTGTATCATGAGATGCCGACGGCATGTGGTGGTGCAAGTTCATTTGGTCGCTGTACGCTGTCTATAAAAAAGTATTTGCTTCAGAGTCTCTTGCGACCTCTGTTAAACAGCGACCCAGATGTGTGCACAGTGTCTCCATGCAAGTGTCCCCGTGCGTCTGGTCTCCCTCACTCGTGTTCTTCTCACAGACACTGTGTTTGGGGACAGTCTGATCATGCATGATTTACAGCTGTAACTTTTTTTTTCATTTTTCAGAAGTGGCCTCATGATAGGGATGTTCACTGCCGTGGGAAAAAAACTGTTGCGCCCTTGACCCGATTCTCTCCCATGTTACATTGCATGAAACTTGTTGGAGCTTCTTGATAGCTGTGCATTTAACACTATGCAACATTTTTTAATCAATATGCCACAATTCACCGTGAAGAGGTTGTCGTTGGAGTGTTTACCACAGACGTGCAAATACGGCGTGGCCATCGAACAGGTGACTGGCCAGTTCGTATTGAACGACACGCTGCGAGGGAAAAGGAACAGGAAAGAACAGAGCTGAGAGGAACCCTGGGTCATGGTCACCAGAAACCAGCTCAGTCCACTGACCTACAAACACACAGCGTGGATGTACTACTGGTGACCCATTCACAAAAAGATTGTGTGGGCTGGTGGCAGTCAGCATGAATGAACTAGGTCAAGAAATGTGTGTGTGTGTGTGTGTGTGTGTGTGTGTTTGTGTGTGTGTGTGTGGGTCTGTGTGGCGGGAGGGGAGCCCTTATCTCATCTCAGAGCCTGTTGGAAGGTTCGCAGACACCACTTTGAAGTCAGGCTGAATGTTTGTGTCATGGAACAAACGCTCCAACCGCCTGCATGCAGACACCAGAGGAAAATCAAATAAGCGAATCCTCTACCACGTTTACTTCAACGCGGCTCACGTGCATAAATGAGAGCTTTACTCTTCTCAGAGTTTGGTTTGACTGACTTGAAATGACGACGTGGTCTCAAGTCCACCCGATTACGATTAAGTCTAGATTTTAGAACCAGCTGAAATATGCATTGCCAGTTCTGCAAAAACAAGCCTATGTTGATCAAAAGGCCAGCAGCTCAACACGATACTGTAATAAAGTGCATTGTAATCACTTTCCTGACATTGTGATCAACAGGTTGAGGATTGTCCGTGCCCATAGAATGACTCTACTGTGTCACCGCATTATACAGCAAGTCAGTGGCTGCCAAACTCCTTTTATTTAAAGGACAGAGATCCATTAGAGATTGGACCCTGTATGGGTCGTGTACGTGTTTACGTGAAGAGGTGACGGTTCAAAACAGTAGTTCTCATCCTAATATGTTTTATTTCTATTATTATTCTGGATAAACGTTTGCAATCAAATCCGTGTGGGGTAACAGATTCCAGTTTGACCTCAATGCAAAGCGTTAAAATATGGAATGTCCTGGATCCGAGACTTCAAAGTTCACGCAATGATTCAGCCAGCAATGCGCTGTGGAAAATGTAGTCCTACGAGGAAACTAGCTAAATAGGTTACTCCCACTTGTAACTTATGTGACAAGGTGACAGTTTATCCGTGCAATCGTGTAACTGTAAACGTAGCATAAGCCCATTTGATTAAAACGCATGTTGTCGTTTTTTTTTTTTAACATGCTGACAGAAGAGTTCCCAACAACCACTCTGTGGCTAACGTCAGGGGTTAGCATGTGATGACTGGACGATGAATTAACCTACCACTATAACATTGCTAGCTAACGGAAAAATAAACGATTCAATGACCAAGGGCTTTGGCTAGCTCGGTTATTCTTGTCATGGCTGCCCCTGGCAAGATGGACACGTTAGCTAGTTTATTTACTAATGCGTTATAGACTCAGATAGCAGCTTGCTACATCCATGCCAAGGGTAGCGTCAATCAAACGAAACAAGTTAGCATTTAGTGGCTAGCTGTGTGAACCCTTCGTTGGGAGCGCTTGATATGTTCAATGCGATCTGACGGCGAAGCGAGGCTTTTCCATCGAGGAGCTCCCGTTGGCTTAAAAAACAAGAACCCCGCCCACCCGCGACAAACTGCATTAGAAAACGTGCGTTCCGCCATGAAAACAGACAAGGATAGGCCCCGCGTCTGCCAAGGAAAACGACTTTGTGTAACCGAACAAAAGCGATACGGTTGACTTTGTCTTCCCAGACGCTTACCATTTGAAGTATCCGTCTGAGCATGGCCTCAGCTGTGTTTGTCCGGACACAAAATCCAGTCGTTTTCCAAATGCAAAGCCTACGTAGCTGTACAACGAACACCTGACCAAGCTCAGGGAGCAGCGGCGGATGGGCGGGTCGTGGAGAGGATGGTTGAGCGAGCCGGACACAGCCTGGCTATTTTCAATATTATACACAAGTGCTGTCCTGTTGTGCTGCACCGATCAAAACGATGTTGCAGGCATGATCAACGACCGTTTTTTTTATTTAAAAAGTTTTATGTACAACATGATGGTGCACAGCAGAATATTCCAGTCACACATGCACAAATAGAAAAAGGGGTTAATAAATGGTCTTTTCCATGCTCCTAAATACAAGAGCCACTAATAATCAATAACTGAAATTATTATAACATAATTTGTACTCGCTTTCTGAGGTGTTGGGGGGAAAAAAAGTCTGGCCACACAATGACCTTGACTTTCTGTTGTAGTTTCCTGTTTGCGATGGGATGGGGTATTCCCCCATGACATATAAATAAATAATTTCAATCAGTGCATACTAAATACTGTACATTCAATATCATATTACAATATCAAACCCAAGTTTCCTTCAGCGTCATATAGTTCAAATATAACCAGTGCTGAGAAATAAAAGAGGCTGTTTTCAACAGTTTGTACGGGCCTGCTCATGTGCACACTGTTGTGTGTTTTCTGTTGTGTTGTGAAGGCACTTAAAAGTATTAAACTCAAGCACAACACATTGTATCTATCCTCTACATTCTCAGACATTAACAGCAGTTCACATTTGTCAAATAACAATAATGGTTTCTTCAGAAGTTTTGAATCATTTTTTAAAAATAATACAATCTGTGTGGTTGTAGTGTTCAATACTGTCTCTTTGGCACATCTGTAAGTTTGGGTTACTTGACTGCAGGTATGTTCCTCAGTGCAGAAGGTGATAGTTATCTTCTGTAATTAGTTTAAATAAATAGGCAGCATGGCAACATTCAACCTGGTGGCTGGTTTGCAAATATCCCCCTTATATCTTTATTACCGTGTCGCAATGTTACTAGTGATTAGAAATGATATTTTGTGTACTTCTACAATTACAGGATTAGAAATGTTGTTCGCACTTGTTGCATCAAAACAGACTTTGCCCTAACATACCTCAGAAAAGACCTGAACCATGGTGAGGTGACAGTAATTTTGCTCCCCAAGTGTCAGAACAGTTCACAAAAAAAATATCCATACACATGTAGCTACTCCGCTTCAAAATGTCTCGCAGAAATAACATCATTTGGCACTGAGTCATTGTGGGGGATAGGACTTCCTCTAAGAGCCAACACTTCCCAGTACTGGCCTCCAAGAAACCAACCAAACACTGTGTGCACTGCCAATCAAATATTCAGCATGTAAGACTAAAAAGGATCTTAACATTGCATAAGTAGGAAACTGAGAAAAACTAAAGCTGAAGCTAAAGTTTTTAAAAGGAACACATTTGCTCTATTAGCCTGTGATGGTTGGTAAAAAAAAAAAAGAAAAAGAAAGATATACATATAAAATTTTAAACATACTGGAAAACATTTTGGCACTCTTCAAGCCCACTTCAAAAGGGTTTCAACTCAACATCAAGAAGTCTGTGCTGTACAAATTAAGAGGCTGCATTAGTAATGTAATGAATGCAGAAGTGTTTTGTTCACATCGAATGTCCTTCCTGGCGTCCTCTCAGAACTGCTGCCGGCGGCGGCCCTATCTGTTGACGAGCTCCGAGCCCTGTGTGGAGCAAACAACGTAGCGAGGAGCGCCGTTGTCCGTCACCGGGGTGCCCCGGCTGTTGCCGTTAGTCGGGTTATACATGGGACTGCAGGTGGGATTGCAGGCGTTTGGGAGTCTGCGTAAGTACTCGGCGTGGACAGGCTTGTGGCTCTGCAGTACCTTAATGGCTTCGTCGACCTTGAACCACTTCCTCTTCCTTCCTGCGAGAACATCAAAGAAAGGACAAGCGCAAGTTGTCGGCATTCGGATCATGTCGAGTGTTCCCTGACACGTCAGTACGTTTACCCCTCGAGGCTCGTTCTTGAGCTGCCATTCCTTCCGACGCCTAACGGGAAGCAATTTCAATAACACCGCCAGATAACCAAGGTGTAACTGCCGCTGCACCGCAGCACCTTCTTCGCGCAAGCTCTCTAATAGCGCAACATCATACCTGACTGAAAGGTGAGCAAAACCGCCCAACAAGAAAATTCCTACAACACACTTGAGAGTAAACTGCAGCGCGTTGTGGCGCCAAGCCCAGAGTGAAAATGGACATTCCCGACCTGCTTCAGTTCGTGTTTATGAACTTACTAAAAAAAGCATCTTCTTATAAAAACGATCTGTCAGCTGGGAGTTATTTATACCGTACTTAAACCCATCACCTCCTCCTATTCAACTCCAAATAGCATTTTGCTAAAGGAATTCGCTGTGGCCTGTGAGAATCTGAGGGCTGTGTGAGAGGGGAGGATTCACCCACTTCATGTTGACACCCTGAAGTACACCACCGCTGGCCTTTCAGCAGAGGCGGGGTGTAAATTAGAACAGTAGTGGCGAACCCTTTCCGTTCAGTCTCAGCACTCACGCAGGGCAGGAGAGGACAAATGGGGGGGGTCTGTGCTGAGTGATGATAACTGGAAAACAACTGGGCACAGCAAACATTCCTCCCCCTTGTGAACAGGCTGAACTCTATTTCTGTAGCTGAAGGGAGTAAATGATCGCGACCGCTGTTTTTGAGACCGGTTAGAAACGGTTCATGTTTTGAGGAGCCGAGTCTCCCGAGAAGCATTAGATTTAAATTACCTAACACATTCAAATCAGAGCTATTTATGTTTGTCAATACTTCATTACATGCAATCTGCATTTGGAGCAACTTTTGCAATAGTAAGGCCGAGGATGAGCAAAGGGACAATGGAGCAATAATGTACTGTTTACAAGTCGTGGTTGTTTTCTTTACTGTATATCTGCTGACAATTTCCTCAATTAATTTATGAACCTTTTGATCAATAAAATGTCTGAAAATTTAGATCTTTTAAACAAATGACAGTCCAAAATGTTAAAGATATTCAGTTTATCACATAGGAAAGCTGAAACCACTGAATGTTTTTGAAAAGCTTTTTGGTTGTTTTGTTTTTTTTGTTCCCAACAAATAATTCTTGTTAATCTACTCCTGCCCCTTTTGAAAGACTAACTTGTGATTAAGGGAGAAAGAAAAATCTGTTGCAACATTTTTTTCTGTCTGTATTTTAAGACGGTAAACATCACAGGTCAGGTGGTTTGACTTCATTGATAAGTATGTGTCCCAGTTTCTCAGCTTACAGAGTGATGACCGGAGGCCCAAACACTCCCTCTGAATGGTTTGCCTTCATTGGGATTTCCGTTGGTCACTTCAATTTGAGCATCGTGAGGGGTGCTGGTATACAACATTTGCTGTTATTTACTGGTGAATAATGAATTACGCGGTCTTACTAGTAATCGCAAAATCTTGCAAACCATAATGATTTTTTTTGGCTTCTCCCCGACTCAAGCAAGTTGTTTTTTTTTTAAATCATCAAAAGGACAAACTAATTGATCAGAATAACTTCTGCAGGCTCTTACAGAAATATTAGGATCCACGTAATAACACCATTTATGATTGAACAGGCTCCCTGGAAGGTCGTCCAGTAAAACATTGCAAAAATGACAAAGCAAAACTTAAACACAGGGGCATACCGATGTTGACAGAGTCCTCCCAGTCGTCCAGTGTCTCCGTCACGATGAGGGTATAGACGTACGTCCTGTGCTTTCTGTCCTGATTGTGCTGCAAAGGTCAGTATTGAGACACTAAATTATATCAATACTATGAACAGTGTCAATGCAAAATATGGAAAGCTCTTCCATACAGTAAAAGGGATGCGTAAGTGTCTGTGATTAACTGTACGGTTTCTTACATAGAAAGCACATGAACAAAAGCAACTTAGCCCTCTGACTCTGAGGACTGGGAACCTGATCGTAGAAGCATCAGCGACATTGATACAGTATTTTGAACATATTTGAATGATACCGTGTGAGACTCTGTAACGTACCTCGAAAATTCCAAGCAGTCTCCCGAGCTGTCCCTTCACGCCAGCCTGCGCACACACACACAGGAAACTTATCAGGAGTCATTCAGTACATTTACGTTTCAGTAATCACACAGCGTCGCAAACCACCAGTACCGAATGTTGCAAATAGCTCATTGAGCGTGGCTTAACACCACTCCACTGCACCAGTCAGGATCCATTCATGCTTACGAGTTTATTTTCAGAGGACGATGGCCACAGAATTTTGTTGGGGAAACCTTATCAGTTCGAATGATGACTTCCTGTGTGCAAAATATTTTTTTTAAAAAAATCCACGTTACAAAAACATGCTTTGCATTCGCTGAGCACATTGATTTCTTCAGAGCACTGGAAAGTATTCACAGTCGTTACTGGGTTTCAGTGGTCAAAACTCACAAGCCTGCAACGCCCTGAGACGAGCAGAGAGGGCTTTACTCCAACCCACCGTGAGCGCCTTAATGAAGACAGGCAGCTCGTGCAGCGTGCTACAACTCAGAAGATACCGATAATAATCAACTTTTTAAAAACGTATTGCTGCTGCTGGATGGTAGAAATCTTCTGAGAGCTCACGTCTCTTTTTCACAGCTCTTCTTATTTTGTAGCCACCAGGATCATTTGGTACATCGCCACAATAACAGACAAGAAGTCTTTCTTGCCATTTATTTTGATTTTGTGCATCTCTCCCTCCTCACTCTCCTTTCTGCATAGCATTATTGGGAATCCAATCACAAAAAACTCAAGTAGCATGCTAAACATACAGATATGATGTCACTTTTTTCTAGTCTGAACACATTACATACACTACAAACCATCATGCTGTATAGAATTGGAGCACAGTTATCGTCCATAGTGACAACCCACAAAAGAAAAAGCCACTGACGTGGTTGCATTTGTAGTGCTATTCTCAGGCACTTCAGTCAAACCTTGACTAAACCAAATCATGCACACACGCACACACACACACACACACACACACAACGGCCTCATAGGACAGAAAAAATCTCACACGGGTGCACAAATTAAAACTATCACATGGATGCGACGTCGGCTGATGTGCTGAACTCGACAGCGGGGCATTAAAACATCATGTTTTGAACTGTGAGCTGACCACAGTAGTTGCCCTGCGGCCCATCTATATTCAGGCGCAGGATGTGTGTAACTGGAAACCCCTCCCAAATGTCACTGCCATACTTCAAAACTGTTGGTGCAGTGGTGGGAGCTCGCAGCTCGCTCCGGGCTGCGGACACTCTGGCCAGCTACCAGCAACCCCTTTACTACACCGCAGGACAATTAACTGGTCATTTATGCATCACTGCCAAATGTTCCCATCCCTCATCTGGATCCGGCTCGCAAAACAGTGGGAGCATCTCACACAACAGCAACCGCCAGGAATTTCTGCTCGTGACAATGATGTTTTGTGTCCGCCCTACGAAAAAAAAATTCATAGAATAGATGGCGATTTTTGTTTTCCAGAATGCGACGCGCTGACTTGTCACATTAAGATGACGTATGTCCTTCTTGTTGTATAAGTAATGTGGGGTCATACCGGTGGTTTTGCAGACTCTACCCACATTAATGTGCCAAGTTTATCATCATGGCAACGCTGTCCTGAGATGGAAATTTTTAAACTGGCTGATGCGTTCAGGTGATTGCGGGAGAATCCACAATCTGAGTCTTGGGGAGTTGGCTTCCCAAACCCCTTTTCAAACCACAGTGACCTAGTTGACAATGTCCGTGTTTGCTTTGTTATTTATCTTCCACTTTTATGAAAAGATAGCTTGTGAAAGCTATGCTGCTGAGCAGCTGACTCACAGTTCCCGTGTTGGAAATTCCCACAACTGAAAGAGCTCAACAACAAAAAAAACAACCCCTCCTGCTCTCACCTGCACTGTTGTGCAACAGCATGGCAACTTCAATCTAAAGTCAATCTAAATACACATACGTACAGTATGCTCTGGGAAAGAAGTCAGGGAGTGAGAACAGGCGTGTGCAACGTGTAGTAAAACATGCAAACACACCAGTGTGGACACGGACATGTTTGAATCTGGCAGTTTGAAATTGGTGCCAACCACAAAATGTGAAACATGAATACAAACATACAGACAATGCCTGCAAGTGCGAGCGACGAGCTCACCTCCTCGTACACCTCCCTGACGGCAGCCCCGCAGGGCTCCTCCTCAGGCTCCATTCCCCCTCCTGGCACAATCCATTGGTCCGGATGTCGACTGCTGCTCACCAGCAACACCTGCCAAGGAGAAAGGCCTTCGTCAGGTCTCTGCCGCCGAGCTCCGCGTGCCGAAAACACGCCAATGGCGCGCCCGAGTTTCAGGTCCATCATCGCTAAAGGTCTCTGGTGGTGGCAGCTGACTGCGGCCCTGTGCACTTGGCAGAGCCTGTGCTGAACATCTCACATGTCATGACGGTCGTTCCCTTCGATTCGCTCGGTCCATCGCAGTGTAGCGCGGTGCGGACTGGGCTGCCGTGCACGACACGCTCATCAGCACCTAATTCAAGTAAGTGAATGAGAGCAACTGCTGCGATTTTTCATCAGCTGATAATTTAAAAAAACAACAACAACAAAATAAAACTCCTGACAAGCATTTTCCATATAATTCTATATGACAAATGATTTCCCAAATTGATCAAATGCCAGAGAACTGAACATTATCAGGAATAACCTATGCAAACGCCCCACATGGTAACATGAAACATTAAGAACTTGGGAAACTATAAAATATCACAAAATCAGGCGGCCGATGTGAAATCATGACCAAAGTCACAAACTGTTTAACTGACCTCAAACGCACACGTGCACTTTGGTCTTTTTTCAGCACGGCGCCCCTCCAGAGATGCAGTCATTTGACCTCAAATCCTATCTGGCATGGGCACCGACCCACATTAAGTTCACATGCAAAATACTTTCTGAATTCTGCCTTCGGCTCGCCGGACACGTGCAGCCACTACACTTTTCCAGCACTTGGAAACACTCTCATGGCTCTTCTTGACAGCAAAGGTTGATTGACAGCACCCCCCCCAAAAAAAACAAAACAAAACTGCTCCAGCAGAGGTTTCCCAACGTAAAGATGCGTCTGCATTCCTCGGCACATTCGTGACTAATGCAGACATCTTCGCCGCTGTCAAAGCTGGTCTCGCTGGCACAGAAATAACTGTGGTGAGTTCGACTTCACGCCGCCTGAGCCTCAGCTGTAACTGTCTGTAAACAGGTCACCGCAATAAATCTCAGGAATCAGAAAGAACCTCGTTTTTAAACATTTGCTCTGGCCGATCTCGTCTGCTCATCAACCGCACCGGGAGTCGTTACGCCATTCGACTCAGAACTCACAAAGGGCTCCTGTTTGCACGCTTCGGATCATCGGTATAAACGCGCAAATCCATGTGGGTATGACAAACAGGTTCTCTGTCTCTCGCGCCCATATTTACGAACTCGCCGGGGACCGTATGACTTATTCTTAAACCAGGCGACCTCGCCGATGTTTATGTATGCACAGCAGTTAAAAGTTGTGTTAAAAGTGCAGTTAAAAGGCGCAATTGATTTAGCTGTCGTGTATTATCACATTCAGTGACCCAAATCTGCAGTAGCTGCTTCCTCATCAGAATCTGCTGAGTTCTTTAGAGTGCTTTGCTAGATTAGTAGGACATAAAAAAACATTAAATTCAATGCAGGGCCCACGTCATGATTAGAAAATTGTTGAATACGAGCAGTAATACAACACGGTTAAAAAAAAAATAGATGCATCAAAAAAGCAACCCTGCACCTTCCTACTTTGATTCCCATGTAGCAGAATTTTACATAGTACATGTCCTTTAGCAAAAAAAAATAATATTCTGTGCACCTGCACAGACGATCCCTGGGGACCGCAGGAAGACTGGCCACGGCCTCGTCGAAAACAAATGTCCACAACACACATGCATGCGCAATTTCACACTAACGCCATGCAGAACACGTAGGCAGCTGCACGTACGCGGCTCCTCGCGCAGCCAAGAGGCTTTTCAAAAACCACTGGATCAGCAGTCGCCTTTCTGCACGAACACAAAAAGGGGCTCAGCAGAGGAGGTGAATGACCCCGACGGGCTCCGCACACCTCACTCAGAGCGGGAACATCCGAGTCAGCTTCGGGGCGATCATACCGGATCACGGTCCCGCTAAAGTGCTGTTGACAGATATTGTGCCACACTTCTCGTGAGGCAAGAGGCAAAGGCAAAGTTAAAATGACAGTTCTTTTTCTTTTCCGGGTGATTATATTTGCTGGTCCAGTGACCCCGTGTCCCGGCGACTGCCCACAACAATGCAAACAGCTACGCAATGTACTGTGAGATGACACTGACTCTCGGAGTGCGATTTCCATGTTTGTTGATGCCGGGCAACAAAACGCTCGCCAACAGTTCAGTTCAATTTTGTGTATCTGCTTTGTATCAGAAATTTTCTGTGAAAAAAGGTTTAAAAAGTATTATTCTGTGCATGATTCCTCACATATTTGCCATATTTTGTTAGCTACTACTACTACTACTACTATACTGACTTCAACCATATTTCCCACACCCTGCAAGACTGTAATTTTTTAAACTAGATGTATGTGTTTACTGAGATATTTCCCATGTACAGGATAATTAGCTAAGCCACTCTTTTCTTTGCCGATGACAGCATAAATTACATACACGTTAAATAAAGACATAAAAACCCATTTTCCTTGTATCATAAGGTGAAATGGGCAGATTGCATCATCCTGCCTTGCATTACGCTGCAGACCTGTGTACTCCGGCTGACGTGCTGAGGAAGTGACTGTAAACCAGGCACACAGCCTGGACGGATGGTTTACCACATTAAGTGTGACACGTGCAATCCACGCAAAGACCGCGCGAATGAAGGACGAGATCGGCATGGCCTGTGACGCGAGGCCACTCCGTCCACCCTCCGACTTTTAGCATATGTCAGCACGTATGTCACAGAAGGGAGAGAGGAAGAGACAATGACGAGGAGCTGCAGAAAGAGAGAGAAAGGGAGAGAGAGAGAGAGGGAGAGAAAAAGGGGGAGCGTGATGGGAAGCGCAACGTGTGAGCGCAGGGAGCAGGAAAGCAAATCTGTCAGGGGACAGCAAGTGCCTGCATCTTGTTTCTATAAATTGCAGCTGATAGGTCACTTGGTGTTTAGCACACAGTGTAACACTCCACCCCACCCACCCCCACCCACCCCCACCCCATACCCAGCCCCTCTGACCCCACTCCCCCTATCACATGTGGTGCTGAGATGGGCTGCCATCACTAGGCAGACACACCGCCATCAAGGGCACCCCACCTCCCCAGTCTACGGCTTCTTCGGCATTAACTAACTCACAAGACTTAATTTCCCACCAAAACTAAATATCCTTTTAATCTCTCCAACTGTGGAAATACTATTTTAATCTAAAGGTAATTCTCAAGTGGGATTAAACTGGGTTGGTGTGGGGAACGTCCTGCTTATGCTAGTTTCTCTTCTGGCCTGCAATAAAAAAAAAGACGAGACAAACGTGTCAGCTCTTTTGTATCAAGCAAAAACAGTTTTTGTACACTGCTCGTGTACAATACCCGCATCAGCTGGTGGAGCGCGTGGAGGTGATCGCCCCGCGCGCGTCGACGCATCTGGCGTATCTAATGGCAGGTGCTGATCACGGGCTGGGGTACCGCGCGTAACCGCGCGTGACCGTGTGCCACGTTAGACCTGTGAGGTGTATCTGCGGGCAACGAAGCGCGTCACCGACAGTGTGGTGACAGTCACCACCTGGACGCAACGTGGATGCCTGGTCTTTGTGAAGTTAGTCCAAAGTGCTTCTCCTTCATTTCCTCCTGGACAGGAAATGAAAAAGATGGTCTCTTGCCGAGTGGGTTGTCGGCTTGCGAGACCCCCCCCCACACACACACACACACACACACACACACACACACACACACACTCAGAGTTTAACGGGTCAAACATTTGGCCCAAGTTGTGTTCGCGTCTGCCCAGCACCGCAACTCACACACGGGGGCACGACACTAAACTGCAACTCAACTCCATGTGTTTGTCCGGTCTGTAAAACGTGCGCTGAGTTAAGAATGGGGGGCGACAGCGCGATAGACCGGGACAGTTCAGGAGCCAAAGCGGGATCGCGTCCTCGACCACTTAACCACGAGCTTCAGCCGCCGAGAGACGAGTGGGACAGGTCACGTCTTACCTCGTCCTCCCGCTCGCTTCTGAAACACAGACACGCCGCTCGTCTCTTGAACCCCTCGCCGTCGTACGTCCTGGTCTGGTTGGGTTTAAACTTCATCATATATGTTCCCAGTGTCGGGGAGCGTCGGAGAGAAACGCCGGGAGCAGCGGAGATGCAGCGTCAACCAAACACCGGAGAAAGTGACTTCAACGGAGAGAGAGAAAGAGAGAGGGAGGGAGGAGGGAGGGAGGGAGGGAGCAGGGTGTCGTATCCCCTCTCAGTAACCCCCGCGCGGCTTCTTCAGACAGTCGCGGTGAGAAGGTGTGCCCGCGGTTCGCCCACGTCCGCGCCGTGTCGTGTGTGCTGCGTGCACGGCGAGCGGCTCGGCGCCCCCTCGTCAACACGCACGGGGTTCAACAAACTCGCTCACATTTGCGGTGGGCGAGAGCCGCGACCAGCTGACCTGGGTGCAGCGTTAAAGAGAGACTCGTGTTCATCATTAACGGGGCGGTTAATAAGCCAAACAGGGATCAAGTGCCTTTCTGCTGCCGGCAGCTGCACGCGCCAGACTGATCATTAAAAAAAACGTCGCGTGCGTTAGTGGTGCCTTTAATGCTGCTTGTAAAATGTTCAGTCGTCTGAATGTTTCTAACTGGGATTCTCAAAAATTGTTGTTTACAAATCTTGCAGTTGTGGAAATTCAAACAAATACACGTTCCACTTTTTTAAAAATAGGCTATATAACGTATAGTCACCCCCTACTTTCCTTTCCTAAAAAAAAAAATAAACAAAAAATAAACAATTTCGATGGAGAGGGGTCAACGATTTCCACAATGCCACCTATAGAATTAAAAACAAGTATAAAATAGATAGATAGATAGATAGATAGATAGTCTACCTTTCATCCCGTGTGAGATGACAAGGGATTACATTACAATTGCGATCCCCCGCTATTTTAAGGTCAAATAAACACAATAAACACAATCGCTTTCAGCAGTATCACTCACTGACTATTCGCAGTCGCATGCTTCTTGTGGTGAAGTAAGTAGATGAAGCCTGTAATTCACTGCAAGAGTATCAAAGTCTCAAACCTCAGGTTCTCCCTCTAGTGGACGAGGACCGTCATAAGCCGTAGACCGTGCTCAACGGTGAAACGTTGAATGAGGTGTCTTAGTCTATTCCTGAATAGCTGGATGTGTATATGGGAAACTTTTTCCAACCAATCCAGTCGGGACATCGGGATTCATAAGTGTTAAACCGTTGATACTTGATAACAGCCAGAAGAAATAATAGTTCTACTCTTCTACTACTACTGATGATAATAATAATGATAATAACTGATAGAAAAGTCTGAGTCGTGACCTTAGGAATGATGGGAGTCATGCTGAGTCAAAGTCAGAGGGCATACCATGCTCTGCAAATATAATTTCTGATTACTGGTATTAGGAGAGCTATGATCCTCCAGGTCTAGATGGACAACTCTGAAAACCTGAAAACGTTTCACTAGATTTGACTGAACCATACAGTACTGTTTATTCTCCTAACTGTGTCAAGCTTTTTCGGGTTCAGGTTTAGATAACAGCATGAGTTTGGTCATAAAGAGAACATTCCAAAGCATCACAGGAGAGTTCTCATTTCTTAACACTATGAATCAACAATCAACAGTACAACAATATCACTGTGTTTGGTAGAGCTTCACTCATGCGTGTTCTTACGGGCATCTCACAATCTGACGATCCTCGTCAAAACGACACCACATATCAGCAGTATTGGTCACACTTGTCTTTCATGTGCCACATTAAAGGATCAGACGCAGGCAGCTATTTATTAATCAATAGATTTTATTTACAGAACAGAAAAGTATGCAGGTGTACAGTTTAATAGCATTCTGAGAGCAGGAAAACATTTCCACCACAGATGAATGGAAAGAATGAATTTACAAACAGTGAACTGAGTACAGACTTTTCAGATAGAGTCACAGCCTTCATTGATTTTTTTTTTTTTAGAGTTTGATCCCGTAATAACCCATAATTTTATGTCACACAGGTCAGTCGCTCAACACCCCACCACCAACACCTGACATCTTAAGTGTAATTCTTGATTTGTGAGGAAAAAATGCTGTCGGAAAAAAAGGAAACCAGAGACTTGTAGAATTAGACTGTGATGACATATAGGGAAATAAGCAGAGTAGTTGGTATGGCAACAGCAAGAAAGATTCACATATAAAAGACTGGATATGGTAATAAAACATACACTATGTGCTAAAACTAAGGAAAGGTCCACAATGTCTCACCATCCCCAAGCCTACAATACATCCAAGTCTACACTGAAAGTGGTTGAAAGATGATGTGGCAGGCTCAATTTGTCTTTTAGTCTTATTATTTTGTATTTCATAAAAGCCAGATGTGACTGGGATTGCTTACGCATCCTGCTGCACCATCTACACAGGATGAAACTCTGCTCCGTCTGCAGGTGAGTGTCTACATACGGTGGGTTAGTAGGAGTTAGCTGCTTTTAATAAACAAACAGCAACATGAGAAAACAAGGTTTAATAAAAAAAAAACAACAACAACAAAGGAACAAATATAAAATGTATATCATATTAACCACATCTAGTTTCTCCTCCTCACCCATCCCACGGCTCCGAACACCCCAAACCCACAGCCCCCTCCCCGAAAATATATGGGACATTGGCATGACATAGGCATCTTCTTCACCTCTAAACATGCTTTTTCAAGCAGCAGTTGGTAAAAGCCTCCCAAAAATCAATGGATAAATTAAGCCAGGTGAGAAGATCTAAAACCTCCGCCCATGCATTTCAACAATAGTGAGTTAGGACAAAGACAAGTCGTTTTGTTACTAGTGTGCATTTAAATCACTAACTGTCAGCAGTTGTTTTTTTTTTTTACATTATATTCATGTTTATTTCATAATACATATACATGTATATAAACATATATACATATATATGTATTTAAGACTGTGTCCTGCAAATGCAAATGAAGTCGGAAGAGGTCTTGGCAGAACTTGAGGAGTTGTGTTCACCCTTGACTTCCATTGGTGTCTCCACTTGTTAGGCTGCTCTACACTTCATCTCCAGCATACACCCTGGTCCATGTCTTCGCTGGGGAGTTAAAACAAAACACAGGATAACAAGATGAGTGATGAGCGTACCGCAAAGACCTCTTCACACAAAACCATCTTACCAACGGCATCAATGGTCACCACTGTTGTCGTTTCCTTTTCACCAAACTTTATAGTGAAGGTGAACTGAACTGGGAGACGCTAACCCCGTCGCCTTTTTGCTGCTGCAGCTTGAACTTTTGTTTTATATGTCATTGATGCAATAACCACAAATGGCCACAAGGGGCCTCTCTGACATCCCTTTTATGACACTGTGTCCTGTCACAAAGTGAGAATGGAATAAGAGACAATGGAGGAGCTTGTTAGGAATTTGCTAACTGTCACAGCTTGTTTTTTTTTCCTTTTCAATATAGTTGTAGTGTTCATTAAATAAGTTAAGAGTGTTTGAGTTTCATCATGTTTCAGTAACTGATACATACAGTATATTGAATGGAATAGATAATTCTGTTCAAGGTAGTCTGGAAAAAGCAAAACAAATTGTACATTGTGCTTTCTGCTTTGGTGTATGTACGTGTGCACACAAGCTGGATATTCCGTTAACAACCGCACAGGGTAAAGTGAAGACAAGGGCTCGATACAAAATGTAATGAACTCTCTGCTGGACCTGGACAGACCACGGTTCTCACCTGTTTCTATGGCTTCGGCTTCTTTGGTCTTCCACTGCTCTGCAACGTCATTTGCTAGGGGATCATCAGGGTTGGGTGCGCTTAGTAATGCCTGGATTGATAGCAGCACTGTGCGAATCTGCAGAGCTGGTGACCATTTATCTGGGAACATTAAAAAAAAAAAAAAAGAGGGTTTAATGGGACTGAAACGGAGAGCAATGTAAGTAAGGGTACAGCTGAGCGTAAGCTGTCAAAAAAGTAGGCAAAGAATAGTGAAAACAAAGCACAAGACAATTTGCATCTATTGTAAGCCGCAGTGCCAGTGAAGAGACAGTGGTGATAGGCAGACGTGGTGAGCGAAGCTCCAGTTAAGGGGTCGCAAAAGTAATCTACATGTCCCTTGACCTTCTGAACAAAATGAAATTGGCAAATCCCTCACTTCGTTCAAAGGCCAAACGAGACGCGAGACATACAGGCGTTGCTACAGTTACAAGTACAGATGCACAGGAACTGTTAAAGGGGTAGTTCGGGTTATTTGAAGTGGGGACGCGGGAGGTGCTGAGGTGCAGTCGCACCAGAGTGCTGTGCCCGGCAGGTAATAAACCGACTATTCTTCAGTACCTCAAACTCTGCTCCACATACACGGAAGCATTTTCTGTCAGATACTTTTGGCTATCAGAGGAAGAACACACTGTATGTCTTTTAAGGTAAAACACACTGTATACCACACACAACAGCTGGAGGCATATGAAAATAGGATCCATGTCACGAGGCCATGAAACACAATCTTCCATAGACCCAAGCAGTTACTGTGCCGTTACATTGTACTGACTTACCTTTCAAAATGTCTAGACATATTCTTCCCAGCTTGTCTACATTGGGATGATATATTTTGGTCATGAAGCGTACTTTAGGGGCTGCCATGGGATATTCCTCTGGTAAAAAGAGTTCAAGTTTAAATGTGCCCCCTTCAAAAGGTGAGTCCTGCGGTCCGGCGATGACCACGTGAAAGTAGCGGGCGTTGCTCTCATCTGGTTCCGCCTTGATGCCTGGAACGGGCTCTGCAAGCAAACGCTGAGTTTCCTGATATGGAAAAAGAAAGAAAGAAAGAAAGTAAAGCAAAACAACTCTCTGTCAATTCCACAAGGCCCTCACATACGCAACAACAGTTTCCAAGGATGCGACATCAAGTGTTAACAGCAGGTCAGGAGAGCTGTGACAGTTGCGTTCTTGGTAAATGGCAACCGCGTTAAGGTATGTTTGTAGGAAACTAATAGTCATTTAAAAAATAAAATTTTAATTAAAACCAAGATCTCTGACAAAGATATATGACATGCTTTGTGCTCTCGCAGCTGAAGAGTTTTGTGCCAATATTCTTCAGTGATTGAAGACACTTGGAGCCACGGTGATAAATTGTGACACCACAAATACAGCTGTGAGTTATACACGGCTATACCTGAGTTTAAATCTGTTTAAAATTCAAAGCGTGACTTCAAGAGATTTATTAAAGGCCTGGCTTCTACCTCGGAACTGCCATAAAGTTATGCATCATTATTATTCTGATGAAAGAGGTGGACTTCGTGTGCTTGGCTTTTATCCTCGAACACAGATGGAAAAAGTGGCCTCGACCGCGACAGTGACTCAGTGCTGTGAATCTGAAGGCAGCGTGCAACTGTCTTCTAGAGGTGACACTGACTCAGCCACCATGCCACAGGAGACCATTACTGCCTTTCCCATCAGCCACTGCAGCGGGGCCACTCGCAACTCATGCTGACAGCCAGGTGACCTACAGAGACGCACACCTTCACAGTACAAAGAGGAGCAGATGAGGAGCTTCTTCATTATTTCCATTATCTATTCAAACCTACCGTCCCTTGGTGCCTGTTTGAAACGCACCCGCGTGTAATTGACGTGCCACAGTGGACAACAACGCTGCAACAAATAAACAAACACGGCTGACCAACCGTGTGGCGTCACATATAGCAGGCGACGCTCTTGTTTTCGACACTCTTCCCTTGAATGTGACTAGGAGTGAGATTCCTGAAATGTTTCAGATAACCCACAGACAAAACCGTGCAGTGAAAACACAGACGGGAGAGGGGCTCCCCTTCCCAGTCACACGCTCTGAGGGCTCAAGGGCTCGGCCTGCTAAGCACTGTTCCCAGCCTGCCCTGCCACCTTTTCCCACCAGCAGCCTGTCTGTGGTTTGCTGACTTACTCGCCCACCTGCACTGCCTCCGCCTGGATGCCATTCATGTTCCTGTGGTACATTTTCGATCAATCTCAATATGACGGCTGCTTTACAAATCAGTGAAAGTGTATTTTTTTTATCAACTAGATGATTAAAATGAGTGAATGGATGCTTTTTGCAAACATTAGGATTATGACACTTAGGGGTTTACTGAAGGGGGGGGAAAGGCAATGTTGCATCTTTGTGGTTTGCCTCTTACCGCCACAGTTCAGCAGGAGTTAAAAAATATAAAAGAAACTCTAATTAAGAATCAATTTAAGAGTCGGTCTGGGATAACATGGAAGACACAGAAGCAACTGACAGAAACATGTGGGCACAAGAGTGGTCAAACCTCAGATTAGATTTTCTGTTTACTGCACTTTACTTTCACTGCAAAAAAACTTTTGCACAGAAATGGGTATTTTCACTGAATGCCACAGTAGGGAAATATATCTCTAACTCATGACGCGACCCCCCAGGTAACGCAAGTACTGGGCTGGGATTTGGCTGGTGCGGAGAAAAGAAGACACTTCCGCTTAAAAGCCAAAGGAGTGACAGTTGCCAAACGACATTGACAACGCCGTTTCACACTGTTCAAGTCAGAGGATTTAGCTGCCTCGGGAGTGTCTTTAGTACGCTGTCAAACTGCCCAGTCCTCTTTGGTTAGACAGCGAACGTAACACAGAGTCAGGGCCCATGCGGCAAAAGTCCGATCGATTATCATCCCACTTTGTTTCTACGAAGTTACGATGCTAACGTTGAACCTCTAGCTAGCTGCTAACTTGAGAACTTGATAAGAGCATAAAAAGGCGAATAATAGAGGCAAACGTGCCCCCTCCCATTTACCGGTGTCTAAATTAAAAGTATAACGTCGGGAGTAACTGGCGGACACGGTAGCCTGTTACCTCGTTATATGTCCCTGCTCCTATCTCTCAAAAACACAGCTAACGAACTAGCCGGGGTTAGCACAGTTAGCCTGGTTAGCCATTCGGTTAGCAACACAAACTGATCAACAGCAACTTGTGAACATCACAGCGCGAAAGAAGTGCAATTGGAAAAGACAAGCCAGGCACAGAGAACGTTTATCCGCCATCTTTACAAAGAGCTCGTGTATTTTTTTTTAACCCGCAGTGTGTCGGTGTATCTGGGCGAAGGGACGATACGGAAGTTACTTTAGCAAAGTAACATTAGCGAGCTGGGTGCTTACGTTAGCACACAAAACCGTCCACCGGCAGAGCGTTGGGAGTTCAGACTTGCGTGGGTGTACTCCCCAGTCGTGACAGAAAAGTCACACACACTGCTTTTCTGAAGTGTGAAATAATTACCTTAATGATCCTGCGGGGCAGTCCTGCCATCTTGTCTTAAATGCGGGCTTTGAGCTCTCGATGTCTCCCCTCTCCTCTGTCGTTGGCATTGACAGCAAACACACGTCTTCCGGATCCTTTGCGTCCTGACAGAGGACGGAGAGCGGAGAAGTAGCTCGTATGTTTGGGCAGTCCGCGTTTAACACAAATGCCATGTAAATCTGTATTAATATAAAGGTTAGGAAGTGTTACAACGTATTCATCAGCTACCACAGCCCGGTAATTCATCATCAGATGCACTGCTTGAATACTCACTTTGACATTATTAAATGTAATTTAATTTGGTTTGTAGGCCTACAACAAACACTTTGTCAGTCAGAAATTTGTCAAAAAATTTAAATTTACTCAACAAACAATTATATTTCACAATAAATAACCTTCATTAATATAATTTACTAATGAATTATCTTGATTTTGTGACATTGGCACAGAAACAATATGTTTATTTAATCAGTATATTTATTTGAAACCTTTTTTTAACAAATGTGGAACATATATGCTATATATAGACGATATAGATGATTCCCTTTTCAGTGCTTCACTGTTTTTCATTTAAGATGACATGAGCATGGACAAAAAAAAATCAAGACCACCCTCATACTATGCCACAAAAACCTATATATTTTACAAACATGTATAAATTTGTTTTTCCTTAAGTGTGAGAGCAGACTGAAACCTCACACAATTTATCATCATATCATAATAGCATAAACTTTACATTAAAGTACTGATCACAGGTATTTAACATATTCATTATCAAGCATTCTGAAAGGGACAGCAGGAAAAAAAATTTTTCATTGTGATTTAACTGCCAGTACTTATTTTCTACCAATTTTAAGTTATCTGCATAACTTTATTTTAGTATTTCATATCGCAATATTGTTCACTTTAACCATTCTGCTACATCATATCAAACTTAAAGCATGCATTTTTGTCTGTCATACCTTTCCAATGCCTTGTTTATCAGAAACTGCTTCCTTTTAAAGCAAGTGTTTCTCTGAAGATTTAGTGCCCCTCTGCCTATTTCAAGACAACATTGAGCATGAATTAGACATAACACTTCCACTGATAAGTAATGCTCTATGCTGCGGGTGCCTTTTACTTTTTTTGTGCACTCCGGGTTGGAAGTGGAGCTATAGATTGGAGAGAGTTTGGAGCTCCTCCCTGACATATCTGTATGGACAAAAGCTTTGTCCCTTTGGGTGTCAGGCCTATTACGTGGACATTAGCAGTGCAGCAAGCTCTGAAGAATTTGATTTAAGTTCCTTTTCTGACTGAGAGGAAGAAGTACAGCATGCCAATTCTGTCCCAGCCTAATCCAACAGGTAGGTTTAAAATTTTTGTAAGGGGTTAATCTTCTTGCCATGAATTGTGTAGAAACAGAAATGAATTAAAATGTGTGTATGATCTGTTTTGTATTTTGCTCAGCAGGACTTAAGTAAAATTGAAGAGTCTTTGGACACTATAGAGATTGATGAATTTGTCATAACTACGAGTACTTCTCTGATCTAGTTCATAGTATTCATGCTTTACTTTATTTCACTTTACTCTCAAACAAACATGTGTTCTGCTTAATAAGAAAACAGTATGTTGTAGCAACTGGAGATTGTTTTGGAATATTTAAATGTTTCTGAACAGTTATTTCACACAGAAGGTGAGAGTATCTGAGTAGTACTGCTGTCCATTTGCCACTCAGTCATTTTCTAACCCTTACCTTGGGTTTGTCACCAAAGTTTGTCACTAAACATATATCATTATTATTATTATTAGTAGTAGTAGTAGTAGTAGTAGTAGTACTATTGTAAAATATGTCTATTACAGGCAGCAGGGAAAACAATCAGGTGTACAAATTTGAGCCAATTACAACTCATATTTGTTGTCTTTAGAGTTGCAAGGTTTCCACTCATTCAGTCATGTTCATGGAAGCTTTTTGTGTTTTGTTGAATTTATGGTGTATTTCTATACGTGTGTAAACATAAAATATTGTTATGGCTTCTTTAGTAATTTTGTTTAAGACAGATAGGGGGTTTTGCTGCTGAAGGTGAGTGTGTCTAATATGTGTCCAGGTAAAATGGCAGAACTTCAGTAATGTAACCATATCAGATCCCAAAAATGATAAAACCTATCAATAACACACACCAGCTTGCTGCAACTTATACATACATCAAAGTAATAGTTCATTTATATTACACCAACTGCAGTTGTGTCTTTTACCATTCTACCCTGCCCCAACTCTCCGTCCCGTTGAAATTTTCCATTGTGTAACACACACAGGAACAGATGAACCAGCATCTAATCCAGTCCCTGCTCTCAGTGCACAGAGAGAACAGACAGTATCAGCCACATTACAGGGGCTGTTGCTCACACTGTTTGATTTTAGTGAGAAGATATATATTGACAGAACTCAGCCAGACTTCCTTATCAACTCTAAATATTTTACTTAGAGACGTTATGGGTCAAGATCAGTCTGTTACACACGAAGCTACTTTGATGTTGACTGTGGTTGCTGGCCTTTCCACATTTTCAAAAATAATGCTTATCCACTCCCTGGTGGAGAGTTAAATGAGAAGATCATTGATATTCTCATATCTCTCTGGTGAATATGAGGCAACAGTCAGAGGTTGGTTAGCTTAGCTTAGCACAAGGACTGAAAAATGAAACAACTAGCCTAGCTTTGTCCAACAATAACAAAATCCACCCCTCAGAACTTAAAGTGCCTAGAAATTGTGCAGGCCATAGCCCCCAATAACACAGCATATTTTTTACTTCAGTGTACTGTATGTAAATTAGTGAGTTTAAGGGTACCAGTAGGGGGATTGTGTTACTTATGGACATAGCTAAGCTACAGCTGTTGACTGCTGTGTCCAGTCTTTGTGCTAAGCTAAGATAGCCAGCTTTTGGCTGCATTTTCACACAATGATACAGACATGACAATACAAATGATCCTCTCAAGTCACCTTCAGATAGAAAGTAAATAATAGTATTCTCCTTTAATTATCCAGCAACCCCTCAGATTTATCTTGTGAATCCTTTGGGAATCCTGAACTCAGGGTTTTAGAACCACAGGACTACTGTAGATTTATATTTTTATTTTGCATCTCAGATATTCAAAGTCACTAATACTTTCAGTGATTTATGTGTGTAACTGCCATTCCCTTGATTTTCCTTTTCAGCTCATTGGAGCACATACTGCTACCTGGCATGTTTATTCATCATTATCACCAACTCTGGACCAGTTTCCCCCCTTCTTGCCCCTCCAGCGACGACAGGTCTCCGCTCTGCTTTCTCTGCCACACAAACCAACAGCATAGTGGGAGGTAAGCAGAAGGCAGTGACCTTCAACAGGCTCGTGGTTAACATTGGAGGGGATTTCAATCCAGACACCGGTCACTTCCGGTGCCGCGTCCCTGGGGCCTACTATTTCTCCTTCTCAGTGGGGAAGTTTCCAAAGAAAATGCTTTCTGTCATACTGGTGAAGAATGGGGAGGAGGTGCAGGCTATAGCATACGATGACTACCGCAAGAAAGGAAGGAAAGTTCAGAGTCAGAGTGTAATGATCAGTTTGAGGGAAATGGACACAGTGTGGCTGCTTTTACAGCAGAGTCCTCAGTATGCTTTGTACAGCAATGCTGGTCCTTACATCACCTTCTCTGGTTATCTCATCTACCCTGACATCTCTCCAACCAGCTACGTCAGCAACCACCTGTCCCCACCAGCCCTGTCCTACCCAAACTGCCCCCCTCAGGCTGAATCCCAGGTCAGAGGTCAGATGTCAGAGATGCCACGGTCTGCCTTCTCTGTGGCTCGGACATCCACGTTCATGGGTCAGAGTAGCAGGCAGCAAGAAAAGCTACCTCTGACCTTTGATGTGGAGTATGTCAACATTGGGGGGCATTTTAACAAAACCTCTGGCCTGTTCACCTGCCACTTCCCAGGGACCTACTTCTTTGCCTTCACTGTGGGGAAACACCCTCGTAAGGCTGTTTCAGTGAAGCTGATGACTGGGAAAGGCGATGTAAAGGCGATGGTGTTTGATGAGGACACATCGAAGAGACGGGAGATGCAGAGTCAGAGTTTGCTGCTGTCTCTCCGCCAGGGCGACAGTGTTTGGCTGTATAGTCAGCAGGATGAGCGTTATGCTGTCTACAGCAACCAGGGAAGGTACACCACCTTTTCTGGTTTCCTGGTTTATCCTGAAGCAGTACTGCTCACACCTCCAGCCAACCAGGACAGAACTCACTTCTAAATGTCTTTATTTAAATAGCAGAAAATAAATCTGTAGGTTAAAATCTTGAATATATGGTCATTATAGTGTAAATACATGTACTGCTTTGTTTATTTACATTTTATTTCTACTTTATAGTAAATAATGTAATTCCAGGCATAATGTTCGTTGCTAAATTACTCCACAAGATGGTGCTACAAAACTACTATGGACACTAACCTGCATGCCAAATGATAATTTTGGTTCTTTAAGTGCAATTAACTTTAAAGCAAAGACAGAAAATTTATTATATGTGTTTATATATAATATATTATTGATTAATAACATTTTGGTTTTGGTTCGCAAATATATGTACTGTAATTTTAAAAGTCTTACTTTGTGTTTAAAATCGTTTATAAAATTCTTTTTTTACATGTAAAAATAATCATGTGGCACAATTATGTAAATGATGTAAAGTTGATTTACTGTAAAGTTTTAGACAAAAATTGCCTACTGTTAAAGATAGACTTGAGATACATCATCGGTGGTAATTGTAATTGTTATGTTTAATACGGATTTTTTATACTGTAGATATAATATACCTGTATTGATGTTTTGTGTGCATTTGTGGCTAATTCAAATAAATACACTCTAATGAATTAAAAAAGTTACTTTTTCTTGCAAGCCAATCAATACAAAATGTTGCATGAGTACAAGGTAAACTGGGTATTGGTTAAGACTATGTTGACTGCTGACGGCTTAAATGTAAAAATACAACCATGGTCCTTTAACTGAGGTCCATTTGTTCTACCTCACTCAAATGAAATATAAGCCATGGGTTTAATAAGGGTTTTAATAATAATAATAATAATAATTTTGTAGCTGCTGATGCAAGTTATACAATTGGAGAAATTCATCAGGGAAATCCTTAGACATTGATAGTTTAATTAAGTAATTAAGTAAGTAATTTGCACTTATTTTGTTTGAGTTCATTGAGAAAAGGTCTGGGAAGATTAAGAGGAACAAGGATCAGAACTTTCCAGATGTACCAGTTTCCTTTGTGCTGACAAAGATGTATGAAAACAAGCTTAAACACCTAACTTAAACCTTTTGCCTGTTAATGTTGTTATTTATTGAGGCAGAACATAAAACTTTTACAGCACGTACATGTAGCACGTTCGATGTAATCTGAACCTTACACCTCGTAGGAGCACCGTCTTCACTTCGAACAAGTTCCAGTGTTTGTACTTGCCTGACTAATAAAGTCAAGTCAAGATGTTTTAAATGATGTTCACAGTAATGACAAATCTGCATAATCCATATTTTTGAATAGTTTTTTGTCTTTTTTTGTTGAAAACACTGCCATAATTTCAAATGCTTTTCAAAAGTCAGAGTTGGCTGAATCTCAGATAGACAGAAGGATGGCATGAGCCATAAAAAAAATCCATGAGCAGAATAAACACAAACAATACTCTAAACCACTCACCGAGTCAATAATGCCATCAAGGTCAAGCAACATAGAGGCAAACAGCTCATGCCAGGATTTGACTCCAGATCCTGTAGTTAGACCAGGACTTCGTCTTGCAAGTTTGAATGATCCTGTCACTTTCTTCCCTTCTTTCTGTTGTGTCACTGTACGTCCCAGATCTCACAGAGCAGTGGGGTAAACTTGTGGTCGTTCATTCTCCAGGATGTGAGCATCTCTGCATGGTAATGGTTGAGTGTTCTCAGCTCTGTGAGGCGGCCCAGGAGGCGAGCAAAGTACTGCGGCTCCTGCGGACGCTGCAAGGCACACAGTTTCTTCAGCACATCCAGCATGGGCTCCTGAAGTCTCTCAACAGCCTCCTGATCCTTCACATAAGGCCGATCTGTCGAGAAATAAAGTGAACCATCATGATACATTGGTCTTTTAGGAGGATTGTATGTACTGATTTTGGAAAAACAGATCACATACTTTTACATGTACATAGTTTTTTATACCAGGTTACCTGGTGTTAAGATAGTTATAGCTGTGAGGAGAGCCTGTTCCTCCTCTGCCATATGGAGTTCACCGATGCTTTTGTAAAAGTTGAACATGGGTGTTATGAATTCCTCGGATATACCTGCAGAAAAAAGCCCCCAAACACTTGATATTCAGTTTTCAAAAATATAAATGGTGCAATGGTTCAACAAGCTTGCCTAAAAACTCAAAAGCAGCACAGTCGGAAATCCAAGGTTGCCTCTCAGTAATCTATTTAGTCCCTTTTAAATTATTACCTTTCAAAATAAGAGGTGACCTACAGAGTGAAGAGCAGGAAATATAAGAGGACTGGAGAATTTGTCTTACATAAGAGTCTGTACTTTGAGCCAGGACATTAACATCAACATTCCTCCCCAATCTGCGTTATTTTTCACCGATACAGCATAATTACCCACAGCACAGAAACTAAACTCAATCTTACACAGAGGGACAGCAGCGCTAAAGTACATTTTCTGAACAAAAATTGTTGACTTATCATTTAAACAGAACTGTGCACAAAGATAAAATTTCATTCTGTTATCTACACTATAATTCCTTAAAATGTCATGTTGAAATCAATAATGACATACAAAAAGATAGACAGCTGATCTAAAAATATTGTTTAAAAAAAATAAACCTTGCAGATTCCTGTGTACTTGCCTTTTACATTTTGTGTATGCTTTCCCTAAGGTTTTTTTTACATGCTAACTGTGGAAACTAAGACACAACCATCGTCTGACATTCACCAAAGGTTGCTGTGATAAATCAGACAACTGCCTGCATTTACACTTTTGCAAAATGCCTTTAAACTTTAATGCTTCGGGGCTGCAAAAGGAAACAGTTACCAGTTGGCCACATGGACCACTTGAAGCCTCAAACAATAATAACTGCAAAACTCAGAGGGTCAAAGGGGATAGTGATGTGCTGTGTTGTACTTTGTTGAGTATATTGGAAGAACTGGAGAGCATGTAAAAAGGAATAGGAAAAGTAGTCTTAACTCCATTTACAAATAAAGTGTAAAAACCCGAATGATATCCAAATTAACTGAGTTTACTAAGGCAAAGAGAAGAAAGTGAAAAGTGAATTTGAGAGAGAGAGATAAAAGTATTTTCAACAGTAAAATTTGATCTATCTGTGCTGTCCACTATTGTAAAATGAGGGGCTGGATCAGTGTGAGAAGTTCAGTATTCAAAAAGAAGATTCTTCTTTACATCTTTAAATACTATAGTTGCAATGCAGAAGATTACTGATTAAGTGCTCTCTATATGATGAATCATTCATCATTCAAATGTTTCCTATCAGTTTTCCAAACTACCAGTTCAGTGTCACTTTGCTTGGACACATCATCAAGCATTCAAAAATGCCAGCGGGGCTCAGAGGGAGCGAGGTGGACAATAGCACTCTTGATGTTTTGATAAGGAACAATGGTCTCTTCAGACAGCTTTGCTCCCTTATTCTCCCAGACTGGCCTTTAGTGTGAATATCTCCTCTCCCTACCATTCATACCAGCAATGCGCCAAGGGATTCAATGACACACTCACACACTCCTGCCATCACTGCCACCGTCTGTCTAACTGTCCAGCCTGTGTGACATAATGACACCCTGCATACATCTGAATGATTGCTTAAACCAACAGTAAATATTTGATGTGGCATATATGTGCAAACAGAGAAGCGGCCAACAAGTCTATGTGAGAGAATGCCATGGAAAAACTTTCCATGTCAGAAAAAGCCTTGTGTTGTAATAAATTAAACCAAATGCCACGACAGAGCTGGGTTTACTTTGAACATTCTCCTTTACCTGCATGAAGGCCCACACCTGTGCTTGAAACGAGTGAAACTGTACCCGGCGAGGGTGTGTGTACATGTGTAACCAACACCATGCCAGAGATCAACAGGTCAGCACATACTCTCCCAGCTGCATCACACAGGCAGATCAGTTACTAAAGGTGGACCTGACTGGACTTGGTTGCTTGACTCCAGGTGGAACTACAAATGTCATGATACCACAGGCTCTGCCTATTACAACTAGTGGAGCAAAGGACAAGGTCTCTTGAAGGTCATGAAATAGGAGTTAATATACTGTGGTTCCACATTCAAACGTTACAAGTATTACTACATATTGGGGGATGAATATTAACAGGTTCACAGTTACTTACATTATGCAGTACTGTTCAGAGAGACATTTTTAGGTGTATTATGTCGGTTGACTCACCACTCTTGCGTATCCTCTCCTCCAAAACCTCAGAGTGTCCACTGGGCATCTTTCTGCTGAAAACCTGGGCTGAGCGCAGAAACATGGCTTCCACAGCCGAACCTTTCAGCAGAGCGATCTGATCTTCATGATTTAGAGACAGAAAGCCTGCCAAAGGCATAAAAACCAGTCATTACAATCAGCAAGGAACAATGTGGCATCTCTTGCTTTTATTTAAACTATTAGTGTGCGCTATGCCTCTGTTCATGGTCTCTTCATACAAATGCATAAATAAAACAGTAATACCTGGAATATTTTTTGTAAACTCCACCAGAACCTGAACTTGACTAGTTGCCATTTCTGTCAACAGAAGGAAGTTTTCCTCTGCACTGTACTGCTCTTGTAGCTGTGGGGGAAACAACAACAGTAAATAGCACTGAGACAGATCTGATTATCAGAACAGCTCATCTGTGGAGATTTTTCATGACTCAAAATAGATCCTAATAATAATCATTCCAATCGATTTTTTCAAATCAAGTTTGAAGCAAAATTTAATTTAATATACCAGTTTTCTCGCCACATCTTGAGGAATTTGATGTCTGCTATAAGCATCCACGATGGCTTTCATTAGTTCCTGCTGCTCTTTGTTGATTTCAATTTTTTCCTGGGTTCAAAAAGAGAAAACGAAACCACATGTCATGAAACAGGGATACATTTTTTGTCACTGTTTTTTTTTTTTTGACAAAATCAATGAATTTGGAGAAATATATCAGATGAAGTTGGAAAAGCTGCAAACTTCCCAGACAGGTTTGGGAGGCTGATTACCTTTGTCATTTTGGTGGTTGAGGTAACCTGTTTGTTGTCTGCGTTGTCCGCCCCCTCTGTCTCGTCTCCAGGTGACTGTCCCGGGGAGGCCTTGGTGTTCTTCCGTAGCCTTTTAGATTTACACTGGATCTCTGTCAGCAGGCCTGCCAGCAGCATCATTGGTCCAAAAGCAATAGCATACAAGTGCATTATCAATAAAAACGTTAAACATTGTTCTCAATGTTTCATTGATCTTATGTTTTATTGAATTATTCTGTTTAAAGTTATATTTAATGATCTATAAAGTATGTGTAATGGTCCTTTATTATCACTTTTATCACTGAAAATTTTCTGATAATAAGGCATGTGCTGCTTTGCTTCCCTTTCTGTTTTGTAAGTTCAGCAGTTCATTAGCATCTTTCTTTTCACACTGCGACCAAAAGGGTCTAAATTGTTGAGCTCTGGTTGCACTAGCAGGCACAGTCATGAAAGCCTGCCACTGTGCAATATTCATCACAACTTCCCTGCACTATTTATGAGCAACAGGAGTCCAGTCTATCCTCCTACTCTTTTCAACTGACAGCTCTTAATAGTCCCAATAACTAATAATCCTCCAAAGACCTCAGAGCAAGAGCATTTTTCACATTTATGATTTCTTGTCGTCACGTTCCGGCATATGCCTCATATTTGAAAAATGCTGATGACTGCATTACTCAAGAGATAACATCCTTTAACTGACAGATCATTTTTCTTAAATGAAGCTTAAGGTGTCTATTTAACTGCTTCTATTCCTGTAACAGTAACAGAAGATGGGCCTTTTGTTATTGTTATGTGAAATTCAATCCCCCAGTAAAATTCAACAGCCCATGTCAGAATGGAAAATGAGAGTTCACCAGCGCAGCCTTTGACAGCCTCTCTTGATATGACTAAATAGAGAGTACATTGTGTGAATGTGGAGGCTGCAAATCACTTCAAATTGATGCCTGACAGTAAGTGGAAATATGGATACAATTCTTTCATTGCGCATCATATTAATTAATGATTGTTTCAGCATCCTGTCAGCATGAACATGTACCAGAGTCTCAAAACAAGCAGTGACACTCACATTCAGCCAACATGCCCATCTCTTTGCACTTTCTTAGGCGGCACTCCTGGCATTTCCTGCGCATATACATGTCCATCTCACAGTTTCCACCACTCTTGCATTTGTACACAGCTTTCTTTGTTATACTCCTTCTGAAGAAACCTAAACATAATATAAAAAAACAAATAGGCTTTGTCACGTGCAAGTCAAATACATTTTGTGCATTGATATACATATGGACTACATCCACTATATTCTGACACACTACATCACCACAAATTGAAGTTCACATGCTCCAAACACAGTGTTCACACACACAAACACTGTTCTAATAATGTCACACAGAGAGCCCCGTGAATGAATGATGATGCAGACAAGAAGAGTGACACAAAAAAAACACAGAGAGAATAACTCTGGAACAGTTATTAGACATTCTGGCATACAATATTAAGCACTATGACATGCATTAGCGTAACAGAGCTCAGGTTGCTCCTCCATTGTACAGCAGAAAGCTGAGAGGGAACCCAATCTGGCAGCAGTACCAGGTAGACCTGCGCCTATCCTCAGCCAAATGGCAGGACAGGACAGCTGCTGCACTCCTGGCATTGTCCAACCTCTCAGTGTGGAATTACACTCATATCCATTCAGCCGGTGGTTTGGCACGAATCACAGCAAATCATCATGGTCATGAAAACACAGGAAGGAGCTGCTAAAGGCCATGACTTGTCACCGAGTGGGTTGCAAAATGTTTGCTCTTACTGTGATAGTTCCTCATCTATCATTTGTTGTCTTTAAAGATCAAGAAGTTCTGACCTATTCTGACCTGCTCTTCTTTACCAACCGCCCCAGGTTTACTGCTTGCTCGTGGCATGTAGCATTATGCCACAGTGTGCAGCAGCAGTAACAGAAATAGCTAAGAATATTTACCAGGAACATGCATATAATAAGTTATTTGCAGAGTATTTATATTAATTTTAAACATTTTGAATAACAGATGCTCATATATTACTCTTCACCAGCTGCTGTTTGGACTGTAGATAAGAACTTCCTGTCATGGTTGGCCCCTAAAATTCAACAGCTTCAAGGCAGTAACATAATTTTTGCTGTACGGGTCAAAAGTCACTCTACTCACAAGTATGTTACTATATCCAGCAACTGTGCCTGGACATGTGTTTTAAACAACCCAAACCCAACCTGGCTCGAATGAATACGAATATGAATAGGGACACATTTCTTAATTGATATTGATTTCATGAATAGTTGATTAATCGATTATTCAATCAACAGAAAATAAATCTGTCTCTTAATTTTTCATGTAATTTGGGATGCCGATTGACTAACACAAGCAACTTCTACATGTCAGCCTGGACTAAACTGTTTAAAATGTTTCCCCCCGGTCTTCTCCTAACTGATGTTAAAACAATGGCAATAATTAAGAGAGAAAATAAACAACTCTCAAGGCTCCTTTAACATTTACTGCCCTCGTCATTAACGTCCTATATAAAAACAAAGCACAATCTAATCCACAGCAAATGCAAAAGAGACGATAATTTACATGCATCATGCTATGATTTCAAATCTCACCTTTACACCCCTCACAGGTGAGAGCGTTGTAGTGGTATCCGGAGGCCTTGTCTCCACAAACAACACACAGCTCCTCCCCTTTGACCCTTCCAGCTTGCGACATATGGCGGGTCCTCTTGCACACGGTGGGTACCACAGCAGACATCTCCTCCATCTCAGCATCAAAGCTGACCTCCAGGGGCCCTTTCCTCAGTTCATATATCCCCATGTGTGAGTACCATTCATCCCCGTTGTACTGAGGGTGGTAGTTCTGACTGGAGTAGTATGGTGTGGAAGACATGGTGGGCTCCATGGATGGGTACTGCATGCTGGGATAGCTGGTGAAGGGTAAGATATTGGGATCCTGCAGGAGAGGACCGCTTTGATCTGCCAGAATATCTAAGACAAGAAGAGAATGATTAAACAGCATGTTGAGAAGTTGACATACAAATATGCACCCTAATAATAACCTCATCTCATATGTAAAAATTCAATATGCTGAGGAAGATCATGGGATGTGAACATTGAAAAAGCTTAATATAACTTGTACTGGCTTCACACTGGCCAGTTCAGCCATGGCTAATATAGATATTATCATAAGATATTAGTTAGTAAAGTGCAGCTATGATAATCATCATTATGTTTTATTGCTTGTCGGTTCAGTTAGAATCTGTACAACATACACCACCTTCTATCATTAACATTTGATTTGATTTGATAAGAAAAAACTTGATTAGTTTTAATTTAAGTGCTTCCCTGCAGAAGCTTGTTAGACTATGAACTGACTCAGCAGCAGTCAGCAACACACACAGCACATACTATAAACCCATAAATGATTAACAACCTGCTTGCGCAGAGCACACCGTGTCTTTCAGAATCACATGTAACTCCAATCCAAACAAGTTGAAACTTTTGAAACAAGTGCTAGCGTTGTTTCATCATTACTTATTTCCGGGAGTGGGGCAGGTTATTCATGACAGAACATTTCCTTTAAAAACAATAGTGGGGCGGTTGGTCCAGTTTCAAAGACCGGAGAATCAATCCCTCAACTGTGGTGATCTCCTGTCAGGTGTTCAAATCTGTCATTAGAACAAATGGATGCTCTTAAAACAAATACAACAACTGTGAACAATATGTAACACTGACCTCTTGAAGACTTGTTCTGGACCATGGCCATCTCAGTGTGACCAAACACAGACTACTCAGAGACTTTACTCTCTAAACCCGACAGCCCAGCTCTTTAGGTCAGTCCTTCCTCCGTGCCTGACTAAAAAATCATGTTTTCATTCTCTCCTTTAATGGAAATCCTTCCTCTAAAGACATAAGAACAGCAGATGAAGAACCAAACTACTTGGCGCTTGCTTGAGAAATCCAAAGGGGAGCAAAGGTTGCCACGGCTACTCATTAACCACAAAGTTGTATTTCTTTACATCATTGCAAGTAGCTGGCTAATGTGTGAGGGCATTTACAGATCTGGGCGATGGTACCAGTTGACTGCTACTGTTGTGTGGGCTTGAATTTATTGAGCCAGAGATGGCTGTAAATTGTTTATTAGAAGGAATATGTGCAACTATGAGAATTTATGGATGCACATGTGCAGTCTACCTGTTTGTTTGTATATCCTTTGACATTTAAGATCTGACATTTGCACTACGACCACATGGAGCTGATGATTTATGTGTTGTTTATAGCTTTTTATTTATTTTCTCTGCTTGCTTTTTAACTAGTTGTTACTCACTCTCAAGTGCAGCACAGGGTGTGACTACTCCCACACAGTGATGGTGGTGGTGGTGGTCTGGTGAGTAGTCAGCCTGTTGTAGCTGGTAGCTAAATGGTTGCTGTGACAATAACTGCACTGAGGCCAATGACTTATGATGTTCAGATTTTGTTGAAACGGAAAAAGAGGTATTGTTTTAACTCTGCTGTCATGTAGGAGGATGTTTGTGTTGTTGCTGCATTGTCGTGGGGATGACCTTTCCTCTTGCACGACCATGAGGTTGACATTTTCGGTTTTGAGTAAAATATCTTGACAACTATTGGATGGTTTGCCCTGACATTTGGTATGGACATTCATAAACCCCTCAGGGTGAATGATTGAAACTTTGGTGATCCCCCAATTTTCGATCTAGTTCCATAAAATCTTCAGAATTTCAGTTTGTCCGGTACTTTCCATCAGCCTCAGCTGTTCTTAATGTGTGGTGCAAATTAGCAAATGTTAGCATCCTAACTGGGGTTACTAATTTAACGAACATGGTAAACATTAAACCTGCTCAACATCCGTATGTTTATGTTGTCACTCTGAGCATAGTGGTGATGATAGCATTTAGCTTTAGATCACAGTAGTGTGGTACTATGGTTTTGTCTTTCTCTGAGCAAGTTCCTGCCAAGTACACTTACCAAAGAGGTGGGAGCTTTCTGAAATGGTGAAGTCATCGCTGGGTGGGAACTGAAGTGGTCCCACCACATTGATGTCGGAGCCCACCCACTCATTCATTCAGGAGGGTCTTCAGACACCAACGCAGGAAAAACACAGATTGGGCCAGGCCACGGAGTAGTAGTAAGCCTCTGTTTGCTTCTGTAACAAGCACAGAAATAGTGTGATTTGTGGACCATGGTAAAGATGCTCTGAACACCCTCACAGGTCTGCAGGAACCTCTGAAACCTGCACCACAAAGTAATTAAACATCCGCTTGGGTGTCTCTACATCAACACACTTGACAGATTACCTCTCCCACACGGGGATGACATAGTTGGTCGCCGCCTGAAGGGAGGTGGGGGATGAAAATCAGGCCACAACAAGCCCTCCCTAAGAGCAGGTATCTTTACTTCCTACTTCCTGTCAGTACAGTAATTATAAAGCCTGTCCCATTTCATATTCAAGTACACATTACGTCATTAGGACACACTTGATAGGGTGTTTCACAAAATCACTATTGGCATTTTTTTGCATGCACAGCTCATTAGCTAATGGTAAAATGTGAATTTTTGATCTTGAAGATGTCTTGTATATAGGTATATTTTAGCTTGTCCATGGCTTTCCTGGTTTCAAATCCACAATATGGTAACATGTGAAAAGTTACTTTTATAGACCTCACCTGCCACTTTTTCTTTTTAATTAACTCAGTGTAATTTCCCCTGAGATAAAGAAATCAACCCACAAGGATTCAGAAATCTCCAGTCCACACTAACAGCCCACACAACAGCCAAACTCATCTATTACAGAGGCTCACCATGGGCTCATAAGGAGCCACCGGTTCACCGATATGAAATGTGAACCTTCATACTCTCATAGTTCTTACCTTATCCTGGTCAGTTAATGTTGAATCCCTGCGTGGTAACAGTTTTTTCAGTCTTGTTTCTGATATCCACACTTCAGGTTATAGCTCCATCGATAGTAGCTAATGAACATTAAGTTGCTTGTGTCTGGACTCCAGTGAGAGCATGTGTGACCAGTTGAGGTCAGGGAGAAATGGATGGTGGTTATTAATTAAACTGTCCATTCCTGCCCATGCCCCCCGCCCCCCCAAAAAATCACTCTTTATCATAACAAGACAAGAGACTGCCTCATGAATTCTCCAGCAAACCAGGCTCAGAAATCCCACCCGCATACACAAACATCACAGAATGGACATACATCCAGTCCTTAGCATGATGCAAACATCTGGTATGCCTGTCTGAGCAAGCTGACCAAAGGAGCTGCTATCTGTCCAATAGTTTGTATTTTTTTCAATGTTGAATAAAAAACAGAGGATTGTGCTGTGTTCCTTATGTTAAATAAGAAGAATATTTTCATGACTATAGCAAGAAATTTAGGCAATCACGGAAATCCTCTGAAAGCAGATGATGTGGAAATCGTTGCCGTCTGTCCTTGAAATGATCAAAGCCATTTTATCACATCACTGCAATGTGCACAAGTTCACACGAGACATATTTTTATTGGCACTTCAATACATCAGTGTACCTGGCCTGTTGTCTCTGTTCTCATAAGATCAACATACACAGAAAAATTCAAATTCCTAATGTCTTTATAATCCTAAATTTATCCTAAAATATATTTGTTTAATCATTGATGGGTTGTTGCTCCATTCAAAGAGGCCCTTCTGAGTCAACAGACAGTCTCTCTGAAATAAACAGAACCTTTGCCATTGGCTCTTTGTGGACTATGTGGTCTGTGTTTGACAGCATGTGAGGAATGAGCTGGCAGAGATAGGCTCTGGGAAGTGAAAGACATACAGTAGTCAAGGCTCTCACAAGCATTGATGAGGTTAATTTGAAACTCTTTAAATATGTCTGTCCATTTGGTTTAATGAGGACGAGAATAGATTAGGTGTTGATTTGGGCCTGCGTCTTTCCTTTCATCTTGGTGTTTTGTTACTCATTCCAGACAGACCGTGAGTGAGGCACACATGAAATAACTGAAACACACCCCATAGAAGTGACATAATTGGCCACATGCTCTCAAGGACTTATGAGCACTGTCAGGGTGACCAGCAACAAAGTCCGTAACCTTGCAACATTTTTTCAACGTGCGCGACGGAGTAATCATTAGACATTTGATAGATGACCAAATGTACAGAAAGCATTGTTTATGACTGTTAAACGTGTACATGTATATGTGTCAGTACACATATGGGGTAGTCCGGAGAAACAAATTTGACAGCGGCAAGGAATATCCTGTCCAGTAATTATTTTCCGTGGTAAAAATGAAGCAGGCCAAATAGGCGAAGAAAGATAAGACAAAGGATGTTTACCACAGTGTGATGGGAAACAGAGCTGTCTTGGCTGATTATAAAAATGCCTAATTTAAGCACACTAACATAAACAGGCAGTGACAGCTTATTCTGTCACACAATTACAGAAGAAATAGATGGTGCACTGTGCCTTTATGATAGCTTTATATTTATGTTGTAAGTGTGAAAGTAATCCATAGAAGGGGAAACCAAAATAATAAGGACCGAACTTAAGTGAGAAGGGAAAAGTATTTAATTTTCAGCTTGTCTTTCTTTGTGGCTCCAGGGATGGAAATGTTATTCGGCTGGTCCACCACCTTGAGCCAGACTGAAACACGTCAACAACTTTAGTTGCCATTAACATTTAGGCAAACATTCATGGTCACTAGAGGATGAAACCTACCAACTTGGTTGGTTGTCTCAACATTTTTAGACAATGTAGAGTTTATGCAAATCACCCAAAAATGTTTAGACATCTAGTGGCAAATGTTAGAAGTGATAAATGTCACACCTGATAAACAGATGCGTTAGCATGCTAGCATTAGCATTTCACCCCTCAGCCTCATGTCTTGTTTTTCATTACACCACCTGAACAATTTGAAATTTAATGATGAATAATTTTTATATTGTTTAGAACACAAAGTCATATTAAATGTTGAATGTTTATATGGTTCTAGACATCCTTAATACAGATAAAATCAGTTTATTACACTTGTGGTTTGTTCTAGTAAAGTGCAATGAATATTTTCTGAATCAATAAAATAATAATTTACCTTACAAAATTGACTTTCTCTTCCTTAGCAGTTATGATGAATGTGAAACATTACCTTACATTATCTTTTAGGAACAAACCAGGTCTCCATGTTTCAAACACTGAGACAATGCAAAAGGACAAACACCAGAGGAATAAATAGAGTTATACTAAAGGCTTCACAGAATAAGGTCATCACTGAGCTCACCATCCATGTCATCCCATTGTGACAGCTGTTACAATGCTGGAAGAAGTGCCTCAAAAACAGCTGGTGAGCTGAGATGTGCTCAGACAAAGGAAAACGAGTGAAACAGTGACGAGTGCAATCATTCAGCAACAGCAAATACATACAAGCAAAGAAACAATAAGGCTCATAACATTAACACTGTGATCCGCTGTTAAACCCACTGTTACATTCCAAAAGCACGTCTCTTTTCACATTGCATAGCTGACATAAAAAATGTCAAAAACCGTTCACGTGGTTCATAGAAAGCTAAATAAAGTTCAGCCGACATTTGCTTGCACAGACGGTGTACGATCAGCGTAGGTTGAAGGAAAAGTTAAGTCTGGTTTGAAAGCTGATATGTGTTTCTGATGTGTCCTGAACACAGCACTATTTGGTCCATGGAAGTTGATCTGTGTTTACTTTCTACTGTACTAAGCATAGTAGTCCACAGTATATGTCAGTGTAAATTCAATGTATTGTTCAATTTCTGATTTTATCATGTATGATGTTGCTTTCTTTCATATTGTTTTTTCTTTGCTCCAGTGGATTTCTAATAAAAACACTATCTTTGATTTGAGCATTTTGACTTTTTAAATGCTGTGTTTCCATGTAATTTATTTCCCCTGTGGATATAATGGTATATTACATTTGAACTGGTGTATTGTCTTGAGGTACACATGATACAGTTTCACCTGACACCTCTCCAATGTTTCTGACATTTTTACAGATGCGAATTTGAACCTTAATCTTCTTGACTGGAGTTGAGTGATTGGGAAGTCCAAACTCATTGGTACCGGTCCTGGTAGTCCCCGTTACTGTAATGTTCCTCCTCATCTTGCATGGTTACGCCTCTCCTCTTTTTCCAACCCTGTTTTCGACCGGATGAATTGTCTGCTGTTCCATAACTCTTTTTGGGAGCCATCAGGTTCTCGCTGTTGAGCTCTGACTCTTCAGCCAGTTCATCCTCATCAATAATGCCACATTTATCCTCGCTCGTGCTCTCAGGGTTGGCCCAGTCCTGCTGCTCCCCCGAAGCAAAGATAGCATAGAAGATGACCCCTGTGTAATGGACCATGGCCGCAATAACAAAGACATTCTGCCACTCTAGACGAGTCTGTGGGAAGATTAATAGAGTCAACGATTATTCAATGAAGTACCATTGAGATAACACTGTAAATCCTTTGAATCACTCATGACATTACTCAATACATTTTACACTACTATAAATTAACAATAACCATGAATTGGTGCAAGATTACTTCAGCAAATATGATAATATTTTATATATGTACGGGGGAAAACAGTGATGGGCACAGTTTGGTGATGTTTTTATATGCCAATAGGGGTCAGGGAATGACTTTACACACAATAATTAATATCAAGTAAAAGAATATGAGCAGAATATGAGATGAACATCAAATTTAAACAAAAGCATTCAGTCACAGTCAAGGTGAGCATAAACAATTCTGAGCTACTGGTGGAACAACCGATAACATGCTATATGCAGCAGTGTGACAAATCAGCCTGTTATACCTTGTGTTTGGTCAAAGCTCCAACAATCAGGGGGCACACCATTCCTGACAGTGTTCCCACCCCATTAGAAATGCCCATCAGAATGCTGGCATAGCGAGGAGCGATATCCAGATGATTGACATTAAAACCTAATAACAGAGTAATGAGTAGTGAAAAAAGTCTCTTCACATTTGGAATTTTAATGTTTTGTAAAACTGAACATATTTTAGATCCACATGACCACAACAACCTATAAAATATTCAGGAGAAGGGCCTGTGGGGAGGCTTGGCAGGGAAAAGCATGTATACTGCATCACACCCAAAGGAAATGTAGTGCTTTTCATTTTTAGATAAGTATTTAATAATCCAAAAGACAGATTAAGTGGCACAACATAAAAAAGTATAGCTGAAACTTCTTTTGCATTTGAATGTTTTCCAATGACTCAAGTTTCAAATGAAACCCTCATTATTATGGTTTAGCATATAGTCAAATTAAATTAAATAAGTCTTAAATTTCAGATGAAACACAGATTTATTTAGTTTTTGGTGCAAAAGTGCTAATACCTGAGATAGCAAATCCACTAAAGCCCACAGCCAGAACTAGGAAGGAGATGGCGACCCCTCGAGTGTGAGAAAACCCGACCACCAGCAGCAGAGTAGCCTCCATACCGAAACCTGTAAATATAAAGGACCAGTCAAAAGAGTACAATATTTAAGTAGACAGTGGACATTATACGACCATACAATCAGGGAGTCAGTCTCTTAGTCCATATTAAGAATGCTAAAATGTGTTGCTTTCAATTTACTGACGTACCTCCACAGTTCATGAGTTTCCGCACATTTGTGGTAGACATGATTTTATTACTGCGTAGGAAGTCAGCCAACTGTCCCCCAATCGGGACTACAATTGTCATCACCATGTGGGGGACAGCAGACAGGATGCCTACCTGTGGGGACATCACACATTAAGGAAACAACAAAGACAAATGAGTTCTGTTGGGAACAACCTGTCTTTACAGATATCTCTCATTGTCAGTTGAATTGCAGTGACACTGTGAGGCCAACCTTGCTGATGGGGAAGCCAAAGACCTCCTCAAAATAGGCCGGCTGGCTGATGAGGAGCAGGTAGAAAGTCCAACTGCGGCAAAAGTTGGCCACGATGATGGCATAGACAGGCATGGAGGTGAAGAAACGACGCCACGGAGTCTTGAATTTCTGTGTTTTGGAGATAGCAATCAATGTATTCTGTTCATGCGGTGTGTGTTTGTGTGTCAGCACTGCAGTGAAATTATTAAAAAAGACAACTCTCATATACTGAAGTACATACACGCACCTCAGTTACACTGATTTGGTGGATTGTTTCACCGATGGTCGACTCAATGTACAACCTTTCCTCATCAGTGATCGTGGGGTGTTCAGCAGGACTTCCATATGCCAGCAGGAGCCACAGGACATACCATACGATCCCAAAAACACCTTTTTCATGAAAGGACAGCCCCCAGACAAGTGAATGAATTCCATACATGTACACTTATTCATCTTTATCTATATCTTTATCTTTATCTTTGTCGTGAAGACTTTAAGTGTCACAGAGCAGCTTGAGGGCAGGCCGGACTAATTAAAAGAAGCTCAGACCTTCTCTGGACCACAAGAATTTTCATTATTAAAATGAAATGAGCAAGGTATGAGTCACAGAGCCCAGACAGGAAAATGCTAATTTACATCAATAAATCATGAGATGATATCGCAGCCGAGCTAAAGTCGATTTTTATTAAAACACATTGGGCAAGGTATGAATTTTATGTATGTGTTAATCAATTTAATCAAACTCCAAAGCAATTCAGATAACGCTAATTGTGCAAAGCATACGAAGTATCACTGCCACGGAGCAAGTAACTAAAGTGACATCTGGGGTATTTAATGACTGAACACCTGATGAACATCCTGTTTGGCTCACTGTACATCTAGTGAAATGTAAGGTATATAATTTGTAACTCAGGGATTTATTAATAGCTTGCTTTGCAGATCTCTAACAAACAATCCCCCAGTTCCTCTGGCTGGTGTTTATCCTTTCTGTTTGATGATAATGTTGGTACTCATTAAACAAATACTTGTTCTCAAGTCTGCAGTTGTGCATATTAATAAGGCATTAATGAATACATCATTGTCCAGATTTTCTACAGGGTTTTCCTGAAGGTAAGTGACAGTTCATTAATTCATAACCTGGCACCTCAAAGTTTGTTCTTGTTAATATCTTACAACTTACTCATAATACAACATGACTTATTAAACATTTTTAAAAAGTCATTAGTTAAGACTTATGAACTGTTTACAAAGGCAGATTTACAAGAAAGTCCTACCAAATGAATTTACCAGATTGTCCCTTTTTTAAATGATAAGAACTAACTGTGAGGTGAACTAACCTCAGCACTAACATTACTGGCCCAACACACACATCTCTATTACTGCTTAATACTAAGCACATACTCAAAAGGGCACTTATCTTTACATTCATCACACATGTCCTTTTTGAATTCTTCAGATAATGCCTTTCATTTTTATTGAATCTCTACATGAAATTAATTTGAACTTTTATGCTGTTTTATGTGTGTGAATGAAGACTGATCTTATGTTTGCGATGTTCATTTAAAAAGCAGTCTTACCATAGATATAAAAGACAGAAGACCAGCCAACGTACTGGACGAGAATTCCAGCTAAAGGCATGGCGATCACTGCCCCTGCATAGGACCCTGGGAACAAAGGATGACAGATTTCAATGGCAAGATGTTGGCTAGGATCTCAGTGATAATTAGTTAAAAATGTGTAAAACATTCAGAAAAAATGGTCACAATGAAAATATGTTATCATTTTAGAAGGATTTATTTTCACAAGTTGGCATATTATAACACCTGAAATGAAACTTTCATTACAGTTAGCATAGAGATATAGTGCCCTCAACTGAACAAAAACATGGGCAGTGCATAGTGAAAAAGTATCTTAATAAAAATTTATTTTAAAAAAACACATTAGTTTACTTGAGAAAATGTCAAAATGAATCATTGGCACTGCCTTGACAGAAAGTGAGTTTTAATGTGTTTTCTATTATCTGATAGATTCATAAACACTGTGGTTTTGAATAGAGCAGGGAGTACAAGAGCGCTTTTGGACATTAAGCAATGTGAGACTTCATTTAGCTGAATAGATGGAGAAGCTCCTTCAGATTAGACAGGTGAGCCGTGTTCATTTACAGACAATGTCAAGAGGGTTTTGATGCATGGGTTGTCATGGTACCAGCTGAAAGTGCATGATGGTTATTTTAATTTCAGGAGGGGCAGTGGTGGGCTACATCTGCAAAACAAAATAAGCTCTTTCACATCCATTTACTGACCAGCCCCACTCCAACTTATAAGGTGGTGTAAACTAAACAAATAGGTTTTCTCAGACAAAAAGATTGTTGCAGTCAGTTTGGGAGGGTTCGTGGAGCATTTCAACAGGAGGAAACAGAGGCATCGCTCACCACAGAATGAAGTGGTGGCCAGCCGACTCCGTTCAAGAGGTGGTGCCCATTTGGACCACATCCCATGACATGCTGGGTATGTGACACCCTAGTACGGATATGGGGAGAAAGATGTCAAAGGTCAAAGTTTGACTTGAAAGGAAACCTGGGATTCATCTGACAAAGTGGCAAAGTGATAAAGTTTTCAATAGTTGGACATTTTGGGTCATATTTGCTTTTTTGACGATGTTAGATGAGGAAACTGATACCTGTCTCATACTTTTCTTTTCTTTTCACTTCTGATGATTAAAGAAGTGAGAGATATGTTAATTGATGAGCTCTAGGATGTTGCTAAGCAAATTTTGGGATCTCTAAACATAGCCCAGCTAAACTAAGCTAAACTAAGGTAAGATAAACTAAACAGCAACTGGCAATAGCTTGATATTTATCATACACACCTGAGAGTGGTATCAATCCTCTTATCTATTTCTCAGCACAAAAACAAATAGGCACATATTCCAAAATGTTACACCAATTTGCTTCCAACATTTATTTTTCTTACCTCCACTAAGCCCTGCAGGATGCGAACAAACATGACGCAGCCATAGTGGACCCTTGCCGCTGATGGGATGAACATATTCAGCACCGATGTCAGGAAAATGGCAGCCCCGAACACCCTGTAGGAAAACTGCATTGTCATCATTTGGTGAAAATAGAAGAAGTGGTAACATCAATGCCTGTGTTGAACAATACATATAAAGTTTTAGATTTAAAGGAATAGTTTTACATAATGGGAAATATATTTATTCAATAAAGCCAGCAGGCAGTTGTTTTTTGTATGAGAAAAACGTGAATTAGTGAACTTTAACAGTCGGATGGACTTGTAGGTATTCTGTTACCTTTGGACAGCCTTCTGGTCATTATGCTAAGTGAGCGGGCTAATGGCTTGCTGGTTTCAGCTACATATTTACCCTGCAGACATAGATAGAGTGTTATCTATCTCACGTAACTTTGCCAGAAAGTAATTAAGCAAGAGATTAAGAAAGTAATTAATTTTTCCCAGGACCTTGAACTATTTCTTTAAAAACCTTTCCTTGATGTAATTTCATGTTAGAAATGGGGAAAACAGAAAGAGTGTTGAGTTGGCATGAATGTTCATAAATCACTACATTAATATTCATAAGAATTTCATGAACTGCCATCACACTGGGTTGCACATATTGTATAAAATACATGAATTTGAAAGTTGAGCTGACTGTCATGAAAAATGTTAACTAATTTGTGTCCATGTGCACAATATTAAATTTCATGACCATTTCACAAAATGCCCTGAGACTTGGAATCAGTTTATATTAACTGATAATGTAATCTCTTTTAGTAGGTCAGGTGAACATGCATGAAGGGCAAATGTATCAATGAAGATGACATACAATGGGATGTTGTTAAGAAATTAGATTCCTCCAATATTGCTTTCGTGCCTAGCCTGATATATATTGTGATGTTATTCAGAGCTGTCTTTCAAAGGTAAAAACACAACAAACACAGGCTACCCAGTGTCTGAAAGCTTCTGTCGATGTCTAATATTGGTAGGCTGTATATCAGTATATCTCCAAATATCTGACGGTCAGGGCATCTCAGTCAGCCGTATAATGAGACAGATCTCACGCCTTTTTTTGTTTTTTGTGGACAGAGATAAAGAAATCCCTTTCAATCCACAAGTTTATCCTTCATCACCACAGTGCCACTTAGCTCCCTTCTCTTTTCTCCTTCACCTCATCCCCCCTTCCTTCTCTTTTTCCAAAACAGTGTGTAAGTGACACTTGTAATATTCCAGTGGCTGGTGTTCAGAAAGAAATCAGAGGCAGGATCTTTCATTATTAACTCTGTCAATGGCGTGTCCTCTTTTCCTGTGAAGCTTTTATTACAGGACTGCTATCTGCTCCATCTGCACTGCTCACCACACCATACGGCTTTAACCCTTTAATTGCACAGGCTGAGAAGGTGCTCCCCACAAACCTTCATCTGTTTTAAGTCTGTCCTTAGATCATTTCTTAACATAAAGTGTGTGGTCAGGACTGCAGTGACCATGACTTAGTCTCATCTCTCTCTGCACACCTCATGTGTAACATTTAACATTTTCTGTCTCGTTATCAACAGCATCAGTTTTCTCTGCACTGTGTCTGAAGCTGCGACCAACAATTGTTTTCAGCACTGATTAAATCCTTTGGTCGTAAAACAGAGACCACAGCGTTACAGTGAAACTATGAACAGCCCCGAGGTCATTAAGAGCATGTGACCTGTTAGCAGAGAGCTTGTTGGAAATGAAACCACCAGGGATTTGAGTGACAATGTAGCCCCAGAAGAAGGAGCCATGGATCAGCCCCACCGTCTCTGGGTCCCAGTTAAACTCAGCTTTCTGCAAAGGGAGAAAAAGAGCATTCAGAGGAAAATAAGGGATTTTAAGAATAAAACTGTGACTCTTAGCACACTTATTCTATTAAAGATGCAAGGGTGAACTCATAAACAATAAAATGCACTGTTGTTGAACTCAATACACAAAGAGCTTTTGCCATTACACCTGTATAGTCTGTTACTGCCACTTCCTTATGGACTCACAGTTACAACAAGTGTATTCTTCCTGCAAGTATCTTAGTGCATCCCCAAAAGAGTTATAATGGGTAACCTACAATTTAGTCTGTTCCTGTAGGGCCAGACTATCTTCTGTGGGTGTATCAAGCAACAAGAAAAGAAACACATGATACAAAGTTCTGAAGAGTCAATAAGCCAGGGCTCATGTTCAATAGCTCCAGCTACCTGAAGCACTGGAGTCCCATTGATATAGACAGTGTTGTTGTTCACCATCTCCACAATGGCCACGCCAAGATTGCAACGAATGCCAAAGGAGATGCAGAAGCCCAGTCCACTGAGGATGGCGATGATGTAGCGTTTTGGGAGGCCGCCACAGCTACAGTCCAGCAGTGGGGCAGGACGTGGCGCTGATGCCACCGGACGCCCATCCTCCGTCAGTTCAATGCTGTCCTCCTCTTCTACATTGCTACCATCTATTTTCCTTAAGAGCAAATAGAAGGAAAAGCAGCAGTTCAATCTGAAGTAAAAATATTTATCCAAAATGTTCTGCAAAATTTCTGTCTCCTACATTTCCTAAATTTTAAGCCGGATTTGGCTGCAGGACACACAAGTACATACAGAGTGTGGTTTTGTGCTGAATTCAAACAATAATGTCTTATCCTCTCACTTTTGTTTATCATGACATGAAAATGTGGCAACAGAACTTCACAGTAACACAAGCCTCTGCACTGTCTTGCAGAGAGCAGGAGGTGAGGCCAAGACACGCAACTAAAGAGGACTGCAGAGCTGCTATTATCAAGTTGCATTCAGTTGGATCCACTCTCTACATTGTTCCAAAACCCAGAGTCCGTCTCCTTTTCTGTCTTCCTGCTTTCATATGCAAGACATGTATCAACAAGAAACTGGGATCAGATGTTCTCAACAAGCATGCAAATCTTTTCATGTTTAACCTCAGCATTTGAACAAGTGCTATGTCTTTACTGTGGTGACATCTGGTTTGTCGTGTCTTACTATGTGTTGTGGAATAATACACTGTTCTCGGGAGGAAAAGGGATTCGCATTTCGTTTTTCCTCAGATAAAAATGCAATGAGTCACAAATATGGTCTGTCTGATCGTAGACTTAAGCACAAGTCTTAAAAGTCAGAACATCAGCTATGTGATGGTGCAGCGACAGACAACCAACCTGGATATCAAAAACAGGGACCTGACTTTGGACACTATTAAACCTAACCTGTTTCCTCTTTCTTTAAAAGAACAATGCAGAAGATGTCGCTTGTCAAGCAGCCCATAGACAGCTGCATCAAATACTGGGTAAGGGAAAAAATGTTTCAGACATCATAAACATTACTGTTCATTCAAATAATGTAGAATGTAGAAAGATGGATAGAACTGTAATCAAGCAAAGAATAGTAATTATTAATTTCTAAAATCACATAAGACACCAATTTTTAAAAAGACAGCAAAGCAGGATTAAAAGCAACTGTCTGCTCAATAACTTCTTAACTTAACATTAAAAAATGTTGTTCATTGTCACATTTATTTATTGGCTGAAACATATGGAAAAAAATGTGCAGCTATCCAAGAGATTTTTCTTTTCTTGGATTAGATGAGATCACATTGTTTCAGATGATGCCATTAACTTGGATTAATGGATTATTTAATACTGTCTAATGTTGTGACTCAGTAAAAATCACTTTTATATTTATTAATGTATATTAAGTAACAACAAAGTCTAAAAGTGTTTTCCATGTTCCACTTGTTTATAATGGGAGTACCTACATTCCTATTATAAATTTTTTTAAAAAGTAGACACACATTGATACATGAACAAAACTCATTCTCCAGGAAATTGCCTACTTAGTGCTTTATCTCTAATGTATGGAGGCTGCCACCACCACCACCACACACACAAACACTTCCTTCAGTGAAATATGTATCAGATATGAAATATGTATTAATGTCTTAAAATAAAATCTGCGATTACATCACTGGCACTGCCTGGCAAGCTCAAGAATCAAATATTTATTTATCGTCAGGATCTCTGAGAGCACGCTGGGCTTAATGTGCTCGCTTCCAGGCTCTCCATCCACCCCTCTCAGTCATAACATCTTGTTTAAGGAAAATTCCCCATTGTGGAAGCAATATATAGACAATGAGTGAAAACATGCTTATCATATCCAGTCCAACAATATCTCTGGCGTGTGGATCACACATCCTGCACCCTCCATACAAACTCGCTCACCTTTGCAGTTTTCCTAGAGAGTCACCCACAGTGTTCTTCACTTCCTCTTTACCAGGTTTGAGCACCTGCTCCTTCAAACCTGCCAACCCACCAAAAGGCATTTTTCTTTTCTTGATTTTCCCTCCACCTTTATTTCAAGGGAGTGTCTTGATAACTCGCTCGCTCACTTTGTTCTGAAAAAGGGGGAAAATTCACTAGAAGCTGTTCATCATCCTCCCTGAGTTTGTGGCACCAGTGGTTGGCTCCACCTTTCAGTGGTGCCCAGGGTCCCTCAGAAGAAACAAGGGCTTTCTTCACAGCTTTTCAGAGATGATTCAGAGAAGAGCTGGAGGGAGGATGATGCTGAAGAATTCCTCCTTCCAAAGCACCATTCGTCAGAGCCTCTAGAACTTGTTTAATCTCCAAAAGAGCCATTCAAGACAAATAAGTAAGGAAGACAGCAAATAAAAGTGTAGGATCCAGGGTTCAGTCTTGAGGCATCGTGAGACCTCTGTCTGTAGCTGACGTGAATGAGCTGCTCGGATCTCCTCTCCATCTCACAACTCATCCATTCCTGTTGAGGAGGGGCAGGTGTAGCCTGTTTTCCAAAACCCAGCCCCTTTCCTTACGCATCATCACCTTCATCATCGCCGTGATCATCATCTCCCTAGCACCACCCCTTCACCTAGTGTGGTTCATCTGATAGCAGCAACAATTAAATATGCATGATCTTGACAAGTTGCATTGAGGAGAGACAGGAGTAGCTGGACTGCTGTGGTCTAATACATGAGCAGGTGAAACCTAAGACAGAGCCAGTTTGAGGTCTACAGTCAGCCGGCTTTTCACATTTTCTACATGTATGAAGAAGTGACAGAAATTATAAGTGCTGTCGCAGAGTTAGACAGCTCGTGGACCTAGAATTAATACCACACTGCTGACCACTGCACTCTAATGGGAGTTTCTCTGGAATTCGTATTTCGCCAGCAGAAGGGGAGTTTTCCTGAGTGCATGTCCTATTTTGTAGATCATTAAATATAGTGCATTTTTAAGTATAGAAATTGACATTTTTTAAATTTAAACAGTAGACGGGGTGTGGGCCTGAGACCTCAGGGTCTGTTTCAGTGATGAGCTGTTGCAGAGTGGGAGTTTGCCCGTGTGGGTGTACTACGGCTTCTTTCCACTCCACCAAAGGCATGCAGGTTAGGTTGACTGGTGACTCTGAATTGCATGTAGGTGTTACGGTGACTGTTTGTCACTATGTGTCAACCCTGTGATTATACAGTGACCGGTCCAGGGTGTACCCCTCCCTCACCCATTGTCAGCTGGGATTGGCTCCAGCTACAGCTCCAGTGCCCCCACCCCTCTGTGACCCTGAAGGGAAAAGGAGTATAGCAAATGTAGGGCCCTATGAAATCTGTTTTAATTTTTGAAAATGGACCTTTTTAAAGTCAGTTTCTACTTATTTTTAATTTTCTGGAATTCTTTGTTTTACAATCTCACCACATTTTGTCACCAAAGAGTGTCTTATCCACTTAAATTCCAATAACTCAATAGGAAAAATTCTATCTGTGTTTCTACATCACATGAATCATAGGGCACTATAAATGCATGGATGGATGGATGTTGCAGAGTGGTGCCAGGACTCCAGCTGTTAATATGCTCCACAAATAAACTGAGAGCTTGGTTTTTACAAACACACCAACTAACACATGTGTCACGGGCATTTACAACAGGCTCATTCGATTCAACCTAACCAGAAACAGCAAATCGAGAAAAGTGACTACAAACTCATGTCGCAACAGCAAGACTCATTTGTAGTTCATCTAATTATCTCTTCTACAAAGAAGACCAAATGAGAGGACGAAGATGAATTCCTCTCCACCTTTCAGATGAACTCTGGATTTACTTCAGGAAAAAACATTGACCAATAAACCCCCTTTCCTTCCATACCTCAAGGTGGGGGCCCAATCGAGGACCACGAACTCTTATCATAAATCACCCATCATCCCAATCTGGACTGGCAATTCATGTATAAATGCTCGTTAAAATAAATATGCAAGCACTTTGTAATTCAGTTATTTGCTCAGGAAGAAATATGGCGTAATATAGTCCAAATCCCAAATTTGATTATTTCAAGTTTAAGGTAAATATCTATCACAGAGCCATACTGCCACCTAGCGAATACATGTGACTCAACACACGTTTTGTGTAATATCATTGTACTAATAGTAATGTAAGTCTGGTATTCATGTATTACTAGATTTACAGATTGCTATTTTTGTTCATGAGTGTTGGTTTTTTATGCTAAAAGTTGACACACAAACCCACACCCATAATTTAAATCCTATGAATGAAAGGAGTTACCTCTCATGGCTTAACTCTGTCTGTAAAATGCTTTATGCCCTGTTTAAAAGGCCATTCTAGGGATGGACATTGGAAATTAGCATTAGCTATTAATACTGCAAGTGTACCCAGCTCCAGAACTAGGGGCATCTGAGCTGGCAACATTTGTATTTGTGACTCAGTGGAGAGAGAACCAAAAGTTAGCATGATAAGTAATAATAAAATTAATAAAATAATAATGAAAGAAAAAATAATGAACTGAAAAATAACTTCACATATATGTGACCCCAAAATTGGCTTAGCACAAAATACTAAAATGTATCAAAATTAAATAACTCATAACTCATAACTCAAATAAATATTACATACGCTTTTCCCTGATTACCATATTAGGCTAACATGTACAGTCTTGCTAATGCTAAACAATAATCATCAAAACCTAACATTACAGACACACAACCTTGATGTTACTCTCCCTCTCTGGACTACAGAGCAAGGCAAACAAAATGGCCAGTTGGCGAGTCGCCGGCAAAAATGAACTGAAATTATGAATACCGCGTCTCATTGCATGTTGCTAGCTAAACTCTTAACAATGTTAACAACACATTTACTCATGTTACCAACTGCTAATGTAAGTTACTCAGGCTCACAAAGCTGTGTAAACTGAAATTTGTGTATAGCCAACTCTACTACACCATGTGTATACACACACACACACACACACACACACACACACATATATATATATACACACACACACCAAGTTTCATGTTAATCACATCCTATTTTTGAGATATGGGGAGAAAAATGTTTTTAAAAATTGGCACTAATATTCTGGGGAAAAAAACACCAATTAACCTGCTGGCCTTGGGTGTATCTTCATATTTTTGCTGGGCGTTGCTTTACAAGTCATTAAAATAAAAAAATAATTGGTGAAGTAGGCAATGTGGCAAAATGTCAAAAGCCACTTTTGGCTCACTGTTCAACTGATTTGAATGCAATTTGAAATGATTAATAAAGACCCCCTAGACTGCAGCATTCCAGACGTTTGCCCCCATTCAGTGCTTGTAAAAAATTAGGCCTGTAGGATTAATTATTGACTTTTAATAATTTCCTGAAGTTTGGGAAGCAAAATATACTCTTTTGTCATAAGCCATACCAACTTTTATCTATCGTTACCAAAACATGCACTCAGCACCATTGGTGCTGGGCCCCACGTTGCTTTGCAACCAAAGCTGAACGTTTCTCAAAAACTCAAATTTCACCCAAACGGGCTCTTATCATGTGCACATCTCAACAGATCATTAAAACGGTCCTATGAATAGCATTTATGGGGGGAAAATGCTCCTGGCATGTCGTAGCCTACACGTGTGTTGGATGTGATATTTTCTTGAGTGCCCTGAGATGGTCTCAAATTTTTCGTGCATTTACGGTGATACAACTAAAAATGTGATATTGTGCCCTTCCTCGCGACGGTGAAAGATCCCGCATCCGGATCACTCCCAAAATTAAAGTTAGACCAAGAGACCTCTGAAAATAAATCTATAACGTTTCACGTGATGCTGCTAACAGACAGACAGACTGGGCCAAAACATAACCCCCTTGGATGAGGTAGGCTTATTTAGCTTTTTTTATTTATGTGAGATGATGGGAAATTGGGCTTTCCTCGGTCGCTTGGGCCGAGAGAATATTTCCGACAGACGAGAAGGGAGCGCGGGAGCGGTGAAGCTGCAGCGATGGGCCGGCAGGAGGAGACTGTGTCCTGCCTTCCGCGTATCCCCCAGTTCTTCACAATGTCTCAATTTCGCCGCATGCTGTTGCCGCTGTGCTTGTTTCTGCGTCCTCTGCCTCTGACTTCCATCATCTGAAAAAAAAACAAAGCAAGGATTAACAGTTCGCTTGCGTCCCAACTATCTCCCTACCTGCCCCGTTAGCAGCAATATCTCGGAGCAGTCGACCTCCTCATCCATGCATTGGAGTCCTGGGCCCCAGCGCACCGGCCCCGGCTCGAGCCATGTCGGGCAGGAAAGCGTCGGCTGGTGGCGGTGACAGAGCGGGAGCAGATCAACCGGCAGGTAGGCGAAACCTCGGAAAAGTTTAGGTGTTATCACTGAGTGATCCGGCGTATGTGCGATGTCGGGATTTGCTACGAAGGAAAGAAGTGTGGCGGTGTCTTTTGGGCTGTTTTTCTCCGGTTGTCCGTAACTTTGCTCCCTGCCAAAACTAGGTCAGTAGATCAGTAGAGCAAACTCGCCATCAACGGCGTTTATGAAACATTGCACGACACGGTTTGTTATGTCGCCAGTGTATTGTGCAGAAAATGTCTTTATTTGGACTTGTCACGAGTAATACCGTTGTTGGATTTAAAAACATATGTAAGATCTGTTGGCTAATGTTAACGCGAGCGACTATACCGCACAAATGTTAGCTTAGCAAGGGTAGCATGGCCTGTTTACCGGGGGCAACTTTCTCAAAAAGGGCCATTTCTGTCGGAGGGGGTTCTGCGACCCATGATCATTTCGCACTGTGCACGATCCTGGTGATTTTTGACAGTCGCTGGTTTCTGAAAGAACCGGTGTCACGCCGTGTCAAACAAGCATTCGTGTTTGCCGCTGCGAAGGCCTACGACGGTCGCTCCCCCCTCAGCGGCTGAACCAGCTCAACGGTTTATCTGACGTTAGCTAGGACGGGGAGCAGCGCTGTAAGTTAGCTGAACCGTTTTCATCTCCCGCTGCCAAGTCCCCCAGCCGCGCACACGTTGGAAACAGTTGCGTTGTTTATAATTTAGCTGTTGGGATGAAACCACGACAGACCTGCACCGCAGAATCTCTCTGTGTGTGATTTCACCACCCTTTTTTAAAAAAAAAATTGTGGTTCAACATGTGTCATATACAGCCGGCAACATTTGAAGACCGCTCATCGCATCGACATGAAGAAACGTCAGACTCGGCGGCCACAACGCTCAAACTTAGCAAAACTACGGGTTTAGGCTTTAGGGTTAGGTTTTCAGGAGGCCACCTCTTTTAAAAAGTTTAGGGTAAATGTAAGTAGACCTATGGCAGTGGTATCGGGTATGTATTAGACAGATCTGTCAAGATATTCCTGTGAATAAAGAGGTTATGTATTCTGCAATGATATGACAGGGCCTTTTACTTGTGTGGTCTCAGTGGTGTTGCCTGAAATGTAGGTCAATGAGCAAGATCATTCATTTCAGTTATCGCTCGATTTCCTTAAATATAATGGATTTAGAAATAGAGTTTAGCACTGACCCCAAAAAACACTAAATACTCAAATGTATCAAAATGAAATAACTCATATCACACATGTGCTTTTCCCAGGATTACCTTATTGGGTTAACATAACACTAATCATCAAAACCTAACATCATAGACACACAACCTTCATGTTACTCTCCCTCACATGCGTTCATGAACTGCAGAGCAAGGCAAACTTAATTTTGTGACGTTAATTTGTTACAAGAAATATGAAGATGCCTGAGATATTTGACAAAATGTCTCTGCACGCTACATGTTTCTGTCACAGGTAAAGGCTCCATTAACAGTCAAAATGCTGTTACCAATCATATGACATCCGCACACGTCTTATTCCATGACATGAAAAGGATCCCACCCCTGCCGGACACTAAGCTGCACTCATCTTTAATCGGCTGATTAAAATCAGCTCTTCTGTGTATTGGTTGGCCTCAGTGTTACACATCAGACCCAACTGTGTCACGAAACTGGTTGATAATGAAAGACCAGACTAGTTTGTTTGACAGCGACAATTATTGAGCATTTATTTTTGGCACACACCCATCAGAGTTATTTTTGTATGAGGCAGCGCTTTAGAGATTAGTTGGTTAACTGGTTAGTTAATCATCAGACAAGGAAGTGGAAACCGTTTTCATAGAATTTTCATTTTAGTAATTCTTCGATTATTATTAATTTAATGATGGGCTAATCTGTCTTAATTTTGACTATTTGATAAATAGTTTGGTTTCTAAAATGTCTGGAGCATATTTCAGTGTTTTGTTAATGAATAGAAGAGGGGAAAAAAGCTTGGAACCTGTAAGTGAACATGTTGTTCCCAAAAGTCACTTGCACCATCAGACAGATCGCGAATGCTGTTGATTCATTGAAACAACCTTTCTTTGAACTGTTTTTTTTTCCTGAGTCAAGTATTCTAGTTACCTCTTCTCTTCATCCCTGCTCAAATACGACTTTGTCGGCCAACAATACATTAATTGGCATTGAATCAGTGCGCAATACCTGTGTGTCACGGTAGAATAAATGGCTGACGCGTGGGCATGTTTAACGTCCTGAACGGGGAGCATTGGTCGGACAGGGCAGCTCATGACCTAGTTTGACAAACCTTGTACATCTGTGGTCCTCATTGTGTTGCACATGCGTTTGTGGCACAAATATAAGCGCCCCTGCAGTCACATTTTGGTGGCTGCTGTGGCAAAAGTGCTGAAAATATAAGTTTGAGCTGCAGCTGCACTCAGTTGAACTGGTTGTGGGGTTATTTAAGAGCGGCAGATGCTCTTCCGAGGATCGAGCGAATGAGCAAAGGTCATGGACACGTGAGCCAGTCCGAGGGATTGTGGGAGCTGGCGGGGGATGTCTGTTTGTGGGATCGTGATTCAGGTTATCACTGATCTTCTATGTGGAGGCTTTCCACGGCAGCTTGACGCCGTGCCACAACAAAATGTAGGCGGCGGGGGCAAAGTAATGTGTATGTATTCAGGCTGACTGCTTCTCCGATGTGAAGTTTTGGTGCTTTGCTCTGCTTGTGTAACCATTTTTTAATTTCATTTCCCGATCTTGTTTGTGCGAGCCAAAGGCACATATGACGCAAAGGAGGTTTTGAAAGCATTCATACGGACAGTCGCTTTCTGAGACAAAATGTGGGAACATCTCTGTCCCTTGGGTTTTCCTCTGTTTTAAAGCCATAACATTTATAAAATCACATTTCTGACTGTTGGCTGGCCCAAATGAGCAAATTGGAGAGGTCACCTCCGGGGCAGGGAAATTGTGACGAGATTATTTCACCGTTTCATGGATTTATCGATTAATTTAATAGTTGAAATCCATAACTTGGCCAATAATGAAATACATTTTTGGTAGCAGCTGGAATCAAATTTGGAACGAACACTTTCTGAAATGTGTGAGACCCAAAAATCGCCCGTTGAACAGCGAAACCTGCAACTCAAACGGGAGCGGAGGTTCCCAGGCGTCCAATCAAAGTCGCTACACCAGAACAACCGGTTGTGAGGCTTGGTGACGGGCTGTGTAAGGTGTTGGGAATCTGAACCAAGGGCGCTTGTAGTCGACAGTAGTCAGAAACAGGGAGGATTGCTCCGTATTATATATGCACCACCCCAACAATTGACCTGGAAGCCTCGATTGGCATTTCTTTTCACCGTTTTCAGATATTTCACAGACCACATCATAATCGGTTAATAAGCATCTCCATCATTTCAGATTTGTGGATAGCACAGTCCGTTGCCATTTTATTAACTTTGTTCTACACAGTTTATTATACAGACCGACATGGGACCACACCAAGGAGTGGTGAGACATATACAGCCTGTGAGTTGCTGCCTCATCAAGGCTGTCACGAGGCTGTTTGTATTTGGGCACCTACATCTGAGAAAGTGGAATCGTTTGAAATGCGGACGAGCGAGGGAACGCGCGTCGACGAATGAAATCAGGTCTCGGCCTCCTCTGACCACTCGCAGCTCATTTACGCTTCATGTGTTTCAGAGGATGTGCTGGTTGAAGAAAACCAGAGCAGTTCTGTCTCCGTGCCCAGCCTGATGACCCCGTCCTCGGCTGCTGCTTTGTCCTTGAGCATGGAGCTGCCCCGGAAGCGCAAGGGCAGCATGGACAACCAGTGAGTACGAGCGCGGTTTCCTCAAGTCGGGTTTAAGAAACTCTCCACCGACCTAAAGTGATGCTCGCTGTTGCTGACCATTGTCGTTTTTCTTCGTAGGGATTCAAAATCTGCTTCCATCCCTGATGCAGATATGGAGGACGACCAAAACGGGTACTGTGTCAAGTGGTCGGTTCATCAATTTAGTCGACTGCCAGAAAAACAAGCAGAAAAATAAACTGTTTTTGATCGAGTTGTTTCTTTGGTGTTTTGGTTGGGTTTTCTTCTCGCAAAACTAATTAAAACATGTCAAAAGTATTCAGATTCTAACTTCTCAGTTGAGAGGATCTGCTGCTTTTCTTTGTCATATATCTCAGGAAGCTGAAAATCTTTGGGTTTGAACTGTTTGAGATGTCACAACTCTGCGAAGTTGACATTTGTAAAACTAAAAATATGAAGCACTTACCAGATTAATCAAAAATGGAAATAATCAAAAGCTGCAGGCCTGTGTGCACCTTTTAGATTTTGTTCTGTTCTATTCTACAATTACATGTTGTTGCTCGCCGTGTCTGCGTTTCAAGTATGTGTTTCTCTGCTCCACAGGTCAGATGGAGAGGACCAACATGTCAAAATTAAATGCATCAGGTAGGCTGCTTGAGTCCACCATGTTTGTACAGCATGTCTCTGAGCTTGCGATACTGTCTTCAACCTGAAAAAGGCCATTTTCAGAAACATGGAGACTGTGCTACATTTCCCAGATGCTCTGTGAATGATTTCCCAATGCGCGTCTCTGCAGGGAACCACACAGCCAAATTGAGAAGAGGAGGCGGGACAAAATGAACAACCTGATTGACAAGTTATCAGCCATGATCCCGACTTGTAACCCCATGTCTCGTAAGCTGGACAAACTCACTGTGCTCAGAATGGCTGTGCAGCACCTCAAATCTCTCAAAGGTACCAAGTCAGCCGGGGGACAGCAGCGTTCAAAGTTATTCAGCTGATCAAGAGATAGCTTGGGTTTGTTACCACGTAGGTTTTATTTTTGAAGTTTTATCCCTGATTTTCAGAGCTTATAAAACATTGTGCTCTCCAGTACCCAGTACCCAATACCGCAACTGCTGAGATTTGGAAATGAGAATATTGTTACAGTAAAGTACGCCTGGCAACAACCAACCAGTCGGGCAAGACAGCTATTTAGTCAGATTATGTAGAGGGAGGAAAAACTGGAAGCGAGCACACACAAGCTTTGCTAGTAATGGTTTTTAATGATGCCACCATGTCGCCAGCTCTCAACAGTAGAGTACTGTGGTATTACAGTGAGGACTGATGGCTTAAAACTCTACTGAACGTAGGATCCAGGTTTTCATAAATAAGGTGTGTATTAATCGGACATGTATCTGACTGTGTTTTCAGGGTCAGCGAGCTCCTTTTCTGAGGCCAACTACAAGCCATCATTCCTTCCGGACGAGGAGCTCAAACACCTCGTCCTCAAGGTAAACACACCTCTGACAGTTTACACTGGCATGAAAAAGTTTAGGCACCCCCGGCCAAAATTGCTGTTATTGTGAAAAGCTAAGCAAGTGAAAGGTGACCTGCATTCTGCTTATAGTTAAATGTTAACAGCAGAAAAAAAAGTGTAGTTACTACATGTTCATGGAATTAAAATGCTTTCATCTATTGACTGCTTCTATTTAGTTTCGTAGAAACTGTATAAAATAAGATAGAAGTAGATAAATAAAGTGAAACAATTTACTCAGTGGCCTCTTACACTTGTCTTGACCATCTCATCACATTGGCTCCCCTATTCTCCCCCATGTTTCTTTGTTGTGCAGGCTGCAGATGGGTTCCTCTTTGTAGTGGGCTGTGATCGTGGGAAAATAGTTTTTGTCTCAGAGTCCATCACGAAGATATTAAATTATAGTCGGGTAACGCTCTTACATTTGTTACTGTATCTGCAGCATCTTTGTTCACGAGAAAACCCCGGACACACCAGATGGGCTGTATTTCGTCAGCACCAATGTTGATAGAGCCAGAACCCAGCGGCCGTGTGTGGGTCTGCAGAGACGTACAATTTGGCATCACGTGCGCATATTTTGTGGAAGAGCACTTTGGAAATACCAAGCTGATGATTATATTTATATCCTGTCATTCAAGACAACACATTATTGTGTCATTATGTGATTTTTTTATTGAAGGAGGAAGGCACAAAACAGCAACCATTGAAAACCCTTGGTTGTAGGCCATGTGTCCTACTGTCTGATGTGCAGTTGAAATCCTCATAGATCTTTTAGGCTTTTCCAAATTGCAAATGGAAATGTTGACTGGAACTAGATCCTCAGACAGAGGTGACTGCCGTGAGGATAAAAATGAAGTTGTTGGTGCATCAAACCTTTTAATTGGGCGTTGACATCTTTGATTACTGTAGTGAAGGGACAGTCATACACTGTCTTCCTCATTCCTCCATAAATTCCAAACCTCTTGTCTACACAGCATCTGGTGTGCTCCAGGGTCAACAGTCCACCATCAGTGGTTTTTTTTTTTTGTTTTTTTTTTAAATTTCTTTAGATGCAGAATGGTTTTTGACATCTCTCTTTATCAGCATAAGAGCCATCTTTAGGTCAGCTTTATGAGATGTTTTTGTTTTTTTTTCCCTTCCTACAGGCAGAGCTGATTGGACAGAGCCTGTTTGATTACATACACCCTAAGGACATGGGGAAAGTGAAAGAGCAGCTGTCAGCTTCTGAATTGTACCCTCGCGAAAGGCTAATAGACGCTAAAAGTAAAGCAGCCATTCTTTTGTGTGTGAGTGAGTGAGTGAGAGAGAGAGAGTGAGAGCACATTAACGCTCCTGCCATGTCCCCAGCCGGTCTGCAGGTCCAGGCTGACCTCCCAGTCGGCACAGCCCGGCTGTGCTCAGGCGCACGGCGCTCTTTCTTCTGCCGCATGAAGTACAACAAAGTTTTGGTCAAAGTGGAGGAGAAGGAGTTCCAGGCTGGCACCTCCAAAAAGAAAGGTTGGGAGATTACATAGTGGATTACAGTTTTTTTGTTCCAGGTACACAGTGTTGATGCAACGCAACAAATTTATTCATATTCTGCTTTTTTTTTTTGTGTGTGTGTGTCGTATTTGACGCGTGGGATTTGCGTCCGCGCGTGGCCGCAGAGTCGCAGAAGTACTGCACGGTCCACTGCACGGGCTACATGCGCAGCTGGCCCACCAGTCAGCTGGGAGCGGAGGGGGAGGGCGAGGCAGACAAGCAGGACAGCTCCCACTTCAGCTGCCTGGTGGCGGTGGGCCGCGTCCACTCGCACTCGTCTCCGCAGGTCAACGGCGAGGTGCGCGTGAAGCCGACGGAGTTCGTCACGCGCTACGCCATGGACGGCAAGTTCACCTTTGTCGATCAAAGGTAGGACTGAGTTTCAGTGACGGGGGTCGGGGGCGTTGGGGCGTGGCTTCGTGGAGTGCGTGCGACGCGTTTCAGTGACGCTAACACTTTTCCCTTTTCCCTCTGCAGAGCGACAACTATTCTTGGTTATCTTCCCCAAGAATTGCTTGGGACGTCATGCTACGAGTACTTCCATCAAGATGACTTGCCGCATTTAGCTGATAGACATCGAAAAGGTGAATTTTCGTAGTCACCACATCGCCATTTTCAGAATGATAGAATGAAGCTGCATTGCTGAAGCGCAGGTTCCTGTCCATGTTGACAAATAGGCCACTGTGCTGCAAAAATCCTAATGGCTTCCCTGTATTTTTTACGTCTGGTCCTGTGCCTGTAGTGTCCTCTGCCTGTCACTGATGCTCGGTTTTTCCCCTGTTCACTCCTTTAATCTGTCCCCTCGCTGTTTTTACCTCCACAGTGCTGCGGAGTAAAGAGAAAATTGAGACAAACTGTTATAAGTTCAAAACAAAATACGGCTCCTTTGTCACTCTGAAAAGTCAGTGGTTTAGTTTTGTTAACCCTTGGACCAAAGAAGTAGAATACATAGTGTCAACCAATACCGTCATATCGTGAGTATACGCTTCAATCTGCTCGTGCTTTCCCTGCATATCTTTGGACCTGCGAGAGATATATGCCAATCGATGCTCCATCTGCTTTCTCCTCCGACGACAAGGTATGATCACAGTAGAACCAGCAGGTCGGGAAACAAGTCTGAACAGTCGAGCAATTCCAAGACTTCTGAAGGTCAGTTTAAGATAGAATATGAAAAAATCAGTGGAGATGCAACGTCATTGATATTTTGTTGTACTCTCAGCACACTGTAAACCACGTGTTTTCTGGTCTGGTCTGTCACATGTGACGTGTTGTTGCTGTTAGAAGATGGCAAGAAGTCCCTTCCAATTATTCCAGGCATCTCCACCACACCTGGAACCATGATTTATGCTGGAAGCATCGGGACCCAGATCGCCAACGAGCTGCTGGATTTTAACAGGTACGGCCTCAGCAACGGAGCATGTCCTCCTAAAAGTTCTGTAGGAGTGACGGACAAAGAGTTCTGCAACTGGAACGCTGCAGTCGTCATGAGGTATTAATTTGTGTGTGTGTGTGTGTGTGTGTGTGTGTGGTGCTTTAGGATGAACTCGTCACCTTCCAGTGGAAACGTCAGCCCGTTCAGTTTACCACAGGATAAGTCTCCACAAACTCACAATCAGATCAGCAAAAACGTAAGTTCCTGTGCGCGTTCATACTATTACTGGTGCGTCCGTCTCGGTCGTGAACTCAGACAACTGCTTTCCAGAGATGTTTACTTTAATTCATGAGGCCAATCAGTGTATTTATTTATACTTTTTCAAATAATATATATGTTTCATAGGCAGTTAGCCTATTGTCGTGCATAGTTGCACAGTACCTGAATAAGGTGTGACTTCCTATCCCAAATATTTGAATGAATGAAAGTGTCAACATCCAGCTGATGTAGACAGTTATTCATTCAGACATCTCATAATTCCATCTCTTGTCATCTGTGATGACATGTTTTCTCTCTTTTTGAGATGTTTGCAAAGAAAAAATGTCTCAAACTAGCACTTTTGACTCTGCGAGCTCAGCGTGCGTTTACATGATTTGCTGCCTCCCCTGTTCAAACGGCTCTGCGAAAAGCATTTCTCAGAGGTAAACCAAACATAATGTGAAGCAGACACAGCTGTGTGCACTTGGAAATTATGCTGAAGGTCTTCCTCCGAAGGGGTTGAAAGGCATAATTTCAACCAGCGCAGAGTTGATTCTTTCCTCTTTTTTTTCCCCCTTCATGACTAAACTCCTGCCATGATGCCGCTGGGGCTATAATTTTCTCCTCTTTTGGTCTCTAGGTGCCAAATGGAGAAGCAGCAGACGTGGAGATGCCAGGAAAGTCCAGCTCAGAGGACGAGCCCCAGGGAGCTGCGTTCTCAGGAGGAGACGCACTCATGGGTAAACGTTCTCGTCTTGTTAACTTGCTTGTTTAGAAGCTGTGTACAGAACAGTGTTTCCAGCTATCTTCTCTTTTTAACTACATCACCTTGTGCGTCCTCCCCTCATCTCACCTCAGGGGAGAATTCCCAGCTGGATTTGGACAGTGTGGTTGGTCCAGGCCTTAGTAGTCTCAGCAACGACGAAGCAGCCATGGCGGTGATCATGAGCCTCCTGGAGACGGACGCAAACTTGGGTGACGCTGTGGACTTTGAAGAGATGCACTGGTCTTTATAGAATCTGCTCTTACTGTGTGACTCAGCAGCGCACTGAAAAACACGTGGATCGTTTTTTCTTACGGTGACGAGAACTGCTCCGACGCTTACTCCCAGGACACAGCGTTCTGTTTTTTTAGACTTTTTAATATTTATTAGTTACCTTTTTTCCACATAAGCTGTGTAGTGAGAGCGGGATTGACAGCTATAAGGGACCCGTTGCTTTCCCTCTCCAAGGAAGGAGGATTTGCCTCTAAAGCCTTACAGCGGTTCGCCTGCCCTGAAACGCTGTTCCTCACTGCTTTCCTCACATGTACTGTCGACCTCTGTGTAAATGAAGAGGGCTCACGTGGTCGAAGAACCCCTGAATGCAAATGACAGTGACAAGGCATACATCGCGATGGCTCGGGACTCCTGCTCGTATTTTCCTCCCCCCCGACCGACATTTGAACAAAGGTCGGAAGTGAAGAAGCAAAAAAAAAAAACAAATCAAAAAAACTGCACTGAATCAATATGATGTTTTGGGGTTTTTTTAAGGTTGTAATTTGATTAGGTACTGTATGTTTAATTAAAATGCGAGGACAGACACCTTGACAACCCGGCCCATCTCTGTGCCCCCCCCCCCCCTCAGGATTCAAACTGTAGGTAGGCAGCGTTACCACGGAGACCACACTTCCATAACCTCTAACTTTGAGAGTCACCTTATGTCGTGCCGCTCGGAGATTTCCTCTTAAATAGTCAGTATCTGAACATTATTCAGCGGACAGGGTCCGGTAACTTCCTCTCTTGTACACTAACTTGAACATACTGTATATGTGTACGTTTGGTATGACTGCAAACACCATGTCTTCAGGCTATATCTGTCTTAAAGGGATAGTTTGCATAGGAAGATTTTTTTTTTTTTTTGTCATGTATGTACACTTCTTTAGACTGCCCTGGATTTTGTTTGCCCTAGCTGTAAACGTTTGACATTTTCTCTGCAGAACTTTTCCCACATTGGTAAAATTGTTAATAGAGCAGTCGGTTTCGGTGGTTAGCCCTTCATGAACTCTTATAGATTTATGAGCACTACAGTACTACTTCATGCAAAGCGGAACAGCTGACGTGGGAGGTCGGTAGCAACGGCTGAACAGCAAACCGATTTTGCATCTGTGACATTTCATCAATACGCGTTTGAGGTCGAGTCTCGTGGTAGAAGTGATAAACTCAGGGAGCAATGGAAGCAAAGCCGCCCCGTATTTAAACGCAGTGACTCGCTTCATAGTAAGTGAGGTAGTATTTTGTCCTCCACTTTAAGTTTTACATATTTTCCTACAATACTGTACATTGGTATTTGGTGTAATGAGTCTGTACTGCGTTTGTGTTCTTACACTTTGTGTGCTTTATAATCCTGCAGGTAAGCCATAGCTTCAGCAATTTTTTTTTTCCATGGACTATTATGCACTGACAGTCTTTCAGAAGACGTAAATGTTTTATGTGCTTGTCAGGGGCGCACCGCATCGTCCTGCACCTGCATACATGTAAGGGATTATGCTATGCTGAGCAATCATTCCATAAATGACTCAAAAAAACAAAAACAACACCAGTATGCTTAAGACATACTGATGACGTGATAGGACGAAGAAGTCACTGAGTTGTATGGATCGTGTTTCCATTTACCTCATCAAGAATTCTGTTTTGATCCTGTATACAACTGCACATGTTAGATTTCACAACCCCGATGGCCGTCATGTGATGACTTGTATGTTTAGTGACCATTGGCAGCAAGAGGGCCTTATGGGTTGATGTGGGGTTAGATTTTAGCTTTACTTGAATATGTCCAATTATCGTCACAGCAAAATTCAGAAGAATGACCAGTTTAAGCCTCGCCGATGCCAAATAAGACTGAAACTCTGTTTTGTTCGTAGGTTCGGTTTCATAAACAGCGAGTTTGGCTCGCTTAAAAACAAGTTGGCCCTTTCACACGCATCCCCTACTTTGAGTTTTTAAAAACCGAAACACTGCTCGACATGTAGAGAATGCGAAGTCTGCGAATGATAAAATTGGAAGATGATTGAAATTCATTGGTTTGGCACATCGATTTTGGGGTTTCGTATGTTACATTTATCAAATGGCGTGCATTTTAACAGCGTGCAGCACTGCTTGAGTGCAATGAAAGCCAGAGTCGGTGCATGTCAACTGTTTGGTTTTTTTTTCATGATAATGAAGAAAATCAAGTTTTTGTCAGAGGTCTTTAGACTGTATCTGCATCTTAACCCTCAGTCATCGATACCTCGACCAGTCAGACAAAATAGTAGTTAGATTACTGCCCACATATACAATATATGGAACTGTGTAGCTTTTATGCCATGCCATTGTTTATATTGGTGACAAGGTCCACAGTTTATAGTCGTCCCTAGAGGACTGTCCAGGATTTTCCAATACGAACTGTAGTTTCCAGATAGATAAAAATGAGGGTTGAGATTCATGAAGAATGCTGCCTCTTCTCTCTAATGCTTGAATTACGAGGAGCCGGTGGACGGAGCAGCTGAACTCACGAGGACCCTCCTGCCTGTGTCCGAAGTGCCTTTGGACATTTCCGCTTGGACACACAGTAAACCTGTGTTGCTTTTGGAGTTTGCCTCCCACCTGGCGCCTTCGGAGACTGAATGGAGGGCTAAAATTTATCTTTGGATTACCTTGATGCAACATGGCGCACCGTACGCATCGTGACTGAAGCCTGTCCGCAGATGAAACGGGAGCTGTACGCGTCGGCTTCAGCACTCACTACCTAACCAAACAACCAGAGCTATGGAGTCGTGCCATAGACATAAGCTGGTCCTTTTTTAAAAGGCAAAACGTCCATTTTGTATGTTTTCTTTTTGCTGTTCCAGTTCTTCTTGTGCAACCATTGCACTGGTGTAGCTGTAATTTTCCCAGACGGCGAAAACATTGCTCTCACTTCAGCTTCTTTGGGAGTGACCGAGTGATGAACCTGACAAAGAGGTCACACATTTTGCTTCTGTCTCAGTTCGGAACAAACCGGCAAACTTTGCAACCTAGGGAACATTATGTTTTGATTTCATGTCCTGCTTTTGTGTCTAGTTGCATGCTGTCCTTGTATCATTTATTGTTGTTGTATGTTCTTGAAATGTGTTGCATCATTAGAGTTGGAAAGTTGAGACAGATGCAGCCAACTGTCACTGCACAGGAGGAAGGACCTGAACCTTTGGGCTTATATCAGGCAGTTGGGAGCTTGTTACTGCCTCCATTGTACCACTTCCTGCCACTTTACAAGTTCATTCTTGTTTGAATTGTGGGCTCCAGAGGAGGCACATACTGTATTTGTTAACTGCATTATTGCTGCTACTCTCAACATGCCTGGGCTGTCTTCCCAGGTTGTCGTGTTGTTAATAAATATTAGTTTACTAAACCCTCAAGAGGAACTTTGGGTGTTTTTTTTTCCTGCATTTGGATCAGACGGGCATACTGGGAGAACATTTTGTGAATAGCCACTCTGAATTCAAAACCTGTCATCAAACTCTTGCTGCTTTTTCACTCTGCAGTTTCCTGTGGGGCCAGGCCGAGAAGCGGCAGCCTTCTTTCTCAGTAATTACATTTGGCTTCTGTTGCACCCTTACAATCTTCCTTAGTGTTCCCACCTCTGAGGAGATTAGCTTCAAGCAATTTGTCAGATGTGTTGAAAGTAGTGGTTGGTGCAATTAAGAAAGTGTAGCATAAGCTCAGATTTGTTGTGTATATAAAGTCAGCGGCGGGTGCAGAGCCGCTGCTCCTTCTTTACAGAATGGGCCAAGCTGCTACCCTGCCTTGTAGGAGAGGAGAGTCTTATGTTACAGAGCTGTACGATTGGTTCAGGTAAGATTTTCATTTGGCTTTTGAAAGTTATACATTAAAAACTGCACAGAGGGAGAATTCTGTGCTCTGCCTGTACTGAGGTCAGAAAAGATAGGGTAAACGACAAGGGAGAGGGAGGGGAAAGCGGCAGATTTTTGGTGAAGCTGCAGTCAAGAAGCATCCAAATGTTTCCTTTTGTTAGAATACGTTATTTTCCAGGAAAATCTAACAAGCATCCCCCAGGTCCTTTTGATTCTTCATTTTTTCCCCTCCGTTTTACATCTCAACCCCATTTCTATTCCCGTGACCAGTGGCATTGGCTCGAGAAACAGTCTCGAGCCAATGCCACGTCTGTCTGTAGACCTACTTTATTTCCATGACTACACACCGCTGATTAGCTTTGCGTTGCCATGTCGTAGTTATCTCAAGGAAATTTTAATCGAAATCAACTGGACTTGGTTATAGGTCACTGAAGACGTTTCGCCTCTCATCCAAAAGGCTTCATCAGTTCATGCTGGTCTGACTAGGGTGAGCTAGTCTGACAAACTGGTGTACAGATTTAATCTGTGTGGGGATTGTCACAGGGCCAGTGATGTCACATGGACATCATCTGGATCTCTATGCCAGTCGCCAGTCTACGCCAGACTAGCTCACCCTAGTCAGACCAGCATGAACTGGTGTAGTCTTTTGGATGAGAGGCGAAACGTCTTCAACGACCTATAACCAAGTCCAGTTGATTTCGATTAAAATTTCCTTGAGATAACCATGACCTGGGAAAATGAGAATATTCACAGCCATGGCGTAGTTAAATGGTTCAAAATCATTTGGCCTAATTCTCTTAGCACTCACGTCCCGAGGTGTAAACAAGCTTACAAACATGAGTAATCGCCACAGCTGGGGATGGGTTGACCTTAATTCTCTCAATTAAAGGACACGATTCTCATGCTACAAATCTGCCAAACGGCATCTATGTTTTTTGCTTTTTTTCTAACATAAATCATTCATTTTCATAGAAAGTTTATTAATGAATGTCCAAGTGGGCTGATCACTCTTCATGAGTTTCAGTGGCATTTCTGCAATGGAACAGTGGGCAGTGAGTCAGCCGAGTATGCAGAGCAGATATTCCGCACACTGGACAGTAATGGGGTAAGCAAATACTTCTGATCCATCTGAAGAGGCTGGTGGCAGTACTTTTCCTCCAGAATTAAAAATCATAGTAATAAATGTCATTCTATCTAAGTAGCGCATCTTAAATGAATGAAGAAAGGTGATTTTCCAAAAGAATTGACAGAAGCTGCTAAATGATGGCGTCTCTCTCTAGGATGGGGTGGTTGATTTCAGGGAGTATGTGATGGCCATCAGTATGCTCATTGAAGGCTCAGCTGTGAAGAAACTGTGCTGGTCATTCAAGCTCTATGACAAAGACAGAGACGGAGCCATCACAAAGGAGGAAATGCTGGAGATCATGCAGGTGTGTGTGTGTCATCAACAAATGATATCCAAAGCAGAATCACCTGTGACACCACAGATGCTCATTCAGCGTAACTGGTGTGTGTTTGCTCTTCTTCACAGGCTGTATATAAGATGAGTGTAGCTGCTGCTTTGACCAAACCCAACCCACTCACAGCTGAGGAATGTACCAACAGGATATTTGTGAGATTAGATAAAGACAATAACGGTGAAGAAACAATTTTCCCTTTCTGCTTGAAATGATGGATGTCACACTCATCCACTATTTTAGTGTGTCTTTTTCCCCTCAGTAAGCCAATCTCATTAGGTTATTGGCTATGTTTTTTGGGGATTCTCGGCTGCATGTAGCAAAAACATTCAACAAGAATTGATTTCCAGTCTGTTTTACGATTTTCAAGACTGTGTAGAAGCTTTAACGATTCAAATAAAGAAGTAAAAAGAAAAATCTAAACAGGAAAAAGTGGTTTTAAGAAAAGTTATCATCTTGTCATCTTACATAAAACTTAATTTAAAAAAAGAAAAGACAACCCATTCCCAGTATATCTTTCTATATAAACATTGTATATATAATGTATGTATACTTGAAACATTTTTAATCACACAAAAGTTAACAAGCACTAAAATATATTAAAGCCTTGCTCTCAGAATACTTCCAGGCATAAATGTAGCAGCAGAACCAGATGATGATAATAGAGTCTGTCCTCTGCTCTTTGTCTCTAATCACTGCCTGTCCTTGTTATGTCTATAGCCATCATCAGTCTGGAGGAGTTCATAGAGGGAGCGCTGGATGATGATTGGATCAGAGAGATGCTGGAATGTGACCCCAGCACCGTGAAGGTGGAGAGGCCCCTGAGGAGGGACACAGCTTTGGGGACCCATGGTTGAACTGAAGTGTGGCATTCTGATCGTGGGGCGCACAGAAGTGAACCAGTGTTGTGCAGACTGAAACCTCCAGGAATCACTGCTTCCACTTGTTGAAACAAATTGTAGCCCTCTCTATTGAGCAACCTCATGGCAAACATTGTAAAGCAATAAAAAGTATGCATACAGTAATTTAGATAGTCGCTGGTTAAAAAACACAATGCGCATTGTTAAGCTACAGAAGAGTATACAAAGTTTCTAGCGCCACCTTGCTTCAGCAAGCTACAGCTGCAATATTAAAACTCCACTTAGATGTTAATGCATTTGTATCAATAATGCAATAATATAGTAACAATCTGATAAGGCCCTCTCTGCATATTGAGAATTACTTTAATGTCTGACAATATATTGTTGTTAAAATATATGCATCTACTGTATTTTGCTTAAAACAAAACTTTAAATTCAGCACCTTTGCTCGTGTTTTACTAATTTTTTTTGCATTGTCGTGTTGCTACTTTATCGGGATACATTATATTCATTTCACCACTTGATGTCGCCTGTGCTTGTTCAAAACTGACACGCAGCCACCTCCTGGACCTTCAGGAATATGCTGCTTTCACGTTTCAGCAAAAACACGGAGAGTTTCCTGCGCTATCGACTTAAATACGGATGAAGACGGCAATGTGGAAGCGACTGTTGTTTGCGGTTATCCCCGATCATAACTCGCCGCTTCTCAACTATTCTTTGCATCCTACCTGTCTCGGTAATAAACGCGTCCAGCTGGAAGCTCTCGTCTCCCATCCTCCCCGCGCTCCGGTGAATGCGCCACGACCACCGTCATTTAAAATGTAGCCGCTCCCAGTCCAATCCAGGCGGCAGTGGGGCGGGAGTTTCCAGGCGTGACGTCCAACTTTTCCAACAACCCTGTCACTTCGACATCATGGCGTAGCGATGTGGACGGAAGGGGGTAGCGCTGGTGGGCACGGAGAAGTTCGGAAACCAAACTCTGTGGAGTTATTTCCAGTTCTAAACCAAACAAAGCAACGGACATATTGACTTCTCTTCGAGTGGGGTCTCGGTGAGTGAGTTCATTGGCGCTTTGGCTGTGATTTATTAAAACCACTAACTCAAGTGACGGAGTTGCTAACGTTTAGTCGAAACAAACGGCTGCCGTGGCTCGTGCAGATGAATGTGCACATTTACCCAACGTCGCTACGTTTAGCGGTTTACTTTTTCCCCGTGTTTCCACGGTACGGACTTTATATTGACTATTCCCAAACGGCCACGTTACCTAACGGTACCTTCATCCTCAAAAGTCACCGATCGTTGGATTTTTATTATTTACACATTTCGCGGTGAGGAAAAAAAATAACAGTGGGCAAATGCCGTCGATTTCCAATTATACCCACCCAACACTTTTATCTGGGAGTTACCTTTTTAAGAGGCTCATCCTCATCCTCGTTACGGCGAGTCCGTCAAAGCGGAGGTTCCTGCCCTGAGAGAGTCCGCCGTAAGTTGCTTTTACGACTTTGCCACAGCTCCAGACTCCTCCGCACGCTGTGGCCGCTCGCTCCCACTTTCCGCACCTCCTCTGGCTCCACGTTGGCTTCGGCGTCGCGCTGACCCGTGGGGGATTCACTTTAGTCGGGGGACACGCTGTTGATCTCGATCCAGGTGAGGGGGTGAGGTGAGGTGGGGTGCGCTTGTTTTGAGCAGGCGTCCGGAGTCTTCTTCCTTAGCAGCTATGGAATTTGATCAGCTGTTGTATCGCCCTCCAGCTGACCTCTCAAGACTGTTTGCTCTCACTTCCCAAACGCTTCCCCCGAGACATCACAGCTGTCTGCAAACCACAAGGTCGTGGCCCTGGTCCTCACCGTATCACTATCGATTTATTTATTTACCCCCCCACCTTTCGGTTTTTATCAGGTCTTTAGGAGTGACGTTTTTGTTTTGTGTTTCAATTTTGGGGGTTTCCCTAAAAATGTTCCAAACTGTTATTCAGATTTTTTGGGGAAACCCCAGCGCTCTTCATTGCAGCCTCTTCCTGTCTTCACTGTGCAAAAAAAAAAATTAAATAAATAAAAATAAAAATGCATGGAATTTATGTCGGGAGAAAAACTAACAATGGTCAAAGCCGCTCTGCAGAATTGCAACAAATGGCTGCTTCATCTGCTTTGCCGATGGCGCGCCAAGCCATAGTGGTTTGGACTCTCAGAACCGAGCCCTTTGTACCACGTGTGCGCCGTTCTGCACCTGTGTCAAAGACGAATATCTTTTAAATCGAGTGAAGGTGCGAGCGTTGCAGCTGTGAGCAACCTGAAAAGAATGCGTGCTGCTGTCCAACGTACATGACTTGCATGCACAGGGAAAACTTCTGGAGGACTTTATCACATGGACCTTTTTTTCCCCAAAACTCAATTTCCATCCTTTGTTTTAGTGTGTTTACACTGCGTCACCCATTACGTACACGCCTTGTGGGTCCCTTATTTTTTTAAGTTCCAGTCTGACCGCGGATAGAGAAAAGGCTCCTCGGCTTTACCCCCCAGCATCTCGTCTCCACCCAGGCCTCGTCGTTTGGGCGGCGTAAAACGAGTGACGGTGCATTTCACGCCCCGCTCACCCAGGTTGGAAATAGCTGCAGGTTATTCCAGACCGGCTGACGGTGCCCTCCGCTGGGTCCGCACCCGACCGTGACGTCAGCCCCGTCAGCCCTCCCAGACGGCGATGCCTCGGGAAGACTCCAGCCTTGTTTCCCCCCTTGATCATTCTCTCAGGTTTCAGGCTGTGAGGGGAAAACAAGATGAAAAGTGAGTCAACTCAAAACATGAAAGGTGCCATGATGCGGTGAGACTTGTCCTCATGTCAACAGAAGTGCTCACAGATTTATCTTTGTAACCAGGATTATATAAAAAAAAAAAAAAAAAGGAGGGGGGGGCAAACTGAAGCAAAGTGGCGTATGATTTATGTCTGGGTTGTAAATTCCACCCTCCCCGGGCCTTTTGTACCGGTGACTCGCCTCAGCGCAGGCTGTTCCATCCAGATGCACGGCCTGCTGCAAACACTCTCTCCCGTGGGAGACAAGTGGCTCCGAGGCCTTCTATTTTGCCACCCCCACCCCCCCACCACCACCACGATTAGTACTTTTCTCCTTTTTTTCCTGCTCGTGCTCGGCGTGGAGTGAGGATGGGCTGAGGACGGTCCTCCCTGCCTGAAGGGACCAGAGCCGACGGATGTGAAAAGCCATGATAGTGGTCCGCTCTCCCCCCTTTTGTGCTCGCTATTCTCCGCACGTCTCCATGAATTATATGGCTGCTTTCACCGAAGGGCATGATTGCTTTTTGAGCGTTTTCTCTTTTTTTTTTCTGGGTCTGAAAAGGAGGCAGGTGCTGTTGTGTGCTGCAGTTTAAGCCTTGCGTTGCAGTTTTTAGTTTTTCTTTCCGTCTCTTGCCTTCTCGTGCCCTGATACCGGGAACAATGGCCCTCTGTGCGGTATGGCTGGTGTAAGTGGTGCTTATAGAAGCGCAGACAGCGAGACTTTGTTTTTAGAGAATGACGCTTGCTCGTCGGGACATTTTTTTTTCTTTTAGATGTATCCCTCCCTAGTAAGCTTGCACAGACGGAGTTAAGGTCCTGTTCAGGTACAGATCTCATCGTCTTTGTTTTATTTCTCTGCTGTTGCTGATCTGGTGTTGGACCGGAGTGAGTTGGCTGTAGTTTGCCCCCACCCCACCCCCACCCCACCTCCTGGTTCCTTTTTTTTTCCCCCAATGGATCCACCACAGCCGGGATGAATTCTCTGGGACGTCACATTAACGAAGGTCTGTCCTCAATCTGCTTCTCGTGCTTGAATCGAAATGCCAGTCTGTGGGAAAAGTAAAAACATCCAGGCCAGTCTGCTCCAGCACCACTCCTGAGCCCAAACTGTGAGTTAGCTATCAGTTAGTCGACGAGAAGATGGAAGTACAAAAAAACGTCCACGTCCCGTCAACCAGTGTTGCACATGAATAAAGTATTCGTGCTTAGTTTGAGCACCTGATGCCAGGTGAATCGTGCCATTGAAATGTCATCTCTGAAACGACTACATTTGCACATTTTGCTGGGATAGCACAACGCGTTCCTGTCTTTTTGTGGAAATGACTCTTGTGCCTCTTTTTCCTCCTGTGACTTGTTTTCGATGCCACGACATGTGTCATGTCATCCGGTTCGTACGGGAAGCTGAGACCACGCGTCGTCACCCGCGCGCAGAGTTTTGATCGCGAGGCATTTACGTCCTTTAGCTGACCGAAGGCACGCTGGTTCCTCCTGCCCCCCCCCCCCCGACCTTCCCCCCTTTGTCGGGACCAGTCTGGCGTTTTAGCGCGTGCTTATTTTACACATAATGGCAAACGAGGCCACAGGAATGCTGAAATAACAGCGCGAGGCCCGTGGGTGGCTTCCATAAAGTTGGAAAATGGTCCAGCATCCCGGGGCACTCCCAGGATGTGAGGCAGCTGATTAAAGGAAAAGGTGTGTGTGTGCGTGTGTGTGTGCGTGTGCGTGCGTGTGTGCATGTTTGTGCATGCACGACGGCACGGCAAGGCCTTTTTCACTAAAAGTCCGGAGAGAAAGGGGGTGCTGTGCCGTTTGGGCTGAGGCCCAAGGCCGGGACACTAAAACGTGTCTTCGCTGAGCCTCCGCACAGTGGGTCCAGTGTCCCGTCCCGGCAGGACGTCCACTGTGCCAGTGTTCAACGCAAATGGCCTGATTGATATTCTGAAATGCAGCATTCATCAGTCTCACGCTGACGAGAGTCACACGGGTCTCTGCGGCATCGGCAGGGCGCATCTTCTTTAAGTCGCTTCTGTTTCGCTCTCGTCTTCCCGCCCGTCACATGTTGCGGTCGCCGTGTAACCCCTCGTGTCACTAGGCCCTCGTCCGTGTTCACACGGCCCCATCTGTCTCGCAAAACGTGCCGTTTTGCCTGCCAGCGGCCTTTTTTTAGAGTATGTGCTGCAGTTACAGCCTTTTTTTTTAAAGACCTCCTCGAAGCCAACGTTTGTTGTTGGGTTTTTTTTCATGTGTTCTTGTTTTGCACACTTTGCAAATCCAGGGATTGTGGGATTATGGCCTCCTCATAATATTGGTATTATTGATAGGGTTCAGATTTTTCTCTCATCCGTGTTGCGATGCTCTCCAGAAAGAGGGCGGCCGTCTCTTCTCACGCCGCTGCAACTGTCTCCCCGCAGTCTAATCGGTGAATGAAGATGATGTCCGATGCCAGCGACATGTTGGCAGCTGCCCTGGAGCAGATGGACGGCATCATAGCAGGTAACGTTCAACGTCGTCAAACGAAACATTTAACTGGGTCTGTTTTTACCCCCCTCAGTTGTGTTGAAATGTAAAGCGACAAAGTCTCTTCCAGGTTGCGTCGACATTGATAAGAGTTTTGTGCGGTGGCTCATGTTGTGGTTTGATGCACAGCTCAACCTTTCGATAGTTGTCACAGGATCTCCAGAGCACTGTATGTTTGTGTGTGTGTGTGTGTGTGTGTGTGTGTGTGTGTGTGTGTTTTTGTTTTGGGGTTTTTTTTTTTTCCTCCTCTCGTTCGGCCTGAGCCCAAAAGGTTCCCACGCTGCAGCTGCGGAGTGCAGCCTCCAAACCAGGTCCAGCTGGACTTACGCTTCCCGGTTTTCTGAGATAACCCCCACACACACACACACACACACACACACACACACACACACACACACACACACACACACACACACACACACACACACACACACACACGCACGCACGGAGCAGATGAGTGGACAGGAGCAGCGTGACCAGAAATGTCAGGAAAACCTGCCTCCGCACGTTGTTGTTTCTTTTCCGCTCGTTCGGTTCAGTCGCCGCGGAAAAGCGCACGGTCGCTTACGCCCACGTCTTACAATGGTGGTGAAAACCCAGCTGTTTATTCTGGCATCACGTCGGCGAAGAATAAGTTCATAATGCAGTTATTGTTGCAGGCCTAATGGGTTTTCTTCAGATAACTGATCTAATCGAACGGTCACCCAGTGGAGTGTGACATGGACTTCTTCTGCTGCGCCTCTCCCCCTCAGGATCCAAGGCCCTGGACTATCCCAATGGGCTGTACGACTGTCAGTCGCCCACCTCCCCCTTCATGGGCAGCCTGCGGGCGCTTCACCTCCTGGAGGACCTGAGGAGCGTCCTGGAGTTGATGGACACGGAGGAGAGGGAGAGTCTGCGCTGCCAGATCCCCGACTCCACGGCCGACAGCCTGGCGGAGTGGCTCCACGGTCACCTGGTGAGAGCCGCATGCATACGCACAGCACGCACAGCACATGTGTAGGTCAGCGGCGCCGGTGGCACGCGCGGAGCAGAGCTGCGTGATACGACACTATACGCTGCGATGATAGAAAAATGCTTTGCATATCGTATTATTGTCTTGCGTTTATTTTGTCGCGCTGCAAATCTCTTTAAAACTTTTCTCATCGTGACTCTGGCCGACTGGAGATCTCCACGAGACACAGATTCAGGCAAGAAATGCGCACAAAGGCAACGCAAACAGACACGGACGAGGGCGAAGGAGACGCAGGATGTGGTCATTCCGAACAGAGCACGGACTCGGCCGAGACGAAAGTCTGGGCTCGTAACGGCGGGGAGGAGCCGCGTCCGCCGCGCGGTGGCGGTCAGGGGCGTGAGATGTCTGACGCGCGCCCGAAAAAGCGTACTCAGCAGATTGTGCCGCACACCACAGACCTTCAGTCTGAACAAACCCCACTGCACAGCATGCGGCAAAAAAAAAAAGGTGGCAGGAAGTAACAGACGCGAGTCGCACGTGCAAAGACGTGGCCCGCGCTTCACACGCGCTCGAAAAATGTGGATTTTAAAGGCCTCGCTCAGGATATGAGATCTGGGTCCCGTCACTCAGCCCGCTTCTTTCCAGATCCTGCACAGGATCTTTTTTATTCGGCGCTCATCAGAACAGCGTGGCCTCGGGGCGAATTCACATAACCGGTTTGAAGGCGACGACCGCGTGTGCCGATGACATTCAGCGCTCTGTTTGTTTTTTTTTTTTTTTTAAGCTTTGAGCTACTCGGATGTATTTGCGAAGGCGGGAACGCTTTCTGTTGTCGGAACCATTTGATGCCGTGTAATCGTGGAAGCGGTCTCGCCTGCGAAGGTCGGGACGGAATGTGCTCCAGACGAGCCTCGGCACATCTGGTGTTGCCGCCGATTTAAGCTCGCCGTTTGCAGAATGCGGACGAGCGCGGGCAAACAAAAAGTCCCGCGCCCCACGCAGAATTCCGGCTTGTTCGACGCACGACCGTCCCTTTCCTGCCCGGCTCCCTGAGAACGCGCTGTGCTGAGAGGGACGGCGGGCTGCGGGCCAGATAAATGCCAGAGTTTTTGTGTAATGCAGTTACTCACGCTGTGCGCAGCAGTCCGAGTGCGGGCCCTTCTTCTCGGCCATGTAAGGGTTTGTTTTTGTGCGGTAGCGAAACAAGTCGCACTTTGTGCCGCACGCATTTCATCTGAGATCGGGACACTTGAAGCTCTTTGCTCTCAGCAGAATGAATCCATGCACGCGCACCACTTACCACTTGCTAATGTGGCCTCCGGTGACTCTCGGGCTAATCCGTGTTGTCTCCCGTCCCTTCAGTCCAACGGGCACGTCTCTCTGAGCGGGGGTGACCACTACCAGGAGAGGCTTTCGCGACTGGAGAGTGATAAAGAGTCTCTGGTGCTTCAGGTACTCACCCAGCAAAAGTCAAATCTCGCACATCGGTGCAGACACTGCAGAGTTAAGAATGAGTTTTGCCTCGGTTCACCGCAGGTGAGTGTGCTCACAGGACCAGGTGGAAGCTCAGGGAGAGAAGATCCGGGACCTGGACTTGTGTTTGGACGAGCACCGGGAGAAACTCAATGCCACTGAGGAGATGCTGCAGCAGGTACGTGTGTGTGTGTGTGTGTCGCCAACACCGACCCCATGGCAGCCACCACTTTGTTTTTCTTCTTTATTTTGTTGTGACACTCATTTGTCATTTGCAGGAGCTTCTGTGCAGAACGGCACTGGAGACCCAGAAGCTTGAGCTGATGTCTGAACTGTCCAGCCTGAAGCTGAAGCTGAACAACATGGACAAGGACAGAGGGGACTTCGATGACAGATTTCGAGACAGCGAGGTATGTGAGCTCAGTCTTGGAACAGGGATCCTCTTTGTTCACACACACACACGCACACACCCATTCATGTTGTCTGACACCTGTGTGGGAGAGGGATGTCTTGTTTTACTGTCAGTCCTGAAGCAGCAGCTGCGCGAGTCAGGAAATCCGCGTTCACTGATCTACCTGCCCTGTTTGTTGGTGTTTATAGATGAAAAGCCGGCGTGCAGCGTTTTGAATCGACAACCATTCACATGTCGGCTGTTTGTTTACAAGAGATGGGCAGATTTCTGCTCGCAGGTGAACCGTGCAACATACTTGGAATGTAGGGAGGGTGAGATTCACTGATCCGCATCGGTGCACCAGCATAAAACTGCGTGAATGCGTGCTGGATGCGATTCGGGATGAACTTGGGACGCCTTGTTTCAAACATCTGCCTCGGTGAAATCCAGTTTCTGTATGTAAGATCCCCCACCAAGTCTGGGCGAGTCGCAGAGGATCGCGGAGGAGAAAGAGCTACACGCTCCTCCAGATTGCCGCGAGTCAGGTGTTTTTTTTCAGGACAGAGACTTCTAACAGACGCATGCAGTTTGCAAACTGTGCCACGCAGCCGTAAATGACAGAAACCACTGCTCTCAGCCTACCTGCTGAAAGTGTGACGCACTGGATTGCAGTCGCAGTGCGTCGCGGCTTTAGCCTCAGCGGCGTCGGCCTCAGCGATTGGAGATGCACGCACCGACTCTGAATGCTCTCCAGCGCGTCACGTTACTGTTGGTGGTCTTCCACTTCCACCCGCTGGAACTAAAGTTGCCGTCCTCGCTCCTCCTCACAGCACATCAATCGCCGAGGAGTTCGGCCACCTTTGAACGTATTCAGATTTGCATCCTAAAGTTTGTTCATGATGCAAAAACAACAAGACCGTTTGGGTGACGTGCGATTTCTGTTCTTTCAGGATTTGATCCTGGAAATCAACGAGCTGCGCTACAGGCTGACAGATCTGGAGAGTGAGAAACTACTGTACGAGAAGAAGCTGAAATCCACCAAGGTGAGTTTTCAGGAGCTGTCTTCTTCAGCGAAACAAACCTCTTTTGTAGGGAACTCCTTGTTTTCAAATGGTAAAAAAAAAAAATCTTTATATTTCTTAAATGATCTGGAGGTAATAACTGTGGATTACTGTAGCTCGTGTGCATGCGCGTCGCTCGTCAGTATCAGTCCGGTGAAAAAGACGTCAGTCAACTCGTTGTCTGCCTCTGTTTACAGCTCCCAGTATGATTTTATTCATTTTATTCTGGTTGGAAGAGTTCTGTGGCTGTTTTTAAGGCACTGAATTGAGTTATTTCTGATTTGTTAATGCCCCATTTGATACTGGTGCTGGTCGAAACAGCACCTTAGCTAACCATAGAGCCTGAATCTGCTCTTCCGCCCTGACCATGTCGATCACCAGTGCCTCGTTCTGAATGTGCTTTCTGCTGTACATTTCTTGGTTTGTAGTTCCACCTACTTGACCTCTTTTATCTGTCACTTCTTGCATCCCTACTTTCTCTTTCTTCCTCGGTTTTTCTCCCCGCTGCTAGTCGCTAATGGCCAAGCTTTCTAGCCTGAAAATCAAAATGGGCCAGATGCAGTATGAGAAACAGAGGAAGGAGCACAAACTCCAGGCTATGAAGGTTGGCTTTTCTCTCAGGATGACTGTTGTGCTTTGCCGTATGATTATGGTTTTTGACCTCTCCCTTTGGCTCCTGTTCTGCTCTTACTTTTGAGGCAAGGAAGAATTAAATCTGGTCTGCAGCAGCTTTCCTGGTTTCCTTTTTAACCTTTTAGGCAAAATGATGCCGCGTTTGGCAAACAGTGGAATATGCTGTGACTTGCTTTTGCTGAACTTTGCTACACAGTAAAATGCAAAGAGTAAAGTTCAGCCAGAAATAGCACTTCAAGTCTGCTTCAAGGTACCAGTCCTATCAAATATTCCCATTTTTTAGCCCATAGACTTTTGTTTTTACCAAGAGTTTTGTTTTTCTGTCTTTTTTTTATTCCTCTTTACACTCATCCCACTGTTTCCTTTATCTTGATCATCTTCATTAAAATCTTGTTCAGATTTAATTTGTCTGCATCCGTGTTTGAGTCTTGTTCTGGTCCCATTAACTTTTTTTTTTTTTTTTTTTATTATTATTGTTTTTCTGATGGCTCCTGTATTTGTCATTACCTCCGCCCCCCCCAGTCATCAGCGCTTACGACCCACCTGACACATGTTGTGGCCTGCGTGTCTGTGCGCCACGTCAGAGTCTGTGCACCTCTGTGTTGTGGTTTGTTTGTAGTGGGGAGGTGAGGCGGGGGAGGTGGCGGAGGGAACGTCCTCACGCTTGTCTTCTGTTGGGGCAGGAGGAGCTGGCCGTGCTGAGGAGGCAGCTGGAGGGCAAAGACGGAGAAGCGAGGAGACTGCAGGACGAGACAGGCTTCAAAGGCGGCGCCTCGGGCGGCGCCGACCCCTCAGAGAGAGGTGGGGACAGCCAGTCCAATCGCGGGCCTCGCTAAAAGACCAGCCTGCGCGATGTTTAACCTCACACGTTCAACTTCATGTCATTTGACCGAGCGGTAATATCTCTCTGCGAAGCACCAGGCCGACAAGAAGTGCAAGAACCTGCAACCAACCAGTTGTTGTTTGACAATTCTCTGTCCTGTTTAGTCTCTCATCCAGATGAAACTCTTAGAAAGAGGCTGAAAGAAAAACGTAAGGGGGGTTTTATGTTTGTGTTCATCACTGCACTGTACGACTGCACCCATCTCAACCCCTGTTTGCATGAACGAGCATGAGCCATCCGAACTCTGCTTGTCCATTATAACCCACCGGAGTGCTAATATGTGACCACAGAGCACCACTTTTTTTTTCATTTTTTATTTTTCCTGATTTTGAACCGAACCCGAATCCAACGTCACCCAAAAGCCCTTATCAGTATGTTGTGTTGTTTTTTTTGTCATATCCATTCTGGAACAGCGCTGAGGAATGTCTGCTTTCGCGTATTCAACGGGAATGAGGAATGAAACTGTGTTTGTCATAACTGTTCAGGCTGCTGACTCATCCTCCCGCCTCATGTCCTCCAACAATAATCATCTCCCGTACCCCCTCTGTACCTTCAGCTGCTCACACCCCCCACACAGTGTGCGCCCTGCTAACCTGTGATGTCACGTTGTCGCGTTCCGTTTTTGTGTGACGGTGTCTTTGTTGTCATCGTATCTGCGCCTCCTCCCAATACTAAGTAGAACAGTTTCACTGGGCGCACGCGCTCCCTCACCGACAATCTGTGCGTATACCGATCCTCACTGCCAGCAGTGTAATGTTATGTGTGTCACACACCTTCAAACACAGATGATAATGATAAATGGAGATAATAAATCTGTGGGGAAAAGGCTTGAATGTCAGAAAGGCTGCCAAGGTTGAGGGTTGACTGCTCACAGAAGCTGGCGGCGGAGTGCGTGCTCTGAAAAGTGAGAATGCTCTGCAGAAGTGAAACACCTGCTCACACAAGGACGTGCCATGTCGATTTGAGGTAGTCTTAAAGAGAAAAAAAAAAGAAAAACAACAAAGAATGTGGCCGTTCTGTGTTATGGAACAACTGTCTGTGATATCGCAGCCAGTAAGGTCAGAGTGTACTAAATCTTCCACGTTCATCCTGTGTGTTCAGGCTCCTTACCCGTCCCCGCTTTGCACCGCCAGCACTGCACTTCGTTGTCTCTAATCACTGTCTCCCCTCGCTAGACGTGGAGGTGCAGAGGATGAAAAAGGCCGTCGAGTCGTTGATGGCAGCCAATGAGGAGAAGGTACATTTCGCCAGCCGCCCGGTGTCGCGCCGAGCGATTCGGCTCCCCGCCCGAAACGTTCGCCTCACCGCACACTCGCTTTTGTCTTTGACCGCTGCAGGATCGTAAGATCGAGGAGCTGAAGCAGTCGCTGCTACGGTACAAGAAAGTTCAAGACATGGTGATGTCGGTGCAAGGGAAGAAAGGTGAGACATCTCTCCTGTCAGAGCAATGGTAAAGATAAAAATAGAAAAGTAAATCAACCTCAAAAGGATGGTTTACTTTCACCGCATACTGTGCATACACTACGCTCAGTGAGTAATCCACCACAGGGAATAAGTTTTTCTCAAGTGTAAGTCAAACTTGTGTGCCTGAAAACGACCCTTACTGTTGTGTGAAAGGATGCTCAGCTGGCAAACATTAGCCACTTTTTGTTCGCTCTTTTTTTCTCCTATGCATGTGTTAGCATTGCTCTGACCTGTTTGCAGTTAGACTGGTTTATACAACTCGGTTCTGCAGCAGATAATTCGACTTTACTGAGGTCGGTCCTTGGAGTTCTGGGGCGGGTTGATGAATAACACAGCTGATTCTTATTTTACATGTCAAATTACACTGGGTTTTTTTTTCTGTCGCCTCACATTCGTTCTCTACTTCAGAGAAAACCAAAGATAACGAGCAGGTTGAGAGCCCCGGTGATGGATCCCTCACATTCTCGTCAACCAGCCTTCTGTCTGTGGACCCGGAAAAGCCCGAAGTAACAGATGTGCAACAACTGAAAAGGATGAGCCCAGATGTGGTGCGTACAACAGAATAGGATGTGGTGAAATAGATGTTTGCATCTCAAGATCAATCCGACAGCACGAGGAAATGAAAATTCAAACAGGAGAGAAAATGGGACGTTTTCAACTGCAGTTTCACAAGCAATTTCAGTGTTTCAAAAAGGCAGAAAATGAGATATGAGATATTTTAAGCGTTCGCATTTTAGGTGGCGTAATCTTCCTCACTTAATGCTGATTATTTTTGACTGCAGCTCTTTATATTTCTGCCCTTAAGGAACTTCAAATCTCATTAAACTCTAAAATAGTAAGTACAAAAAACACGAAGAGCCCCCTTTAAATTTCACACTCCTGAAATGAGTGTTGAAGGGCCTGACATCCAATTAATTAAATAACGTCTCCCATCAATTCGCTGCGCGTGTCCGCCGACTGCCGGGTTCTTGAGGCCTCGGGTGGAAATTTAAGTCAACGCTGTAAGTGGTGCATCCTTAGAGCTTTGAAGGAGTCTAACTTTGACTTGTCTTTTTTTTCTCACTCTAAATTGGGTTTAGCTGGAAAGTCTGAATGGACTGAGTGAGGAGCCTTCCGCTACACCAAGCCCTTCAGACCCAGAACGAGTGTCCGAGTCCACCCCAACAGACCTAGAAAGGTAAAATATGAATAACCCACATTCATTGCTGTACACCAAGCCACCGCTACTCATTCCCATGACTGAATGAATAAATGAAAAGCCTGATGTGCCACTGATGTGTACGATTTGAGGGAAATGTCAAGAAATATGTACAGTACATGTAAATACTAAAAAACATATAAGTTTTGTTCCAGTAAACCAAGCGAACATGTGACCGTGACGCTGCGAGACAAGCTCACTATCTCAGCTACGCTGCCCTGACGTGTGTGTGTGTGTGTGTGTGTGTGTTCTCACTTCAGCAACCAAGAAACCACAAAGAATGGCAGTCAGGACCACCTGGACAGAAGTGACAGGAGCAGTAATGAAAAGGTAAAAACAAAAAAAAAAAGTTAAACCTGGAAAGAAGCTCTTTTTTATTTTCCTTAGGGTTTTCTATAATATAATATTATATAATTTACTTTTCTAATCAATATGTCATTAACAGAATTCCCTAATTCACCTGTTCAGCGCAGTATGCGTACGTAATGTAAAATGTTTTCTTCTTCTTCCAGGACGCAAGTGAAGAAGTCGGAAAGATGAGCGAGAAGCCGCCGCTGTGCCCCTCTGCCACCTTGCCCGCCCCCACAGAGGACGACAGCTTCGGCTCGAGGAAGGCTCGGTCGTCTTTTGGAAAGGGTTTCTTTAAGATCCGCGGGGGCAAGAAGACACCCGGCGCGCCCAACCTCGGTAAGAGCGCGCCCCGTCATCCAGCGGCCGAACCAGGAGTCGCGTCCGCAAGGTGCCTCCGCCGGCCTGAGTGTGTCACATTAAGCTAGCTGTGGCATCGCCTGGCTGTTTTACGACGGAGCGAGCTTTTCTTCCGCCGTGGAACACATTTTATTTTCCCAAGCCACACCCATGGAGTATGCTATATGGACCATAATTTGCAGCCCACGCAAACTGTGGTCCCCATTTAATTATGGAAGTCTTTTCCTGTGTTCTTGTATGCCCTCCGTCCCGTGTGTGTGTATGTGTGTGTGTGTGTGTGTGCGCGTGTGTGAGCTCAACACATGTATGTCTGTGGGTTGTTTTTTTTTTCACCTCCCCAAATCCTGTTGTTATTTCGATCATAATTTCTGCCCTCTTGTCTTGTTCTTTTTCTGTTGGGCCCTGTCGTGTGTTGCGTGTGCTTTGTAACACATGAAGACCGCAGCCGGAGTGCGAGTGCGCCTATGCTAGGTACAGTATAGACCACAGGTCACTGTAGGGTTGCAGTAGTTCTCCAAAGAAAGCAGAGGGAACTACTGAATATATCCTATAAACTATATATGTCCTGATTTTACATGTTTTCCTCTTCTACACTCATTCATCAACTGGCATCTTTTTTTTTTTTTTTTTTTGTCACACTGCGTTTCAGTAGCTGCAGCGCTTTAACAGCCACACTGTTGTCATTACCCACTGGCGCACAAAATGTTGTGTGTCCAACATACAGCCAGTCTGTCGTGTATGTTGATTTGCCTGTGTGTCTGCATGCGTTCGTTTACAGCCTCTGACTTCTATCAAAACCTTCCCCGAGCACAAGTCTGTGTTGAGATCCAGATTATCAGATAAACGCTTGATTTGGATCTCGAATGCCCTACACTAAAAATCTAAAGTAAAACTACTAATGATTTCCTTTTTTTTTTTTTTTGTTCCAGTCTTAGTCAGATAGCAGCTGCGTCTGGTGCATGTCTCCTGGAGGGGGTATTGCTTTTAATGCCCACCGCCATGACCTCTCAGCCCGTCTAGGTCGAGGAGCGGTCATGTGTCTGTCTCGAGTGTTTCGCAGCAGCAGCTCTGTCGCCGCTGATCTGTGCATGTCTCCCGCGCTGACGCTCATGATGCTGACGATGCTCCGCGGGCATTTGTTTGTACAGCTGAAACAGAGCGCCGGGGCACTGACCATTTGGATCTGGCCGGGCTGCCGCAGAGATCGACGAACAGCGACAGCACCCACACGCTCCCTACGACCCCCGAGAGCAGGAAAAAATCCAAGGGAATAAAGAAACTCTTTGGGAAGTGAGTAAAGAAAGACGGATCTCGACCTCAGCATTTTGATTAAGACTTTGAGAATAAAGGAAATACAGTCATTGAAATTCTTTGATATTCAGCTGGAAATATGACAAGTGTGTTGCTGTGAAGTTTTGTATTTGAGCATGTTTTAATATTTAGACGTGAATGTCACTTTTCCAAGGTTAAAAAGGAGCCAGTCTACCACATTTAACCTGGATGACAACCTACCAGAGGGTGAGTTCAAGAGGGGTGGAGTGCGAGCCACAGCGGGGCCCAGGCTGGGCTGGTCCCGTGACCTCCAGCGAGTCCACAAGTAAGTCATGTGCAGCCAGTCCCAATGATGAGATTCTGAATGTGGTTTCCTTGTTTTGACTCCGGCATACAATGCAATTCAGAGATAATGCAATGTTTGACAAAGCAGTCTTTCTCAGGGTAACAAAGAAGTCAAAAATGCATGTGCATATCTCACCGTTTTAAACTTGCATCTATTTTTTTTTTGTTACAAGGGCGTGTCTGCAAACCTTTTTGAATGATTTACTTTTCTGTTCTGTTTTTTCTTAGTGATGTCGATGCTCCCTTTGCACGCTGGTCAAAGGACCAGGTGTGCGACTGGCTGCAGGAGCAGGGGCTCGGCCTGTATGTGAACATGGCACGAATATGGATCTCATCAGGACAGACGCTGCTTCAGGCCTCACAGCAGGACCTGGAGAGGGTGAGATGAAGCAGAAGAATTTAATAAGTTTACCAAGGCTGGCAGGCGGGCAACGTCTCCCTGTCGAACTGCACTGTGTAGCAGCCGTGAATGTCTGCCCCTTTACTTGTGTCCTTGTGGACGTTTAGGAGCTGGGCATCAAAAACCCGCTGCACCGAAAGAAGCTGCAGCTCGCTCTGCAGGCCCTCGGCTCAGAGGAGGAGGATAATAAGGGAAAGCTGGACTACAACTGGGTGACAAGTGAGTATCAGCTGCCCGTGGAAAAACTTCCTGCCAGTTAGGAAACCTGATGTGATCTGGTGATTTTTTTTTTCCCCTTCTTCTTGACCGGTTTGAATTAAACCTCAGTGTCGAGGAGAATTCCCTCTCATGCCACTGATCATTCCTCTTCCTCTCAGGGTGGCTGGATGACATTGGTCTGCCTCAGTATAAGACCCAGTTTGATGAGGGGAGGGTGGACGGGCGCATGCTGCACTACATGACAGTGGTGAGTGTTGGCAGGAGACATGCGATTCCTCCGGTGCCATCTCACATTAGGGTTATTGCATGAAGAAGTCTGAGCTCCAGTGGAGATGTCCCGGTCTCAACTTCTGTGATATTTATGACGGAGCTAAAGCCGCTGGCTCCGTTCAGATTAGCATTTCCTAGCAGGGGTTTCTGCGCCAGTGAGCTGTGACTGTTTAGGACACGTAAATGGCTGTTGTGTCATTTGATAATAAATTTAGTCACAGCTTCAACAGAATCTCGCTTTTATTGCTTTCATTTTACACTAAGTCATTACATCTTTGTCCCTCAGGATGACCTGCTTTCTCTGAAGGTGGGAAGTGTCCTGCATCACCTCAGTATCAAGAGAGCTATACAAGTGCTCCGACTCAACAGCTATGAGCCCAACTGCTTGCGTCGGAGGCCATCTGATGAGGTTCTAGCATCCTGTTCTACTGTTTGACATTTTATGATACACAGCTGTATATAGACATACTCACAGCTTCCAATGTTGTTATGTATTCACCCTTTTTCTGTGGTTTGTCCCCCTAGAACAACATTTCTCCAGCAGAGATTTCCCAGTGGACCAACCACAGGGTGATGGAGTGGCTGCGGTCCGTGGACCTCGCTGAATACGCTCCCAACCTAAGAGGCAGCGGCGTGCACGGAGGCCTGATGGTGACAGCGGCGGGTGTTCGGTTTTCCTGGGAAATACAGACCCTCCCCGAACGTGCCCCCTCCTTAAACATCTCCGCTCTGTTCAGGTTCTGGAGCCGAGGTTCAACGTGGAGACCATGGCGTTGCTGCTGAACATCCCCCCGAACAAGACTCTGCTGCGCCGCCACCTCGCCACACATTTCAACCTGCTCATTGGCTCAGAGGCCCAGCAGCTCAAACAGGAGTGTCTTGAAAACCCCGACTACACTCTGCTCACTGCCACCACCAAGGTCAAGGTAACACATGCGTTACTGAGGACAGTGCTAGTGCCTGAACTGTCATTTTACTTGAAAATTACATTTGAATTTAATTACAGACCATAAATTACATGAGGAAATAATAAAAATAAAAAAGCATAACAACAAAGAACAAGCAAAAACCTTGATCTAACGAAACATTTGTTTTCCTTGTTAGGCCCTTTTGAAGTTTATTTACACTATAGTGCAATATTAAAGTCACAAACATGGATTGAATAAATTGAAAAGATTTATGTGCGTATACCTAAATGCAACAATAAAAAATGCATCTTTGTCTGTTCTGTTGTTCCAACCAGCCAAAGAAACTGTCCATAGTTAGCTTTGGCAGCCTGAGGAAGAAAAGGCAGGATGAGAGCGAAGAGTATGTGTGTCCAATGGATGTGGAGATGCCAAAGGGAAGAAGCTTCCAGAAAGGCTTCGAGCTCCAGATCTACGAGGACGACCTTGACAGGCTAGAACAGGTGATCTTGCTTTTCAAAGCGTAAACTGAATGACTTTGTAGCACTTAAAACCTGAGCTGGTCTATATCTAATTGCATGTAATGCACATCAGAAATATGCATGCTTTGTGTAGAAAAAGACCCATACGAATCTAATGAGAGTTTGGTCTTATTCCTGGACTGTGGGTCTCAGACTACTGAGTTTGAAAGCTGCTTCTCTTCTCACAGATGGAGGACTCTGAGGGAACGGTGAGACAGATCGGAGCTTTCTCCGAGGGTATTCAAAACCTGACGGTGAGAAACTAAATGCTGCCCAGGACACACATGCTGTTATGTTGATGTGTTTTGTCTTATGATTGGGAAGTTGAATTTTTTTTTCCCCCCCATGCGACTTTTACCAGAGCATGCTGAAAGACGATGAATTTTTCAAAGAAATTTCAAATTCACCGAACCCCAGTGTCACAGACGAGGAGTCCAACGCATGAGGCTGTCAGCACCGCGAGACCTGGTCCTGCTGCGAACGAAACTCTGTGCCAACCCTCTCCACACAGACTTGTCTCAACAAATCCCCAGGAATGCGCCCACGTTTCTTTTTTTTAGTGTTACATCCAGAGATGAGCCAAAAGTATTACAGCGTCTTCCTCTTTTGTGATGGTGTTGTGAAAGCCTCCAGTGCAGCAGCCACTTTTACTCCTGAAATTTTTCTCCGTAGATGATGTCTGACGACAGCGCCAACATTTAGGGCAACACCACTGCTTGCCTGCCAGCTGGTTTCTGGAGATATTTTATACTCGGTTACTGTATGTGCTGGTATCTTTCTTTTTGTGACAGAAATGAAGTGTCAACCAGCAGAAAAACAACACCTAGAATATGCCAATATAGATTTTAATATATATATATATATATATATATATATATATATATGTCTTCTAAATTGCCTTCTGACTGTAGAAATATTGGGAAAGAGATGGACTTATTAAGAAAACTATGTTGGGCAGATTTCTTCATTTTTAGTTATTGTTAAGCAATAACTCTGAAATAGCTGCTATGTTTTCTACAGAGCTAAACCCTGCAAATTCATTGATTATTTTATCCTGCGCTGAAGACATAACAGGATTTCACACAACTGTAATACTCTGCATGCATTTGCACCAATACAGTACATATCATACAATACAAAGACTAATGAATATCATTGCATGGTATTGGAATCCCACACATTCATATATAACTTCGTCATGTATTTTATTTGAACCATAAATTGATTTTAATGGAAATAAGTTGGCTCACACAGAGTTATTTTTTGGAAAAGTGTTGTGGCATATTCACATTTGTGAGACAAGATGATGTGTCAAAGTTACAATGTTGTAATGTAGCCCTCAACCATACCCAAGAAGATAGATTTTGTGTTGTTTTTTATTGTTTAGTCAATTATTAAGATCAATAAAGTTATTTAAATCAGTTGCAGTTTTTACTCAAACATCAAGTCTTAAACACAAAATGAGAGAAGTGAGCGCTGTGGGAAAGTGGCTCATTCACTGAATGATGAAAAGCAGACAACACATGTGTCCTATAAACATGCCCCTTTAAGAATTTAGCAGCCTGTGGAAGTGTAAATTTTTCACTTTTCTTAATACCACTCCCAAAACTCATTGTTGTCCGAGTTAGACCAAGGCCGCCACTGGTAAGCGAATTTTTGTGAAAATATGTCCATTAGTTCTTGTTTAATCCTGCTAAAAAACAAAGTAAACCAAAGACATAACCTCCCTGGCAGAGGTAAAAACTGTATCCCTGACACAAAGCGCCCTCTGGTGTCTATAATTTAAACACGTAGACCTCTGAGTTGCAGGAGTTCATGCTTGTTCAGATTTGCCCATGCGCAGCTAATGGACATCATCCAAATGCCTGTTGAGACTGGAGCTGTAATAAAACAGACAAGAGAGAACTCTGCTGTAGTGTGAGCTGGAGGGCTGGATGTTTGCAAGAAGTATCATGGCTACACGGTCTGTGTTTTATTTTTAACCAATCATTGATCTGAAATGAATTTTCTCACTGACTAATTATTAACAGTCAGTATAACTTGCTTTTTTCTTACTTATATATTTATCCAAAATGTTAAAAATCTGTGATGTACAGGAGTCCTGGAGTCCTTATCCTTCTTGTGGTGTTTCTCAGTGGACTGAATGCATCAAGGTATAGTAGCCTGCATATATATTTTTAAAAAGCCTAAGAAGTAATTGTTTTTATTATGCTTGTCAGTATTTGTCAGTTGTCTACACTCGTTTCTGTAACAGATTGACTGTAAACCAGGAGCTCTCCAATCTTTTCAATGAATTGTGGAGGTTGGATGTGAATCGCATGAGTCCTGGGATAGACTACACCATATCTGTTCAGGTATGGTACATACTATAATTCATGCAACACATATTTTCTGTTTTTACAAAAATGTATTCTGTGTTTGAATCATCCAGGGAAAAGCAGGTTTTGTAAGCCAGGGCAGCCATGTTGTACAGGATCGTGCCTCACAGCCTCTGTTCTCCAACGTTAATGAGAACAAATTAAAGAACATGACCACCACCTTCCGTAAGTGCCCATGTAGTTTCTCACTTTCTGAAACAGCAGCTCATTTGCACACTTCACCACAATAAATGGGATTTCTGTGCCTGCAGGGTTCATGAAACTCCTGGACAACTATGAGCGGTCCACGGGCGTGACAGAACGAGTCACAAGAGAGGAGCAGATTGAGACTAATCGCTTCCTGGATGCCGTCTTACAGACAGAAGTCATGAAGGTACATTTGACATGTCCCAACTAGTTGCATCTTATAAGCCACACACATTTCGACAGTTAGGTTGCTTGTTGCAATTGCGCAACACCCCGTTTGTTACACCTCTACATATCTTAGGCTTCTTATACTCAGAAAATAATGTATGATATATCCTATAAGTTGTTTTTTTTGTCCCAGCAACTGTTCCTGGTTTGTTGCTTTCCTGCATTTTGTGGTTTTGAGTCTTGCAGCTGAACTCCACTGGGAGTTTTGTCTCTTCCTGTCTCAGTGCATCACTGATCACATAACTAAATAGTGAGAGAGAAAAAAAACATCTGTCTGCAGCTGTGGAATGCTGTGTTGGCTTCAGCAGTCTCCCCAAAGAGGATCACTGGAAAGGAAAAACATACAGTACTTGTTGAATTTCAAACAATTGCATTAGATTCGATGGAACGAACAACTGTATTTGACATCAGGACAAAAGTCCTAGTGCTCTTTCTCTACAAAAGTTACATGTTTTAGTTTGCAGTTCCCTCTGTTAGTCAAGCTCATTACAAGATATACAGGCATCTCAAAATGGTATATATACAGTATATCTGGGGGGTGGCCTTTTACTTCATTGTTTTGATCTAACAACCAGATTTAAAGATTTATTTGTCACATATACGGGGCAGTGAAATACTTGAAATACCACCTCTATGTAATAAAACAGAGAAAATACATACATAAATAAAGAGAAAAATATATACAAAATATAATACGATTTTTAAGACTATACAGACAATAAAACATAAAAACTTTTCCTAAAAATTGACATACAGGTAAGATTAACGTACAGTATGGGTATAATGTGAAGTAACTGATGATTATTTAGATGCTGTGAAAAGGAGTATTATATATGTAAAAACTGTTGTAGAGCAAAGTTGTCCTCTCTCATTGTGCTCATTTGTTCTGTTCTTCATTGTGAGAAAGTTCTGCTCCAGAGTCGAGTTGGCGCTGATGCGAAAGTAAACAAATGTGATTTCTCCACAGCGGGCTCATAAGTACCTGGTGAACAAAGGACAGTCCAGCTCTGACTTGAGGCTGTTTAAGAATCAACTAAGTTTGATCTGGTTCCACCTCTATCACAGAGAGAAACCACAGGGTGAGATACAGAAACTGTCAATGCAGCCAGTGTGTGTATAGAAAGTAATCAAGATTACATAATTGTTGAAGTAATATTTTTTTCTGTGGTATTTCTAAATGGAAACATTCACCAGCATGGACTCCTGTGGATTTGAGCATGTCTTTGTTGGAGAAACAAAGTCCGGAAGAGAAATCATCGGTTTACACAACTGGATCCAGTTCTACCTCCAAGAGAAAAACAGGCACTTGGACTACAAAGGATACAAAGCCAGGGACCATGACTTAGTAAGTGTACTTAGTAAGCATAACAGATCATCAGAAACAAAATGACAAAATGAATGAATGACAAACCTGTTAAAATCTTTCAAATCCGTGCACTTCTGTCCACAGCCAGATCATGATGACCACGTTCTGAACCTCCAGTTCAGCTGGCACGGTTTGGTGAAGCCTGTTGGAAGTGCCTTCATTGGAACCAGCCCTGAGTTTGAGATGGCAGTTTTCACCATCATCTTCCTCATGAGCACAGAGAGGAGCACCACGGTGCTGGTCAACATCGACCAGTGTCAGATGGAGCTGGTGGTCATCAGACACGGACGCTCCCTCAGCACAGCATATCCCAAACTGCTCAGCAGCAACGGCAGACACATTAGGCAGCAATCACAATGAGTTCACCTCTGACACGGTTACACTCACATCCTAGTTTGAGAACACAGGGCACAAATGAACTGTGGTTTAGTTAATATGGTACAGACCTACTTAGTGTAGTGCAGGACACAGATGTGTTCACATTTCTGTTTTTATTAGCACAGTTATTGTCATGAATAACAATATATTAAAAATAACTGATGCTTTTTAAAAATCTAATATTCGTTGTTTTTACTCACTGTCCTCACAAAATAAAATTACCTTCATTTAACCTTTGTAATACATTTAAATCACTTATTAGCAGTCATGTAATAAGTTAAATTGTGAGTGTGTGGAATAAATCAAATCCTTTACTTCTGTAAGCCTTGCAATGTGGACGTACTCCTTGAATTGTGTTTTACCTAGCATGGCTGTAAAGTTTTAAATGTTTTGCAATTTGAGTGAAATGATCCTTTGATGTTGGGTATTTGAAACCGCAATTAAATATATTTTACAAGTTCGTATTTTTCCCCCCTGTTAAAATGAATCTGACGGGATAGCTGTTCAAAATCTTAACACCTGACTAAAAGTATATTTACCACCTTACATACATACATAGGTGGATGTTTTATACCTGATTTATTCGTTTTACAGAAGATACAAACAGTTCAAGTATTTTTTGCTATTTGTCAGCAGCAGAAAAAAAAAAAAAAAGTTAAAGCGGAACGCTTTCTTTGGTTCCGCCCACACGGATGTTTCACAGTGTAACACACGAGAGGGACGCATGCGACTTCCGACGCCGTATGGCAACAGTGACAGCGCCACCAGATTTTGTATCGTGCACAGCTGAACGGTGGCCCTAACCATGGAGGTGCTGGGAGGAGAATTTAGTGACATGACTCCTCAGGAACTGGCGGCTCCTGTCAACACCGTGGCGGTGAGTTCAGAGGAAACACGGAGAGAAAGCGTCACACCCACGAGTACAGAGATGCTAACGTGGCTGCTAGCAGTACACAATAAAGCTGTGTGCGTGTGCGCGCGCGCGTGTGTTTGTGCCCGTGCGTGAGAGAGAGAGAGAACTGGTTTTAGTTCGTTAATTCGAGACATCAGCTGCACCTGCTGAGAAAAATGTCAAACAAATATCCTTCACTGCTGCTCAACCACAGGCTCCATGTAATGTTTATTTGTTTTTCTTGTTCTCTCTTTTTGACAGGAAAAATGGAAACTATTACCAGCCTTCCTGAAGGTACCAGAACACACCTTAACCCACCTGCTGTGTATCCCTAACATTTAACTTCATTTTTTAATCTTATTTCTATGATGTATACCATATAAACATTTATCTACTTTTGTGTGTAATTTCATGTTTGGGTATTAATTTATATTGCAAAATAGTGAAAAAATTATGAGAGAAAGTAATGATGGATAGAATAAACAGAATAATCTGGTGAATTAAATGCCTGTCAAATGGACAAAGTTCTTCACGTTAATGCAAAAAATTATACAAAAATTTGACACAGACAAGTACAGTCCAATTCAGTCAGACCTACACCTGGTAATATTAAAGTACAGTATGCAAGCAAGTGTGTTGGTTCTGACATTGGATCAACAAAAAGTCTCAGGACAGTGACCTCATTGTGTGCCTGTCTGCAAAGACCTGATACATTAACATACACCCAGACGTATGCAAAAGTACATCCTAAACTTTATTCAATGTGTTTTCCAGGTGAAAGGTCTGGTGAAGCAGCACATCGACTCATTCAACTATTTCATCAATGTGGAGGTAAGAACATGACCTCGACGTGAGTGTGCGCTACAGCTGCCTCAGTTTCATCTGGATTTCAGTGTGAGCGTCTTCTTTTGCAGATCAAGAAAATAATGAAAGCGAATGAGAAGATCACAAGCGATGCTGACCCAATGTGGTACCTGAAGTAAGTCCTGTGAATCGTGTTTGCCAGCTTTAACTCCTGTTGATCTCACGCGGTCGCCCCGTAGACATGCACGCATCAGCTTTTAGCTTCAGTAAGAATTCCACTTATTAAAGGTTCTCCTTCCAGATACCTCAATATCTATGTTGGCATGCCTGATGTGGAAGAAAGCTTCAATGTTACTCGACCAGTATCACCTCATGAGGTAAGCTCAGTTTATCACTGAGAGTAGTTTCACGTCACGTTCTCTGCGTTAAAGTTTGTCTAACTTTTTTTTATTACAGTTATGACACTGACAACACATCTTTGTGATGCATAAATTGTGCTTTCCTTTTTAACATTTGAAGAATCAAATCAACATTTCACTCTGCTGTTGAGATACAGCTCATGGTTCCTGTGCTTTCCACAGTGTCGTCTCAGGGACATGACCTACTCAGCGCCCATCACAGTGGACATAGAGTACACTCGCGGCAGTCAGAGAATCATCCGCAATGCCCTGCCTATCGGAAGGTAGCGTGTTTTTGTGTTTGAAATCCGACGTTGTGACCTTTTCTCCTGCAACTTGTCTGGTTGGTGCAGACATGGACCCACACGTTGCGAGCAGTCGTCGTTAATTAACTGCACTCTCCACAGGATGCCCATCATGCTGCGGAGCTCGAACTGTGTTCTCACAGGAAAGACACCCATGGAGTTTTCAAAGCTCAACGAATGTCCCCTGGATCCAGGTACACAATCAGTCAATCTTAGTACAACCAAAAACATGATGCACACTAACAGGAACAGCCAAAGTTATTTCCTGGTGTTTGTTGTCAGGCACAGTGGTTGTTTTTTTCCCACAGGGGGTTACTTCATCGTGAAAGGTCAGGAGAAAGTCATTCTGATCCAGGAGCAGCTGTCCAAAAACCGAATCATAGTGGAGCAGGACAGGAAGGGTGCGGTCGGAGCCTCAGTTACCAGGTACTGTGACTACCTGTGGATCAGTGGAATCGTGCAAAGCCATTGGCTGGACTGCATGTCACATCAATTTCCTCTGATTGTCGAGTGTTTTTTTTTTTCCAATCTTGTCCTGTCAATTCCAGCTCCACTCACGAGAAGAAAAGCAGAACTAATATGATTGTTAAGCAAGGCAGATTCTACCTGAGGCACAACACGCTGTCGGAGGACGCTCCCATCGCCATCATATTCAAGGTGAGAGAGAGTTTGATGATGCGCCGACACAAAGCTTATGTGTCCAGGAGAGGGCGCTGCAGGACAGCGAGATGATGATGATTTGAAGCTGTTGTTTACGATGTTGTTGCTCCACCGACTGAAGCAGAGACTTCAGTTTGCTCCCAAAGTTATTTTGTTTGATTAACTACCTTTTTATGTTCATCTCTGTTAACCCCAACTCACTGAACGGTCTTTAATATGTGATCTCACACCACATCAATACATAATACACATTCAGTGAGAGGTTTTGTTCGTAAGTAGACTCAGTAGATCTTCATCAGACTCATTTTCACGTGTCGCCCTTTGCTCTCAATCAAAATGTCAGTTAAGCAGCTGGCATCATTTACTTCCTCCCCTCTGAGGACAAATCTCTCCAAACATGTCGACTTGTGAGCCTCAAGTGTTGGGAACTGAAGTCATTATCCACGGGGACACAGTTTGCCTGCCCGCTCTGTTTGCCGTGCACTTGTACGTCCTGGGTGACTCCTTCGCCGTCTCTCCTCGCGTTTGGCAGCGGCCGCAGAAACGACCACGGATCCAGCGTGAGACAGACGGATCAGTTCCCACAGCCACGCATTTCCATAAGCAAATGTCAGACAACCTTATGACTCCTGTGCACACACTTCTTATTTTTCTCGTGGCCCTCCTCTTGCTCCGGCTGCGAAAAATGTCTCCTCTTTGTGCATTTCCCCTCGCCAGCAAGTTGACGTCCGGTTTCGCAGACAAAATACTCGAATGGTTTCTCATTTCACCGCCCCATTGTATTCCCTCTCATCTTGCCCTCCATTCGGCTCACGCTTCAGAGCTCACCCGCCGTTTCTGTCCTCTCCACGCAGGGCATGGGTGTGGAAAGTGACCAGGAGATAGTGCAGATGATCGGCACAGAGGAGCACGTCATGGCCAGCTTTGCCCCGAGCCTGGAGGAGTGCCAGAGAGCCCAGATCTTCACACAGACTCAGGTAGCTCGGTGGTCCACATCTGCCATAGCAGAGCAATGTGGCCGAAAGCAGTTTTGGGTAGTTAGGCCTCGGGAGGCAGCTTTAGTTCTCTTTTTATTTGGATTTGCAAACACACTTTTACAGATGATATCGTCGTTGAAAACATGTGCATCAAAGGATAAACATAAAGCTGGTAATTATAATAAGCGATACAAAAAACGACGAGGTTCATCGAAAAGTTAGAATACGGGAAAAAGAAAAACGCATTAAAACGCAAGGGCAGAAATTAAATTCACAACATTTTAATCACATTAAACAAATGAGCTGGGAGCTTTTACAGTCTGAGGAAATAAATCCGTCATTTTTCTCAGCCCGAACTTGCGACTTTGAACAGATTCGCTGCCGTACAGTATGTGGGCGTGGGGTTTGAGGGACGGAGAGGGTAAATAAAGAGATGCCATGTGTTTCATGATGGGGGATGCAGGAGCGCTTAGTGCTTATGTGCTTTCCCCGCCGGTCTGCACAGTAAATAAAACAAGGCAAGGGTGAGGCTGCAATTAGCAGTTGTCTCACTTAGCTTAGCACACAGACTTGAAACAGACAGCCAGCCCACCTTTGGCCAAGGGTAAGAAAATCCTTCTATTAGCGCCTCTTGAGCGCATTTATTAGGATTTCAGCTGGTTGCCCGGCAACCTCGCGGCGACAACAGTCAGAAAGTCACATAACCCTGCGTAAAACCACAACCTGACTTCTTACTGTCTGTTTTATTTCTGCAGATTAACAGGATGTGGCATGTTAATTAGTGAGCCGCCTTGATGCTAAGCTACGTCAACCACCTTCATAATTACTGTACAGACGTGACCGTGCTTATCTCATCTGACTCTCAGCAAGAACAGGAGCAAAAAGCATATTTCCCAGAACTGATGCACTGTTGAGTAATGACTTTTTAGGCTTCCAAAAACCTGTAAATCCCAACGTGACGCGCGCGTGCAGAAATCATACATCATACACGTCAGCTGTAAGTAAACAACAGTGCTGAATTGTCAGCCAGCTCTGATTTGTGCCCACGAGCTGCTGCTGACAGAAGGTATTTCCTTTGTGTCTCTGTGATCAGATGACTAAGGTTTTGTCTTACCAGCCAGTTAAGTAATGCTTTTCATGTGTTGTTCAGGAGGCCCGTGTCTTTTCTTTGACATCCACAGATGAATGCAATCGGCCAATTTGTTTTTCATAAAGATTATGTTGTTAGAGGAACCACTGATGCATTGATGAGGCCATATTTGCTTCCTAGCAACCGGCCGCCTCGGCTCTCATGTTCGCCTGTCTGCCAGCCTCCGTGATGTCTTTTCATGGTATTCATTGGGTCATTGTATTGTGCACAATGAGGCCTAAATCTATATAATTAAAGTCAGATAAGGCTTAAGAAACATTGTTATCAGATTATGATAAGTAATCTGCCTAAACCAAATTTGAACGTCATCCTTTTTTTTTCTAGTAATGTATACTTACACGTCAAAATCTGAAGACTAGGAAATTATTCATACTGTGTGTGTGTGTGTGTGTGTATATATATATATGTACACACACACAGTATGAATTGTGTATTGATCAGTATTGATCTGAGTTAGACAAGAATTAGTTGTTTGTGTTTACAGGGTTGCCCTTTGAGTATTTATCTATTATTATTTATATATATTATGGCCTGGGGGGCTGGGTGGGTGGTCTCGCAGGAAGTCTTCAGCCTCATTAACCTTTGACCTTTACTATAGTTGTGTAGAGGGCTCCAGGGGCACCCTGACTCAGGTGTTTGGTGTGTGTGTGTGTGTTATGCCCTTTGTGATTCACTTGACCTCCCCCAACCCTGATACATGTGTTGTCTGTGTTCTTCCCCTAAATAAATTCCACGCGCGTTCATCATTTCACAATAACATCAGCCCCAGACAAGCCCAGTGCCTTTAAATGCAGCAGTTTATTATCATATTACTGCTTTAACTGGTGAGCAGGGCTGGATATCAAACCTCAGTACCCCAGACTCCTCTCTCTTGCTCCTCATTATCTGTGACTTCTCTACTGTCTGGTGCCAAAAAATGCAGAATGCCCCAAAAAATAATAACAGACGTGTTTAATTTGTCTTTGATCGGATATTTCCTGTGCTAAATCAGGACACTCTCTAATGTTAGACTGAGTTCTTTATTCATTCATAATTACTTCCAATCCACTTTCTATGGTTTTGTTTATTCTGTATGACAATAACCTCTCTAGCACTTTGCAAAAGGTCTGGGCTGTCACACCCTCGTGCTTAATGCTGAGGACGACCGACCGCCCCCACCCCCCCACCCTCCCTCGTGTTTTATTCATTAGTTGATTAAATAACTTCCTGTTGTAACTGTTTTTTGGGGTGTTTTTTAAAGGCTTTATATCCAGTTGGTTAGAGTGAGTCTGTAGACGGGGTTTGCTCTTTGAAGAACATCAATATTTAATTAAAGCGTGTAAAGAAAAGTTTCTGTTTGCCAAACTAAGAAGTCCAAAAAATATTGTTTTGGTACAAGTTTTGATACTTCTTAAGTAATTGTAAAAATGACCCCTGCTGTCCTGTTGACTGCTCTGTGACCTCTGCCGTCCTGCTGTGCTCTGTGTCTCAGGCCCTGAGGTACCTCGGGAATAAAGTGCGGAGGCAGCGCATGTGGGGAGGCCCCAAGAAGACCAAGATGGAGGAGGCCAGAGAGCTGCTGGCGTCTCTTATCCTCACACACGTGCCTGTACGCAAACACACAGACAGGAGCGAGGGACCGTCATACTCTGTGTTTTCCCACAAAGCGTGAGCATTTTGTGTTCCGTCTGCAGGTCAAAGAGTTTAACTTTCGGGCTAAGTGCATTTACCTGGCTGTGATGGTGAGGAGGGTGATCCTGGCCCAGGGGGACAACAAGGTGGACGACAGAGATTACTACGGCAACAAACGTCTTGAGCTGGCCGGACAGGTGAGCCTCTACGCACCTCTCCCCCATGCGGTCTCATTCGCAGCTTGTACAATACCTGCTTTAATCCCCCAGTCATTCTCCTTATGTTTCAGATTATGAGACAAAAAAATCAGGCCAATAAAATGCAGATTGTTTAATTCGTCACCTGATCAACAGGAAACTCTGAATGAGCCTGAGTCCAGTTCTGACATTAAAGGCACCCCATTGAACTGGGACTTTATTCATTCCATCAATTTCTCGGCAACTTTTTTTTCTCTACCTTTTCCTTTCTCATGGAGCCACTGGAAAGGAAAACATGTTTGATGCTCATTAATAAGGCGTGTATAGAAACGCACGAACAACGCTCACATGCTTAATGCAAGTGGATCACAGGAGTGGACCACAGGACAGCGGCTGCTCCAGCCCTGATCTCTCACCTGCATCTTTGTTCCTGCCTCCTTCTTTTAATAAGACTCTCATTATTTTCCCTCAGCTTTGTTTTTCCCTGTTTTGTTTTCATCCCCCCTCCTCCCCCCCTGTATTTCAGCCTGGCTTTGTCAGGAGAGAGATATGCAGTGGCACCAAAATCCCAAGGCTGTGGAAGCATGGGGATTTTTCAGCACCGTGACAATAGAACTGCTGCCTTGACTGGAGCGATTGAGCTAATCCACAGGCCCGGCTCTGATAATGTAATTACTGCTGTCTTAAGGCCTTTAATTTCCCCCCCAACCTGCTCTGTATAAGGAGCAGGAGATGGGAGGAGGGGGCGCACAGAGCCCTCTTTCAATAGGGGGCTTACACACTAACAACGCCAGCAATCTCCTCACTCTCCAATTATGGTTCCCTGACATTCAACTAATTGGCCTGGCTGCGCAACGGAAGCTTAATTTCTTTATTAATTTCAAGCAGCGCTGCCTGTTTGTTTTGATGTATGCTAATGCACGGGGTGGGTGGGGGTTGTGAGAGAGGTTGCCTCCTGCGGGCCTGGCGGAGGAGGACAAGGACCTGGGACGGAGGCCAGGCCAGGCTTATCAGTGAGCCGGCACACCTGGTTATTAAATCTGACTTTTAAATGCACCTCAGCGCTGATTAGAGACATGAGCAGATGCGGCGTGCCAGGAGATCTGAGAGACGGGCTGTGTGAAGAAACAATGACGACTCAAACTCTGAAATGACTGTTGTTCTCACTCTGTGTTTAGTTTGAAGGCTTGACAAGCGAATAATGTTTGTGGAAATAACGTTTTCAGTGTCTGTCGTGTCACAATGGTCTCCCTCTCTATCGTCTCCAGCTCCTGTCTCTGCTGTTTGAAGATCTGTTTAAGAAGTTTAACTCGGAGCTGAAGAAAATCGCCGATCAGATCATCCCCAAGCAGAGAGCAGCCCAGTTTGATGTGGTGAAGCACATGCGGCAGGATCAGATCACAAATGGCATGGTCAATGCCATCTCCACAGTGAGTGAGACACCAAAAATACTATTTAATAGAAAGGCTGCATCCTTCCCAGGAGGAACATGGTTCAAATCCTTTTGATAAACCAAAAATCAGGCCCTCAGAAGAACCTCCCAGCTCTTTGTTGAACACCAGTGTGGGTTTTACAACGCACAGCGAGTTGTACAGTTCATTTATCTCCCTCGCTGCCCCGCTCGTCTCTCAAGCACGCACACACTGAGCTGAAAGAACCCTTACTCCCAGCACACACCTTCTGCCACCCCGCCCAGATGTTGGATTTTTAATTTTCCCTTTCTTTTCTTTTTGTTTTTCTGACCACAGGGCAACTGGTCCCTGAAGAGGTTCAAGATGGACCGTCAGGGTGTCACCCAGGTTCTGTCTCGTCTCTCCTACATCTCCGCCCTCGGCATGATGACCAGGATCTCCTCCCAGTTTGAGAAGACCAGGAAGGTCAGCGGGCCGCGCTCCCTGCAGCCGTCACAGTGGGGCATGCTGTGTCCGTCCGACACCCCTGAGGGAGAGGTGAGCCGACGCAGTCACACCTGGCCTCCAACTAAAACGTATTGTACTGTGTATTTAAATTAGATTGCACTCGTCTAGGGTACCGCAGCTCTTTGGTTTGTTAAAAGTTGTAACATCATTGTGTTGGCTTTAAATCTGATGTTATGATCCACCAGATATTCGTCAGTCAGTGTTAAAGCTTGAGGGTGTAAATGTCTGTGCATGTGCACACGTTTTGGAGTGCTAAATGAAAACACCAGCAGACAGCTGCCGCGGCGGTTTTCACAGACGCTTGTGGCGCAGATGGTTTCTGTCGTTGCTCTGGTCCCGTAGGCCTGTGGTCTGGTGAAGAACTTGGCTCTGATGACCCACATCACCACCGACATGGAGGACGGCCCCATCATCAAACTGGCCTTCAACCTCGGGGTGGAGGACGTCAACCTGCTGTGCGGAGAGGAGCTCTCCTACCCGAGCGTCTTCCTCGTCTTCCTCAACGGTAAGACTCCTCCGCACTTGTAGCCAAATAAATAAATAAATAAACACAGAGAGAATTAACACCAGATGCTTTTGCCTTAGATCACTTGAAAAGCAAGGCTAATCCTCGCGGTTCTGAATGCACTGCTCACGAACATGAAGGGGAAAATATTCTGTTTAGTTTACAGAAGGTAATTTTGCATTTGGCAGGAAGGCTGATAAGTCATTAATTTCATGGCGGCAGTAGGTATTCTTCTTGAGTCAGAACCCGGCTCCTTAATTACTGTATATGTTTGTCTCGCCACTGATAACTGTCAAATTATATTAGCTGCCATACCATTTAATTAGTTGGTAGCAGCAGGTGTCGAAGCCCTTCAGAGTGTGTTCAGAGGCAGAGTACAGTGTCTCCTCTGTTCTCCACTCGTTTGTCTGTCAGACTTAACATGAACACACCCCTGCAGGCGGCGCGAGCCGTGGAGGTTCAGAGGCCTCGGCTGCATACGCACGCGCCTTCTCTCCTTCCGTCAGCCGAAAGTTTGTGGACGGGAGTTTTTCGGTCAGAACGTAAGCCATGTGTCCACTCTGCTAATGCGTTTAACACTCCCGTACTTACTGTACCCGCTGCAGCTTTCTTTAGAGCCGAGCTGAAGCAGTAAGTCATTTGGGTAGAAAGTAATGTACATCATTTTGATTGTTGATTTAATCTTTTGAGGATTTTTTTTTTGAAGCAATAATCTTTCCATATTTAACATGACAAACAAGTTATCGGAAGACGATCAGACTAGGATCTCTCTGACAGTTTAAGGACCAGATGATGAATTGAGAAAATAATGGCCAGATCTACCAGTTCTGAAAACAATTCCAAGCTGCCACCGTACTTTAGACCCACGTGAATGAACGACCCCGTCTCTGCGCGCGTCCGTCCGTCTGTCCGCAGGTAACATTCTGGGTGTCATCAGAGACCATCATAAGCTGGTCAGCACCTTCAGACTGATGCGTCGGGCGGGTTTCATCAACGAGTTCGTGTCCATCTCCACCAACCTGACTGACCGCTGCGTCTACATCTCGTCGGATGGAGGACGCCTCTGCAGGTGCAGAAGACAACATACCTCCAAACTTGGACATAAAGCACTGTCAATTATTCAAAATTCTAATTTTCTCAGACAGCAAATATAGATGTTGTTCTTGTTGCTTTTTTGTGGATCAGAATTGCAGAATTCAGTAAACTGAGACACTCTTTACCTCTTGTGATGATGTTTCAATAATGAAAAGGGGAAAACTGACGATTAGTAGATTGACATTGCTTGGTTCTTGTTGTTTCCCGCCTTCAGGCCGTACATCATAGTGAAGAAGGGGCAGCCGATGGTGAAAAACAAACACATTGAAGATCTGTCGCAGGGCTACAGGTGAGGCTCAGGAAAACGACTTATTGGCAGAGTTTTTGAGAGCAGATTGTTGTCGTGTCATTTCTCTCATGTCTGACTCGCACTTTTCTCAACCCCAGAACCTTTGAGGATTTCCTGCACGAGGGCCTGGTGGAGTACCTGGATGTCAACGAGGAGAACGACTGTCAGATCGCCCTTTATGAACACATGATTAACAAGTGAGTGGCACGTGATTCTGCTGACAGTAAGAAAATTGGGGGGGTGGGCGCTTTTGGTTTGTTGATATCAGCGAACACGCTGTCTTCATTTCCTCTTCTATTCGTTCACGCGCCTATTTTAACTTCTGCAGAGACACAACGCACCTGGAGATCGAGCCCTTCACGCTCCTCGGGGTGTGTGCCGGCCTCATTCCCTACCCGCACCACAACCAGTCGCCCAGGAACACATACCAGTGCGCTATGGGCAAGCAGGCCATGGGTAAGACTCAGCTGAGCGGTGACGCTCCCAAATCTCTCCTCTCGCGTCCTCCGCGCAGCTGCAGTGTTTACTCCCGCGCACACACCCTTACAGTAATTCAATTTTACAGGAACACTGTTCTTAAGCCAGCTAAATCTGCTGGTGCACAGTTCAGGGTTTTCTTTGCACAAGTTAAAATGGACATTAGAATAACAAACAACTTAGATACAAGAAGCCTGCAGGTTTGCCCCCCCCCCAAAGAAAAAAAAAAAAACAACTCTGTTCCTGCTCTACCTCTTGTCAGAATACATTTGTATGTGTGATTGAGTGTTTTTCGTGTGTGTGTGTGTGTGTGAGACATCAAACATGGGGCGCTTGTGTAGGTTCTCTATTGTGCTGTGTGTGCGGAGGCCCTTTCCCTGCCAGTCACCCAGAGTGTCATTAGCAATTCATTGTATCTGCTCTGGCTTTGCTCAGGGGGTCAGTGTGCTCAGCTGCGAAAGACCACAGAGTGCGCACCCGCGGCTCCTTGGTAACCAGAACTTCCCCAAACGGCCCTGCTAACATTCGTAAGAACCTCTGTCACCCCCCCAGCCCACCGCTTTACCTCCGTCCGTCCGCCCCCCCCATCTTTACAAAAACACAGACTGGAACTATATTTGGCACAATATCCTCTGCCTTGTCTGTTTTGTGTGGACAGCCCTATACATGTGCAAATCGGGTTGTGTGGCCCAGGCCTATTATCACAGACTCTGTGCTTGTAGCCTGATTGTGAAGTAATAGCATCTGACAAATGTCAAGGCGTCCAGGGAGGCCAGGCTTCACGCCATAACTCGCCCAGTTCCTCTGCTCCGAGACGGCGGTGACCAGGCCCAGTCCCACCCCCCCCCCCCCACCCCCCCCCCCCCCCCCCCCCCCCCCCCACAGGAGAATCACACACCTGTAATAACTGATCAACAGGCAGCTAACCTGTGTATTGAAACGCTGACAGTTTGAATCTAATGTTTCTGAATGCCAACACCTTCCAGAAATATTTCTTTTCAAAGATTGCAGCTGCAATATTCATCTACTCTCCGTTTCTGTTCTCTCCAGGCACGATCGGCTACAACCAGAGGAACCGCATCGACACTCTGATGTACCTGCTGGCGTATCCCCAGAGGCCCATGGTCAAGACCAAAACCATCGAGCTGATCGACTTCGAGAAGCTGCCTGCAGGTCAGAACGCCACCGTGGCCGTGATGAGCTACAGCGGCTATGACATTGAGGATGCCCTGGTCCTCAACAAGGCTTCACTTGACAGAGGTGAGACGGAGGATTCTGATCCTTACTGCTGTTATTTCCTCATCGTCCAGCCAGTCGAGGTAATGGACGTTTAGAAAGTCTAACGCGTCTGTCACCTTCCCAGGATTTGGCCGGTGCCTTGTGTATAAAAATGCCAAGTGCACGCTACGGCGGTACACCAACCAGACCTTTGACAAGGTGATGGGGCCCATGCTGGATGCTGCCACACGAAAGCCCATCTGGAGGCACAGCATCCTGGATGCTGATGGCATCTGCTCCCCCGGTGAGTACCAGCAGAACCGAGGGACACCCTGCATTTTGTTTACTTTGCCCTTTACTGTTGAGACTGGGACATAATACCAAAGTATTCTTAAGTCTGTCTTTAAAATTTCTCAGTAAATAACTAAACATTACAACATTAAAGGAGCATCCAGCTTTTCTTTTTTTTTGTTTGTTGATCACGGCCTCATTTTGCTAATAAAGGACACTGTCACGGTACAATGAGTTAATTAGCTCACTTCATGCGCATGCTTACATTTGATTGTTTCTTCAGCAGGCGCTGACAGCTTCAGTGAGTGTGGCCTTCAAGATTACTGCAAAAAAAAAAAAAAAAAGAATGCACTCGACAGTGAAGTTGCATAAATGGTCATTTAGCACAAGCTGGGGCGAGACAGGGAAGCTGCGCGTATCGCAGAGCGGCTGCTTCTGCGGGTGGTCGTCACAGAATATCAATAAAGTTTTGGTTAAAAAAAAAAAAACAGATCGAGGTGAAGACAGGCAGGCAAGGGGAGAGGCTGGTGTCAGTGTATGCATCAGCCCCCAGCTGTCGTGTAGAGCTTCATCCGGATTTCAGTGTCAGATTTATTTTAGGTTGTGAGGAGAGTTACAGTAGTAAACAAGTAACAGAAGATTGGTGACCCCGCCCCCCCCAGGTTATGCCAACATTGTCTTATATTGTCTTATCTTGTGCGTGCCGCAGGTGAGAAGGTGGAGAACAAGCAGGTGCTGGTGAACAAGTCGATGCCAACTGTCACGCAGACACCACTGGAGGGCAGTACCCAGCCAGGCCAGCCCCAGTACAGAGACGTGCCCATCAGGTGAGCGCGAATCAGCTCCACGCCCACGCCCACCCCTGCGCGGTCACCGCGACCTTAGCTTGTGTCGCCTCGCTGCGGACCCGCCTGCTCGGCTGCTTGGAGAATAAAAGAACGAGGCAAAAAAAAAAACCCTCTGCAGATCCCGCTGAGAAAAAGAACAACAACAAAACAACCGCTGAGCTCTTCTCTTTTTCTTTGCAGCTATAAGGGCTCAACAGACTCGTACATCGAGAAGGTCATGATCTCGTCCAACGCCGAAGATGCATTCCTCATCAAGATCCTCCTGAGGCAGACCCGGAGACCCGAGATCGGAGACAAATTCAGCAGCCGTCACGGACAGAAAGGTGCCCGGGCACGCCGAGCTCAAACCTGAATGTGCTCGGCACTAGAAGTTTGCATTAATATTCACCGCTTCATCGAACCCGTTTCGATCATACTTGACTGGACAAAAAAAAAAAATCTTTGGTCGTCTCTGTGTCGGAGCATTTGTTGAGTCAAGTCCCAGTAGCTGTTGCTCTGTCACTGCCCCCCTGTCCTCATCTTTCAAGAGCTCTTTTCAATTAATTGGCTCTTTGTCCTGTGCAAGACTATGCAAATTTATTACACCCCAGCAGTATTCTGCTGCTACTGGGGAAAAAGTGTTTACAACCTCCATTGTTTTGTGGCACCTCCCCTATAGAGGGCTTGTATGATGTTTTAATCAAAAAGCTAACTGGCGCCATGCATAATTTACTCTCTTCATTAACGCGGTGGCCACTGGGCGGTCAGCTTAGGATGGGACAATGTCTTCTGTCTCAGATAATGACGAAGAGAGAGGGGTCGTCGGGGGGTTAGCTGGAGGAGCGCTGGACGGAAAGCCCCAGATGTGTGGCCGGCATACAGTACGGCTGGTTCTTCATCAGAGTTCTGCCTCGTCACTTTGCGAGAAGAGGCGTTTGTTTAAAAAAACAAAACAACAAAAACTACATTTGTGCTCCAGCTGGGTTTTCCTGCAGGGGGAAAATACCCACATATTCCCACTGGACAAATATTTAAAATAGAACCCAACGTGGAATCAAGGTTTTGTTATTTATTCAGACGTGAATTTGGCTGCAGAAGCAGATCTCCCAGCTACTCATGGCTAAGTCTCATAAGTCCTGGTCAGCAGAGCAGAATAAGTTAATTATTTACCGGTCACACACACACACACACACACACACACAGCTGTGGAGGTGGGGGAGGAGGTGGAGAGGTTGTCAGTAGTAGGGGCCCATTGTGCGCGCCTCCAGCGTGGAGCTGTATGAGCTGTGATGGAGGGCTCTGGACCCTTGCTGTTGTCTTGCCTTTCTCTGCTGATTTCATGCCTCTTTTATCATTCACTTTCACACAAAACAAACAACACCGAGGATGTCTGCTATGGGAACTAGTGTCTCTCTCTCTCTCTCTCTCTCTCTCTCTGAATCACCTTCTCCACCATTTTCCACTTTCTTTCCTCCTTTCATCCTCCTCAAACTTTTTTTCTTTGTTCGCCGCCTTTTCTTTCTTTTTATTTCTCTTCTGGCCCTGTTCTACTCGCCTTTTCTCTTCTCTTTTCACCTTCTTCCTGCTGTTGGATGACTTTCCAGTAAAGCGTTGCACTTGTTCCCGGTCAACATCCTGTTACGACATCCTGTAAGGCATCAGCAGTCTGCTGTGCGCCGCGCCGCTGACTGATCGGCTAATAGTGAATTTTTCCCACGTGCTGGGATTGGGTTTCGCCTCTCCAGTTGATCCCCTCCACTTCCTCTGGGTTGAACTGAAAGTCATGGATGTGTAATCCCAGTCTCCCTGTCAAAACTAAGCACCTTTCGCCGCTTCCTGCTCTCCTTCTCTCCTCTTCTCCTCTCTTCTCTCCTCTCCTCTTCCTCTTTTTTTTCATTTGCAAATGGGCCTACAATCTGTTTACCCTGGCCAGGGAAGAGTGCTTCGGCCCCTCCGCAAACATTTGCGCTCACACTTAAACTCCTGGCTACCGGGGCGCTTGTCCCCGAGGAGGACCCTTTCTGTCTACATGAGTATGGAAATGTCAGGTCTGGGCCTCCAGCAGCAATACACACAACAAAACAGGTTTACGAGAAGTTTTTTTTTTTTTTTTTTTTGTCAGAGCCGTGCGGTCAGTTGCGTTAGTGGAGAAATCTGGTTTTAAGTATTTGCTAAAAGGGACGATGCAACTAATATCTTGACTTCAATTCAAGATTTTTTTTCTTGGTTATATTTTGGACTAATCTGTGGCAAGTAATTTAAAAAAAAGCACATCTCAAACTTTATTTTCAAAGAATATAATTTTTGTAAGTATGTACATGAGTAGAGAGAGCTATGGGGAAACGATGGCGTGCAGAAAAGGTCCCGATTCAGATCAGATTCACACCTGAGCCTTAATAACAGGTGGAACGTGCTCCACTAGGTGAGCTGCATATACAAAATGCAAATATGAAACATGAATGAAAGACTGATGACTCAAAGGAATTTGTGTGCTCGTTGTGACTCTACGTTTGTGTGTGTGTTTCAGGTGTTTGTGGCCTCATCGTCCCGCAGGAGGACATGCCCTTCTGTGACTCGGGCATCTGTCCGGATATTATCATGAACCCTCACGGATACCCCTCCAGAATGACGGTACAACTCTGCGCAACTGCGGGGGGGGCTGAAACTAACAATCAAGTAGTTCATCAGTCGTTCATCAATATATAAAATATTAGAAAATAGTGTAAAAAGTGGATCAAAATTCATCAGAGTCCAAAATGACGTACTGTTTTGTCCAACCACCAGGTCAAAAATCAAATATATTTCATGTACTTGGAGGTGGAAAAAAAAAAATCAGCAAACCATCACATGTGAGCAGATCTCAGGGTTTGACATTGGTGATTCAAGCGATTAATCTTCATTACGTTGATTAGGGAATTTACCTTGGCTTTTGTTTTCATGTGAAAGGTGATATTTTGACACCTCATCCAGAATCAGTTGTTTTGATTGATTTGTGGTCTGCTGTGTTGACTGTCACTCCTCGTGAGTTTGTGTCGGACAGAAAAGTCTTAGTGTTCCCAGACGTATGTTGCTGCAGTGGTGAAGCCGCCTCCTGTAGCAGTGTGTGGAGGTTTTATCAAACGTGCACAGCACTTCTGAACTGTAGGATGGTGCTGAATGTGAATGGCGTGAACCTCGGCCGTATATCTGCCTGCTTTTTTTTTTTTTTGTCCCTTTCACTGTAAAAACGTGAAGGATCTTTACTGCCGAAGTTGTCAGTGCCAGTGTGTTTGCAAGCCGCGGTTGTCATGGAAGAGACTCAGAAATGTTTGGCTCGGGAGGTTGTTTCTGTGGCCTGAGAGTAAAATGAGGGTAGGTGTTTCCTTTTATGTGACAGGGTCAGGGGTCCTCTGGGTGTGACCTCGATGGAATTGTTGAAATCAGTCACCCTTAGACTGCCGGTCCCACCCCGAGGGGTACATGTGTAATCTAATCTCAGCCGTAATATCAACATTTGGTGCCAGGAGACGATGTAAATCACAAAAAACGTGCGTAATGAACAGAGCCGCCGCTTTATTTCTGAACTTCTCAGACTGTCTCGTTCTGTCAGGTGGGAAAGTTGATTGAGCTGCTGGCGGGGAAGGCGGGAGTCCTGGACGGACGGTTTCACTACGGCACGGCCTTCGGAGGCAGCAAGGTGAAGGACGTGTGTGAGGATCTCATCCGTTACGGATACAACTACCAGGGCAAGGACTACGTCACCTCAGGAATCACTGGGTAATAAAAGGTTTTATACCATTAACCACAGAGAATCACTGTTGACTAAATATGCTTTCCTTAGGCACGGTTTTATACCATTATTTTTCACCATACCTAGATGTTTGTGGATGAATTAGCTTCATGTGTTTGCTGTATTTTCCTTTAGAGAACCACTGGAGGCTTACATCTACTTTGGACCAGTGTATTATCAGAAACTGAAGCACATGGTGCTCGACAAAATGCACGCCAGAGCCCGAGGCCCCAGAGCAGTTCTCACCAGGTAAAATCAGGGATTTGGGAATTTTAAGTGCATTGAAAAAAGGACTAATCAAATTTGACTAACAGCAAAAAACTATGTTATCAAAAAACAATTCAATTCAAACTTTCCTCTGTCTCGCCCCTCCGTGATCCCTGAATGCGTCTTTTTCTGCGACAGGCAGCCAACGGAGGGCCGCTCCAGAGACGGAGGTCTGCGTCTGGGCGAGATGGAGCGAGACTGTCTGATCGGCTACGGAGCGAGTATGTTACTGCTGGAGCGCCTCATGATCTCCAGCGACGCCTTCGAGGTGGATGTGTGCGGACAGTGTGGCCTGTTGGGCTACTCAGGGTGGTAAGTTGAACACCTCTGTCGACGAGTACAGATCTGATGTACGAAAATCATCTCGTAACGCAGACCAGATAATGCACAGTTCTTTAATGGTGTGATATAGGAAGTTAGTATCTCTACAATTAATATCTGTATAATTTGTCATTTCTGCATCACCCAGCTGTAATGTTGTCCGGCTCCTAGGGCCAGAACACAGGACTCGCTCAGTTCAGACTGTGTGTGTAAGCTGTAACCTCCTGGTGTGTGTCCAGTCTGACTCTGTTTGTGCTCTCCAGGTGCCACTACTGTAAGTCGTCCTGCCACGTTTCCTCCCTGCGCATCCCGTACGCCTGCAAGCTGCTGTTCCAGGAGCTGCAGTCCATGAACATCATCCCCCGACTCAAACTGGCGCGTTACAACGAGTGACCAGGACAGAGGCCGAAACGTAGTGTATGTGAGTGAAGGGATGACAGTCGAGATGGAGCTTCCAAAGTCTGATTTGTAAAAGTTGTTCCGCTGTTGAACGAGCAGCAAGAAACAGGCCGAAGTCTTTTGTTGATGACCACAAACCAAAACAGTGTGAAAATTATTTTTCTGTCTCTCATTTCTGTTGCTACTTTGTCAACCACACGCTCTTTATATGTGTACATAATAAAAACCAAAAGATTATTTCAAATCTGCCGCTGTGCCTTGTACAGTTTGATTGCTTTCAACTCAGCATTTCCTGTTGGATGACAAATATTAGAATAGGCACTCATTTGAAAAGCTCTCAGATCTACATGCAGCATTTTTTACAAGCATGAATAATCACAGTGGGCGTTCAGGTGACATCTGAATGTGATTACCCCCCCCCCTCAAAGCTCCGCAACCTGAGATCTGACACTTGGCTCACAAGTAATTTTATTAAAAATTCAACCCCAGAAATCAAACAGAGTGCCAACATGAACTTCATGAAAATAATAATTGTGACTCTGTGGATGATCGACGGATCAGTGAGTGCAGGAACAGCCTAAAGAGAACAAATAACTTAGCTTTCATAAAACATGAATCGATTCCCTTCATGACTACAGTCAGTCTGTACAAGGACATAACTAATTGTATCAAAATCCTAATTGTTAAATTATTATTTTACTTTTTTTTTTTTAGCTTATAGTGATTTGTTTTATTATTGTTTATTCTGGAAGTGATTCTCCAGTTGGTTGATCTTTAACTCAAACTCTAAAACTCAAAGATCACTTTGCATTCACTGAAAGTACATTTCCAGTTTAGAAGCTTTATATAGAGAATTTTTGCATTTCTTCCTCTAAATTATTGCCATTTAAATGATTAATCAACCAACCATTGTTGAAAAATAAAGCTATAATATTTAATTATCACCCAGTTAGACTGATATTCACGTATAATGTGGATACTGTACATATTTGCTTGTTGATGTAATATCCATCAGCAACTAAGTGGCTGCTAATTTAAAACAGCCAAGGGCGATGCTGTTTTGTTTTTTAAAATCTATTTATTCACAACCTGAGATGTAGTTTTTGTCAGTCGACACGTTCAGTGTCAACAACACAGAAATAAACACAGCCACGGCTTCATTCACATCAGTGCGAAGACAAAGTTGCTTTGAGTTACACTCTTTCCTCCTTTCCACTGAAGCCTTAATGCCGCCAACATGTCGTATGCAGCGTAACCATACCCCCCACTCGCACATACACACACAACTCGACTGGGGCCTTTTCACCGAACAAAAGCAGTACACATCCGTTTGTGCGCGCAGAGTGTGTGAGAATAGGAAGGGTGGAAGAGGCTCTTTTGGTGGCTGCACCTGTCCTATTTTATGAGGCTCTAATAAGCAGATAACAGGCTGGAAAAAAAAGAGAACGTCCACTGGGGGAGATACAGACTCCACCTTCTCCTTGTTGGACAGAAATTAATTAGATCCTCGTTTGAGGTCACCATTCAGGCCTTTCAATATTGAGTTATTAAAGTGTTACAGTGTTTTTGTTAAACTATAGGAATCTGGAGACGTGCATCCAAAATGATTTGCTGTCGTTTACTCGCCTTTCACTCATTCCAGCAGCTTTCTTCTTCCCATATGAATGGATGCACATCCCTGTTTTAACGACCGATCCCCCCATGCACAGTGTCCCGGGGCGTGGCCCCCGCCACCCTGTCCCACCCGTGCTCCCAGGTGGCTGCACGGTGTGCGGCTCGGTGAGTAGCAGCACTGGTGCCCACGCCTGCGCACTGGAGGAGAGAGTCCTCCTTTGCTATCCATGGTGTGGTGAGTAATTCAGCCATAATCCGCCTTTCTCCTCTCCCCTCTTCTTTCCCCTCTCCTCTCCCCCTCTCCTGTGGTTCCATTCATATTCTAATCACAGCTTTCCCTTCTCCAGCTCTCAGGCACTCCATCAGAGCCCTCCCAGCCTCGGGCTTTGCACTTTTACTTCCCCCCCTTTGTGACCGTTCCCTCTTCTCAGAGGCACACCAAAAATAAGGTTGCCACAGCAAAAGAGTGAGCGAAAAGAGGTGACAGCTCCGTCAAAAAATTCACCCCCTTTGCCGTTCCTCGCATGTTTCAGATGCGTGTCCGAGCACATGACGTGTCGGCTCTGTGAAAAAGTAATGGAGAAGGTGGTTTAACGCTGGAACGAGGTGGTAAATGGGGCAACAAGTGTCTGTGGGGATGTGAGAAGGGAGTTAAAATCCAGAAGGAAAGGCAGGAGCGCTGGTTGGTGGAGGGATGTATGTTTATTTGGAGCTTGGGGTGTATAAAAACGTATTAAATGCCATAATGGAAGACGGGGAGGCCACAGTGTTAGGACTGCGTAGATCTAAGCCTCTTTTTTTTTTTTCGTTGGGGGGGAGCTTTTCTTATTCAAAACAGCCCCACAAAAGACTTCCAGTGAGCCTTGCCACATCCCCATCTGACTTGGGGCCATTCATCAGCCTTCCAAGCCTATCAATGACATGTCCCCATCAGGGCTCCTATAAAATCAGCCCCTTTCCCATGAAACATCAGCAAACATTTTGACGGGTCTGGCTTTCCCCCCGCTGGATTTCTGGAGTCTCTACCCCCCCCCCACCCTCCCCACCCTTCCTCTCTTATTCCCACCTCCCCCCTCTCCTCCGCCAACACCACCCCTCTCTGGGCGAACCTCAGATCCTCAACATCTCCCGTGACGGGCAGTGGTCACGGAAACACCGAGAGAGACAAGGGGAGAGCCGCTGAGGAGGGGGAAACGTGCACTAAGCCATTTTCTTGGAGGAGCCAGTGTTGTGGATGGGAAGAGGATGCATTGCGGGCTGCTGGAGGAGCCTGATATGGATTCCACAGGTCAGTCCTGTTCCACTCTGCTTCTCTGGAAGTGTTTAGAAAAATCTGCTTCTGTTCAGAAACGTCGTGTGAGTTTCTGAACTTCTTCTGCACTTGTGGAAGTCTCAAACTTTCTGTGCAGGCATTCAGAGGAAGTGTATGGATGCTTGGCTGTTGATTTTATCCCTTCTCTACTTTTTTTTTTATTTTTAAATTTGTCTCATTCTTTATGAAGGAGTGTTCTTGGCCACACATTTATGGGAAATGCTTTTATGTTACTCAAATGGACGCTGATCAAAGAAAAGTCACAGAAAGCAGGGAATAGTTGTTAAACGGTGGGTTTCTTGCTGTTTTTTTCAGTTAAACTATTTTTGAAAATTGCACAGATCAGTAGGAGTGGAGAAATAAAAATGACAAATGCACATCATCCTGCACTATCACCATGCACCTGCTCTTTTTTGGTGTATTTTTCTCTTCTTTTTTTTAAGTCATCTTAAATATTGCTCCAAATTTATAATTAAAACAATTAAAAATAGTTCATTTTAAATCTGTTCAGAAACAAATTAAACATTAATTTGTCTTGTCTGTTAAGAATTGGAATTATTTGTTAAAATAAAAAAAATGTTTCATTCATCAATAATCATTTAATCTTGCACCCCCCCAAAAGAGCACATTTGTGGTGTGCTGCTGCTGCAGTGTAGAGCAGTTAAATCCTGTGAATGTGTGTTAATTAATGAGGGAACATCTGTTTCACTTGTTGATCAAATTTAATCCAATTATTTAGATCCCCAACTTATCTGTTCCTGTGGCAAATGAAGCTTGAGATCTGAGCCTCTGTGGAGAATTAGCTTCACTTCAGTGGATTCACTTTTTCATTTCCAGGGTGGGATTTTCTTTTTTTTTTTTAGGTGGACTGAAGCAAATGCCGTTAGTAAATGATGAGAGACGTCAGTGACAATGGTGTTTTATTCATTTATGCATTGGTCAGGCTGCCTTTTTTTTAATTGCACAACAACATTATAATTTGTATGTTATGCAGAATACTAATAATCAGCAGCAATATAAAGGCTGATGATTGTGATGATAAGCACTGTAAGCTTCTAATGATGATAAAAATGTATGAATTAATTTTACATAATAAGAAAAAGCTTACAACGTGTTTATGGTTTTTAGTTTAGAGGGCTGTGGTGATGGGACCCTCACCGCACATTGATCTTTTTTTTTTTCGATCAGCACGTGCCGAGCATCGAGATGTGGCTCCTCATCGAGTGTAAACTTCTAAAACTTTCCAATGTCTGTGACCTCCTCCGAATCCCCCCACCCACCCCCATCCACCCCCCATTGGGCTGCGCCAACAGGTCGTCCTGCTAACAGTCTGTCTTAGCAACAGCTGCTATGGTGACTGTTGTCAGTCCATATACAAAAAAAAGAGATTTACACAATTTAATGAAATATTATGTGAGGAGATTTTATTTTGTTGAAGAGGCAGGAAGTAACTGGTTCAGTGCTTTTACTTCAGTCCTTTGTGCACTGCAAAACCTTCTGTAGAAGTTTTTTCATTATAAGGTTACATAATAGTTTTTATTTTCCAAATTAACAGAGAATATTCTAGTTTTTGTTTCAGCTCTCCTTTTAGGATGTTCACTTTAATACAACAGGCTGATAAAGCTTATTATCATAGAAAAATACAATTCAGAAAATGCCTTGTTGCATTCAACTAAAACAATATTAGTAACACACAATTTCCTCCTTAATTACATTTATCAAATACTGAATACTTTTTGTTGAAGAATTTTAAATGGATTCCCACTCTTTCGGGCAGCTCCTACTCTAAGCTTTGGTGTTTTGCTGCAGCCGGCTCACAGAAAGCACACCAGTGGAGCTATTTCTAAGTAGAAATTAAAACAGGACAATGGCCTCTATTCCACCAGACTGCTTCAGTAATGCGCACAGGCTCTTTTAAGCAAGTGTGTACGCTTGTAGTCTCCTGGGAACAATGCTGGATTCCTGCCGTCTTGGTGAAAACATCTCAAATAGAGCCATGGCCGCTGCGCTGCCCATACAATTGATTGTTGTCAGCTTGCCCTGTCACATTGGTGACATTTATACTGTGATTTGCACTGTTTATGTAAATAATGTTTTGTTTGCTCTGAGTTCACTTCAGAAAGTGAGTTTTCAAATCGACAGCTTTAGTTGTGGTGAAACTTAAAAAAAAAAACAACTGCCAAGTGATGTTTTACCCAAATGACAAAAACAGGTTCAATTCTTAAAATCAAACTCCTCTTATCAGAATCATAATTTTATTTTTATTTCTGCATAAAGAACAACATATTTTTTTCCTGAGTGGTTCAGAGCAGTGATGTGTGGTCCTTCATGTCTTTTGCAGAGAGCTGGATTGAAAGATGCCTCAACGAGAGCGAGAGCAAGCGATACTCCAGCCACACGTCTCTGGGGAACATGTCCAACGATGAACGTAAGCACAAAAGCTGTTACACAAAAACCACTGACTCCTGCGAGGGCTCTTGTAAACTGATGTATTGTGTTTCCCAGATCTTATTTGTTCATTTTATAGTCCAGTGTTACAGGGCAGCACATGTCATTTAACCATGTTGGCACAGCAAAAACTAAATGATCTTTAAAAAGTTAATGTTTTGCACATTATTGTGTCGCTTTTATGTGAAACCGAAATGTGTCGTGTATGTTACAGATGAAGAAAAAGAAAATAACAGAGCCTCTAAACCACATTCGACACCAGCTACTCTGGAATGGTAAGTTTATCAGCAACACCTCTGGCTGTTTTTCCTTCACGCATATATAAAAAATAAATGAGATAAGGGTGAGAGAATGTAAAAAGGAAAAAGAAAAGAAAACACAAAACACAATTTTATGTCAAATAGCTGTTATTAAAAACCAAAATGGTGCACTAATGTAAAAACAATGTCTTCTACAAAAGAAAAAACCATCAGCATCAATCATTATTTTTACTGAAGCTGTACTCATCGTGAAGAACATAACAAAACATGTTCATGACAACACGAACACAAGTTCCTCCCCCAGTTCCTTAACACACTTTTGTAACAGGTCTATGCAGAGAAGTGTGATAAACAGTGTTAGCTGTAAAGGTATTTACATTATGTGCCACTGCCACACAAACACAGATGGATATGACTTTTGAAATATAATATTTTTGTTTGATTTGTGTGACATATTGAACACAATTTGGATTTTAGGTATTAGGAGATCATTTCAAGAAACCTCATCAGCTGTGTTTTTCAAACCTTGCTCTTGCATCTGTTAATGATAATCTGATCAGACAAGATTTTATCTTTCATTTCGCATCCTCCACATATACAAAACCTCCACATACATGGTGTCCATGTGCGCCTGCCTGTTGCACACCCCCATGGCCAATGACGCCCCATAATTAATAGCATTCAAAACACATATGGGTTTGAATGGATCACAGCACTGTGGGGGGCTGAATCCCAGAGTGCCGAACATGAGTCAAGTCAATGTACATGTTATTATGCTGTCTTCTATAAGAAAGGCATAGAAAACATCTTTATCATCATTATAGGTGAATGTGCAGTTTGTCGACATCTTTGTAATCAACCTGTTGCTCCTTTAAACATCCGCGTCCTGTCCTTCAGAGCAGGAACCTGGTCCAAACAGTGCATGATCGTTTCCAATGCTGAAAGTGTAAGAGCTATACGCTTGTATATAGGATGGACATGAAATGAACTGAAAATAGGCATTGCACCTCTCCTATAAAAAAAAAGATGAGTTGTTCCAAACATAATAATTTTCAAATCTGGCTGCCACATTGTAATCCTTAATAAGTCCAGGGCAAGTTAGTTCGGTTTTTGTCAGATACTTCTCTCTCACTGCCTTCTCTGCTGTTTGGATTCATTTTTAAAAATGCAATTTTTCTTTTAACTCTGGTGATAAATGTCTGTGTGGACGTGATGCTGCTTAAATGTGCACAAAGCTGCTGTTTTTGAATATATGATTTATGAAGTTTTCTGTGTTTACAGTTTTTCAAAACCATTTACTTAACAAGGAACTTCAAATGAAAATTAGCCATGAATCTGGCACATGTACATTCTGTCTGAAAATGTTCCCACTTAAGTAAATAAAATTTAACCGTGTGTAATTTCATTACACCTGATAATCTTATTTGACTGCATTGCACTTTGGCTGATGTTCACGCAGTAAATTCCTACCCATTTCTCACCATTTTTACAGAAATTCCACAATTCTCTCATTTCTTCTCCTTTACATTACGAAGTACCGAGCTTAATTTTCTGGCTACTGATGAATGTCGCTGTCGTTCACAGGCTAGAGGAGAACTATGAGATAGCCGAAGGTGTGTGTATCCCCCGAAGTGCCCTCTACATGCATTACTTAGACTTCAGCGAGAAGCACGACACACAGCCTGTGAACGCGGCCAGCTTTGGAAAGGTAAGATTTGAATCGGCCGTGGAGATGAAGGAGGAACAGTCTGACAACACATCCTTCCCGCCTGCAGTCAGTTCTCAAACCCATCTCGATATGTCTCGAAAATCCGTGAAATTCACTTACACCGAAGCATCTGCAGCATCTGCCATTGCATTTTGAAGTTCATTTTTTGATAAATGATTTTGAAAATTTCAAGATTCCAGATTTTTCTCAGCTTTTCGGGGGTTTAATACACACTTATATGTGCGCTGCAGGTTTAAAGTAAGCAGAACGACTTAACACAGGAAGATACAAAACAATAGCTGGATGTTATAGCCCCTGTGAAAGCAATAATCTCATCCACTCAATCAGCCACAGGCATTAGTCTGACCATCTCATGCCTGGGTTGGTTTTGTGCTGCAGCTCTGGCTGCTGCGTCCAAGTAATGGACCGCAGCTCAGTGTGAAGCAAAGCTCTGCGGTCGCTCACTGAACACATAATCTAGAGCCAAAGGAGATGTGCTTTCGTCTGTTCCCACAACCCCAAGATGTTCCTCGGCCTTCCTACCCCCAGCCATCCCCTGTACCCTGGACTCCGGCCCCAACCCCCAACCCCGGGCCCACCCCCACCCCTCCGCAGCTCCTGTCGGAAGATATTGAAAAAGAGAAGGGGCCTGGATTAATGTGTAATTAAAGGAAATTTGGAAGGGTGAGATGTTGCGGAATGTTAGATCAGTGGCTGGAGCAGTGTGGGGTGTCCTTTAGGAAGGCTTCATTGATTCAGGACAAAAAAACGAGAGAGGGCCCGGACTGCCTCCCTGTCTGCTCATTTATCAAGCGGGGCCTGACAGAAACTTCACAGCTTGGCCTCTTTTTTCATCCCACACAATGGAGAGCTACACTGTTTGCTAAAGTTTCTGCACCAGGAGCTGGACCAAGGAGCCAATCTCTTTGGACAAAAAAAAGAGAGAAAGGAAGAAGGAGGGAGTGGAGAAGAGAAAGAGAGTGAGAGGGAGAGATGGGGGTGGGTTGATGGTGGAGGGGAAACTGTGGATATAGAAAAAAAAGCAATACCCCTGGATGTCATAAATGGATGGCTCTCAAAGCTCTTCTTTTCCTCACAGACCTCCCAGTGGACACAGCAGTGAGACTTTTATGTTGCTTGTCTGAAAAACTTTATCAAACCCTTCATCATAAAGAAGTGAAAGTAATGTGAAAGTATTTTCTGTTCAGTCCTATACACTGTTTCTGTCGAACTAAAGTATAGTTTTCTGATACATAGCATTTTCTTCCACTGAGTAGAAAATCGTGTCATGATTTTATGAAGACTCCGTGTGACACCTGTTTCCTTTGTCTCTTTACTGATATGAATTACCGTAAAAGGTTGAGATGAATTTGATTTAACTTTTTAAAAAAAAGGTTCAGCCTCTTTCTATGTAGCTACAATGACAATGACAAATTTCTCTCCTACACTGAACAGATCATAAGGCAGCAGTTTCCAGCGTTAACTACCAGACGACTGGGGACAAGAGGGCAGTCGAAGTAAGTTGGTTTACTTTGGTTTTGCCACGAGCAAAACACACTTGTCTAAATGTTTCCTAAAAAACAACAACAAAAACCCCCAAACCCTGGGAATCTGCGCTAACCTGTTTTTATGAATAAAGATCTGAAATTGTAGCATAGAGTTAAAATAGGTTTTTAAATTGTTAGGGTTTTTAGGAAGTGATAAAGAATATAAAGCATTAATTTGATGAAAGAGTCAGCCACTGTATATTTATATAAACTCTGACTCAGATGTTTTCATTTTTCTTCTTTCACGGTAGTTTTCAAGAGCAGGCCTACTTGTGCCTGACGAGAGAAGAATGAACTCTGTTTGTCCGTCCCCTTCAGGTACCACTACTACGGCATAGCGGTGAAGGAGACCTCTCAGTATTATGATGTGATGTACTCCAAAAAGGGAGCGGCGTGGGTGAACGAGACAGGGAAGAAAGAGGTCACCAAGCAGACAGTGGCGTATTCACCGCGCTCCAAACTGGGGACGCTCCTGCCAGAGTTTCCAAATGTCAAAGACCTAAATTTGCCCGCCAGCCTGCCAGAAGAGAGGGTAAACAGGAGTTTTAAAAGTCCATCCCTACGGCCCCCCACCCCACCCCTCTCCCTGCCATCTCACCATCTCTGCGCCCCCTCTGGCTCTTTTATCTGGATTTTCACTGGGTTTGCGTTTAGAGAAGGACCCTGAGGATTTATATGCTGGCTCCTCACTAACTCTTAATCTTTTGGGGGAGATAATAAGATCTAGCAATGGACAAAGGACAGGCACTAGCTGTCTGGCTTTTAAAGAGGGGCCATGATTTTAAATGGTTTGTGTTTTGCTGATCTCTAAAGCTTGTTTTATATTACTCTGCTCCAGCCTAGACCTGTTACATGTATTTACTGGGTCACATGCTTTGTTCAAGATTTATTTTCTTGTTTTCGTGCCTCTGTTTTTCTCTACTTTCTCCAACCAAAGAGAAAAAAACAGATTAAGTTTGTGTTGCAATTAGATTAATCCTCTGTTGTTGCCCACAGGTGTCAACCTTCATCATGATGTACAGAACGCACTGTCAGAGGATACTGGACACTGTTATTCGAGCCAACTTTGATGAGGCAAGTCGTCTTTAAAACTTTTTTTTTGTCAGATCAGTTTTTTGTTTTACCAAAAGTCCAAATCTGCTTTGCTTGTATGTAACTAAAAGCTCCAGCTTATGAAAATGTATCTCCTTGTCTGCAGGTCCAAAGCTTCCTGTTGCACTTCTGGCAGGGCATGCCTCCCCACATGCTCCCTGTCCTCGGCTCCCCCACGGTGGTGAACATAGTCGGTGTTTGTGACTCCATCCTCTACAAGGCCATCTCTGGGGTGCTGATGCCCACTGTCCTGCAAGCACTGCCTGATAGGTGAGTCGTGTTTTTGAGCTTCATTCTTACCATGAGTGGGTTTTGTAGCTGCTTTCCTGTCTGTTGTTACTAACGGTAACAGTTTTTATCACTGAGCTAACCCAACAACAAACTTTTATTATTGAATGTATAACCCTGCAATCTGAATTAAAGCTACTGCCTTTATGATAACTCTATGGTCATCACTTAGTTCAGTTTACCAGACTTTAGGTTTATTAATAATACTGTGTACATTACAGGTACGTTATATCATACCTCTATATTTTTCTTACAATTCCACAGTATATCAAAATTATCTGCATGCACATTTTGAAATACCGATTGGCTGTCTGCTTACCTTGTGATCAATCACCTAATCAGAGCAGTTATATTAAAATATATACATATACACTACATATCAAAAGGGTTTGCAGCAACATTTTGTATCAACTCTACTCTGACAGGTAACAGTCTACTGTGGAGTTGTGAGAGTGCAAAAACCTTGAAAAAGTGACAGCTTGGGTAGTGAATTGATCAGTTAGTCAAAGGCTTTTTCAAAAACAACATAAATTCTGTTTCCCAATAGTGAGGATTTGCTCTTTGTCATATATGAGAAAGACTATTTCATTTTATTTGTCAGTCCAGAGAAGTAATTTGTAGCAATGGGCATTCCTATTTCGTGACATGTTATAGACCAAACAGATTGAATGGACAACGCAGATTATTTAGAGAGAATAATCTATACTCAAATAATATTTTTTGTTGAGTAAAATTGACAGGTTTCTGAGGTATTCATTGTGTTTCTCTTTTTCTTCATTTTCACAGTTTGACTCAGGTTATTCGAAAATTTGCCAAACAGCTTGATGAGTGGCTTAAAATAGCACTTCACGACCTTCCCGAAAACCTGAGAAATATCAAATTTGAATGTAAGTATGAAATCCACAGCTTACACCCTAAGGAAATGCAAGTTGTACATCTTTATTTGAATAAAGGACATGTAACTGATGGTTTGCTGGAGTAACCGCATTTTTTTTCTCTCCTTTTTTGTTTCCAGTATCAAGGAGATTTTCTCAGATTCTAAAGCGGCAAACATCATTAAACCATCTTTGTCAGGTGCCTATCGTGGTCTGAGTGTTTTTTAATAAAATCCATATGAACAAACACAGCTGATAAGGGATATGGGTATGCTTGTGTAAGTAATATTGTTGATATATCTGTTCCTCAGGCGTCACGGACTGTGATAAACAGTGCAGACATCACCTTTCAAATGCTGGAGGACTGGAGGAATGTGGACTTGAACAGCATCACCAAGCAGACACTTTACACCATGGAGGACTCACAAGAGGAGCACAGGCAGCTCATTATCCACTGTAAGTCCACGCAGTTAAACCGGCTCCACTCTAACACGGCCAGCCCGGACGGAGAATTACACCTCACTTCCACACAAACAACACACCCAGGGACAATCATTCCCACGACCGGCGGAGTCAAAGCATTAATGATGGAGACCAAAAGGTTAAGTAAGTTCACTTTCCTCCGCAACACCCCACAGAGCATCTCCAATCGTCAGCCCTGACAGGATCAGAGGTCACAGATACGTAGAAGGTGTCGCATGAAGATGCCGTTTGCATCCAAATCTTTGCGTTTTTTTTTCATTCACCAGTGATGTTAAGTCCCGTGTAACCTGACACTCTGCCTCCTGTCACAGTGTATCAGGAATTTGACCGTCTGCTGGAGGAGCAGTCTCCAATCGAGGCGTACATCGAGTGGCTAGACTCCATGGTGGACCGCTGTGTTGTCAAGGTCGGAAAACACTTTCATCTGCTCATTTAGAAAAAAAAATGCAGCTGTTTTGAACACGGTCTGACTCAGCACATTTTTGCATAAATATCTGTATGTTCAAGTATCGGCCTTTTTGGAGTTTCACAGGTGAAGGTTAAGCGTTTGTTTCTGAGGAGTGATTTTGGCTAAATGTCTGAAGTATTTGCACAGCCGATCATTTTGCCCTTTGGAAGACACCTGCAGCCTGAAAGCCACTCGTCTCTGCGTGGCTTCCTTACTCAGAGGCACTTACGCTGCAATCCTCCCAGTTAATGATGTCTTCAAGCTTCCCATTTGCGTCCATTATGGCCAGATATGGGCTTGTAAAATTTGGTCGCCCTGGCAACGTCTTGGACTGCCCAGACAATAGTTCAATAGGAAGGCGTGTCCCTGGGGGCAAATTAAATAGTTGACTTGTTGACATGTTTTTCGTTCCTGAGGGTTAAGCCCCAATACGGACCCAGGGGTTAATTCTACCCCAGCATCCCAACCCTTCCCCCTCTTTTCTCATGGAAATGTTCTCTCTAGGTGGCAGGGAAGAGGCCCGGGTGCCTGAAGAAGGTGGCCCAACAGTTCCTGCTGATGTGGTCGTGTTTCGGTACCAGAGTCATCCGGGATATGACCCTCCACAGCGCGCCCAGCTTCGGTGAGCTGCTAACGCTTTGCCATCATTCCTTCACACGACAGATGGGACATACAAAACTTTGACAGCGTGTGTACACAATAATTAGTAATGATGTTCAGTATGTCACTCAGATACAAGTTCCCACTTACCACATGTACTTATAAGACACCAGCCATACTGTGGCATTGCAAACAAAGAGCTTTGTCTCCTTGGTCAAGCAGAGCAAATTAATATGACAGAGAAGAAAAGTTGCTTTAGAAAATACAACATTTTTTTTTGCATTCTCCAGTCAGCAGAACTCTTCAGAGATTTAACTAAAAGTAGAGCCCTTGAATCATCATACATCATAATGATCAAATACATTCTGCTCCAGATAGGGCTCAAAACACTTTTCTTTACTTTTATCTTTCCTTATTTATAAGGGACGATTTACACTGATATATTATTGATAGATTATATATTTCGTATGTCTAATCCAGACAAATGTCCATGTCCCATGTGTCACCATTCATGACCCAAACTGGTTTAAACTTTCAGAAATGATGTATATCTGGGTTCAGTTCAAGATTCCTCTGTAATTCTCAGCATTTTGATAGCTCGTTGCTCACGTCCAAGGTATGCAAGAAGTGAAGAGCTGCAAAAATGAGAGCAAAGAAAATGGCTTCTCTTCCCTGTACTTGTGTCCTTTGGCCCTGCCTGTGAATATCAAAGACACAGCTGGCTGCAGTGTTTTGATAAAGCAGGTCTCCGTGCACAAACAGCTAATTAACAAAAGCTGCCCCCTCCCTCCCCCAATGTGTTTGCCTGTCTTTTCCATTTTATGACTGCTCAGTATTACACCCCACTCCCCCTGAATAGCCACAAGTGTTTATTATGCGCACGGCGGCGGCGGCAACCGGCACAATGACACAATTGTGACACTCCCTCACATGACACGGGCTCATCTTCTGCGCGACCCCGGGGGTCAGCTGACATATTTCTGGCACCGAGTCTGCACACGGAAACAAGCGCACTCGCTTCTTTTTTAATAACAGCGGTCGTCCTGTCAGTGTGCAGGATGTGATGTCATCAAACAGATGCTCTGAGAAACGCTTCAGCCTTCACCATCATCATCGTCATCATGTATGTCTTTCCAAAACACGCATAGGCATCTTTTTTTTCTCTCTCCCTCACTCAACTGGGCCTCATTCACAGTCACCGTGTCATCAAGTCACGTTTTAACACAATTAATGACCTGTAACTTCATGTAAGGCTTTTGGTACAATCAACACGTCTTTCTCCTGTGTGTTTGTGTGCAGGGTCCTTCCATCTGATCCACCTCATGTTTGATGATTATGTGCTTTACCTGCTGGAGTCCCTGCACTGCCAGGAGAGGGCCAACGACCTCATGAGGGCCATGAAGGGGGAGGGAAGCACAGGTAAGATCTTTTCTTAAGAAATTAACTTTTTTCTGTTTGAAGTCTTCCCGGTACCCCCAAAAATACAATACATAGTATGAAAATGTATTGAGTTTACAACTTGGAATGTCAAATGACTGAGGTTTTGGGAATTTTGGGACCTAAATTAGGAGGTGATTGGCCAGAAAATGTTCAGAAACACTGGTCTCAATTATACTATTACAGTTTACACACAGTGAAGTGAAAGTGCAGTGTGGAACTATAAATTGTACTTTTATCCATCATTTATCAATGTGTTATTTCCTGGATAATGTAGGTTTGTGATTAGCTGTCAGATTGGAATTAATTTGCAATAATGAACAGAATGAATTTCATCTTTATTAGGAACTTATTATTGTTTTATTTAGTACACACTAGTTTTATACATGTAGTTGTCTTACTTATGAGATGTAAGGAGAGAGACCCTCTCGAGGTAACTGAAGATTTGTTTTGGCGCCAATTGTGCTGGGGGGTTTTGGTATTAAACTGTCTCATCTGCTCACATCTTCAGCGGAGAGAGAGGAGGAATTCACGCTGACAGAAACCACTCCCGCCTCCCAGTCCCCGGGATCCTACTCTCCCGCTCGGTCAGTGCACTCCGTGGGCGTCTCCTCGGCCAGCTCCCCCACGGCCGCCGTGTCCCCGGAGTACACGGGAGCCACCACCACCACAGGTGAGACGGGCCTCACAGTCCCACGCAAACATACAAATCTTAAATAAGCAGGGTTGCACAGGTTTCACTTCACATAGTTTCTCTGCGCCAACACATTTGTCTCTGTTATTATGTGTCTACCAGGCGCTGTTCAGTCATATACCTGGTCCCTTACATACACAGTGACAACAGCAGGTGGCTCCGCTCCAGAGGCCGGACAGCAGCTGTCCTGTATGAGGAGCAGCGCTCCAGTCCCTCCACCCTCCTCCACACACCGGATGCCAGTCTACACCCACAGAGAGGAGCATGGGTAATTATGATTCTTATGATTAAATTCATTTCCATCTCGGAAACGTCAAAAAAAATGTTGTTGAATAATTTGTTAAAAGACTTGCTTACTCTTATTCTAGGTATACTGGTAGTTACAACTATGGTAGCTATGCCAACCAGCATCCTCACTCCATCCAGAGCCAGTACCCGAGTTTGGCCCATGAGCCGGCGATCCCAGCCCCCCTCCACTACTCTGCCTACCACCGCTCATCTGCACAGGTCAGTGTCACTCACCTAAAAGATGGGTTCAAGCATTTTCAGTTTCAGAAATAAGTTCATGAAATTTCCTAGTGAAAGTAAAAGATTCAAATACCTCTAAATTCTTCTGAAATACAGTACTCTAGTAAATCTATTCGGTCACATTCCCCCGGCAAGAGCAGTTTACACTGAAAGCTGCAGATTATGCTACTGTCCATAGAGAGGTGCAATTATTCAAATAACACAAACATGTATGGATATGATTTTTGCAATAACGTTGTGTGTGTGTGTGTGTGAATATCTAAGATGTTACTAATGAGTAAACTGTATGCGGCTTTAACAGAGCTACATGCAACTGGGCTAGGTTGGCAATTTAGATTGTAAGAAGCAGAGGATGAAGTAGCATGAAGTGCAAAAAACATGCTAGGAAATATGTGTCAAGAATTTACAGAAATATGTAAATCTTAATAAACTACGTCAAATCTGGAAGCACTCCTCCTCAGCATATGAGCAGCTCTTGTGCTGGTGATTTTGGGACGTGGATATCCATTATCACAGTGAGACGGAATTGCTGGTGTTAGAGCTAATGTAGCAACTTGTGTGAGTGTGAGTTTACTCTTTTGATGGTAATTTCCTGTCAAGGGCCCTCCAGCCTCCGCTGCCTTTATAGTAGGAGGAGATCAGCTAGGCCTCAGCGCTCGCAGTGTTTCTCAAAGTCCCTGAATCAGCCTCTCCACACAGCGGAAGCAGACAGTGAAAGGTGGCTCGGCCAGGGCCCAGAGGGGCCCTGCTCTGTTACTCCTCTTTCCAACTCTCAATGGTCTCTTCATCTGTTCGAGCCAGTAGCCACACAGCAGGGCAAAGGGGCGTTTATTAAAATATTGTTATTCAATGGTCTCTTTTTTGCTTGTGAACAAGAGGCAGCTGAGCCGTCTGTTCTGCTCTCTGACCTGCACTGACTGTCTTTTTCCATGCCGTGATCCCTCATAATGGAATTGACTGTCGTGTTTATATTTAGTGAGAAAAGGGAAAAGCGTCCTACTTCCACTTTTTTTTTTTTTTTTAAGCGCGTCTGAGTTTAAATCAGGCACAATGCCGGAGCTTTGTCTGCGTGAGAGGTTGGAGATGGAGCTGAAACGAACAGAAAACTTTGTCGGATCCCCATCTGTCCAAAATATTTTTGTCAGCAGGCAGATTTCATCGGGTCTGTTTGTGGTCAGTCACCATAGGCAACAAAAATAACACAGGAAAAGCACTTTTTCAGCTGGTGTCTAATTTTCTTAAGTGGCTTAATTTTCTATTTTCACCAGTCTGGCACAACTTGTGAAGCAATTTCCCCTGACAGGAAATTAGCATTGGCAGGGTCAGTTCACACCCAGTGCTACAAGGTTAATACAGCATCAAATATGATATCAGCGGGGCTGGAGCTACCTTTGAGGACACTGGTGTCATGTCCTCTGTAAATGCTCTCTGGGGTTTTGGCAGGAGGAGAGTTAATATACCACAGTTAAAAAGTAGCACATGGTGATTCAGATCTGTGGGGGGTTTTAACAAAATTATTTCCGACTGCTTTCAGGCAAGTAATTAAACAATTTAACATTTTTCCACCGCTTTACTCCTGGACATCATGTAAATGTTCATTTCAGAAATAGTTAAACATTTTTCTTAACAAATGCGTTGTTTCACTTTCTGGTGGAGAGTTAGGTGAGATGATTTATACAGCTTGGAGCCAGTAAAGTCAGAATAAACAGCTAACCTGACTCTGTCTGAAAATCTGCCTGACACACTAATTAACATGTTCTATTTTCTTTGTCTAATTTTGACAATTCTCTGTTTTGTGCCAAACTATTTATTCTTTGGGAAAGAGCCAGGCTCCTCTGTCTCCACTGTTTTTGTTGTGGCTTTATATTTAAGAGACAATATGAGAGCGGTATCAGTCTTCTCAATCTTCTCTATACGATACACTGAATAAGATTATTTCCCTTTCCATCCCTTAAGGGCATTAAAATTTTAGATAATATGATGTAATATAATTATTAAATAATAATAATAATAATAATATTATTATTATGTTCTTTTTCTGTCAGTAATTCTGATCCCAAATCCTGTAATTAAAAAAACTCAATTGAAACTGTTCCCCCAAATCTGATCCTTTTTTGCCTGTTTTTTAAGTAACGAGTATTTGGATGCTATTATCCACATGAAATATATAAAATTGCTCCACAATTATTATCACCTGTGTGTCCATTCCTTGATCTACTCATTGGTATATTGTAGCGGGCTTTTTATATTAAGTGTTTCACAAGTGTGTTTTACATAGGATACAGAATCAGCAATAATGTGTCAGAAAAAAAAATTCATAATCATAGCTTGAGTCACTTTTCAAGCAAAATGCAAAATATTCACTGGTTACACCTTCTCAAATGTGCAGACTTGATGACAAGACAACAATATGTTCAACAAAAATATGTGAATATGTCACTTTGGGTTTGGTGTTTTTAAGTATTTTCTGACACATAACGATTGATCAAAACAGCAATTAGCAAATACATCAATAGTGAAAATAATTTTTAATTGCAGCTCCAATCTATTTACTGTCTATTTTATGCTTCTCTCAAAAGATGACTTCACCGACTTCCCTCCTCTTCTTCTCCTCCACAGTACCAGCTCAACGGCCAGATGTCTCGGATGGAGCCTTGCTTAATGGGCAGCACTCCTCGATTGCACCCCGCACCCGTCGCCCCCCGGTGGCCAGATGTGTCACCAGCTAACAGCTGTTACACCAGCCCACCTATGCATTCATCCCGCTATTCCACCTCTGGGGACATGTACTCTCCCCTGGGCCCACGCAGGAACTCAGAGTACGAGCACTCACAGCATTTTCCCGGCTTTGCCTACATCAACGGGGAGGCCACCACAGGCTGGGCCAAATAGCCTTTGAGCACTGACTTGGAAAGCCATGTACAAGCTCCAGGCCTGCCAAACTGGTGGATGCAAAATCTCTGAACACTTCCAATCAAGTACATGAAAGAAAGAGGAGCAGAGAGTGGAAAGTGCCAATCATTACGTCAATCACGCTGATGACTAGGGTGCAACTTCTTTAAAGTTTCTTCAACAATTGATGGAAGAAAAAAATATGAAATCATACAGATTGTCAAAACTTGCAGCAAAATCATTTAAAGAGTGCAATGCTGCTGCCAAGCTGTGCCTTTGTTTTCAGGAATGTACACCTCTGCCCAAGTTTCTCTTGTCAGTCTCACAAGTCAGCGCACGCATCATCCCACCAGCTGTCGGTCAGTAACGTCAGTGTCTGATCAGTGTTTTGTAAGATGTGACTGACACCAGTACAATCTCAGCGATGTCGCTCTCTCCTCTTGTTGCTCAGCACTGTGCAGCATCTCGTCGTGAGCTCAAATAAACCACAGTCCACTGCAGGATGATGATGAACTGCACTGCACTGCCTTAACGTTCTCCTGGGACACCATTTGCATACAGTGGCACGAAGCCAAAACATCATAAGTGACAGACATAAACTCATGAAAGACCTTGATCGGTGTGTTAAGGTGTCTTGGATAGTTGTTTTTTAATGATTGAATGCTGTGACTCAAAAACAGCTGTGCAAGTGTATCCTGCCGCAAGCTTGTCTGCTGTTTTCCTGTGACAACATATATATATATACATATATATATATATGTATATATATATATATAGTATGTATTTTCTGTAACTTTGTAACATGGTGTATCCTTTATTTTCTATGTTACAATTGGTACTCTGTTCTCTGTTTTGTATGGTTAGTAAAGGACGCATTAACCTAGGGTTGTGTGTTTTATAATGCACTCAAAGCTACTGAGGACCTATTACCCTATGGGTATTTATAAAAAGGGAAAATATCAAAGTGTACAGTAACATGAAGTCTAGTCACTTTTCTGTAAATAAAAGCACTGGAAACCATTTGTGGTGACTGTTAAACTATCGCAGTTGAAACTGATGTGTATGTGGGGAAATATGTTGCCACATAAATAATTTCATAATCTCAAACAGTGAGTCATCTTTGTTAAATTGTCTTCTTTCTCTACACTCTGTCTATTCTGTTTTCTCCAGTTCTTTATATTGTGTGTGGGGAAAATGCATAAAATGATGCACAAAATGTCCAAGTGTTAACAAAATGGTAAACACATTATTGTATCTTTTTAATAATCACAATCAGTGCCAGCACAGGAGCAAAATGTTGAAATAGATTGATCTCTTAAGTGCTGCTCTGTTTATATTGTTTATGCTTGAAAATGTCTGTTATTGATGAAATGTTTTTAATAGAATTATTTAAAGTACATTTCACTAATGTCAAATATGTTGACTTCATAAGTTTGGTTGTGTTGCCCTTTTAATAATCACCACTTCATTATAGCCTTCCTTTAGAATTCATACATAGATTTTGATGTTGAAAAGGAAAAACATTTTCTGAAGACGAAGCCGATTTTTACTCTGCAGGCACCACAGCGATAACACATTTGGGGGGGTTGGGTAAGTAGCACAGGGTCCATGCTGCAGAAAGAATTACATTTCAATAGAGAGAATGACCTGCTGTGCTCGGGTCATTGTACCTCAGTCCCGTAACCTTTGACCTCTGACCCCTGCTAAGGTTTGTATTTATTGGAACATAGATCCTGCGTTGTCTCTGAAATCCTGCAGGATCCACAACTGAGACTTTAAATTCAGAAAACTTGTTCATAGAAAAAAAAGGCAGCCTTTATTGTGATTTAATCATTTAATCACCTGACCTGAATGTCAGAATCAATATCCGGTGAGGAGTCCAGAAGACGACTGGTGAGCGTGGGTGTGCAACACTGTCAGCTGTGACCAGTGAGATTCACGTCTGATGTCGCCAAACACTGCTTAGATGGTGGTTATAAAAAATGCCTCCATTTTTGTTTTAAGAGATAGTAACGTGCTTTAAAATGCTTTCGAAATACATGCATAGCATATTGATTTAGTATGTGTTCTACAATATTTAACTACTTCTTTAATTTAAAAAAGTAAGAAATGTGGTAAAAGTATAAGGTTATGAATTCAGAAAAATCTTATTTTGGATTTTAAACTGGGTTAACATTTTTAAACTCACAGCATTTGTACACAGTGTATCATTTGTTTTAGTCATATACAATAGTGCCTTGTACATCATAAAATATTTCTATTCAGGGCCGTGAAGGGAGACTGTGGCCTGTAGCAACATTTATTGGGAGAAATACAGACACATCCACACTCGCACTTACCAGCAGTATCCGGTTCTCTGTGCATGTCTTTGGGCTGCTGGAGGAAGAGAGAAACCAGAGACAGTTTTACATGGAAACAACTGAGGTTCAAACCCAGGTGAGCGAGGAAGCTGCAGCCAACATATATCATCGGCCCATGTAATCACGTGATGCCAAAGTGGCATTGATTCACCAAAGTATGTAACTAAGAGGAATCCCTTTTCTGCAGAGTCACACAAGTCTGTGCATCAAAACTGCCCAGTATTTTATTTATGTCCTCATGAACTTTCCAAACATCTGCCACATACACCTATTCTTATATTTCCTTCTTAAAAACATATAAGACATTTTAAATTTGTAACAAATATTGTGATCCGTCATTCACAGTGTAAGTGTTAAATATTAGAAATTTTGTGTTTGATGCATAACCAGGATATGTGTAGTTGACGGTGGGTTGGGACATGTGATTACACAGATACTGTATATTTGTACTAGAGTACGAACCCAGTGGAGAGCAGGCTAGCTCCGCTGCTGATGGAGACGGTCTGGGGAGTTTCCCTGTTGACAGCAGCGGACACACGCACGCACGCACGCACGCACGCGCACGCACACCCTCTCGCATACACCCTCTCTGGGCTAGCCTGCTAGCTAGCTCGCTCGCTCGCTAGCTGCACAACACTCATTGGTAACGTCAAAACCGAGCTGCCTATACGTTTTCCTCAGATAACCACCATGGATTTGAATAATATCCTGTCGCAGCTTGAAACCGACAAGGAAGAGGAAATCGAAAAGCTTCTGCATCAGTATAATCGAGAGGTGAGTGTCGCCTCTGCTCTGTTTTTTTTTTTTTTTTTTTACGTCAACCAAAACAAACGGCAGTGCTAACGCTAGCTCGTTAGCCGCACAGCTAAACTAGCTTTGAGTTAGCCAAACCAAACTGATGTTAGCCCTGTCATGTGCTATTTAATGTTGCGTCGTGAAACGTATTGCTAGCAAAACTCTTTGCCCGATGGGATGCGTTGTATACAAGACATAGTGTTGCTGATGATGCTAATGCTTCCTGCTTTCGAACCACAGTTACAGAGCAATGTTACAAAAGATAGACACATTTATGTTCATTTACAGGAGCCTCCGGCTTATTTGGAGAAAAGGATTATGCGCGGGTGACCTCATTATAAAATAAAACCATACCAAACATTTGGAATAAGACGTGTGTTTGTCTGTGTCAAATAAGGGCATCATTTCTGTTTCAGAACAGTCACACCTTCACTTTTGACCAAAAGGAAGAAGCCCTGCGGAGTGTAAGTACTGTTTATATGAGCAGGTTGCCATCAAATGACGAAGATTGTCCAGCATTGCTCTGATGAGAGGGTTTTTCTACCCGCGTCGTTTCAGAAGCTGTGCCAGGGTGTGCTGACGGTGCTTAGGAGGCAGGTGCCGCCCAGCTGTCAGAGGACATGTCTGGAGACGCTCCGCATCCTGTCCAGAGACAAGCGAGTCCTTGCACCTGTGGCCACCAGGGAAGGCATGTTGACCCTGGTCGGGATGGCGGGGTTGCACGCTGGAGAGGCAGGGGGCGACAACCAGGAGAGCTCTCGGGAAGACATCCGATCAGAAGAGGAAGAGAGGGTGGTGGTGGAGGCCTTGAAGTGCCTAAGCAATGTGGTGTTCAACAGCCCTGCCGCTCAGCAGGTCAGCGTGGACGTGCAGCTGGCCGACGGCCTGTGCGCCAGCCTGCGGGCGGCCCGCACGGGGCACCACGAGGTGGGCCTGTTCACGCTGCGCCTTCTCTTCCTGCTCTCTGCCCTGCGGCCTGATGTGAGGGGGGTGTTGAGGAGACAGTGGCACGCGGTGAGACTGCTAACCGATGTGCTCGAGCACACCCTGGACGTGCGCTGGGTAGGCCCCTACGAAGCTTCCCGACCAGATGCGCAGGCCTCGCCCATACCTGCACAGGACAACGAGCGAGTGATGGAAGCACTCAAGGCCTTGTTCAACCTCACGCTGTCCGATGCTGGTGGTGAGGTGAGTTAAGGAAAGGTTGTGGTTGGACTGCAGCTTAGGGCTCACGTTATTATAGTGTCTGTAGTTACAGTTGGTTTTTAAAAAATCCGCATCAAACCCGTCAATCTTGTCTAAGAAGGTATTTCACACATGCTTGCCTTATTTCATGCGGAGGAAGACGCTCACACAGTGTAAGTCTAGTTCCTATGACCCTGCTCTCCTGTTTGATGTTTTAGAAATCCAAACTCCCTCTTTTTTGAATCCCAAGAACAGGCTTTCACCTCACACTGCCTCTGTGCTCTGCTCTTATCTCTCTTTAGAGTGGTTTTGATTCCCCTTTAAATATTAAAGTCCCTGTTTTTGTAGTTAGGCCTTGGCCTCCGGATCGCTGTCTTTGTCGTGTAAACACCTTTAACCTGATTTGCTTTTTTCTCCGAACCATGAAACAGTTAGCTCCAAATTCAACTGTTGTCGTACATCCTTGATTTAATAGGAGGACGACCACCAGTTCCGACTGATCACTGCCATCCTGCGTCATCTGTTGATGATGAAAACTGAGACGGAGGAGAAAACCGAGGAAGCACACAGGTGGGGAAGCTATGAGATCGCGGGAACGCACTATGTTGTGCGAAAGGGCACAAAACAAGCACGAAATGGCTCAGACAAGACGAAGATGTTTCTTTGGAGCCTTGTCGGGTGTTTCATCTTCTAAATGCTGTTAGCTGGTGTGATACTGCAGGAGCATCTTATTCTCATGGTAATTTCACGCGGGAATGCCAAGAATGCGTGGCCGCAGACTGAAATTTGAACAGCGTCATGTCAAAGTGACTGATGTTCCTCTTGATGTGTCGAGATGGTGGCCGAGGGGGCCGTGGGAGTTTTTTTTTCAAATGCGACTTTGATTAGACCGTGACCCCTTCAACCCCTCCAGACCATTTAGTAACTCCATCTCAGAAATCAGTACAGTGAAAGTCTTTCTTTCTGGGTTTTTGTTTTTTTTCTACCCCCAGCCATGCCGTCAACTTGCTGAACAACTTGCCCGTGTCCTGCCTGGATGTGTTAATCGACGTGCCTGTCCAGGGAGGGCTCGAGAAATACGGTGGGAAAAACGTGGATGCGGTGCAGGTGTTACTGGACTTCATGGAGAAAAGGATCGACAAGGTAAAGTTTCATCCTCTGCAGAAAAAAACACAGAGGATTGCAAAGAAGGCACATTTTAATGTGTCGTTGGTTGTTCATGTAAAACTCTGACATGTCCTGTGGAACTTTGTGAAAATGCTGAAATACACGACGTGTGTGCGCTGGAGGACATTCACGGCCATTGTAATGGACAGTACAGAACAGAAACATTAAGAGCTGACATGTAAACAAACACACACACACACACATCTCCAACGCTCGCATGCTCGGTGCACATCTTTGTGACATCTGGCTCTTTGTTTTCTTATTTAAAAGTAGAGGGATGACAGGAAACACGAGAGAGAGCGCGGAGTAACACTTAGCTAAAGTACAATTGTACATCATACAGTTTGTCTTAGACAGCTGGTGCACCTGTAACGCACTTCACAGTAGTATTTATCTGCTGTCGTATACGCTGACGCTTGCATATCACTGTCTCGTGAACCCAACCGGTCTTTACCTAACTGCCCTTCGCGTTGTAAATGTGCATTACCGGCTGACGTCGGGCAGCTTGTGAAGCGTTTGCGGTCTGTGTCACTCCAAGCAGGGCTCCAACTACAAAGAGGGGCTCACACCGGTGCTCAGCCTTCTGACGGAGGCGTCCAGACACCACAGGGAGATCCGCAGATATATCAAAGCTCAGGTACGGCCGCTGCCTGACGATTTTAACGTGAGGTAACGCTGACGTGTTTCCGGAAGCCCTGTTTGAGTTGCTTTTCTTAAATATGGAAGGTTGAGCGTCTGCCTTCCCAAATTGTCTGAGTGAAATACTGAAATCTCACCATGATATTTAGCGGATTATGATTGGGTCTTTAATAATGTGTGTATGTTGCACGAGTGAAAGAAAAGCAATTACCACAAACAGTCCTCTGAATTCTTTGCAAATCTCTGCATCTTCAGGTACTTCCCCCGCTGAAAGATGTGAAGATCAGGCCGGAGATCGGCAACACCACCAGAAACAAGCTGGTTCGCCTTATGACTCACGTGGACATGGGGGTAAAGCAGACGGCTGCGGAGTTTCTCTTCGTTCTCTGCAAAGAGAACGGTAAGAGAGGGGCGAGCGGCGTCTGGGTCGCGGGGGAGGGACGGGGTTGACGGCACGTCAGACGAGAGAGCGAGAGAGCAGGAAGAATGTCTGCAAGTCGGGCGCAGTTTGGACGTGTGAACATTTAAATGGGAGATATTGAATGTACATTTTCACCCGGGTGTGTTTGTGGTTCCATCTCCTAGTGGACAACCTGGTGAAGTACACAGGGTATGGAAATGCGGCAGGGCTCCTGGTGGCTCGAGGACTTTTTGCAGGAGGGAGAGGAGAGACTCAGTACTCCGAAGACGAAGACTCCGACACAGAGGAGTACAAGTGTGCCAAACCCTTGTGAGTGGACGGCGCGCGGCTTTCGAATGCAGTGCCGCCGCTGATGATGTGGGACCTCGTTCGCCGCTGCGCACTGAACTCGCTCGCCCCGTGTCTTTCAGCATCAACCCCATCACTGGTCACGTGGAGGAGCCGATGCCGAACCCCATCGAAGAGATGACGGAGGAGCAGAAGGAGTACGAAGCCCAGGCCCTGGTCAATATGTTTGACAAGTTGACAAGGTAAAAAAAAAAAAAAATAGCTCCGCGAGGAGCCGCCGAATCTTAATCACCGTTTCTACGACATTGACTTCTACATTAAGGGATGTTCAGGCCAAGAACGGCGCTGTGTGTTTAAACAGAAAAAACCCTCAAGGGTTGGTCAGGGCAAAAAGTTTTAGAAATTTCAGAAAATTTCCAGGTGCAGATTTTTGGGCCTAGATCCGCACCAAAAAATTCCGAACTTGTTCCAGCGCTCACAACTCAGTGCCACACAAAAATTCATCAGGCATTCATTTACAGGTTTTTTAGATTTTTGGTATTGTGTGTAACGGGAGACCATAGTACGAGGTGGGGGCAAAAAGCAGGAAGTGAGTTGCCATGTCTACTGTTAATGATTTGTTGACGTGTGATGGTAGAGGGCATCTGTGTTTGATGGAAAATTGGATACAAAGCTTGATTCGAAAAAAGTTGGTTTTTTTTTTTCAGGTATCCCATTAAGAAACAAACAAAAGGGACAAACACAAAATTCTTCGGTTATGTTGCCTTCGCAAAACCCGACGATTAACTTTTTTTTCTCTTCTTGAATAACTGTTTGCTTCTCATTCATATTGTTTACTCTTCCGTCCGCACGGGGCCCTCGTGCGTTTGTGTTGACCTTTCCTTAGCGAGCGCAGGCTAATGCTCCTCGAGCACGGCGCCCGCACAAAAGTAGCCCTGAGCTCACTCCCTGCCAACCGATTCATCAAAGCAAGAATCTCTCGCCGTTAGCTGCAGCTTCAATTAGGCCCCGGGCTTCAGCACACCGCAGCATTCAGCTGGAGTAAATGGAGGCTGCCGGCACGCCGCCGCAGCGTCATTACCACCGCTCCGTTAATTATCACCTAATTGGCACAGGGAGTCGGCTTGTTGGTTCTTTTATGTGCCGCATTCAGGTGGTTAATAACACGTGTGTCCTGACTTTATTCTTCTCGTTCTGAAGAGCCCAGACAGGGAGTGGACTGAGACAGAGGTACAGCTCGACAAAGCGATTCGGGTGGAACGTGGACGCAGGGGGACGAGGCACGGCGGGGGTGGGAGCAAAATGTGCAGACCTAAGAAAGCTGACCTCGTCATTGTTGAGCCAAAGAGGGGGTTGCGCTGTAATGAGGCACGTGCGGCCAGAAGAGGAGGATTCCTTTCCGAGGCAGCATCCTCTTTCTTCTCTTCCTCAGCGAGGGAGATGGGGCGGCGCTGCCTGTCCGCGCTCGCTGCTCTAAGGGAGATCTGTCAGAGTCCCGCAAGAATGTGCTCCCCTAACTGCTTAATTGATCCTCCAATTAGCACATATTCTGCAACCCCACCCAACAACAACCGCCACCCCCTCCACGTCTACAGCAGCCCCAGTCCTCTGTCCTCCGAGAGGGTGTTTTTTTTTTTCCTTCTTCTTTTTGTGCTCTAATTGGGAGAGATGATGGCACATGTTTTTGTTTGTTTTGTCTCGTTAGCCCTCTTTGCACCGGTGAGATGAGGCTGTGGGCCGGTCATGCCTCTCCGCAGGCTTCATCAGTGAAATGACGCCCCGTCGGTGTTACAGAATTCTCCCACTTTTAACCACCCCGCGGTTGACCTCCGTCTCCTCTCCAAGAATCATCATCCTGTTCCTCAAGGATAAATTAAATTTAATTGCAGGAATCAGTGGGAATTACACGGCCATTTGTGTTTGGATCGCTCAAATGAGTGAAAACGGGGGCCCTCTTTTAAATCTTTGATGGCGGGTCATCAGAGAGGGAGTGGTGACACACGGTGCAGGTGTAATTGGATTAGGATGAAGGGGCAGCTGTGGCTTTGAGGAGATTAGTCTTGAGCACTGATCCTGTAATTAAACTGCCACAGAGGCAGGGAGGAGGGGGGGAGGGCGAGAGGGAGAGGATGGCCAGTCAGGGGCCAGTGTCCACGAGGGGGGGGAGTTTGTGGAGTGAGGGTCCTCGAGAGTTGGATGTAAGGGAGTAAAGATGTAGCAGTGAAAGCCCTCTTTAAGACTGTCCACACACAAAGGCTCCTGAACAGAGCCGAGGTTTCTTTACAACTCGTGTTCATTTTGCCACGATAGGAGACCGACGTGGCCGCTGATGTGTTTGAGACATATGAACGACAGTGGGGAGTCTCATGCCTTTTGTCTTTGTGTCCGCAGGCAGAACGTGATTCGGCCCATGGGCGTCCGGTCGGACGGGACGTTAGCGCCTCTTGAAGAAACTCTGTGCGATCCGCACGAGGACAACTCGGGATCAGAGTCTGACTAGCGCTCTGCGCGTCGAGGCCACACTTTCAGACAGACCCAGCCCGCCGGGCCCCAGCGCATCTGAAGCTGTGTCTCATTTCAAGGGCTGGACGCTTTGAGGGGTGGTAGCGATGAAGGTGGGTCCGTCAGGGGAGCTGAAAACTGAACCTGAAATCCAAATGACGAGAAGTCTGCGGCCACAAAAAAAGTGTGTCGAGCCATCTCCGAAAAACCAAACAACCTTTACCGGTGCTTATTCAGGAAAACATTTAACCAGAAGTAGCAGTCACATGAAATATCCACGTGCTGTACTGATAGCTCCCAATACACGAGACAAAGTGATTGGCAGCTAACAGTCATATAAATGTTCAGTCTGACAGAACCCAAACTAACGGTTCCACTTTTCAACTGGTTGAGTCCAGCTTATCACCGATTTCCCCTAAATAGGCCGACCAGAGTAAAGTTTACAAATTGTTAACTTCTACTTTTCTGTATGCGCATTATGCTGGACATCTCTATATGCACATCTTGCTGTTAAAACGACGTGTTTGCCAAATTCTAATTCAACTGACCAAAGTCAAACCACTTGAACATGGTTTAACTTCTGACATCGAGCAATTGGGCGGCACGCAGCGGATCGTGGGGCACGTAGGGCTGCAGAGAACACACTCCAGCCAGGGAACCGTCCCCTTCCTCGGCCTCGCTCAGGACATCTTTGGAAATGGTACACGTCATTCGGTCGAAAAAGTGCGACTTCTAATGATCCAGCCCTGAGGTGGGACACAGTTCCACATTTCACAGGAGAGTTGAGGGGCTCCGTCGCTGCCGCGAGCCGCTCTGCAAAGCAGAGGTGGACTCGACGTGCGATGCGCCACGATGCATCGGAGGCCTCTGCGGGTTACTGATGCACCTTCATCATTTGTTGTACTGCTCCCTAAGTTGACACGTTAGAGGTCATGACATAACTTTTGCTGGATCACGTGATTGTGAAAAGTATAATTGGGTCTTAAGTATCATTCCTTCACCACCTGTGCTTTTTCCACTTTTTTTAAAGTTTCTCTTTATTTATTTCCCCCCCCCTCCTGCTACATGTTTTGCTCAATGTTACTTCAAGCGCGCATTATACACAGGCGCACGCGTTCAAGATCAATATGAAGTTATATATATATTAAAAAAAAAATCAGGCAGTGCCAGTCTGGATGCGTTGAACTCGCAGCTCACAGTGAGTCTGTTGTGTAGTTATCGCGAATGTTGCACATCACTTAGTCGCCAAGGAAACTTTCTGAATTCAGGGCTCGTTGGCTTACAGTCATGTCACTGGAAGGTGTTTTGGTGGGGAAGAAAAAAAGAGAGAGATTTTGTTTTCCTGCAGTGGATGATGGTGGACAGACTGTTTTCTGACTGTTGTGAACTCTCAAAGAAGTGTGTCACCTGAAAATCATTGTTTTCTAATCCACATTACTCGGGCCAAATCTGCATGAGGTTAAAACAGTTCCCAGTCACGTGGTTTGTTTCCTGGATTGAACGTTTTGCTAATTTTATATAAAGCCACGAGTTGAGTCTATGTATAAACCCAATAATATTTCTTTGTGTTGGCACGGTTTTTAATCAAACGCAAAAGCTGCCAGTTCTGACGTGAGCTGCATGACAGGATACGAGTTCACAACAGATTTGGTACCGGAACTGAAATCCTTCTTTTGGATCTCAGATACATTTGTTTAAAAAAAAAAAAAGAAATTAATTGCTGATTACAATCCAGAGGAACTGACTATTGCTTTAACCAGAGACCATGTGTCATTTTTAGGGGATCTGGTGACAGCTCATTTGTTTTAATAGTGAATAATCGCGAGCATACTCGTCACCTGACCTGCCAGTCGCCACTGCTGCCTCCTCACGCGGCAAATAATGAAGAGACTTTGGGCGAATCCTCCAAATTAAAGAGACGACCGACGTTACCGGTGTCTTGGTAAAGCGCTGGGCCTCCGCGGTATGCCAGAACGAGCTTCAGTGCGTTTTGTCGTGGGATCAGCACCCCGAGGCTGCAAAGGCCATAGCACAAGTCACAAAACTTTCCATACTTATCGAACCACCCGTCGGCCATTTCTTCACCTCTGATGGACGTGCGTCCGTGGAGCACAGCTTTTTCTCGCACTCCCACGTCAGTGCTTTCTTTCTCCTCTACAATCATTGCGGGATAAATTCAAAAATCAATGTTCATTACCTTCTTTCCATCCGGAAAAAAAATTATGTCACGGGAATCGTTATGTTCTTTTTTTGCACTTTCTTTGCATACTGTAAATAGCACCACTCGTATTTCATGTAGTGAGGTGTCCATTGAAGAGTTAATAAACTTAAGAGTGAGGACGTCTGTCTTTTTTGGGGCCCGTACAATCTGAAACGCTATGAAGGACAGACAGGGTGCAAATTAGACAGTACTTTTATTAAATATAGTTCAAAACACACTGTTGGTTGAGTTTAAAACATTAACAAATTGTTGCTTGTATATTAAAAAAAAAAAAAAAACACATGCAGAAACATTGTCATTTTTGTTGCAGATTCAGACCTTTACTAGTGTTCTGGATGAACCTACTCCATAATAAGTGCTTTAAATATGTTTCAGTTAATAAACCCTTTGATTTGTATGCACGATCACAGCACGGGCATCACCGTGGCCATCCGAGTCAGATGAAGAGGTGAGCGTATTAAAATACCCTGGCGAGTGTACAGTATATTAACAGGGGAACAGTCAAGTAAGGAGAGAGGGGAACCGTCTCAAACCTTTCCAGTGTCGTCTTCAGTGGAACACGCGGCATCAGTGGCTCAGGCCGGATGATGCGGAGCTCTTGCTGTCCGTCTCGGAGTCGGTCTCCTCGCTGCCGCTGCTGCTGGCTGCTCTTTGACCTCCCGGTGTGGACCTGGACGTTTCCATCCTACCCGGGGGCTCTGACGTACCTCTGTCCGGGCGAGGCGTCTGCCCGCTCACTGATGGAGCGCTGTTTATCAGTGGAGCGATGTTCTGCTGAGCAGGAAGAACCCAAACGGAGACTTACATGATGTGCAAGGTATGATTTTTTTTTTTTTTTTAAAGGCCTAATACTTAAGATGGAACTCACCGCTGTTTCCTGACTCCTCATTAGCTCCTTGATCTCGTCGTTCCAGCCGAGCATTTCGGCAAACCTGCAGACCGTATCCTCCAGGTCGCCCAGCTCCATGTGGTCTCCCCTCCGCAGCGGGACCTTCGCAAAGGGACCCACGGCGTGTCGGTTCAGGAGGAGACGTGGCACAGTGGAGCGCACCGTGTTCACCAGGCTCGCGCATGGCTCGATCTGAAACCGTTTTTGAGGCATAAACGAGTGCAGCATTTAACCACTCAAAAAAAAAAAAAAGGTTCTAGAAACCTATTTTGAGCGATGGAGACGAATATCAAAACGTGAATGTTTACCAGTAAAGATGTTCCCATAATAATAAGCAGGTCCGCTTTGGGGAAGTCTTTGGTGTGGAGGAAATACTTCTGAGGAAGGTCCTCTCCAAAGAAAACGACATCAGGTTTGACTGTGGCGGCGCAGAATGTGCATATCGGAACGTTGTCGTTCATTATGGCGCGCTGTGAAAACGAAAGTGAGGGGAAACATCACTCCGGCATCGAACGCAGGGAATCGCTGTGCGAGGCACGACTGGGTTTGGACCACAGAGGCAGACTTACCTTAGCCTCCTCGGCAGGGTAGGGGGTGTAGCACAAGTGGCAGGAAGCTGTGGCGAAGCTACCGTGAGCCTCCACAAGTTTGTCGTCTGGGATGCCACACACTGTGAACAAGGTGATCAAACATGATGGTGTTACGGGGGATGGATTTTTTCGCCCGCCCACGCCTTCACTTCACAAGCACCATTTCTTGCCGTTTTCCCGTTGCCACTCACATTTCTCCAGTCCGTCGATGTTCTGCGTGTACATTCGGAGCAGCAGGCCTTTGTGATGGAGCATGCGGATGAAGTAGTGTATGTAGTTGGGACGGTGGCTGCCAGGATACAGAGCTTTGGCCAGGGAGAAGAAAGGCTGAGGGTCGTTGGAGAAGTAGTCAACGTTGAAAATGGCCTCTGGGTAAGGGATGTTGTACTTCTCCAAGTTGGCGTAAAGGCCTGTGCCTGGAGTCCTGCAAACAAAGAGTGGAAGTACCGACATTTCTACATATTGATTTCATCTCAGCCACTAAACAGGTTTATGCTTCAGGATACAGATACAGATACAAAGATACAGATGATGAGTGAAGAGGGAGCGAACCCGAAGGCGCCAACCTGAAGTCTGGGATGCCGCTGGCGGTGCTGATTCCTGCTCCGGCCACCACCACCACGTTCTTGCAGCGGCCGAGCTTCAACAGCCGAGCCACGGGGGCGAGGCCGCCCCGGGACGACGGCTTGCCAGCGGACACTGATGAACTGCCCTGAGCACATTGGGACCCAGAGGACGTACCATCCTGCACGGGGTCACTGCTGCTTTTGGGCATCTTGCCTTTACTGGAGAAGGACGCATGAGCGCATTTTATATTTTTTGCAAAAACAAAAGGCGTATATAGAGAGTATAGAGTATAAAATCACTGTTATGAGTCTTCACCTCACAGGTAAACCATCCTGTCCGCTCACACTCATCTGGCTAAGATTCTGGACCAGAGCCGAGTCGGCCTGTTTCTTTCGCTGTTTTCCGTACGGGCTGGGCTCGGAGTCCTGGGGCTCTGCGGGGCCGGAGTGTCGGGCCTGCGAGCTGGAGCTGCGGGTTATCCTGGTGGCCAGAGGGTGAGGGGCTTTTTTATCCCCGCTGGACCTGGACCTGTTCATTCCAACACCTGCTGACAGCAGGAGATGAAGAACATCGCTCAGCCTCAACACAAACACCAGTCGCCGTTCACGAGCTTTAGCGTTTCCGTCCCCCCGGGCCCTCGGCTTGAAGAGATACTTTACTGCTCTGATTGTAGAAAGTTAAACACATGAGCTTATTTGTGTCCCTTGCGATTCCCTCTCTTTGTTTTTGAATCTGAAGGCATTCATTAGGTATTTAGGTTGTTTTCCAGTGATTTGCTTTGGTTCTGTCTTATTTGCCCGCTCCCGCTCTCGTGTGTCCCATCTTTAAAAAGCCGTTACACTGACATCATCCTTTCCTGCTCGCACCTTCTGCACAAAGAGAAGCCGAGATGTTTTAAAACTGTCAACTTATGAACAAAAGGTAATGACTGCAATATATTTAGCAACCCCTCCCCCCCCAACCACCACCACCACCACCACCATCACCACTCACCCCCCGTTCCTCAGCAGCTATGCTAATACAGTCCACAGCTGTGGCAGCTTTACTGTTCAGGGAAAGCGGAGGGTCAAGCTGTGGGTTGTGTGTGTGTGGGGGGTGGGGGTTGGTGGTGGGGAGTTAAAAAAGAGGGGTGGCAGAGGTGAAAGAGAACTGTAGATTGACTGTGTGTCAACAAACCCAGCTGGGAGAGAAAAGAGGATGCCCCCTAACGGCCCCTCAAACTGAGGGAAAAGGGGAAAGGGGGGGGGGGGGGTGCAGAGATAAATGATACGGAGGCGGGATTCAATAAAGAGGGGACAGAGGAGTAGAAGAAGAAGAGGAGAGGGGGAGGAGGAGGAGGGTACCAAAGCTATTCTAGGCCTTCAAACAACCTTCCGTGAGGGATGAGTGATTTGGGGAGAGACAAAAGAGCGACAACCCATAAAACACGACCGCTGCGGAGGGCGAGAGATAAGACGAGCTTTTTCCACAGCAGCACCTTGTGGCCCTCCGGGGGTGGGGGGTGGGGGTCACCAGAGGTTTACCAGTGCAGGCCAGAAAATAACAGCCTTAGGTGTAATGACATGACATGATGGGAGGGTGTCATCTCAAAGCTCCCCTGTAATTGCTGCATTAACAGTTAAAGAAAACTAGGCTCTGAAAATCGGAATCTGTGGAGAACCCTGTGAACCATCTCGAAAATCTCTCCCAAACTACTTTCATTTTAGGGCACTCAATCTTCTTTCCCTTTACCTCCTTAAAAAGGCTGAAGCCCCCACATTACTGCTGCTTCTTTTTCTCCTGCACATCCTAAAGAACTATTAAAAACAGCGGGAGGGTGAGGGTCCCGGCTTTTGTCTGGGCTCCTCTCAAAAAGACACTGCTGAGTACAGGCAATAAATCACCGGGCCAGTTATTAAGGCCCGCTACGTCAGCAGCACCGGACCGCTCTCTGACACACGAACCCGTTCTTGGATACTATGAAATCACTAAATTAAAACTTGACGCGTGGTGAGGGGTCGCCACCGGTCAAAGCGGAGCAGAGCAAAGCAAAGGGGCAGCGCGGAGCTCTTGTGCACTGACCACGTTTAGGCGGTGTCAACATCCACCTTTTTTTTTTTTATCTGATGAAGGCCCGATCGGGCCCCAAACGCTGTTAGAATTCGTTAATGACGAATAAATCCTCGTATAAATAACAAAAGGCTTTAAAAGGATTTTCGGAGACACCCCCTGCCCTGGACCACCGGGGGCGTCGCTGCTCATTTGGGGGTTACGGTCACCTTACTCGGGACAGTCCCACCACACTGGGCGCACCTCGCGGCTCAGTGGAGTGTCGTTTAACGACGTTTAATTTCCAACGCAACCGCACCGTTTAACCCCCCCCCCACACACACACACACACACACACACACACACACACACACACACACACACACACACACACACACACACACACACACACACCGAAAAAACCAAAACAAAATTTAAAAAAAAAACGCGGGGACAGCACCAGGCAGCCCGGTCGCCATGGAAACCTCTTCATTACTTCGCTGGAGAGGCAGCAGCTCTGTGTTTCTTCTCCCCCACCTGCTCCCTAATGACATATCAGTCCGTGTAGCATCTTTGTTGGACCCTCCATTGACACAAAGCAGCGAGTCCTAATTTGTGTCACTGTATTGTTTGCTCACACAGAGGGGGAGGTGGGTGGCGGAGAGCTAATTTCGACGGTGGGTCGATGACTAACTAATGACTCTTGTCCTGTTAACTCCTCAGAGGAAGCATCAGCCCGAAATTAAACACCAGTCAACTAATGATGAGACGCGGTGTTATTCGTACGTGCGTTCACATTCTTTCTGAGAGAGCAGGGCCCGAAAACAAACACACAAGCATTTACAATTACCCCCCCGGAAACGCAGATGTACTCCCGCTCCGGACCGGAGGATAAAAGTGGCATTTGGCGTGATGGCCTACAACAAAACAACCAACAGGAAGGGAAATAAAGGCTGCCCGGTTACGCAAAGTAACCTGGAGCTGCAACAAACCTTCATGGTTTGGGTCATCTTCGCTTAAAATGTCAATTCGTTTTCCATTAATGGAGTAACCTTTCGATGAGCACACCTTTCCCACTGCTGTACAACTGCTATATGAATTCAGACGCTCGGAAAACAAACAAACAAAAAAAAAAACCCAAACCCGTGTTGACCAATTCCTTGCTTCCAGTCCCGGGTTTTGCAGGAGGGTCACCAGCGGTGGGGCTACACCGTCACCTGCTGGAGCCTTCGTCACATTACACATGAGAACCAGCCCGTTTTGCCAAACAACCAGTTCCACGTACACTGTGGTAACAGGGAGCAACATCCATGGGAGGTTCACAAAGTGAAATCTACAAAATATTTTAACTCTCTTTACCCATCAATACACTGCCAATATGCAGCCACTAGTGCTGGCGATATCAATATTATTATTTTAGATAGAAGATTAAGAACCATCGAAGTGTGTGTGTGTGTGTGTGTGTGTGTGTGTGTGTGTGTGTGAGCGATTGAAAATGATCGAAAGACTAAAACTTCCTTTCAACCTGTACGTGGGTTAATGTAGCTCCTCTCCACAGGAAACCACTGGCATCGTAATTAAAAGGCCATTATGTTACCATGACTACAAAGCATTTCAATCATTAAGACCGCTGTTATTCGCTACCTGTCTGTGCAGGCGGAGGAACTGCTGGATGCCGGGTGCGGGAAAAAGCGGACGACTGACTGCAGACTCCGCTGGGCCCCTCGGGGTGTTTCACATCCAACCGGAAACAAATCGCCGCGCTTCTCAACGCTCCTGAGTTGGCTGCAGTCGGGCCAGCAACGTCGGGTTCATTCGTGGCAACCGCGTTTCCCCTCGTCTGAAACACGGGCTCTTCCGCTGCATGCGGCCTGAAGCCGAAGTTTCGCAGGACGGAGCTGTCACTCCGCTGCTGATTCCGGCTACTAAAATATTCATTACGAATACGGGCGGGAAACAACGCCGAGTCACGTGGTACTGGGTTTCCGTTTTCCACCTCCAAGTGTTGTTCAAAATAAAGTGTAAACAATATACGCTTACATACTATACACTACATTATACACACAGCTTGTTAGTAGTTATTGGTAATCCAGCTAATCCGTCAACGCGTCTTTGCTCTAATATATTGTAGCTGGGGGGGAGGGTTGTTTGAGTCGTTTTCTTAAAATATTACTTTGACACAACTCTTTTAAAGAGGCGATCTTTGATTTGGGGTCAAATAGGAGGACGTACGTCACTTCTTCTTTGGAGTGGAGGAGGTCCCCCTGTGGTGTTTACATCAGTGTCCTCTCCCGCCAAAGTTTCAGCCCGAGAGGCTCTGCACAGAACAAACTTTCATCTCGTCATTTTTACGTCCACGTGTAATACTGCTCACTCCGTGAGTCCCCAGACCGCCAGGGATACACTTTTTAATGTTTCTGATTCAAATCTCCACCTGTGATGTGCTTGCACAGACAGCCTCAGACAATGCCAACTTCTTTTCCCATGAAATGTGTTTTTCGTAAAGTCAGCCAGCAGTCGGAGCTCCAGTCTGTGGGCAGTGTGCACCTCGGCGTGCTTTTCTGGGTGGAGACTGAGGTCGTCCTCCAAAAACAATAGATAGAAGATAGAGAACTTAAGTCAGCCTCATCACCACCAGCAGCTGCACCAGCACAGGCCCCGAAACCTGAAAACTAGTTTTGCCCAGTTCGTTTTAAGCACCACACTGGTCGCACGGCAAACTCAAACCAGCGTTGCAAATCGAGGTAAGCGCCGAATTAGCTGCTTGTCGTACAGTACGTGGAAGGAGTCAGCCATGAGAAGTTCTGCAGAACCACTGGCGTCACTTCTGAAAACCCGAACCGTTTTATTTTGCAAACTAGCTTCAGCGCCATCTCCATTGACTGGGTCGCACAGGCCGACGAAGTAGTGAACTTACGGTTTGAGAAAATATTTGAGGTGATGTTTCGTGTTGTCGGGAGTGACGCGTTTGTTTCGAAGCGAGAAGTTTCTACAGAGAATCCGCTCATGGCGCTGAGACGGACAGCGGAACGACCGCGCAGTTAGCTGCGAGGTTCGGCGTCATAACAACAAGCCCAGCCTTTCTGGCTTTAAAAGTGAGACGCCAAATTGAATTGCGCAGAAACTCCATAAGTATCCGCGGCCGTTGGCTTCTTAATCTGCTCGTACGTCAACCATAGCCGAAGTTAACGTAAAGTTTACGTAAGCGCAGGTAATTAAACAGATGCTGTACGTTAGCTTCCCAGCACTGGTGTTAGGCCTTTAGCCAGCTGACTTCTTTTTTTTTTTTTACATTATATTAAAACGTTAAATTAGAAACTTACGATTCACAGGGTTTGTAGGGTTGTTCGCCCATCAGTTAACTGTCAAAGTTATATTTCCCCCTATCTTCATCTTTAATGAACGGCTCTTTTTCGTCTGTGGAGATTTCATAACTTCTTAACAAGGCATTATTAGATGAGAAAGTGACATCATAGCCCAAACACATACAGACTCTTTCCTTTCTCTGTTTTCAGTACAGTCTACAAATTAAGATTTGGTAGTATATTTAACTTGTCGCTTTTCAGCATCACGTGATTTAAGCTGAGAGAGTCTGTCCCTGCTGTTTGTTTTTTTTGTTGTTGTTGCTGTGTTTTACAGTTTGTCTGTATGGCTGTGTGACAGGCTGTGAACAGGTCTGCCTTGTTTTGGGATGAGCAGCAACACCCAAAGCGAGCTGCTTTATTTTCTTAACACGCCGGGCGCCTGTTCCAGACCCAGTGCAAACAGTTACACCTAGTGTTTGGAACTTTCAGGCTTTCAGCAACCTGTGTACAGTATGCAACCTTGTCACAATCGCACCTTGTTGGAAAGTTGCAGCAGCTGTTGAACGAGGTAGAACGAGGCAAGGCTTCATGGCTGTGTAAAGAACTCCAATATGAGACTTTTTAAAGTGATTACAAATACTTCAAAAGCAGATGTCTCCTTCCTGCTGTTGCCCTCTTTAACATAAATGACTGGAATAACACATCAAAAAACTGTGCAATAGCAAGCACAGACGCGTGTCTGCAGCTCACACAGAGGTTTGTAACAGTACCAGAGAGAAAACAATTTTCAGTTGCAGCATCACTGTCGGATGTCATTTTCCCAACAGATTCCTGCACTTTACAGTGTGTCATGGTCTCCTTCAGTTATTGTGTGATTTACTTCCTCAGAGAGATGAGTCAGGCGGAGCAGGTGCCTGAGGACATGCCTGCATACCTCGAAGATGAGCCGGTAGCCACAGGTAAGTTTAGCTGCAACGCTCCTGATGCAGAGAAGTGTTGCATAGTGATTAGCTGTTCTGGAAGGGGCCAGCTACAATGATTGTTCTGATGAGCCCAAAATGTGTAGACTAAAAGGGGACACAGCAGAGCAAGAGCCTTTCTTCACGAATACTCAGTAGAGTAATTGGTCCATAGCTGATGCACAAGTAATCATTTAAGTCATTAAAAATAGATACTCAATATTTTTCCTTCATTAGCTTCTTTCTATGACCCATAGACCCCCATTGTAATTAAATTAAAAGCATAGTTGAGTCACATCGCTGCACCAAGCGACATGTTCCCGCTTTACCCTGAGCATGGCCGCTGAAGTTACTTTTGAGTCAATCTTATAGGTACAACCCTCCTGCTGTAAATAGTCACTAGCACACCAAATGTGCACTAATCGGCAGCAAACACAGAACAACTACATTGTTATCCTTGAAGCATTTTTTTGGCCACTTTTGCTTTTATTTATGCGGGACATTTAAGAGATGAGGGGAGGTTGCGAGTACATGGTCGGGATATCAGGTCGTAAAGTCATATTTTAAAGCAAAAATTTGGTCATTTTGGTCAAATTTGGTTGACATTGTGATGAACACTATTTTCACAAATAATTTATCAGTTAACTAAAAAAAGAAATGTAAGCTGTAATTGATTATTCAAATTTGTTGCAGCCCAAATGCAACTTGTTTCAGAATCCTGTTCATCATGGCAACATCATTATCATGGTTACAGTGTTTCTTATTAATTGCCTAATCCTACAGTTTTGCATTAAACTGCAATTTTTCTAAAAAGGTTTTAGAATAACATACAAGATCCCTAATGTGTTGCTCCTGTACTGTCCTCTCCGTAGAGCTGTTCATTAGCCAGTGAAGAATATGAGTAACACAGCAGAAATGCATTGAATCTTGTGTGTTCTTCATGTTGCTATTGTCAGACAACAACAAGGACCACCCACAGACACAGCCGGGCATGTTGGGTAGGCTGGCAGGGGGCTTGTACGGTGCCACCAAGGGAGCTTTAGGAGCGACAGTGGGCGGCGTGACCTGGATAGGAGGAAAGAGTCTGGACCTCACCAAGACAGCCGTCAGCACCGTAGCTGCTGTGCCTGCCATGGGAGTGGGGCTGGTTAAAGGAGGAGTATGTGCCGTAGCTGGAGGAGTGACCTCTGTTGGCTCCGCTGTGGTCAGTAAAGTTCCCATAGGAGGAGGCAAAAAGAAGGACAAGTCTGACTGAGGGGAAGAGGAGGAAAGTGAATGCACACAGCTGAGTTGTGCGAGCTCTCACTGTGTTTGCCTGTTTTAGGATTGGTGAGCAGGAGAAGCCCAAAAGAGGACTCAAAAGTTCATTGTGCACGTTTTGGTGAGGGATTTCTTTGGTCTCTTTTTTGTTTTTCATGTGTGTGTTGTTGAACCCACATTCATGCTATTATGTGGTAAGGACCTGCAAAGCAAGTTCTGAAAGACTATCTGACTCTTAAAGGAAAACACTCCAAACCAATATCACCTGTTCTGGAAATTATTCAAATAATATGTCTGTGCTTCATTTTCAATAATAAGCTGCCACACTGGATTCGCTGCAAACTGTTTTACTCATGTTAACTAACTGTATTGCAGAAGGAGAACAAATTTCAACTGCAAGACAATCATTGAATGGTGATATGCAACTGACATGGGGTCATTCTTGTGGATTGGCAATATTTAGTGTCAGCACTTCAGTTAATCACCTTTGTTCACAAATGGAACAAATATGTCTGATCAGAGATGTGATTTGAAGAGTACAGTCCATCTAAATCACTTGCTGGCTGTGGACTGCAGGTAGTTCACTGGTGAATACATGTGAATTATGTTATGGTTTACAGTTTCCTGCAATAAAAAAGTGTCAGAATATTCAAAAAGGCCTTTTTTTTTATTGCAATGAACATTATTTCCAGGTATAGTGTTTATGGATTCACTGTACTAGTTAAGTCAAAGTTTAGTGAGTCACGTGTTACTTACAGTATATTGCACTTCTTTTGACAAACTTTATATTTTGATGGTAACTGCGACATGTTGGTTGATGCAACTCTCACATCAGTGTATGTTGAGTGTCAATGAAAAAATAAAACTGCCACAGAAGGCTGATAATCACATAAGTCACTGCTACCATACCAAAGATGTTTGTTTCACGACCTCGATGTTGCTATAATGCTCCTCCATATTGCTTAGGGTCACCATGTTTATTGTTGCTATAGAAATTTTATGGCTGGATTTGTTGGCAATGCAGTGTCATTTTTCAAGTGTTAAGTATGAAACCTTTAAAAGTACATTTAATTTAAAAAAAATAGTCTGACAGTAAATGACAGTAAAATGTCATTCAAGCCTTGACAGATAACAGAATTAAGGGTTCAAAGATTTTGTTTTATCAGTGTTGCAGAATGTCTTGAAGTTTGCTAAATGGCGAGAACTATTAAAACAAGGCAATATTATATTCAGAACTTGCCTAAATAAGATATATTCTGTGTATGAAGGCTGTTTATGTACTATATTGTATTCCATCCCTTACAAAACGAGTCTAATAACAGCCCTTTATAAAATAACCGTTGTAAAGTGATACATTTCTTTCAAAACCAGAATGTGAAAGAAAGTGAACCTAACATTAAAAAATCTGTTTAATAGCAAAGATTTCTAACCTGCATCTTTAAAGCTCTATTTGTAGATTTGTCAGTGTATTTCTATTTTTATATGAATTTTGATGTAATGCTGCAAATAGCAAGACTCAATTAATGCATTTCAGTTTTACTCAGTATGCTACTGTTTGTTTAAATCTTGGTTGTACAAAAACCTCATAAATATGTTGACACATTCTATTGTTCATTAACTATAACCTTAATGATCTGTCAGTAAATATAAAACCTTGGTAACACTGTTCTCTCCTTTACTATTGACTTGAGTTTTTTGCAGAAGATAAAAATCAGTCACCTTTGAATAAAGTAATAAATGAATCTTTGTTCTATAAGATTCACATTAGCAGTTGACATTAAATGAAGACATGCACAGTTGATAACATCTTTGTAATGCCAGTCAGCACACAATTTATTTGAAATAGTGAAGTACAGTAAGTTTTAATGGTGCACTGCTGCTATCTGCCATGTTTAAAATAAAATTTCCACTTAAGCCCTGCAAAAATTTTGTAAAAATGCAGTTATCTTCAAAAGTAAGTATATATCTCTTGTATGTCCTCTAAAACTAAAGCTTCATCCTTTAATGTCTGGATTTTGTGACAACACTGTAAGTGTGTTAAATATTGGGTAAGACTGCTTTATATTTTTAAAATATGTTTTATCTGTATAATGAATTAAATATGAAATCACAGCAAAACAGTTAAAGTATGAATTGCTATTACTTGTTATTTACATTAAACATTTATATAAAAATGTGTTGTAATTTCATTTTAGCAGTCATATTAAAAGTATAAGTTAAATTATAGTGGCAGTGGTTCAAGTTACCGTGACCGTCACTGACAATTTAAAAAAAAGTATATTATGCACAAAAAATAGTCAAAGTATTTACAGAACACTGAAGCCAATGTTTTTAATACAAATTTGACTATAATACAATACCATTTCATTCTTTTTGCAGTATATTTTTGTATTGTATTTGTATTTCAGTTGTTTGGCATGCCTGCTATATGTCTGTTTTATGTTATACCACAAATAGCTGAAACATATTAATGCTTTACATGTTTTACTAAATGTTTTCAGCCAAATTCTTGAGCTTGATACTACTTCCTGGTTACTGCTCAGGAGAGTTCATGATGACAGGTCCAACAGTAGCCACAACCTTTCGCTCAGCTCTGCCCTGGTCCGCAGCCTCGGCATGTCTCTCTACACACAGAGATGCAAATGTGGTCAGATTTAAGTGCTTATTGCTGCTGAATTCTACGGATTATGAATTTATCTCTTACTTTTTCTGTAGCATAACGGCTCACAGGAGTAGCCCAATACAGAACTGCACACAGCTGTACTACAGTGAATGTACACCTGAACAAAGACAATAGTGTTGGCAATACGAAAATATTTTGTGGCAGCACTTCCTTCGTTCTTTCTTCATCGGTTGATATATCCATAATCATATATTCATTACCTCATTATTTGTGACAGTTTTTTGGATATCCAGGAAGGTAAACATTTTGAAAAGGAAACGCCGGTAGTGACTTGGGAAGTTCCACACCAGAAGAGTAGTCAACTGGAATAAGTGAGGACATGTAGTAATCATCCCTGTTTGGACATCTGGATGGGGAGCAAATTATATCAAGGCAACAACAATGAAATGCAACCAAAGGAAGACTGTGTTGATCATTCATGTTCATATTCACTATTCTTTGTAAACAAACTTGACTCAAGTGTGAATTCTGACAAATATTGAAAATGTTGTCAAACACAGGGCAGTGTAAATTGGTGTTTTACTTACCCGTCTATCAGAAGGTCCCACTGTGGCAGACTGTGGGGGCTAGAGTTTGCAGTTGCCCAACAGCGAGCAAGAGTCAAGACAAGTAATACATCTGTCTTTCCCATGAGTTGAACCTCCACGTACACAGGTTCCCTCAGGACTTTAATCACAGGGTAGTGTTCCTTCGCATAGAATGAGGTATAGGCTGCATCCACTGTAAGAGCAGAGTTACCACTTAATATGCCAGCCAGCATAATTAAGTAATCTATAAAGGCAGCCAGGCAAAAATCCACTTACCTTCATTACAACCCTTTGTCAGGCATTGCCCATTAGCCAGCCTCATTTCTACTGTGATGGGTCCCACAGCAGCAATTGGTAGAGGAGGCTGATCTATATGAAGTACTTCTGCGATCACAGCTTGAACAGAGGTGCTCATGTAGTGACACTCTATGAACAGGCTGGCAAGAGAAAAACAGGCTTATTTTACCTTTTCACAGGCTCTATTTATCACTGTAATGCTCTAAAAAATGATCACCCACTTAAACTCTGTGTCTCTGGTAATCATTCCCTTATCATCAGAAATCGTCTCAGCGAAGGCGTACAGAGAATTCCTATACATGATAATACCAGACTGTTCCTAAAAAAACAGAGAAAAGGTACAGGTAAATATGCACAGGCCCTATTTAAAGGTGTTAGCATTTGTTGAAGAAAATATATATATTTTTAAAAATCAAATCAAAATCTTACGTAAACAGAAGTGCCACAAGCAGTAACACGAAAGTGGTAGACGGCAAACTCTGAGTTAGCGGCAACATGTGTGCAGCCTGGACCGCGCTCGAACAACTCAATCCTGTCGAAGTCAGTGTCGGGCGAAGTGGCATCTCTGGCCACTACAACAATGAAGTGGCCATCCTTGGTGCACTGGAGAGTCACTAGTTGCACAAAACCAGGTATTGATAAGTGGATATTATTGATCAAATGTAAAAACACATAAAGATGTATAACATCTTATCTGACTGCTCTGAGTATAATCATGTTTTCACAGCTTGAATTGCCATTGGCAGTACACTATTTAATCAATCAATGTAAATCAATCAGGAAATCTGAAAAAAGTACTTGACTATAAAGAGAAAAATAGCCTTTCCAAAAACTCACCTGCCTTTGCAAAGTAGCACTCTTGGCCATCATAACAGCAGTCTATGGCCTCGCATTCAGCAGGAGAGATACCACGAACTCCACATGTAATTCTCACACTTCGTGCCACTTCACAGTTTTTCTCGATATATGGTGATGTCTTTGACACTACAGGCTTTAGTGGGCGCTGTGGTTGAAGGAGCTTTTGCTGCAGGAGACCCTGATCATGGGATATTTGAGGATTTTGTTTGGGGGGGGGCTTTGGCAGATTAGGATCTCGAGGAATGTTTGGTGATGGAGCTGGTTTGATCTTTGGCGCTAGAGGAGGCACACGCTGCTGTGGTGAAACTTTTGGATTCTGAGGAGGTGAACCACCCTTCGATGTTGCAGGCCTCTGCCAATTTGAGCCCTGAGCCTCTACATTTGTCCCAACTAAGCAGCCTAGCAAGGTTAGTGCCACCAAATGAGTGAGACTCCAACGCTTTGCCATGGTTTCACAGCAGTTTGACCTGGACAGCCCCCATGTGTATCACTTATGCATGCTGCATCATTTATAAGTGACTTGAATTGATGTATGAGAAATCCCACCTCTGATGTGAAATAACCACCAATCAAGGCTTCCCATCCTTCTACCGCCACTTAAAAGCTTCATGTATGTCACCTTCACTAGACTGTTTTTATGGGCGGGACAAGGGGATGAAACATGTCCTGTCAGATCAGGTCAGGTAGATAGACAGTTTGACATTAAAGTATTTATTGACAAATGCAACATTTGGGTCACAAACTTTTTAAAGGTCTTTGTGGCCTTGAGTTTTATTTGTCACTAAATGTTTTTTTGTGCTAGTGCACAATGACAAACATGGAGTATTGATTGGAGTATTGATTTTTTCACCAAATCTCTGACAGAAAATCCCTGACCATAAAATCAGGCTATATTTTTAACCAGCTAGCTTGTTAGGAACATATTCATTCAAATTACCAAACTAGCCTGGCAAGGCACTAGTGACATTAAACCAGGGGAACCCCAATGCTTTACCGTGATTTTGACTTGGGGAGTCCCCAAGTGTATCACTTTTGTGTGTTGCCACATTTATACAATATATGGGTAGACTCGATGTGGCCAAGTAAACCACCAATTAGGGCTTCCCATATTTTAGATTTCAACAGACGTTTGAGGTGCATTATGTAAGTTTTATTTTGTTTTGTTTTTTCTACATTTTATGGTGAATCACTTGAAAAGACTTTTGGGATCCTCATATGACCAGGGACAATGGGATGAAAAATGTGTCTTATCAGATCAGGTCATGTGGTGGATGAGAGTTTGACATTAAAGTTTTTATTTGCAAGTCCAACTTTTGGGTCACAAAAACCTTTTCATAGGTCTTCCTGTCCTCAAGCTTTGTTTTTCATTATATGTTTATTTTGCAAGTGAACAGTGTACAGGATTTGAATTTGTTGAGGCAGCAGTTTTTCTTACATACACTATAACACAACAATCGAGTTGACACTGAGATGGAGGACAAGCCACAAGAAAGAGGACATAGATCTTTTCCTCAAAATCAAGAACGAAATCTGCAGTAAGATGCCAGACTGTATTTCAGATTGGTGAAAAAAAAATGTAATACTTGTTTGACCTTGTGTTACAGGTATTTTCTCTGGTCTCAGCCACATGCAGACATTTATTTTAGGAATCCTTAAATTCATAAAATATTTTACAAATGCAATCAAAAGCAAAAGTACAAGTACAATAGTAAGTCAAGTAAATAAGATTTTTTTTTCTTTTTAAAAATGTTGTGTTTCTGTTTTGTTTTATAGAATGCATATTTATTTATTTATTTTGTTGCATTTTACTGTTTTTTTCTGGATTGTTAATATATAGTATATATATAATATATTGTTAAAATTGTTAAAGAGTCATTTACTGAAAAATGTATTCCATGGGAAGAAAACAAATGAATACATTACACCAAATTACAAACAACAACAAAAAAATGTATGGATGGTTATTAATTCCTGTAAATAAGAAAAAAGTAGCCTATGAGTGAAAAGATGTTGAGGTTGCATTTTACGTGAGCATTTCATTTTGTTACCCTTACTTAAGAGAAAAATGTAGTTCTTGCTCGACTATGTGTATTTGACGGCAGTTTCACTGACGATTTGGATTGTATATACAGTACGTTTGAAGATTTGATCAGTTTATATCCTCTAAAATGAGCTCTTGCAATACATTAAATTAGCTCCAGATACAGCTACAACATTTACAATCTAACACTTTCTTTTTCTTGCTGTTGACACGAAATTGTGTTGCTACGTAAGAACACGTCTGAATGCAGAGCGTTGCTTATAACTGAGTATTTTTCCCAGTGTAATGCACTGCTTTTGTTGAAGTGAAGCAGCTTTGTGCTTCTTCCACCACTGCAGCCCTTCCGAACACTTTCCCTTTAAGGAACGCCACCGCGGCGGACTACATTTCCTACAATTCCATGCGGGCGCATCTTCCGTGAATCAGTGCGCCCGCGGCTCGTGTTCATTGAGCGGAGCAGTCGCTCAGACTAAACTGACAGAAGACGTTAAGGGTCGGGTTGAGCTGTCGGAACCGGCGGACATGTCTCTGTCATCCCCGCAGGACTCCGGCACGGGCAGCCGAAGGAGGAGGCCGGCCGATCACACACAAGGTGAGCGGCCGGAGCGCGTGTTTAACATGCGATGACAGGGGGAACTTTATTTGTAGTAGGTCGACTGGCGTTGTAAATCCTCTCTCCATTTTAAATAGGTGTCAGCTTGCAGTATGTACCGTGCAGTCGCGTCGGATTGGTCACGAGGTGGCGCGTGCGTCTGTGCCAAAATGTCAGTGTGACGGAGGGGTTATAAATTTGTGCGCGCACAAAACTAGTCCGTGACGCTGTTCTGTGAAGCAGCCTTGAAGCTGAAGAGACAGACACTTTGCAGCTGCTCCGAACTGCAGGCCTGCAGCTGGTTACGGTGGTTATGGGAGAAGCTGTTTTTTTTTACTTCTTAATGGATAATGTATAAAAAAAGATGAACATCGACCATCGCAGTTTCCAGGAGGCCGAGGTGACCTTTTAACATTTCTGTCTGAACAACAGCCCCTAATCCCCAAATATATAAATAAAATATCAGATTCACGATGAGAGAAGCAACAGATCTTCTATCTGGGGATCCTGGAACCTCCCTTTGCTTGACAAACGGCTTGACAAACAAACTATTAATTAATCGACAGAATAATTGGTTCATGAATACATTTATTAATGTAATACCTGTCTCAGTCCTCGACCAGACTCTCTTCTCTGCTTAGTGGTGCTACATATCTGTTTGTAAAGTTTAAAAAAAAAAAAAAACTACCTCCAAAGCTAGAAGGTAACTGAATTTATTCCTGTGGTTTTCCAGGTAGTGATCCTTTATGATCAATTACTGATGAATGCAGGGATCTGGTGGTTGCACCTTCTTTTGAGAGGGAGTGATCAAGTGTCACAAAAAGTGTTTTCTATCCTGGGCTGTTGGAGGATTTACATTCATTATTTTCACCTTACAGTTTTCCTCTCTTCCTCCTCTACTCCACTCCCCCTAGTCTAAAATATATTGTAATCTTATCTATTCCAGTCTCGCCTACAATCTAATATATGTGCACATTTCACTGGCCAAATACAGAGACAAAAAGAGGAAGCAGATCAAGACCCTATGTAGAAATGTGTGGACATCTCCGAGCAGCCATCAAAGGGGAAGTCACCATTGCTGTGCTCGTTTGTTGGCGTTTGTGCCCAATCGAGGCTGAATCTTGGAAGAGGCGAACCCTGAAAATGAATGAATGAAGGAACGAATGAAATAAAGACCCGAGACGATATTTAAAAATTTAATTGCAGTCATGCTTCTTGTTTCCCTGCAGAACAAATGCAGCTGTTGTCCTGTTTTCAGAGGCGGTACTCATTCTAAAGATAGATAGAAATGCTTCTTACTGGATGTCAGGGTTTGCAGTGTGCTGTACAGGCCACCTGGAGAAAAACGTGTGGAAATACAAATGCACTGATGATTGACGTACCTTGCATGGGCATAAATGCCATACACAGTGATTAGAGTAATGCATTTTGGGCTGCTGCAGCAGAGGGGACAATACTTTAAAAAACATGCCCCCCCCCACTTAAAGTAATAAGTCCTCTCATAAGTAAGTAAGAATTGAATGGGGGGGGTGTCGTGCTGTTGGGAGTGCTGTGTGAGTGCGTGTGACGTCTCAGTGGGTGAGATCTTAGAGGCTGGGCCTTGAGCTGGGTATTTAATTTGAATCGGTGACCGTGATGTGTTTTCTTTTCTTTTCTTTTTTTTTTTTTGTTTTCCCAGTGCGATTCCAAGATGGACACGTCGAGAGCGGCAGTAATTTGACTCAGCCCCTCTGACTCTGACTGCACTGTCAGGAGCAGATACAGCATGTAACTGACACGGACTGGCAGCAAGTCCGAGTGTCAGGTCATTGTTGTCAAGACAAAGACCTGTTTGATGGCAGCAAAGCAATTTCTTTTCTTTCCTTTTAGTTTCCTCGCTAAATGTTTCAATGAAAACTCTAAATAAAGCGAAACTGTTGACTGTGCAACTGAGAAAAAAGTAAGTGAACGATAGAAGCGCCATCTAAAACATCTGTATTACATCCCAGCAGCATTGTCTGCATATTTTTTTAGTTTTAGGATTTGTAGAAACTCTATCATCGTGTTGACGGAGGTTTCGGGGCTACTTCCGTTGTGATTGTAAAAGCTTCTTATAGGTATCCTCTTGTTTGGTGCTGCAGATCCTTCGTGGGAGGACGATGTCCAGGCAGGTCACAGTCATCAAAAGCCACACGGCCAAGGTCAACAGCTTCACTCAGAGGACACCTGCATCCCAGCTGCGCATCAGTGCGTATGCCCCGCACTGTGCACAACAAAGTGCATGTCCGCACACGTGTGTGAGTACCCGGTGCCAGCCCGTTCCCTTTTTTCTTTTTTTTTTCTCCCCATAGCGGCTCTGGCAGTTTTTGTCATCTTGTTGCTTGTCATTTTAGGTTTGACCCATAATGCTTGCGACGAAAGCTGGGAGGAGATTCAAAGCAGGAGAACCATCAGAGCAGAGAACAAAGTGGAGGCCAACAAACTGGTCAACAACTACAGGGTGAGACGCCTGAGTGTCGTTGTTTGTTTGTTTTTTTTACCCACAATGAGCAGTGAGTGCGGTGTGAGTCCAGCGGGGCTGGTCAACTCAATATTTCATGCGTGTGTGTCAGTTTGGTTTTAGGAAATGGAAGAGCCACGTGACAGCGCGTCCGTTCGAAGACAGGTCCGCGGTTGTGAAAGAGCTCTACTCCGAACTGAACGTCGTCAAGCCGCATTCAGCCACAGGTTGTTGCTTCTTGTGTTGTGTGCGAAGCTTTGTGTTGATGGATATTTCCAGTACCTTATTTTCCACAGGTGTGTTTGTGTTTTGTAATCGTCGTGGTAAAGTAATTGCAGCAATCCGAGAACACTGCGACATTATCAGACTGGGAGGGAACCGAGTGGTGACGCAATCACACAGGTTTTATAGAGGCCAGTCCCGTCTGATCATTTCACCACCTGTGCATCTTGTACCTGTCTGACTTGTTTTTACAAAAGTCCCACTGTTTGCAAAACTCAGCAATAAACTTGATGGATACAGTTGTACTATTACTGAGTGAAACAATGGCTGAGACTACAAAAATAAGACCCGGCTCGGGGAGAAAAAAAACATAATAATTGTCCAGTATGCAGTTTATAGTAGAACATTTTGATGTGGAGCTTGTCATCCTTTTTCTTCCTGGTGTCAGGTCATCTTGTCACATGTGGAAACGTAGCGTACGTGATACTCTTTGGTTGGTGGGTATCCCTGGCATATTTCCTGGTCAGCATACTGATGTTCATCACTATCACGGGCGTACCGTACGGTAGGTGAGCTAATCAGTAAGGATTAAGGATAGTGTTCATTGTTGACCTTTGCCCTCATCCTCTCCTTCCACTCTGCCCCTCAGGCAAGCTTTGCTGGAAGTTGTCCTGCTACTTCCTGTGGCCATTCGGCAAGTCAATCCACCAGGTACTGTTTGGAGCTGGGTTCGGTCAGCGCTTGGGATGTTCCTCCTCCGACGATTCTTTTTCCCTTTTCTATGAAATGAAATGAGCTGGATGCACAGTAACAAGAGGAGTTGATCTATTCATCAGCTCATTGTTGCAACTCTGTTCATTGATTTGTTACAGAAGTCATAGATAGGTTGATAATGCCACTTCCTCTTCTGCAGATGTCACTTGTGGTTTTCCTGAAGGTTCAGTCTGTGTCTGCTCCCATTCTGCAACATACATTTATATATCATCTTATGCAGATACACACAGCTGTGTTGTCCTGAAACCAAGCTGCCCTGATGTCCTTTGCTCATACTGCCACCTGCTGCTACTATGTGTTGTGTGACATCAACCAATCGATCAGGGGTTCTCTGGTTTTCACAAATGTGTCAGATCAATCCAGAAGTCATCAAATGTAAATTCTGTCAGTCTCTGTGACTTAGGTCTCAATGTTCCAGTGAATGACGTTTGTTCATGTGGGTTTTGCTCTGTGACTGGTTTTATCTTGTGTTCGATTTCCATTCGTTGTGTTGTATTTTCGTTTAGAAATTACCTTGAGGAAAAATGCCACATGAAAAGTATGTTGTGACTGTTACGTTTGCGATTGTAACCAGACAGTGTGAGAATGACTGATTGCGCTATACCAAATGAAATAGTTCATGCTTCAGTAAGTCAGCAATCACCCCTTCCTCCGGTTGTGTTTCTGCAGATTGGAAATACACTGAGGCGATGTTGTGAAGAAGCACCAGACTGTGAGTGCAACATCGACGACATGGAAGACAACTCGCCGGTTCTGCTGCCTTCACCCACAGAGGTGCCAGTCCGAGGGATGCCAGGACAACCTCCACGCACTCCCTTCTGGGTAACTATTCAAGCTCAAAGAAATGCAAAATAAACTTCCAGGAAATACACGTACGCACGATGAGCCCATTCCTGCTGCGTGGCAATCAAGTGCAGGATTTCATCTTTACCCTGGGCACCCCTCTGGTTTTGCAGCATCGTTTGTCCACCTATGTGTGGCTGCTGCTGGGATACCCCCTTCTGGTGATCATCCATTCCCTGGCCTGTTTCCTCTCCTGGATCTTGATCTTCACCATCCCCGTGACCAAGATGAACGCGCGTACCCTGGGCGTCATCCTTCTCTTGCCTCCTGAGGACGTTTCTGTTTCCACCTGCAAACAGAGGAAGGCAAGGGAGAGCCTTAGCATTCGACAGCTGCACCACACAAACCTGGAGAGATTAGTCAGTGTTGGTTTGATGCTCATGCACCAGTTTCTTTCTCTTTTTTCTTTCCTGATCCGCAGCATCACGTCTATGAAACCAGAGCGCTCTTGTGTTGCTACCACGCTGCAAACTGGTACTACTACAAGTACACTGTTGATGGGATCAATGTGTTCGCTGTCAATATCCTTTACCAAAAAAATGCGAGGCATGTGTGTGCGTGCGCGTGCATCACATTATCATCTTTGACCCCCATTTCAGACCTCCTCCCTCTAGTAATATTTGCCATAGTAATCGGATATATTGACAGAGAAAACAAGTACGCCAGCTCCGATGTCAAGTTCACCATCGCGATTGCATCCATCATACCTCTGTCTTATTACATCGGGATGGGTGTTGCCAGGTGAGCTGTTTTCACTACCTGAATGATTTATGGTGTAAAATAAGACAAATTGAATTTTAACAGTAATTTTATCCAAAGTGTTAAATACAGTGCTCTCTGATTGTTGATCGTTATCTCATGTTGCAGTATCTCAGCCCAGAGTAACTTTGCTGTGGGCGCGGTGGTGAACGCCACCTTCGGCTCCATCACGGAGTTGACCTTTTACATCACAGCCCTGCTCAGAAGCCGCCGGGCACCAAACCACTGTCTGCAGGAAGTTGTTAAGGCAGCTCTGACTGGCACGCTGCTCGGATGCATCCTCTTTATTCCTGTGAGCCGACCTGCATTCACCTAACTTTTATACATTTTACACGTTTACGTTTCCAGGTTTGAATCCCGGGTTGGTCGGGTTGTTTCTTTTTGGAGTTTGCATGTTCACTCTGTGCCTGCCTGGGTTTTCTCAGGATACTCCAGCTTCCTCCCACTCCACCAAAAGACATGCAGGTTAGGTTGATTGGCGACTCTAAATTGGCCATAGGTGTGAGTGTGAACGGCTGTTTGTCCCTAGGTGTCAGCCCTGTAATAGACCGGCGACCTGTCCAGGTTGTACCCCGTCCTCACCCAATGTCATCTGGGATTGGCTCCAACTCCTCGGGGCGCTGAAAGGATAAGCGGTATAGCAAATGGATGGATTTGCAAAATGAAAAAAAAATTTATATGTTTTCTTGCCTCACTTACTTAAAATTTGCATGCCAATCCACAACCCAAAAAGCATAATTTCATCCTATAGACTCAACAAGTGCTAACACTGCAGAAAAGCACATACACACACGCAGTAACCCCCTATGTATGAACGAGGCTCCTTGCTTTGTCCCTCTGTCAGGGCATCTGCATGATAATCGGCGGGCTCCGGCACAGCGAACAAAGATTCAACAGTCGCTCTACAGGAGTGAGCTCTGCCTTGCTTTTCATCTCCGTGGGAGGTAAGTAACCAGTAGGAAGCACTTCTCCTTTCTCGCTGTGTTTTTTCATTTAAACTGGCCCCCGGGCCCGCACTGAAAACTCACTTCCTCGCGTCGAGTTTGCTGCAGTTTCACGTTCCCTTTCACGCGCCACCTGCCTGCACGACCTACAGGAAAGGAAGCTAGCAGCAGCTTGAAGCTTCGACCTCCACAAGCAAATGTGTTGTTTTTGCTTCCTAAACAAATAATGTGTACATGAAGTGGGCTTTGCGTGTTTTTTTGGAAAAACATGGCCATCGGAGAATTGTCCAAAGAACAGGAAGTCCTGGAGGAGTAGATGTAGAAGTTGATGACATCTGACATGAAATGACTTGATGGTGCTCAGGTGGTGGTGGCAGCAACAGAACCAGCTGCTCAGGTCTATATCTGTCTGCCTTGAACTGCAATATAAAAGCATTATCAAAATCTAAACAATGGAATCCTCCCCGTAACTGTCGATGGCAGGTGTATTTGCCCCCACGTTGTTCTCCAAGGCTTATGGGAACCTGGTGTGCGACGCCTGCACAAACTCCTCTGGAGGAAACGGCAGCAGTCAGTTTGTCTGCCACAACTGCCACTATGATCTGGTGAGTGTCATCGTTGTCCAGGAGGAGCTCGCTAACTTTCAAAACACATCCACCGGGCGCCGTACAATTCATAACGTTTTATTTCATTATTCAACAGAACAATGGCACACTGTTCCAGAGCCATGTCGAGTAAGAAATTATACTTTTTAAAAAATGTATATACATATTCTAGAGGCAGACAGAGGTCACCACGGTGTCTGCTTCTCGTTTCCTTCCTATTATGTCCCTGAATGCACTGATGAGTCGTCAGTGGTAGTCAAAATTGTTTCTGCTCACGTCTACGTTACCATCAAATGATAGAATAACATAAAGGGTGACACAGAAAAAAAAAACTGGTTTGTTGTGATGTAAGCTATAAATATAAAACCTGTGCGTGTCCTTGTCATCAGGCCTTTGGTGTACACGGTGTGCGTCCTCTTGCCAGTTGCCTACATCATTGGCCTGATATTCACACTGAAGACACACTCCCACATTTACAACATCCATGTTGGAGGAGCACAGGGTAGGACTCATTCTCACAGTCACAGCTAATTGCTAACACAAATCTGCCCCTCGCATAATCACAGTACAGTGCAGTGGACGGTGAGCCATGTGTCCGTGTGTGTTTGTGTGTGTCCGTACAGTGACCGGCCACCAAGGAGCAGTGGTCCACTGGTCACGGTGGAGGTCTCTGCTCATCCTCATCATGGCCACTGTGCTCACGTCTGCCTGCGCCGATCTTGCCACCGAGCACATCCAGCCCATACTGAACCAACCCGGCGTCTCTCAGGTCCGGGCGGACATCTGAGCGCACTCGGGCAGCTCTCGTTCAGCCGTTCTTCCTCTCCCTGTGTTCACATCTCTCTCTTTCCTCAGTATTTCATCGGGGTGACGGTCCTCGCGATGGTTCCCGAGATCCCAGAGATTGTTAACGGGATCCAGTTTGCACTCCAAAACAACATCAGCCTGAGGTAAGTCATGCCTCTGTTAACGTGAAGCACCTGCACAGGTTAGAAAGTGCTATCTGTATCTTAACTGATGCTTCTTTTTTCAGCTTGGAAGTAGGCAGCTGCATTGCTGTGCAGGTCTGCATGCTGCAGATTCCAATACTGGTCTTATTTAATGCTTTCTACGTAAGACACGCTTCTTTTCATTTTCAATCATTGATTCATATATATACTGTATATATAAAGTTTGATGCTTTTTATGTTGTTCTCTCCGCTTTGCACAGGACGTTGGTTTTGTGCTGTTGTTCAGTGACCTGCACCTTTGGGCCAGCATCTTCAGTGTGATTGTGGTCAACTACATCTTCATGGACGGCAAGTCTGATTATTTTCAAGGTGAGTTTCAGGTGTTTTACTTTATTTTGCAGTGCAGTTTGACTTTTTTTGTTTTGTGACACTTAATCAATTACTCGTTAACTCTAAAAGCTGCTTGTTGGCTCAGTCGAAAATACACTGGGTCTTTCTTTATCATTAGTCAGTGCCCTGTGGGTGTTGTCTGGATAACTCAGGAGAACAGTGAAATGTGTTTTTAGGATAATGAGAAGAATTGAAACTTGCTGATCTCGTATTGGTGTTTTTATGGAATGACATAGGGAGTGATACGTAGACCTTGTATTCACTTTTCTCTCTCTTCTTGTGGTTTCTCAGGTACGGCTCTGGTGGTCGTCTACCTGATCCTTTTGGCTCTGTATTTCTTTGCTCCGTCTCCAGTGGGCTGCTGAGTGTGTGTTGAGTGGGATGAGCGGTCATGTGGGACTTGTTAATAAGTATTTCTGTTTCTTATGCTATATCTTAAATTACAGGAATGACAAAACTGAAACTTTTAGAAAGTCTTAATCTCAGGTGGGTACTCTAAATATTACTCCGACTACTGAAAAAGCACTGTTTGTATGCTATGTAGTGAACTCTGTCCTATCCTTCTGGTTTTTATATGGTCAAAGAGAGAAACGCTGTATTTTTACGATTGAAATGGATATTTTGATGTATGGAATCTGCACTAATGGTATTTTGTTTAAAGGTATGTTGTGATACATTTGTATATTTTTTAAAAAATGTAAAGATGGTACTTGTTCCATGAGGGTTAACAAATTCATTTCTAACATAGGTGAAAAAGCAGCATGTCTGGCTGTGCGCACGGCCAAAACAATAATAATATCTGGCAAAGCGTTCTTAAAAACTGTCTGCCTGTGTTTTTATTGTTTCCACAGCCAGGAATTACAAAACATAATGTACATAACAGCCATAATTGTCTTGGAGGAGATATTCCCCATTTCTCCCGGGGGGTTACGTAAAGTGACATGCACACCATACCGACATGCAAAAGACATAATTTAACTTTGAGTAACATCAAATATGATGCAAAAATAAACATCTCAGTCTTAAGCGATGCAGTACATTTACCAAGTGGGAGCGTGTAGTGAAGGGACTGTTGCTTCACAATAGGATATAAATAAGGCCATAACTTGTCGAACTCAGAAAAAAAAAGTGACTGAGGCGGGATTTTGAATGTGAAATCATGCATTATGATAAGATAAGACTTTACATGAGTTTCGCTTAACATTGTGCCAACGCAGTCGCAATCAGTGTGTGAAATAAAATGCTACCGACACGCTCTATTAAAATTCAGGGACGATATGAATCAAAAGAAAGGGGTGCGAGTAGATGCAGACAGCTGGAAGTATTACTAGCGTGTGGAAGATTTACAGTAAACAATAACAGATCTGTTTTCGTCACTATCTTCCGGGCCTAAATTTCATTTCACAGAAAAGACTGAGTCTGCTGGCATGTTTACAGCAAAGGGAGCGCTCTACAGGCGGAGTCTGATCACAGTATTTCACACCCTGAGTACACCTGACATACCCCCCACATACTACTCATGTCTTGTTAGTCCCAGATCCCACTTTTTTTTTCTAAGTACCACAGCACTACAGCAAAAAGTTCTCAAGAGACACACCACCAAAATAAAAAAAAAAAAAAAAAAAAAAACAACACAGAGCCTATATTACAATGTAAAAAGGTTAAAATGGAATCTAGTCATAGTCAAAGTGAGAACTGAAATGACAGTGAAATCAGGCGAACAAAGAAACACAGCTACATGACCTGCTACAATTCAAAGTTTTGTAAATGAAAAAAGGAAACAGCAGCACTGTGATTAAAATAAATAGGTAAAAATGTCAAATGGATTTAAGTTGATGCAACATCTTCAGCTGCAGTGACTTCTCCTGATTGATTTATGAGCAGAGAAGTTCAGCAACAGAAGGCCCACGAGAGGAGCACCAAGAAAAAAGCCGACACAGTTCACAGAGTGATAAAGAAAAACAAGTTTAAGAGAGACATTTAAAAATGTGCACGATGTTTTGGAAATTCAGAAGGCACCGAATGAAGAAATCAAAAGGCTGGTGAGCTGTTGTGGAGCTACAGGTGCTAAAGTTCATGTCTAACTTGCTCAGCTTCCTTTTTTTTGTGTTCCCAAAAGGCACAAGAAGATTCACAGTGATGCAGAGTCACGGATGGTTTAAAGAGGCTTTGGGGGTTTATCGTCTGATCACAAGAATCTAACGTGACCGGTGGGGGGGGGGCATTTTTTAAAATTTCAATGGGACTTCTAATCACAGCTTGACATTAGCATGCAATCAGGGGGAGTCCTTGAGGCTAAACATGAGTTATAAGATGCCTTATCAGCAGTGTGCCACTTTTCAGAGAATCGACCCGATGCCTAACTAATTCTTTTCTGATTTAGGCGTGTCTCAGGATCCAAACTGGTCACATTTCTAAACCTCGCCTTCGTCACAGTGGGCGTAGCAGCAGCTCAGCTCATGGAAGCTTAAACGACTCGAGCAGAAACATTCATTTTACCTTTTCGTGACGTGAAAGCTTCGACTATTCCCGCTCATGCTCCACAAGTTTTTTTTGTGACAGTGATGCATGGTGAAAGGAAAAAAAAACAAGAAAAAAAAAGGAGTGCACCACATCAATGTTGAGCATAGAAAAAGATACCGCTGAACGACGAGGAAGTGGTGATCGGCACGCAGTGATTCTCCTTCATCACACTGACGCATGGCTTCTGATGGATACGTGCAAACTCAAATACGTGTTCGTAGACTAAAGCTAAAAGGCATTCAAAGTATTGCCACAACCATCTGGCGTCAGGCTTCCTTTCGAGGAACTTGCTTTGCCCCTTTTTGCCAGCGACTTCACATTCAGCGCCGTCGTGTACCGCGCTCCCCCTATTTGAGCCGCTCGATCAGCGTGTGCGTCAGCCCCAGGCTGAGGAGCTGGAGGGTGGACAGCTGGGCTAAGTGAGGGAACGTTTTCAGCAGTTTTTCCCAGGTCAGTTCCAGCAGGCTGGGCACCACCAGCCACACTTTGTACAAAGAGCCAGTCCTCCGGTTCCCAGACATGTTCACGACACCGCCATGGACGTACATGCAACCGGCCTGAAGGGGAGGAACAGTACGGCAGATTAGAGCTGCAACAGTTAGTTCAGCGGTTGATTATTCAACCAGCACAAAATTCGTCAGCTACTATTTTGACAAATGATTAATCCTCAGTCATTTTTAAGCAAAAACTTTTATATATATATCTCTGGTTTCTCTGGAACAGATTTGATCTTTGGGCAGTTTGTTAGACGAAACGATGCATCTGAAGATTTCACCCTGGTGAAACATTTTTCATTATTTTATATACTTTGTAGACTGAAGAATGTAAACAGTTAATTGAAAAAATTGAATCTGCCGACCAAGTTCGACATGACAAGTGTAAATGATATTTCACAAACCGGAGTGACGGCGGCGCAGTGAAAGTAGGCTGGTTCTGGCATGACGGCAGGCAGCTTGGTCCACTGAAACGTCTGCAGGTTGATCTTCCACAGGTCCGACAGGATCAGCTCTCCATTATAACCCCCACATATAAACACCTCTGGGGTTTAAAAACAATAATGGTTATTACAAAAAAAAAACAAATTTAGACGTGTGTCCAGATGATGCTGTGTGAAATGCTCCTCACCATCTTTGACCTGCACACAGCTGTGACAACGGCGGGCGGCGGGATATCCTGCCATGAGAATAAGCAAAAAAAACCCAAATGAATTCACTGTGTTTTCAGATGTTTCATTCAGCAAAAAAAACTAAACAAACATCACAAACCTATTTTTTCGTGGGGTTTGGTGATTATTTCCTCCCAGTAATTTGTCTCCAAGTTATACGCGTGAATCTGTTGAAGACAGGTTGTGTTAAATGGAGCAAATCCAGGCAACTTTGCGTTTACGTAAAATTCTGTCTGTGCTGGTTCCTCTCACCTTGTCCAGGGGGTACGATGTCCAGGAAGTTCCTCCTCCTAAAATGTATATTTTCTGCCCATCATGAGCCAGCTCATGTCTGTACCTGTGAAATCAGGCGTTCACTTTCAGTACATCTGAATCAACACCGGCGCGACTCAAACACACCGCAGTCGTTCGCAGAGTTTCTGCTGGCCGACCTTTCCTCGGGCAGATCCGATGGTGCGTTGTTGGGCTTGAGGTGGGTCCACTCTCTGGTGGTCAGGTCCAACCTGTGCAGGTCTGTGCTGTAAAGGTAGCCTGTCGTCCCTCCGAACACATAGAGGTAGCCGTTTATGATGACCATCGCCTGGAATGTGGAGAACACTCGTAGGTGTCAAAGAGAGAGTCGTGGAGCAACAACGGCACAGAACAAAATGTGAGGACAGACTCCGTTACCTGCCCGTAGATCTTGTTGGGCTTCTTTCCTCTGCAGTTGAGCAGGTTCCATCGTTTGTACTGAACGTTGCAAACGTGGACGTCGTTGCCATTGTTTTCACCGAAGGGAATCCCAGTGCCACCGAACACAAGCAAGTTGTTGCCATGCAAGACAGCTGAAAGAGTGACGCCAGCACCATCAGTCTGCAGTTTTCATTTCTGGCAGGCTTCAGAGTCTCTGAAGAATCGTGTTTCTGCTGAGGGCTGACTGTAATCTGTTATGTTCATGTGAACTTTAGGTGTCCTGAGGAGTTTCCCTAAAACTAAGTTTCTGTTTACATTCTGTATTACTGACCTAAACTCATTCTTTGCATCCTTGAGTTCTGACGAACACGTTAAATGCATTTTCTTCCCCATGAGACATCTACAAAGCTGATTTTCCTTAGAGCTTTTAAACCTACATTGTTTACATCTTTGTTTTATGCTAACAGTCTTCTTCGTGGCCTCTGCTTGCACATAGTATGTGTGCACGTCCAGCCTGGTGGTCAAAAGCGCCATAAGATTGCTTTAAATACGACCAGTAGCGCGTCTAAAATGAGAACAGGTGTGTGATTTCTAATGAAATGATGCATCAGTCCTCACCTGACATAGAGGCCAGCTCTGTGGGCATGTAGCCCTCTGTGCGGACTTGTTGCCATGTGGATGTGGCAAAATGAAACCGCCAAAGCTCCCTGAAAAGAGGGTAGTCTTCGTTCTCTGACCCCCCCGCCTCTTCAAAGTCTGGGTTGTAGCCCCCGAACACGTACAGGTTGGTGCTGTCTGCAACACAGCGGTGTCCGCTCCGGGCGGGGGGTACACAGTGTCCTGTGGGAGGGACGAGGCAAAGACAGACTGACTTTTAGAGTCCCTGACATGAATAGAAAAATAAAAGGAGACAGCGACCAAACAACCCTTGCACTTAAATATCAGACAACGTGGTGTCACTGTCGTGCTCACCAAATATAAGCTTATGTTCTTTACCATCAAATGCTCGGTGCCCAATGTGCTTGGTGATTTTAACAACATTAAAAGTTATAGTTCACAGTATCAGTATCAACATGTGTCTTCTCTTGTGAGGCATGGAAAGAAAGGTGGACAGCAGGGGTCCTGCAGTCTCAGCACCTTCTCTCAGGAATCTGTTGGGGATCCGCAGGTTGTGGCAGGATGGGGAGAAGATGCGCCGAGCCTGAAGCCAGCGAGCGCGCTTCTTAGAGCCTGTAAGCGAGTCACCAAACAGAAAGGTAAGAGTCACACAGAGGCAGACTGATGTAAACACAGGTAAAGTATGGCTTGTATTTCAGAAGGTTGGACTAATGACACTCTGACTGCTAAAGTGTAAAAGTTGACCCCGAGGACAAATCTGCCTTAAAGGAAACTGAGATGAGACCACCAGAACTTGTGCATGAAATCAAGAAGGGCTCCTGTCACTGGGTCGGGAGTTAACATTGTTCGTTTCTGTCGCCAGTGTCTTGTATCTAACGTGATATTAATGACGATGCACAACTGAGAAACTGCCTGCCTTGGCAAACGTATTATGGAATGGAAAGTCGACAAATCAAATCTACAAGATTTATAGAATATAATAATAAATATATCATACTAATATAGTCGACTTACAAAAGGTTAATAAATCTACTTAAATCCACTGTGTGTAAATAATTACTGCTGTCTAAACTTCATCACTGAGGTGAAGCTGAGGGCTCTGTTATCAGGAGTCGCTAACCCTTGTCCCGTACTATCTTTATACCGGTCTCTGGTACGTAAATCTCCATGTACATGCATGATTAGAATATTAATTACAATAACAATGACGTAGATGCCTGCTGCGAGGCTCGTTCCCTCACTAATTTCTGCTTCCGTAGCAGCCTCAGCTAACTTTGGCCTGTGTGCTGCTGCTGCTGCGGCGGTGATACAGCTCAGCTAGCCTCGCTAAACTCACAGCCAAATGCGCCGTGGCGCACGCAGAGACTGAACCGGCGGCCAGCGAACGCTGGAGAACCGGGCTAACGTTCAGTTGGCCGTTTGCTTCGCACGCAGCGCGGGGAGCTTTCGGCGCTGTTCACAAACCTGAGTCTCGGATGGAGGGCCTCCACGACAGTTTCTCAAACTTATTGAGCTGACTCAAGGTGCCGTTATGTTGGGCCGACATCTTAACAGGAGAGCTCCCGCAGAGAGCGAGACAGGGTGAGAGACGGAGTGTTCACACCCAGACCCAGACCCGGACCCGGACAAGAACCCGCTTGACTATGACCAAGCGCCGTTGCATGAGAAAGCAATCAGCCCAAGGTAGAATGAAGATGGAGAAAACCCCCAAAACACTATAGGCCGTACGTCCACAACTGCTGCTGCATGCAACGTCACAGACAGCTGGCCTCAACTCACCAATCAGAGGAGGGGGGTCCTTGCATGTCGCGTTCAAGAGTCACGCGGTATTTTTGTAAGTTTGTAAATGTTTACATACGGTATGCGCAGCCCATTTTAAAAAAAGAAGATGATATATTGTGGTATATGAAAAAAACCCGTTAAATTATCCGTGGTTAATTAGCAGACAATTCCTTCGCTCACCTAAGACTATTACCCAGCAGTGCAACACCAAAATCGGAGCGCTGCACTAATGCAGCCTCAGTGCCCTCCTTCCTGTATCCATTGTTACACCTGTATAAATAGCTGAATCAACAAGTTAAATGCAACAACAGGGACAGTGCTAATTTCTTAATGTAAAATAAAGTCTTGATTTTGTATCTAAGTTAGGCTTGATGTACAGTGGGGTGTCTTCTTGCTGCAGTAAGTCAAGATCTACATGCTCCACCAAAATGTTTCAAAATGTATGGCGACTTACTGTATACCCAGACCAAAAAGCAGATAAACTTACAAGATATAAACACAATTTACTGCACAGATGAAGACTAAGCTTAGATACAGGAAACTTAGTTACTTGGAGACGAACAAGTGGATGGAATGATGTCTTTTGATCAGCTGAGCCAAGAGTCAACCTTTGCCCCAGATCTTCAGGGGCTGCTTTGCTGACATGTGGTAATCTGGATATGAAGCTCATTGAGATCGGCCACAGGAGCAGAAAAAGCAATCATCCTACATAAGGCTAACATGGCTTGTTCACACAGGCTGTGTGACAATAATCATTATAGATAAGAATTGTAATTAAGAGTTGTCTCTGTGTCAGAAATAATGGTCAAACACTGTTTTGTCATATCAGTGATGTTATCCCTGCAGTTCACACTCTTGACATTACAATAAAAAACACTTCACAGCACATGTGTTTTACTATGTCCATGCTAACGTGTTAATGTTTAACATTTAAAGGCCCTTGCTGCCTGTCCAGACCCGATAGTGGTTACAGTAAAATAACTCTCTGTTGTGAGCTCTTCCATTGCACTGAATTAACCTGTTTCTGTTGAGTTGGGCATACCATGTTTCGCCATAAATTTCCTTCTGCTTTGCAACTTCACTTCACCATGTGGCTCAAATGTGAACTTGGGGTTCATGTAGATCATTTGTCAGCAGGAAGAATCTCAGTGGCCACGTGAATGTAACATTTCCTCCCTGGATAATTCCTCAACAGTGAAATGAAGCCAGTCCTTAAAATGCAGTCAGAAATTCCCAAACAACGAGCTGCAGCTGTATTGATGTGATTAAACAAGGTTGTGAACATTTTGTTCCATCCAGTGATCCACTCATAGATTTCTGGTGGTCAACACTTGATACGATCTCATCCGAATGACTTCCAAAGTGATAAGCATGATTGGGAGATGCGCTGCATTCGTGCTTCGTTGTTTGTTCATGCATGAAGAGATTTTTGTGTATAACCCTACAGTTCTGCTATAAATTATGCTGCCAAAGCTCATTTTTATCTGTCCTGTACTATACGGTGCTGTTTTATGGTTTTATGTCATGGAACAACACTGGACAAAAGGACTTAAAATAAAAAGTGACTCAAGTTTAACAAATGTACAGTGTGTATGAGAGCATGGGTGTAGGACAGACCGGAAGTTTATCAAAGACAAATCTAATGAGTGAATGCAAAGTAAATATGAGTACCAGTCAATATGTAGTGAAGGTTTGTGTGGACAAAGCAGAACATGATGTAAGAGGGAGAGATGAAAAATCAAAAGTATATCTGGTGTCATCTCAAATCAGTCAGTGTCCTTTGTGCTGTATTTGACAGCCTTTGAGAATACAACTGAAATCAGTCTCTTCAGGTAAATGCAAAAGTTTGCATAGACAAATCTGCCCCTGCATACCCTCAAATCTTGAAGTGTGTTTGGTGCTTCCTCCAAAGTTTTGTCACTGAATAGCATGTCAAGGTAAAGGTAAACTATGCGAAAGAAAACAACATGTACACATTTAAATCTAATTTTCTCAGAGTCTGTATTGTAAGAGGTTTTCAGTGCCACATTTGGAGTGAGACCTTTGTTACGTTTTTAATGAGAAGAGCAATGTAGTGTACAGTCACCATTTCAGAGCCACCAGCCCATGCCCTGAAAACACAAACAGAGATTTACACACTCAAATGTAGATAACAAAAGCATGAGTTACATGATGGTCTGATAGCAGCTGGTGTATGCCACATTGTCCAGTGATTGCAGCCAACAGACATGTTGATAATATCAAGATTATAAATATTGTTTGTGTTGTGTTTACCTCTTCCAGGTACATATTGCATGTTGTTAGACCTTGTTGTAGGAGTATCAGAGTTTTGAGATAAAATGCGCTCATGTGATGAGTCTAACATGTGCATCAGCATAACAAAGGTTTTTGTTTTCTGGTGGTTGCCATCTTGTGACAAGCAGGAGGCTATACTATTGACCACTCAAGAACAGTCTTGGGTCATGTGATATTCTGACCTCAGTCTGAACCAGGGACTCAAGGAGAGTTGACTTTTTATTTTTTGTAGACATGGGAACAGGCTCATTGCTGCTACTATAGATCTTGATTCAAATTCAAGGACTAAACTATCATTACTTCTACCCGGCAGTAACGATGGGGAAAAAATTACATCGGTGAACTGGAAATCAGATTTTCATTCCACTTTATTTTAATACTATTAATACTACTCTTATACAGCATCATTCACTGAAAAGGAGTTATTTGAAATCTGAATTAAATTGTGATGTGTGATGAATGAACACCGGTTGAATGGGACTGGATGGGGCTGGCTGAAATGTCCTGTCCTTGTTCATTCTTCATCACTATATTCACCAAAATGAAATTATGGATTAAAGTCTCTTAATAAGTTTTCATATTTGTGATTCACATCATCCGTGGGAGCAGTGCCGGTTAAGAAACACAACTCAGGCCTGATGTGCTAGTTTTCTAGTTTTAAATGAGCTAATTTGATCATAGATCGAGTTAGGATAGACAAGCACGCACGTCATGTTTGAGCACTATTTGAGCGGCCTCTGGGGTGAAAAAAAACATTACAGAAGTACACTCTCTGGCTATATGTATACATATTTACAGAAAATTGCCAAAGCAGTGGTATTCACGTTCATAATTAAGTCACCAAGAGTGCAGTTGTGTTTCTGTGTGGTACATTTCTGCACCTGGGCCCCTCCTCTCGTCAGACTGGCGGTTCGGGGTTGATGTCACTGGCAGAGTCCCCAGGACAGGACACAACTAGGTAGAGCTGGCCTTAGACAAACCCGGGAGATCCACTGAGAAGAGGAAAAGTGGGCGATGTTGCAGCTAGGCTCTTGTTCATGGACATTCCGGGAAGGCTGCTGATAATACAGTCCATCCAAGCTACGAGTTTGAGGTAGCCCTGTCGCTGCAGTATTTTTAGATCACTTCTTGAAAGGAATACGAAAAAAATGTCGTCTCCAAGTCCGGGCAAGAGACGAATGGATACCGACGTGGTGAAACTGTATCCTTCCTACATAACAAACAAGACGAAATCGCCAAATCAAACGTGCACGTCTTGCTTGTTGTCAGTTGTCTATTGTTTATTGAATGTATAATTTGTTCCCAGTGGCTGCTGTAATTATGTGTATGACCTGGCTGCTAGCTGTGGAAGATACATTCACGTTGTGAAAAGTGAGTAACGCCAAACAGTGATGTTAACGTTCAGCTGTGTCTAACGTTAGCTCACTGTTAAATAAGCAGAGCAGCGAGCGAGCTTCACGTTTAATGTTATTCTTGTGGATTTGACTTGCACGTTAGCCTGTGTTAGCTCGCTAATACATCCGTGCTGTTTTTTTCTTGTTAGTATCCACCGAGTATTAGCAGCGGAGTCTGTCGCAACATAACGCTGGTTGGTTAAACTCTGTTAGCTCTGAACGTTGTTAGCCTTAGCTTGGGAACGATAAATTAGCCTGCTAGCCAATAATATGTGGTCCCACCGGACTGACAACACAATGTGATGGATTATCGAGAGCTGTTTAACAGTTTGGAAACACTTCTTTAAAAAGACAGGCGAGTTTTTTCATGATTTATGAATGTTATCACAGAGGAAGCAAACCGTGTAGCATGCTACCGCCGAGGGAGAACAAATAAGGACGATGTAGCATAACAGAGACGATCTTTGACAAATAACAAGCAAAGTCGACAGTTTCAATTCGTTAACGTTAGATAACATTGAAGGCCAGATCTTGAGTCGTTGTGTTTTAAAAATCGACGCCAAGAAAGAAAATACTGCATTTAGAATCTGAACAACATACATTGTGTTTACTTTGAAAAAGTCACGGTTGGTTTGCTTGTACCGTAACATAAAGTGAAGATTATGAGTTCGAAATAAAACTTGATCTGAGTTTAACGATGTGTAAAATAGGGAGTAAAAATGGCAATGCTGTGATGTCCTCTTAATATATATTTTTCAAGAACATTACTTTGTTTATGGTTGGATATGAAATAATGTTACGTTTGAATTTGTCGACAGCTGACTGGTGTGCTCTTGTAATGTATATACTGTTGTGCTGTGGCTCGTTACTGGCAGTTTTCATCTGAAGTTTGCATGAAAGGTTTTCTGACAGCATGAGCTGCATTGTTTTGTTTTTGTCCTGCAGCTAGATGCTGCTCTCTGGTTGGTCAGCCTGTTACCATCCGGAACATGGCAGGGGGCGGGGCTTCACACACACAGCTGATCGAGGAACAACAAGCGTGCTGCCCGGGGCACATGCAGGGGTGGAGGGGACTGGGAACATCCAGTCCAAGGCACGAGACAGTGGGCGAACGTGTTGTTTTCACCTCTGCGGGCCGAGGGTCACTTAACTGATGCTGAGACGATTAGATGCTTAACTGATTGAAACTAGTCAATGAAAATTGTGACTGCGTCATAGCAAAAAAGTTGGTGGACGAAAGATTTTCTGTTTTACTCGTATGTTTTGGAATAAGTACAAATATCTTTGAGGTTGGGACTAAAAAAGTAGTTCCATGACATCAGTTTAGCCTGGGTTTTGAATTTTTACATTCTAACTTAATCTTAATCTAAACGATTCGTTGATTAATCTATGAAACGTTAATTGGAAATAACTCAATACATAACGAATCAAGCACAGTCATACATATCGTCTTTTATAAAGGACTATGTTAGGGTTACATTTTTATTTATTTATTTTGCCTCAAATGCTTTTAGTGAATTAAATTAGGCAAACTTGTAAGTATTTAAATTTCAAGAGATTTTTAGTCTTGGACACAATTAGTTTGAAAACAGAAAATTTGACCTAATACACAATTCTGAGTCCAGGATTCACTTGTATCGATTAAATATTTTATATAAACTTCACTATCACTGGTCATTAAACCTACCATCACTTAATTAATGAACGATAATAATAATGTTTGTTACCACCATCTGAGGTTGCTGGTTAGAGTTCTAATTCTCGCCTGGTTTAACATGCTCACATGCAGGCAGATTCAGTGATACCCAGATTTATGCACTGTTGAGTACGTCAAGGTAGCGCTGCATGGTGTTTGGTGACTTTGAGCCATTTTACCACAAAAATAGATAGTGGAAGTCACTAAGAAAAAAAACACATTTGCTTTCAATCAGCATTGGCCTGCCACCGCAACTATTGCACCGTCCTTTTGAAACGCTGTATGTCGAACGCGTGCTGATTAGGCTGGTCCAAATTTACTGCTATAAGGTCTTCAGTAGGTTCAGAGATGATGTATAGTTTAATCGGAGCCGATGTGCTCATTGCCGTGAGAACTAGCCAGATGCGCACAGCAGTGCTGATAAATCGGCGCACTGAGAGGTTTTGTCAAAATAAAGGATTTTCCCTTGCGTAGTTACTTTACTCCTGAGTGGGCATATGCCTGGGTTTCTATGGATCACCCTAAGGGAAAGGCAGAGGAGAGAGATGCACATCTTTACTGCACACGCCTGCATCTATAACAGGTTTTATTTATAGGACCCATCACTTCAGATCACATTTAGAGCTACCCTGTCTTCATGGTCAGTGGTTTGCGAACCTTTTACTTTTGAGTGGCCGAGCTTTTCAAACCTTCCCTGGCACATCCTCACAGTTATTTTGCTGCCCGACAATTATGCAATCTAACGTTGTCATTTGTGTGGCTAAATTGGCGTCCTAATGTTTCCTTGTTTAGGTTGTTGGGGTGGAGATGATAAAAAGGATTTATGACGGGACGATGAAACGGGGTGTCACAGTTCCTCTTGTGGTTTTTGTGGATTTCTCTTTTTTTTCTGCTCTCCCATCACTGCGTCACCGTCGAATGCACTCAACCTTTCTGCGTGGCGGTCAGACAGTTGACTCAGTTTGATGTCTCTTGTTGTCACCACACGCTGCGTTTATGACACATCCTCCCCAACCGAATCACCTTCCATCTCATCTCCTCCAGCGGTGGCACCTTCAAAACAGATGAAAGTTCCCATCAGTCTTCTTTACAGCTCAGATAGCTGAAGACAGCAGATTTTCTCTTAATAAATTTATCCTCTTAATATTTGGTAGTTGATAGACACCCCCCCACGTCTGTGCCTTCACTGTTGTTTTCCTTTTTGATTATGTTTGAGAATAATGATCTGTGGCCATTAACAAGAATCACTGAGTAGAGCAGTTCATGTCTGTGGTTTTCTGCTTTGAGAAATGTCTTTTCTTCCCGCTTTCGATAAGTTTTCCTTTGATTCCGACTCATTGTGAAATTGTGTTGCTGTTAAGGAGAGCCGATCTGTTTGTCTGACAGCGGCCGCTGCGTTATTGATCTCACCACCTCCTGTTATTGATCTCATTGTTTGAGCTCTGCCCAGAAGAGTTCACAGAGAGCGAGAATCTAGAGTTTGGACACGGCAGCCCGGACCTGTTCGGGTGAACTCTCGCCGAAAATGTGTTTTGATGGCGTTTGGAAATTTCTGCCCCCTGCCTTCTCCTTAACCCCGCATCAGCATTGAGAGCAAGCACGAGGTCACCATCCTCAGTGGACTCAACGAGTTTGTGGTCAAGTTCCATGGACCGCCTGGAAGTAAGAGCCTCCTGAAAACGACTGATTTTCAGATTTTTACCAGCTTTCCACCAGTCTAATATCAATTTATGAGAGAGGTATCGATCAAGGATGAGAATGAGCCAAACTGTTCCTTTAATAACCAGGTCAATGCTGTTTTATCTGTCCGAGTTAAGGAGCGTGTTTGTTTTGAGAGTGCATTGATCAATGTTATATTTGCCAGCGCCGTACGAAGGAGGCGTGTGGAAGGTTCGGGTGGACCTGCCAGACAAATACCCCTTCAAATCGCCATCTATAGGTATGAAATAACCCACTAGGTGTTGTGTTTGGGAACTATCAAGGAGTGCTGTTAAACAGTGGACACCAGCATGATTAAAACCTCCTTCCTTCTTTTTTTTGTGCAGGATTCATGAATAAAATCTTTCATCCCAACATTGACGAAGCGTAAGTCGGACAGTTTTTGGTTGTATCTTTTTCATGCTGCTGTTTTGCCTTCTTCACGTCACTCAAAGCGCACTCTGCACCCTCCTTGGCTCTGACAGCCTCTGTTGGACGCTGATGTTGGATCAGTTACAGTGCTGTGTTCTGTCTTTTCATTTCCAGGTCAGGCACAGTGTGTTTAGATGTCATCAACCAGACGTGGACAGCTCTCTACGGTAGGTCACTCTATGGTCTCACCAGTCGCCTGGTTAAACCGGCAATAAAGTGTTCCACCTCGGCGCAGCTTCAGATGAAGCGTCTTGTTTTAATCAGATTACGCTTCAGTGATAACTGCCGCTTGTATTGAGGTCGTGCATTGAGCGCAGGATGTAAGCACACCCACGTGGAACGGATAGTTCTCATTTTCTTTGCTTCTGGTGTTCAACTAAGTGTAACGCTCCGCACCCATTTGTTCCTGGGGTGTACCCGCGTTTTGAATTATTTCTTTCATGATGTCCGCTGGATGATGGTGCACACGCGCTGGAAGGTGAAAGCGTGTGTGTCCAGCTTGTTGACATTTCGCGCAGGTTTGTGGTTCGGCACACTGACCGATCTCTCTCTCCCTACATCCACCAGACCTCACCAACATCTTTGAGTCGTTCCTCCCTCAGCTGCTTGCCTACCCCAACCCCATCGACCCTCTGAACGGGGACGCGGCCGCCATGTACCTGCACCGACCAGAGGATTACAAACACAAGATCAAAGGTAGCACACCCGTGTCACACACTGGAAATCTGAAGTTGTGGATCATCTGTAGAGATAAAAAAAACAACAAAAAAACATGTTGATGGTTATTGTAGGGTATCACTGTTTTCTCCAATATGTCTGCAATTGGGGGGGTATAAGATTTAGATTTTGTGCAGTCCCAGAATGCAGCTGTGAATGTGCAAGGAGCTAATGTAGCTGCTCAAGCTAAAAGGAACAAACACAGTTGAAGTCCAGTGTGTTTAGTTCAGTGTTTCTGTCAGGTTCGGACCAGATGAGTCCAATGTAGAAAAGACAGCATTATACTAACAATGCAACAAGGTTTCATGTGAATGTTAATGGAAGCAGGCTATAGTCGAACAATACCTGAAATTGTACTTCCTGTTTGTCAGTAAATATCAGAACATCCGTTGACAAAACAATCTAAACTCCAGGTCCACATTTGCTCGCTCGTTCTGGAGCTTTCAACCACAGCCCCGAGGCCGAGCCGAATGTTGCTCCTGTTGAAACAGAGTCTTCAGAAGATCTGTAGAAGAAAAATGTGAATTCATGCCACCCCTGCCATACGAAGCCTGGGAGCTGTTTCGTCCAGATAAACAGCTGATGGCGCTCTCGCGTTTCTCTTTCAGAGTACATCCAGAAGTACGCCACAGAGGAGGCTCTAAAGGAGCAGGAGGAAGGTGGGGGCGACTCTTCCTCCGAGAGCTCCATGTCAGACTTTTCGGAGGACGAGGCTCAGGACATGGAGTTGTAGTGAAGGGTGGGGGTCCCGTCCACTTCACGTCACAACAGACTTTGGTTTCCTAAAGAGCAGAAACTCAGTACTATATTCATATTTAAACGAGACAATTTTTTACAGCGACACACGGATTTTTATTGCTACACAAGGATTTGCAGTATGATATTGCAGAATATTAACCCTTATTTAGGAATTCTTGACCACCTGCTCCACCCCACCCCCCGACGCCCTCGACAGAGCCCGTGTAGATCAGAAAGGGGTGCATCGTTCAGGTCCGTGATCTCTCGTGGCTTCTCACAGCCTTTATTCAACATTTTACTGCATCGTCACCAACAGAGGTTTGAAAATCCACTACTTCTGACTGGTCTCAACTTTTGAAGACCGTGGATTCCCTTTTTTTTTTTTTTTTTTTTGTTAATGTCACCTTTTGATTTTTTTTTTTTTTTTTTTTTTGACACCGCTGCCCCGAGCAGCTGCCATTGCAATCATCACGTCTGGGGAGCTGAAGACCGGAAGGTCACAGAGCAGTCAGGCCGCGGACGTCCTCTCTGACGGGACTGCCCTCCGTGCAGACCTGCTGTCACATACGCACAGTATCAAGCAGCCAGTGCGCCATGTCCGTGCGTCCACGTGTGCACACACGCATGCAGAAATGAATGAATGAATGAATGAATGTAATCCGGGGGGAGTCGTGGCATGTTGATATTGATGACCGTGGTGGTACTGGTCGCCGATGCTCAGCAAACGTGGAGGAGAAGGTTCACCTTCAACACCCATCTCCCCCTCCTCCTCCTCCTCTTCCTCCTCTCCGTTTTAGGAAAGTGTTTGTCATTCTCTGAGTATCTTTGTATATTGTGGCATGACACAGAAGTAAAGTTTGTGTAGGGCTTCGTGGAGCTGTGACGCTGTAGACATGAGGTGGCCGCCTGCGTGCGGGGCTTCTGTGAGCCGGGCCGGGTTGGGTGGAGATTATCCAGGTCCTTGTTGAATTGTTTAACTTCTTAACTTTGCCTATTGCTTGTGTTGAACTATAATAGGTGTTTGACTTGCGTAGGGATAGTTAGTTGTTTTTTTTTTCTTTTTGCAGGTGGTGACTTCTACCATAACGTATGTTTCAATACTTATATAACACACTAGTTTACAGACTGATCGTCTTGTGAAGTTGAGGAGCATTAATACATCTTTGGTGATGACTCTTTGTCGAGTCACTTCCTCCAAGATTCCAGACGTGTTGCACCCCTGCTCCCCTTTCTTATGCAAACGTGTCCATCATTTACGCTGTCAGACAGAAGTGCTCTTTGTTTCAGCCATCCAACACTGTCGCATCTCCTTTTGTCGCGCTGTTGATGGCCTGTTGTTTTTTCCAAAATGGCGGGACCAAAATGTCATGGATCTGCAAGTTTAGTTTGAAGAACCAAACGCACAGGAAATCATCCTCAGACTGGATTTGGGGATGAAGAGATAACTTTGAGGTTAAGTGAGAAGATAAATGAGTAATCTTTCTCAAAGTGTCAAACCCTTGAGTGGCCATCTCCGATTAGTTCAAATTTAAACACTGGCACAGGTTTCTTCTACTTCTTCTTCTTCTTCTTCATTGGTGGACAGATAAAATTTAGTTTCCCTCAATGAACTCCCTAAAAGGTTCTTGTGCCTGTTAGTGACTGTGTGGAGGAGGCGTTACCAGAAAAGTGACAGGTCACCGTTAAATTTCTCGACAGTGCACTGGTCTGTGCGATGAACGCACCGCAGATCAGTGTGTGTTTGGTGTTATTGCTGCGAGGAAACAAAAAGTAGTATCTTACTGAATCACCATCAAAATGAGCCATTTCCTCATGTTTGAAGAACCAATGGATAAGAATCAGAAACTGAACTAATCCCTTTACAAGTTTTTAAATATCAGGATCTCTTCCATGGTGTCTTTGAAGAGGGTTTACTTTCATTTCAGAATAAGATGGGATCATTAATCTAGCATGTCATAGTTTTGACATGGCATTCAAATGTATTGGTTAAGTAGCGTAGTTGAAACGGCTCTAATTAGCTTTGGTAACCAAATATATGTTGGCGTAGGTCTTAGGACAACATAATACACAGTCAGTTGTTGTTTGCAACCAAACAAACCACAGTCCAGCCTTGTTGTTTGTCATCCTCTGGATTCAGCAGTGTATTATGTATTTTCTTTTATTATTAATGAGACATATATTTGATGCCTATAATTTGAATGTTTTTATTTTTTGTCTTTTAAGCCCGATGTCCAAGACACAAGTCAAGATGTCCCTGATTTTTTTTTTAAAGGCAAAAAAAAAGAATAAATGTGCTTCCCTTGTAACTTGAAGAAAGAAATAAACAACAAAAAAGTAAACATGAACCATGTCAGTATGATGCTTCTCTGTACAGTGTCAGATAAAGTAAGAAAAGGTTTGCCATGCTTTTCACCATTTGCAAACTTGTTTGACCTCATTTTTTTCAGGGCTAGTCACGTACATGCTGGGGAAAAATGATTATTAATGTAACGGTCATAAGTGGACATTCAGACTGAATGAATGCAACAAATGTCTCTCCTCTGTCCACAAGATGTCAGTCCTGTGCCTGAGACCCACCAATGCAGTAAGGATGTCAATGAACCTTCATTTGTATTTTATTAATGAAACATAAAAGTGGAGTAAAATCCCTTTACTGTGAAATTAAATTGCTAAGTAAATTATACATTATTATGCAATATTTTTTAAATGTTGGGTTTCTTTTTATAGTAGTTGTTATTATCAGTGCAGCAATGTGGAAAATGGGCCTCTTACTGTGTACCGAGAGAAAGGATTGATTCATGTCTGCGCTGAGACATTTGGACATGTCACAGTATGAAAATGTAAATAATGAGAGCATTGACATCTGAATTTGATTTAACTGCTTCGGTTTCAGGGCCCTGGTGCTGTGCTTTCTGCCTGCAGCTTAATGGGTCTCTTTAATAGCACAGAGCCATTACTGATGTTGATGACAAGTCAAAATGTCTCTTGGTGAGTGTATGGAGTAATGTACAGACTCTCGTGTCTGCCAGGAAAAGAACAGAAATAGATGAAAAGTCAGCCATGATAACAATAAAAATGCTCACTGTGTGTCAACATTTTGCAATGATGATGCATTATTTTTATCATTTAGAAAGTCAGAGTAAGTCAAAGTTTCCAGGCAACCGAATTGGGGATTGGCTCTAAATCCCTAAGTTGCTGTTTCATTTTATAAAAGCTCTTCTCAACTTTCTTGCAGTCCTGCATGCTGAGCTGCTGGAGTATGATGCCTGACAATAATGATCTTATGAAATATTCATAGATGTGTGGCCATGGAGCCTCTTTCTGAGCCTGTTCAGGTTTCCTGTTTCATCAGTTTAATTTGGCTGAAGGTTTGGAGAGTAAGGCTACGCTCAGTAAAGCAAATTACTCTCGACTTTGGGCCATTGTAATTATTTTCTTCTCAAACTCATGTTCATAGACTGGGTTTAAATAACACCAATATAGTTTCACTATTTGATTTTTAAGATCAGATTAGACCCAAAGTGACCACCAAATGATAAAAGGGGACAAAAGACAAATGGGTGACAAACTGGTGCAAAATGGCCAGAGATACAAAACCATTTTAAATCTTCTAATCAGTGGTCTCTCTGTCATGTAGGAGAGGTGAGGGGTTCCAGAGTCCAGACACCTTTTGGGATCGGCCTCGTGCAATCGAGAGAAACGAGTCATGGTGAAGTTCATGACTAATAAAACAGCGAAACCAGTGTTATTCGGTGTAACGTCCCGTCTGCGAGGAGTAAAGTTATGTCCGTGTACGGCGAGCAGCAGGAGAAGCAGACGCTGCTGGCCGGCTGCGCCTCCTTCATAATGTATGGAGAGGACAAAGGGTGACCGGGTGGATTTCAGCGTCAACTCTGATAGAGCCGTAACCCAAACCTGCCCCGTCCCACTCTGACGGATTCACGTCAGCTGAAAGGATGATGCCTCCTTTTCCACCTGCAATCTGTCTAATAATCACCGACAGCAGGTAAATGAGCAGCGGAGGGACCTTTGGGTGCCCGTATATAAGGAGCAGCAGAGGAGGCCTGGGCTCGAGGAAACTTTCAGTCCCGTGCAGGGATGAGAGAGAGAGAGAGAGAGATAGAGAAAAGAGAGAGAGAGAGAGAGAGCCTGGCTGCAGCTGGATGCCACACCCGGTGGATGCTGGTAGGTCGGCTGTCTGTTAACAAACAGGGTTTTTTCATGTAGGATGGGAAAAGTTTAATGTCAGACTTTTGTCTTCTTTAGTCTAACACCAAAGTCTCAGGCTTCGGACTTACATGGCTGTCGTAGTATAAAATTAACTTGAATAATTTATTTTGTGTGATCATAATCCTAATTTAATTTTAAGTATACCAAACTACTACTAATGGCAGGATTAAAGTACGAGTCGACCGGTTTTCTATCGTCTCTCATCGTCGTCACTGCAGTGCGCGTCCCGTGCGTAAAAGGCGCAGAGGAAATGTGCGGCAGGCCTGCGTTCTGGCTCGAGGCGGCAGAAGGAGAGGGAGGAGGGCGGCATGGATTACTATACTGCCAGTGGGTTAAGATGCTTACCAACTAATTACCTGTCCACTAGAAAATCCCCTGCCATACTGCCCAAAACAAGCAGGGAGCCGGGCGGCACGGAGCGATTTTCAGAGTAAAATGACGCTCTGTGGGCCAGTGGGCTGAAGAAGAAGAAGAAGAAGAACTCCAGTAAAAAGTCAGCCTTCCTCCAGCATACAGTCCAGTTCATCCAGCTGAGTGACACATCACTGGGCTATTTTCATTTTTTTGGAGACTGTTTTTGAAGATATTCTGCTGCAGGATGCTTTTGGATGCTTGGTTCAGTGAAGAAGTTTCTTCTTGTCTTTTTCTAAGTAAATTGTTGTTGTTGTGCAGTGAGGAAATATGATCTACTTTTCAAGGTAAGAAGCTCATTACTGCATCCAAAAAAACACATATAGTCTACGCCTGGCAATATCCTGCCATATGTTTTGGTAGATGCATACAGTCCCTACCCAAAATAAGACTAACAGGCTATGATTCATAATCAGTATGTGTAAATAAAGAAGTGGGCATGAGCTTTTGTCAAAAGGCAAATAGGCCTACAAAAAATAATAGTTTTGTTTCAAAAAGCAATGGGTTCATGTTTTTTGTTTTAACGCCTACTCCAAATTACATGTTAAGATTTTGGGACTTTCTTCCACAAACAAAATAGTGATTACACAAGATGTAGTTGGTTTATCCTCCAATAGGAATTTATCCTCCAAGCATTAATTACAACAGGAACTAATTCTGTTGAAGGACTTGAGTATATTTTATGTATGTATTTCATGTATGGACTAATCAGTGATTAATCTAAAAAAACATAGTCCAGCAACCAGTTTTCTTCTGATTTCTGTCTATGCTCTCTCTCGCTGTCTCTCTCTCTCTCTCTCTCTCTCTCTCAAGCTTTTTACTCTATTGATCTCTCCCGGAAACGGGAAGATGAACCCTGCTTTGGGACCCATTTGGAGCATCTCAAAAATCACTTAGCGCATCATTCCCTACAGCCAGAATCAATCTGAGCAGCCGACCTGCTCCTTCACCAGGATCAGGACGGCTCTCATGGAGGCTAGAAATGTCCCAAAATACTAATCCCAGCAATAATCCAATGGCAACTTCTGTGAAGAATCTCTGTGAATTGGGGAAATGAGTGCCACAGGGCGGGCGGTTTGACCCAGCAGCAGATGGCATGGATGGATTTACTCCCCATCCTGTGAGGTACAAAATAGACATGAGGGGAGGACACCATTGGTTATGATACTGTCTTCTCACTTCCACCCTACACTGGATTGTTAAGACACAACTCTACAAACATCAAACTTCAGGTCAGCAGACATAACCTAATAACATAAAGTGGAACCTGAACATGGAGCAGCACGCAGGAAGGAGGAAGAAATGCTCTGGTTTTGATACGGCTCTGTGTGGCCGTTAAAGCTCCATTAGCATTAATATGGGCCTGGACTTATATCTCCTCCTGTTCTGTGTATGGCACTGGTAGAATTCACTGTCACAGCACACTATCAGTGAATTACCATAGGGCCATAAACAGAGTAGAGACAGAACCACACTGCCCTGTCCAGGTCCAGATTCTGCTTTAACTTAAAATGCAGTCAGATCAGCTGTTAGCCAAGAGCTTCCAAAATGTCCCCCATCTTCTTTGCCCATTTTGGCACTAGCACATTTTTGCTTTGTTTCTCAGTGTTTGAGCAATCATGTGTAGTGCCAATATAGGACAAGACAGACACTCCACTGTTCATGAAAATCCTAGTATCTCCGGATTTGTTTTTCTTTCCTGTGTGGAAGAGAAATATACAGAGAGAAGGGAGGAATGAATGATGGATCTGATCGATTGCGACGTCCCTCTCAGATATCACCGGTTGCCATGGAGGCCAGAGCTCTATCTCTGAGATGCCGTCCCGTGTAACCTGAACCCCAGTCGTCACACAGATCTGGTGGTGGTGACCACCAGCACACTCTCCCACAGTGTTTGGCAATGGTAGAACTCACTCTGGTGGGATGGAAGGATCCGGTGGTTCTAGACTTGCCAACAACTGACCGAGAGCTTTTGCCAGTCCACCCTCCACCATCGTCCCCGGACAGGAAGAGGATTATTTTACCTTTAGAAAAGAAAAAGCTGTCATTTTACCCATCAGTGAGGGCCTGGGTGTTTCCCAATGTCTCGGTGGCAGGTTTGGGGATGTGGGTGTGAATGCTGGGTGTGTGACTGACTGCAGGCGGAGCAGTGAATTGAACATAGAAGCTCAGGGAGACTGCAGAAAGTCTACTACTTCTGAGGGGAATAAAATGAGAATAGACCACAGACAAAAATCCAACACAAGTTCACTGAGTCTTGTTGGTTAAGAAAACATCACTGGAGATTATAAATCCTCTTTTTCTTGCCTCTCTTCCCCCCTCAAATGTTTGATGTCCCTTGGGGTGATCTCAGCCACACTTAGCTGATCATGACATCAAAACCAGAATGTAATCTTAGACCTCAAACACTGAAGGTATGGACCAAAGGGAATCTTTGACTATTGGGCCAAAACCCATAAATCCATACACAGGCCATTAAGCACAGAGTTGACTATCATCTGCCATGATCAATAAATCAATGGCGTTCATGTGTTTAGCTGTGAAACCAGCAGATGAAGGCCTGTGGCTGTAAATCCTCAGTGTTGGTGTTAGCAGCAGCAGCAGCTAGCTCAGCTTATGGTGCAACCTGATCCTGCTCAGTCACGAAAGGTCTGAGCTGAGGCACTGCAGAGGTTGTTTTAGAACGGTTGTGCAAGTGATGTTACTTCAATGTTGCTTCATCGAACCCTAAAGCCTGACAGACATTTTGGTAAATGCGTCATTAAAAACTCCTGCTGTTTGTATTTGTCAAACCTACAGAACTGTACAGGGTCGTGGAGGTCACACTGAGGTCACACTCAGTATTGTTTCTGGGAGTGTTAATGGTTATAATGACCTAATGAGAACAGCTAAACAAATATTTCACATGGTGTGTTTTTAAAGCCCAATTCTGTGTCAAAGTTCTTCAAATATAAAATATATACTGAATTGTTAAATATTGAAAGTGTATTAAAAGAAACATTTTGTCAGTCTTTGGGTGTCAATCAAAGTTGGGACTGGACTAGACTTTGGACCTCAGTATTTCAAAAAGCTGGTGTTGTTTTTTAACATTCTATTAAAAACACAAATGTTTCATGCAAAACAGGGAAGCTATTTTCGGCAGAATTACATTAAAGCAAGTATAAAATGATGCACAAAGATAATCCCTCTGTGATGCAATGCAGCCTTTAAAGCTGTATCTTGAATTTAAATATTTCATTTCTTGTAAGTTTTACAGCTTAACTAAAACAGGCACAGAATATACACTTGAGTGTAACCATGTAAACCATGTACTGTATCTGCGAGGATTTCCTTGGAGAGGGCGGACACAGCGAAGGAGCGGCTGATATACATTCATCATGTTTCAGTATGAACACTGTGAGAGCCCATTATGGCTGACTGCAGAGGATGTGAGGTTAAGTGGTGCCAGTGGACACAGCGAGAAAGAGAGGGAGGGAGGGAGGGAGGGACGCCGACACACTGACAGCTGGTACGGGTGATTAGACCTTGTAGTGATGCAGGGAAGGCATCAAAGCTCTTTAGGGAGAATCCCTAACAGGGGGAAGGAAAGGACTCACACTCACGCACACTACCACCCCCCCCACACACACACACACACCCCAACCATAAAACACTGGTAATGCAGGAGAATGAGCGTTGTCTGTATTAGATTGGGTGTGGAAGTTAATGGATCTCCTTATAAATCTCTTACACTAATGGCTGTTTAATTGCTACTGTCTTATCTTCTTTTGCACTGTATACGTTTGTCTGCATTGTCTGTCATATTAAAGGTTTTTTTTTTTTACACTAATCTCAACGGCATTGTGAGACTCAGTTCATGTTGGATTACTTCACAATACGGAAAACAGGTGAACTGCTTCAGAGAGGAGACGAAAAGTGACATAAAACTGAAAGAGATGAGCAACTCTTCTGGCCAAGGTGCAAAAACAGGTGATTTATCGTCGCAAGAGTTAGGGAATGAGAGGACTGAGGTAAATTAGTAAAATGATATGCTTGAATTATCAGAGAGAGAAGGAGGAGGAGGAGGAGGAGGAGGAGGAAGAGTTACCAGTTGCATAAACACTGGTGACTCACCTTAAGTTAGTCCACTGGACCAGAGAAACACGTCATACTGTTCAGTTAGGATCTTCAGACAGGCCGTGCCTTGGTGCGCACACACACACGAACACAGGGAGGTGCTGGATTACAGTAATCCAGGAACAGGGGTGGTATTTTTAGTACTTCATGATCAGAGACAGACAGGATGCAACAATCGAGGAAAACAGATAAAGATTGTTATACTACCAGGTGGATTTTCTTGGAACAGAGTTAATTACGTAGCATCTAGCAGGAACCTGAACTAATGCTGACAGCTCATACTGCAAGTGACGCTTCCCTAACTGTCTATGAACACACACTACGACTGTAAATGTCCAAAAATGACCTGTATTATCTGAAATGAATAGTTAATGATTTTTTCAGTTTAATGTTTCAATGCCATTGTGACAGTAATACTGAAATAAAGATAAAACATTATGACACAAATTGACTCAGTTTTTCGATTTTATCTCAGTTCTCAGCAAAATAAATAAATAAAAATAAAATAAAGAGCACATTGCCTGAGTGTTTGTGTGTGTGTGTGTGTGTGTTAGAGTAGTTGACAAATGCAGAAATTATGACTATCGCTCTTGTAACTCAAAGATAATAATGCGCTGATGCCCCCTAGTGGATAAAAAAGGTGGGTGGGGGGGGGGGTAATGTTTTCAACAGGTCTGAGGTACATGTTTGTTTGAGTAAGCTCATGAGACAGAAACACAAGACAGCAAAATGGTTCCTTTTTATTAGATACGCCTGATTGGATAAAATAAAATAATATATATTTTTTAAAATCAGTTCTTTGCATTTCTCTTCATATTTCAGTCACTTTAGAAATCACTGTTATTACATTCTGGATACTGTGAGCATTAAAAATCAGGAACAGTGTAACACATAAAACAGATACCACAGCACTGACAGAAAAACAGCTAAATAGTCTTCATCTGCTGTTTCACCACAACAGTCTTCAGACTCTAGAGGGGGCCACTGCTCTGTGCTTAGGACTGTGAGAGGTTTCCTAACATCAAATCCAAAGTAGCACATCTGAGGAGCTTCTGTTTTTCAGCTTCTAGCCAACGAGTTAATACCTATTTGAAAAATATTTTTGAAAAATGAAAAAAAAAACTCACATGGAGCACATTGCTGCTGTGAGAGGAACAGTGCACTTGTCCTCACCTGTAGTAATTGGGTTTGAAGGGCCCGTGTTTGCTGATGCCCAGGTACTTGGTCTGATCATCGGTCAGCTCTGTGAGGTGAGCGTCAAATGTCGGCAGGTGAAGACTGGCCACATACTCATCTGAAAAGACAAGCGTGTAAGCTTTATCGTTTAAAAATGATCTTTTTGACTGAATCGATGATGGGGAACAATAAAGGTAATGTTTGCTTTGGCGTTTCGAAGCAAAGGACTTGCCCATCTTCTTTGGCAGCAGGTAGACGTCCTGCTTGTATCGTCCCTCTGGAGCGTTGTACAGCTCGATGAGAGCCAGTGCCTGAAACACAACAGTCTGTTAACACGACTGCAGGTGCCACCAGCTGCTTCAATACATTTTGAGAAGAATAACCACAGTCCCACAGTACTTTGTTACATAAATCCCACAGAAAAAAACACATCATACTTGAGTTGTAGCAGTGATGGAAAGGACAAATGAGGGCACCGTGGAGCAGCTCAGGTTCAGCAAACGACCCTGAGAGAAAAATCAAAAACTGAAATGACACAAAGTAAAGTGAGAGCAGCCACCGCCTGCAGACTCCTGTGACGTATGTCACATAATTATAGCTCTGTTTCTCCTGATGTACACTTAATCCAAATTAGGCTGACATAAATCTCCTCCTGCTTCTCAACTAATTAATTTATTTTTTGCCTTTTTGTTAAATTAACCTCTCACTGCACGTCCCCGCCTGCCGCTCGTCTGCATTTGGGCTCAGCAATAGTGAAACCCGTCAGGTTACAATGACCTGTTTAGTGGGTAAATAATCTTACAAGGTACTGCCCTTTGATAGGCCAGATATATCAAAATGTGAGCCAGTGGCTGTCCAATTCTTAATGTCAAATTGTTGCAAAGTTACACACGCAGAACACAAAATGCAAACCGTAGTATGTACAGTATACACTATATGGTACCTTGATACCTAGCACCTAGCTGCTCTTTCAGGAAGAACATCCACACCGTAAGCATTGACAGTAATTTCTGCTGCACTTGACATGAGTTAATTCAAATTCAATATTTCATGTCAAGTGATTAATGTGTTTTCTAAGTAGGTCCGCAATAACCACGATAAAGTGCAGAGAGCCAGTCAATACAGCAGCGTGTGTCCTTTCAGGGCTATATATTTCACAGTAAATGTCTTTCCGCGCATTATCCTTGGGTAGTGGTGTTTAATAACAATAACAACAATAACAGTATCATCACCTCAGCCAGCAGAACGATTCTCTTGCCATCAGGCCAGATCACATGGTCCACCTGAGGCCTCAAACGCTCCCATCTCAGTTCTGCAGTCCGCAGACTCACCTAACAAGCAAGAGTCAGTGGTTCACACACACACCCAAGCATACACATGTAGAAGCCTACACACATGTAAAAAGCATGCACATGTTTTTACCAAATCTATCTCTGTGTTGGAGTGTCCCATGTTGCAGACCATGCAGCCGTTCTTCATCCTGTCTAGATGTTTCCTCCCCACCACGTTTTTATTGCCTGCAGAGAAATGAAAGTTAAATGAAACCCAACCAAAATAAACATCAGTGTGGCGTGCTCTATTGATGTTTAGGAGAGGACAGTTACCTGTGCAGGTGATGACCATGTCTACCTTTCTGACCACATCACTCAGTTTAATCACTCTGAAGCCATCCATGCTGAAAGGAGCAAGGGGACGAGAAAATCAAGCTTAAATTTCTTTTGACGATTTTAGGATTGTATAAGACCTTTGGCTACAAATTCCTTTGGGAAGATGGGAAAGACACTGTGGCAGCTGTGACAACCGTGCTGATAAAAGCTTCCTCCATTCATACCATGCTTGAAGAGCACAAATGGGATCCACTTCTGTGACGTACACCACAGCACCCACCGCTTTCAGAGCAGCGGCGCAACCTTTGCCAACCTGCAAATAGAAAGAAAATAAGTTGGGAGAGTTACTTAAATTTAACCGCTTGTCATTTTTGAAACTTGTTACACTGGCACACTTTTAATTTTTCTTCTTTTACTGACCTCACCATATCCGCACACAACCACTTGTTTTCCTCCAAACATCACGTCAGTGGTTCTCTTCAACCTGAAAAAAGAGTTCAACACAGTTAGGTCTCTGCTCTCGTGCTGCACCAGTGTTTACCCCTGTTTAAAACCACGGCATGATTCTTCACCCATCCAGTATGGACTCCTTGCAGCAGTAGAGGTTGTCAAATTTCTGCTTGGTCACTGAGTCATTAACATTCATGGCTGGGACACACAGTCTGCCTGCCTTAGACAGCTGGTACAACCTGGAACATAGTCAGAGACGCACATGTGAGCTGGAGAATAACTTTGTGTGCTTGTAGAAAGATTCGAGTTCTGTGTGAAACTAACCGATAGACGCCTGTGACACTTTCCTCCACGATGCCTTTCAGCTTCTTGAACAGGCTTGGGTACTTCTTATAGATCCAGTGGGTCAGGTCACCTCCGTCATCCAGAATCTGACAAGAGGCACAAAGCAGGGTAAACTCTCCATCACCTCCAGCCCTTGTAACTGTGGAAGTCAAGATACAGTTCAGGCCCAGTTCACAAAACCCTAACAAAGTATATTTTAATGAATAGACACCTTCACCGTGATTTACTGAAATTTGGTGATGAACAAAATATACATTTGGTCTTTGTTGCATAAATTGCATTTAGAAATTTAATAATTTCTAATTGTTCAGTACAACTAACTGCGTCTACCTAATTTACTACTCTGAAATCCAAATTTATTTACCGTATACGGAAATACTGATAATGTGACAGTATTTTACATGTACACAAGGAACAAACCAGTGAAGAAAGAGAAACTATGACTAAAATGTCATTATTATGTCCACTCGACAACATAACCATTATTTAAAACCTAGAACTGAAATAAGATAAACATGTTTGTACTAAAAAGCCAAAAAACTCATTTATGGAAATAAAGAAATATTTATATATATATAAATGATAGTTTGCTGTAAAATAAACAGACAAATAAACATTTCCTTGAGAACAGGCTGAATTTTTACTGAGCTGTCAAGCAGCACCAATCAAATGCCATGAAACTTGTCAACATCACAAGTGGAATATGGCAGTAGCTGTGGGTAAAAAGATAACTTAATAAGTTTGATTGCAGTATTGAAGGGACTGTCTTTCTGTGTGGTGTACTTTACTGTACCATGTTGGGCTCCCAGGCCTCAGCACTGACACACTGGTCAATGCACCACCAGAAGTCATCCTCTGACTCTCCTCTCCACGCAAACACTGAGGTGCCTAAGAGGGAATGAGATACAAAGGGCATGCGATGGTCAAAAGAGGACGGAAGGAAGGTTATACAAAAAACTGAGGTGGTGGAGCAGCTGGGTACACAGCTGGGACGTACCTCCTTCAGCTAGAGCAGCGGCAACACTGTTCTGAGTGGAGAAGATGTTGCAGGCCGCCCAGCGACACTGAGCACCCAGCACACACAAAGTCTCAATCAACACCTGCAGGAGACACACAAACACACACACAGCAGAACACAGCAGATTAACCTTCCTTCTGTTAGCTCTGAAAATGTTAATTCATTATTTATGATATAGATGAGGAAAGGTTAATGCAGTAATGCAGAATATATGCAAATGGATTTTAATTAATCAAATCCCACCTCAGACACTCTGATTTCAATGTATGTTTTCATCTTTGTTTTAAATTATCAGCCACAACAAGGCTCTGTCTACGGCATACATAAAACCTTTCAGTGCATTTTGGTTTGTTCGATCGCATGTGTGTGTGCTGAACTGACCGCTGTCGATGCAGTGATGTGTGTGCAGCCCACAACTTTCGCTCCAGCCAGAGGTTTCTCCCCACCTGCTCTTTTCCTCAGGACCATCAGTGCTGGCATTTCTAAATGTCACAGACAGTGACTGGGTCATGTTCAGTACGAGGACGGACATCATGAGTCTCATTAGATGTGCACAACATAAATCACGTGAATGTTTAACTTCTGATGACAAAAACAACAATTTGAGGACGGTCTTTTCACCTTGTTGGGCGATTTCTATTTCTCTGCGTCCAAAATCCGCCTGCTTGATGTTTTTGATGCAGAAGTCTGAAACGCCCTTAGAGGTCTTCTGAAGCTTGTCTTTGGGAGACGACTCATCCTCAGAGCTTTCACTGCACACTGCCGCACAGAAATTTAGCATTGTGTATAACAACGATCAGCTGATGTAATATACATAGACAAACATGGTTAAAGCAGTACAGAGACACATGTTTTGTTGGAAAGCTTTACCAGTAGGGATTGACTGGAGCAAGGCCTCAGTGAGGTGAGTCTTTGCCTTTCACATATGCTTAAAGACCAGCCATGATTGACATGGTTGAGACAGACTCACAGAGCCTATTAGGACCAAATTAAAGAGACTTAATTCTTCAGAAGACTTTTCCTTTCAATTAAGGTTTATCTGAGGGAGAAAGCACCAAGGCTAATCCTCAGGGCCTGTAGCTCTTGTGCTGCCAGGATCAGAACTGGCTCCATTTATATATATAAAAAGACACATGTTCAGACGTAAGAGTGTGTGTGCGTTCACGTGTTTCCGTACCTGAGCTGTAGCTATCTGTGGACGACTGTGAGACGGACCGAGACAGGGAGCGACGACCTGTCTTGGCGGGACGTTTGTTGAATTCTTGCTTCTGGTCGGTGAGCTGTATTTGCTGTGGAGACGGAAAAAAAAGTCTAATCAAGGTTAAAACAGACAGACCTGACACAGACTTAATGACTTGACAAATTTGCGCGTACACACCAGACATCACAGCAGAGTTTTTGTGAGTCACCACCTCTCTGTTTCGCAGCAAGTCATGATGATACATACTGACTGGTGCCTGTTCATGTTCTGACTCATCCTTGTATCTGTTGCTGTCTCACCGTCCACTGTGGCAGTGTGAAAGCCGGGATCATTCCACAGGAATCCCACTTGGCCATGCTCGCTTCTCGGCTGATCTGATTCTACCACTTTGCAAGCTTGCTGAGGGCTTATTAATGTGTGCAGGTGCATGCACACGCTCACAAACTCAGACACACCCCCACACTGATCCCACCTCCAAAAAGCCATTTTGATGGACCCTACTTTATATGGGTGCAGTGCTAAATTACTGGAGGGGTGCAATGTATCGATGTTGTCTGTTGCTCCTCTCTTGTCTCTGTCTCCTGTACTGTGACCTCTGTAAAAAGTCACATCCTTCTCATCATTTGTCATTTCAGATGATTTTTAGAATGCAATGTAATGATAACAAGGTGACCTTGTTTCAATAGCAACAAGGTGTCACTTATTGGAGATTTATCACACAAGACAAACTGAAACCATCTGACATTTCAGGCATTTCAGGCATTTCAGAGATAATTCTTGCAGCAAGCCTTCTACTCATTAGTAATTGCATTCATTACAGTTGTATTAAGTAATATAAGTGGGGAAAAGGCATCTTTCATGTGACGCTGCTCCTCAAACTGAGCCCTCGAATCCTCCTTAGCAGCAATTAAAACTGAGACCTGTGAACACTTAGTTAGATAGAGTAGACAGTTAGATGTTTTATATCATGTCTCATCACAAATAGCAAAGATCAACATATTTTAAACATATAAATCACAATTTAGTTTTCCTCATAATCTTCCTAAGACAACATGCTTCACTTAGATTGGCTGGCATTTGTTTGGAGTCACTTTCTTTTCACAAGTGCAATATAAATAGGTCCACTTTGTTGACTCAGTTGATTAACTTGTGCACAATAAATCTTCTATGTATGACAAATCAATAATTAAATCACAAATAAGTAAAATACAGCAACCACTATATACACACACACACACCTGGAGTTTGGAGTTTAAATAAAGCAACATTTTCAAGCACTAGTGCCTGTTCAAAGACAAACAAAAGGCAAGTAATGATGACAGTCCTTTAATACAACTGGCACTTACTCAAGCAGCTGCTTAATCTTTAACACCAAGACATTAAGGTGTGACTGGGAGCAGTGTGAAAGTTAACTTAATGGCCACAAAACTGTCTCTAACAGGAATTGGAAAATACGTTTGATTTTGAGCTGGCTGCTGTGAAAGTACAACAAAAGCCAATAATTATTTTTGCACTTGTCAGTCTCAATTACAAATTACTCACCCCCGCCCCTTCTTTTTTTTTATTTTTTACATTTCTTCTCTGCTCCACATGAAGACCTGACTCACTGGCTTCAAAAGAAAACTTACAAGCCTTTCCCATTAAAAGCCAAACATAAAACTAAGCTAACACAAAAGCAGTGATACCTTCATACAGATGGACTGCACTGCCTCCTGGTCCTTGGCTTTAGTTATGTTCACTAGACTGTACACTTTCTTCATGCTGGTAGAGCGCAATCCCACAGCGACACTCAACAAGCCCGCAGAGCTGCAAACTGATGCCGTTGAACCGACCACAGAGTTCACAGAGTGACGCTTTATACCACACCCTCGCCCAACAGGCCCAGGTGACAGGTGGAGGGAGGACGGAAAGATGCGAGTGGAAATAAATGGAGTCTTTGTGAGGCTTACAGAGGGGAACTCTGGGAAAATGTAATGAAGGGAGACAGGTCATAGATGGAGAGACGCAATCTGTGGGGAAAGAGAAGCTCAGTCAAGTGTGACGTAAGGCCACAGAAAGTGCACTCTGCTCTCGGGGTATTCAGACGGTAGGGAGATGTACATACATGACCAGACATTCATTTGTTAGTGAGAGAGAATAAGAGGGCAGTAGCTGTAGCGACACAACCAGAGGAAGTGAGAAAAACCATGAGCCTTATAGTCGCGTTCAGATACTCAGAGGACAGATTAAGTTTCTTCTAATAAATCAGACAGTAGAGCTGGAATTTACTGTTTCCTGTCCATGAAATGACCAAAGCAGCCCAGCAGCATTACTCTTAAAGGGCCTCTCACTTAATTTACACATGATGATCATGGAAAGTAACACAGAATGTAAAAGCAGCGCAAATGCCTTTTGACTTTTATAATGAATCTGAATCTGAATCCCTTGTTCAAATGAGTGACGTAGCACTGTCAGACTCACAATATGCAGGTTCAAACAAAGGGCCAAAATTGGTGCAACAAAACCAGATCTATTGTCTTTTTCATTCCGTGCATTCTTATTTCTTCTTAACACATGGAGCCTACATTACCCACAATGCAACAATATCAACTCTCAGTAAAGTCACAAAAGGCTGTATACAACTTTTTTGTCACATATGCAGTTATATTCTCCAAGACCTGAAAACAGACTTTAATGTGTAAAATTTGTTGGATTGCCCTTTTGGTTTTTCTCCATCCTTTCAGACACAAAATGAATGCAGTATGTTTGTGGCAGTGCCGGTCACACATTGATAGAGGCCTGCACATTGCAGCTAAAATCATTAACAGTCTGAGCATATGCAGATTCACGCTGCCTGTGGCGTCACAGTGTAACAGTGTCCTTGCTCACCATGTCAGTCTTCAGACCTTCAGTAACCAGCTCCCCTGTCCCAGACATATCTGCCCCGTCTCTGTCCTGACCCTGAGGAGTCCACCTGCTCTCCGCTGCTTTCAGCATCTGCAGCAGGTTCGGGCTGCCTTTTACCGCCTGATCTTTGGTGCTTTCCTCTGTGGTACCAGAAGCATCCACGTCCTTCAGCACAGTTCCGTCTCCCTGATGTGGTTCAGGATAATCATAACGTTGTGGCAAGTCCTCCCAGGAGGCTACTGTCTGGTCTGTTTCCTCTGCCATGACTACTCTGGCAGCAAGTAATGAAGTGAATTAGATCCCCGTTCAGCTGATCTGACAGCAAACCAGGTGACAGCTCAACCATACGGTGCCCACATGCAGCTGATAGTTCCTCCTGCGTGAGGTGCGTGTTTACTCTAAACAGCAGCAGTGCTTGGGTTATTTTGTCTAAATGTAAAGTAGGTAATTAGTCATGGATGCAGTGTGTACAGGGTAAACACTGATATGAGCACTGGTTCTTGACAAAGAGGGAAATGTAGCCTTAAAATGTAGGAATGTGACTCCCGAATCCTACCAAAGTGCCACCTATGTCGACATCTTCTTTACTGAAAACTTGTTTGTACGGACATTGTCTTCCTCTCTAGCACCTCATGTATTTAGACTTGCTGTGCTGCTTTTTGTTTCTTTGTTGTGTTTGATGACACTGGATAACAAAGATGTGAATGCAACAGGACAAGGGTTACATTACAAACAAACAGGCGTGGGGACATGTTTACATAAAAACTCCAGCAGCCTCAGTAATGGCCCCATGGTGACCAACCATCTCCCCTTCTCCGAGTCTGATGGCAGGCTACTTAGAGTGTGGTAAGTAAATTGTGACTGTTTGTCTTGAACCAGTAGTCAGGTGCCCACAAAAACAAAACAGAACAGAAATAAAATCCACAGTCCTTGTTTTGGGTCAAAATGTATTCAAATGCATGGAAACATGTTCCAGTTGTCCTGCAGTATAGGGGCATAGTAACAACAAGAGAAAATATTGTAGCAAGGAGTCTGATATCTACTTGATTGACTCTATTTCTACTGCATTTCTGGGCAGCTCACAGTAAAAACACATAGTGAACACACATGCACATAGATCAAGTCAAGTTCTCTTTCCCAAAGTTACACATATATCCTTAATATTTAACAAATGTTGCAACCTGTGGTGTAATAATGAGTTAAAATTTCCAGCTTTCTACCAGTGAGCCCTACGGATGCAGGAGCAACAGCAGGAGATGGTCTTTATGTTCCACTAGAGGGCGTAACAGTTCCACAGCCGTCCACAGGAGTTCCCTCCACAGTCGAGACAGAGAAACCTGTCTTCTCCCTGTGGGTAGACTGTGGGAGGATTTCAGTTTGAGTCCTTCTGTTCTGTTTCTGGCTCTGACGGGAACCAGGAGAGGTTCATGACACCCAGTCCAGGGGGAGGAGCAGTGGGAGAGGGATGTTGTATCCTTCTCTGATCCTCATTTCTATTCAGTCAGTGCAGGAATTTCAGACTCTGGTGTTAAATTTGGAGGGGAATAATAATGTCCCTCTAAGTGGCTAGTGAGGTTTTACCTAGGGTTTTTTAAATGGCAATTCTCTAAAGCTATTAAAGAAAATACAGTACAGGCATTTCTTTGTGTGGTTTTGCATAAAAAGGGTTGGCCGCAGAAGTGTTCACAGAAAAATAAAAACATGCTGACTTTTCTGCTCCAAAAAGTTTCATCCTGAGCAAATATTAGTATATGTGACAAAGAAAATTGATACTAAATGAAATTTAGTCATGATCTATTTTATTTACAGAAAACATTAATCATTAATACGTGATATTTGGGCTCAATTCACAACAACATGGATTACAGATGCCATTAGCGTAATATCCAACCAAGGAAACACACACACACACACACACACACACACACACACGCATACACACATATGTTTACATTTTTATTTTCTCTCCTCTAAATTCAACATGGTGAAAGTATTTCATACAGACTGATTTTGATTCAGTTTCAGATTTTCATGTTTCACAGCTCATTGTCACTTTATGCAATAACATGTCAGTATTACAGTATATTTTTCTGCAGTTTAATTTTCTCTTTTGATAGTAGACATACACTTTAATTACATTAACCACAATTTTAATGCTGGGGTAAAAACAGGCTGCATATTAAACAACATACTGCACAAGCTCATGGAGAAGGAGCAAAGAGGAAAACATCCTGTAAAACCCCAAATGACACTTAGTCAAATGTATATTTTAACCATAACCTGCATCCCCACCACAATGCATTTTCTGGGAAATGATGTGTCTTTGTTAAAGTCATAAAGAGTTAAGTACAATTAATACACAGTTTAGTTTTCATTGGCTATGGGAATAAATTGAAAAAGAAATGGAGCTAGTGTACAATAAGAACACATTAGTCTATATTTCAACATGATGTGCAATTTAACATTGGCGTCATTTTTTTTTTATCACATTAGCTTGACTCCATCACAGACACAAGTCAGTATTTTCGCCTTCATCGTGCTGTTCGTATCTTCTTGTACTGACATAGAAGAAGGTGCTTGAAGGTGTTTTTGAAGGTGGCGTTGCAGAGGGCGTAACAGGCTGGGTTGATGGTGCTGTTGATGTAGCAGAGCCAGTAGCCAATGGTCCAGAGAGAGTTTGGGATGCAGATGGAACAGAAGGTGTTGATCAGGACCATCACATTGTACGGTGTCCATGTGGCAACAAAAGCAACCAGGATTGCCATGATGGTGCGTGTCACCTTTTTCTCCCTGGAGGAAATGCCCTTTTTCTTCCATTTTGCCACAGCACTATGCTTTGTTACCTTGAAAATGAGAGCGTAGAAAAAGAAGACATTTTTATTTGTTGTTTAAAAATTATATGAATTGATTTTTCTGGAAACTTTTCTGGAATTTCTGTCTGTTGTCTTGTGCTGAGCTTTGTAGTGCGTAGTGGAGTTTTACAACTTTTTCCGTGAAAACAGCTGCTTGCAGTAAATTTTTGAAAACCAAAACAGTGAGCTGAAAGACACTAAAATGCTCCATAAAACGGAGTTAATATAGCATAAAAACACCAAAACTACAGCCTCAGTATGCTAATATTTTTTCAATAACAGTTAAAACATTATATCTTAGCATGTTTACAGCATTTTACCATGCTAACAGTTGCTAATTTTGAGGCTAGATTCACTCTCATTGTACTAAATTTTTCTGCAATCCACCCAGTTGTTGACTGACCAACTGACCAAGTGCCACTCCACTAAGACCTAAAATATTGATAGCTGTAAATCTGATAAATGTTGGTGTTTGATGTACAGACTTTTATACAGTAGACAACTTTACCTTACACAGTGTCCTTGTGACCAGACTTTCCCTATCAGCTGCTGAGTTCTCTGGGGAAGGTGGCTGTGTTTGATTTGTCTTCCTCCCACCACTTGATCCTTTCTGTGATGACTCAGGGACAGCAGCTATGTCTTTAGATGTTGACGGGCGAACGCTCTCTGAGTTTGCCTCGTCTGCTTTATCTTTCACGCGGGGTCCCCTTCCGTTCTGCTGCTGCAACATTTCCTTCTCCTTCCCATCTCCAGCCTCCTCCCGAGCCTGTCTTACCACGATGCAGTTGTTCTGGTTCTCACATCCATCCTCCTGGCTGTGAGAGGGGACTTCTCCCATACTGGTACCTGAGGTCTTCCTGCCGTCCTTCCTCACGCGGCTGCGGCTGGCCTTGGAGATTCTCCAGTAGAGGTGGATCATGATGGCTACTGGCAGGTAAAAAGCTGCGATGGCTGTCCCAAATGTCACCGCTGGGTTGGAGAAGAACTGGATGTAGCACTCGTCTGGTGGCACAGTTCTGCTGCCCACAATGAACTGCCAGAATAAAATGGCTGGAGCCCACAGAATGAAGGACAAGACCCAGGCCGCGGCGATCATCAGGCCCGCCATCTTGGTGCTGCGGCGGGCTGGGTAGCTGAGTGGTTTGGTGACGCAGAAGTAACGGTCAAAACTGATGATGAGCAGGTTCATGACTGAGGCGTTGCTGACAACATAATCGACAGCCAGCCACAGGTCACACACCACCGCTCCCAAAGGCCAGTAGCCAATGACGATGTAAACAGTGTAGAGGTTCATGGAGCAGACACCAATAATGAGGTCCGCACAGGCTAGGCTGAACAGGAAGTAGTTGTTGACAGTCTGCAGGTTCCTGTTTACCTTTAGAGATACAAAATGGAGCATGCTGTCAGATGCTAATCTTTTTTTGCAAAATGTGATGTGTGTTTTCTCGTTTCTATTAGATTACCCCTCTGCACACGTTGCACATGCTGTATTCCTATCTCTAAATCTGGGTGTGCTTTCAAGGGGTCCAGCGATGGATTACTTGAAACACACTCATTACTCAAACAAACAAAGGAAAACCAAACCTTTATTGAGAGCATGACCAGGATGTTTCCAATGACAGTGATCAGACTCAGGGATCCAGCCACCAGGATGATGAGAATTATCTCCACGGTCGTGTATGGACTCCGAGAGAAGAGGCTGGTGTTTTCAACACTGCTGGTGTTGGTGGTGTGGGATGAATTCATAATTCTCTCCATTCTGTCACTTCTCGCATATCCTTCTCACAGACGCTTCAGGCCTGAGCCATATCTGCACAATGCCTGGTAACAAACGCAATCACAAACAAATCACCTTCTTTATTTATTTCTGATTTTAGCACAACACCCTTGTGTTTGTGTGTGCATTTATCTGCCTGCACAGTCACAGATGCAACATCATGCGTAACGCTCGAGTGTGTAAACAGCTGGCAGGTGTCTGAGTGTTTCAGAGTTTGCAGCTTGGCCCCAGGTGTGAAGGATGGGCAGGTGAGCAAATAAAAGCTGCAGTAGCTGTGTTTAAAAATATACAGCACATAATCATATCAGGGGTAACAAGCTAAATCTGGTTTGGAGTTTATATGCAAATCTTTTTAATAGGTGTTATCTCCTCCTGTACCTATAAATACACTGTTAAAGTAAAATGAAACTGTAGCTGGGATTTGAGCTAAATGTTATCGAATGCTACTTATATAAACTGATATTTAAACTACTACACTGAGCCTTTGTGGGTTTGAGTTCCCTTTATACTTTTATAAAGACATAAATGGTTTCTTACTGTCTTCAGGTCTTCTTAACTGACCTGGAAGTTTTAAGTCTGATCAAATCTGACCTGACGGGTTGAATGGGATCATGTAACAAGGCCACCTCCACTTCAAGAGAGTGCATTTAAATTTCCCATTCAGCCTTGAAAGTCACAAAATGCCCTTTGGGAGTATCTAATCTCTGCTCCTTGATATGAAATTGGTACTGTGTGATTTGAAAACTGGATTTTCATTTGGGAAGCCACTTAATGTGTGTGAGTGCGCATGCATGTGTCTATTTGTGCTTGTGTACTTGCACTTTGAGACAGATGTCCACATAAACCTTAATAGAAGCCATGGTTTCAGTGTCAAAACAGGACAGATTCTCTGAGGCGGATATTTGCAGAATAATTTCTGCACTCTGAGTGGGGAAAAAACAGGGGGCATGTTCGGTGAGTTATGAGTGAGTGTTTCAGTGAGTCTACAGATAGATTTCCATTGGGGCCACCCACGCTAAAAATCCAGGCACTCATGGTGGCGTTATATGCTTTGGATAAAAGCATCTACAAAACAACAGATGATATGCATATGGAGATACTTGTTCTTTTGTATTTATAATGGGTTGTGCATTCAGAATGGCTCCAGGTAGTCCGGCTGACAGCAAAACACCACCATTAAGGCAGTTAACAGTTTACAGTTACTATTATGTTAAAAAAACAAGAAACATCAGGAATAGACCTCCTACAGTATGTACACAGCATAACAATGTGATTAACTGATGTATTCTGATCAGAAAATCAATGTAAAGACACTTAGATGAGACCATGAGGGAGACTGCATTGTGCTGAAATCCTGTAAGTGACTCCATTAGACTACAAGATAAAATCATACTGTACCTGAGAGATGTTTCCTTCCTGCTCTTACAGCAAGGTGAAACTTCATTACAGCATCTCTAACTCTATCACTTACTCATCAAAGACCCATTCTAGGGCTTTTTTGTCACAGATGAGAAAGAGCTGGTGTGTGTGTGTGTGTGTGTGTGTGTGTGTGTGTGTACATGTACCTGTCTGTCACTGGTAAAGACACACACACACCAGCTTGGGACAGCCTCTCCGACTGGAGGCTATGTCCCTTACTGGAAAAAGTGGTTTAGTGGTAGAATGAAAGTCTTTGCAATTTCCCAGAAAGTGACAAAAGTAAATGTGTGTGTGTGTGTGTGTGTGTGTGTGTGTGTGTGTGTGTGTGTCTGTTACTGTGATTCTTATAAGTTGTGAGGACGTTTTGGCCTAATGTAAGGATCAAGTAAGTCAGTGCAATTTCCTATTTAGCAGTGATGGAGCAGTTGTTTGGGTCCTTACATAAGAGTAGAAATATAACAAAAGAAAAACACTCAATTTCAATCTTGCGTTCATCATTTTAAAAGTAGGTAACACGATAAGGAAAATGTATCAAAAGTTGAAAAAATAAAAATACGCTTATCTCTTGCAGCTTGAAGCTACGTTAGCTGCTAGCACAACACACCCAAATCTCTGCTGTCGCATTGCAAAGCAGGTGATGTGGGGACCAGGAAGAAGTGTGGAATGAGAAAAGATGATATCTCTGCTTCTACTGCATTGATGTTGATACATACAGTAAATACAGTACATGTAAGTATCAGTCAAAAATATTTTAGAAGTGCCCTAAATCAGTGGAGTACTTTAGGTAAAAAAAAAAGAGTTTTCAGATGCTATCAGGACAGTGAGGTTAATATCTAATGCTACTAGTTGCACCACATATTAACAGCCTGTATAATGAGCCTGTGTGAAGATGTTTCCACATAATGTGATGGTCGGTAAGAGAGGGAGGTGCCTGCTCATGAGCCTGTCCTCACTTTTTCCTTTCAAATCAGTAAGACCTGCAATACTGGACCTCCCTGCTTGTTGTTGAGGGCTACTGGAGAGAGTCACAGAGGTAAACAGTATTTGTTTGACAGGCACAGAGGCATAGTAATTAGATCCAGCAGATGCTGCCTGCAACAGCTGTACCGGTAATATGCTTCCAGGATATACGTAGTAGTACTCATCTGGCAGGGTGAGCGCTTCTTTAAAAAAAAGGCTACACTGTCTTTGATACAACAGTTGGCTGCGGAGTTAGTAGCTACCGGCCGATAAGACAGTGGAACAAAAGGCTTATTTGCAGAGACAAGAGCAGGCATTAAAACCCATCTGTGGCTGCAGACATGACACAGAGTAAACAGTTTCATCAAAAGAAGGATTTAACTACTGCAGGGATCAAGTGGGTGTTGTAACGTTTGGACGTTTGCCTCTCAGTAAATGTATTTTATTGTGTACTGTGCCTTTTAATATCTGGAAATCTGCAACTACAAAGCATGCACACATGCTGTGCCTCGACCTAGAACAGTACAGCACATAGGCTACACTTAATTTGAGGCAGTGTTTGACAATATTAATTTCTAATAGCAGCATTTGACAGATTTGATAATAATTTTCAAGGCAGTATTTTCCAGCAACTTTCTTGATATTGTTGCACTAGTTACTCTCAGCGGGATTGCTGTGATTTCAGAGTGTAGCCTTGAATCTGAAGAGTGGGAAATTTCACATTAACCTGAGCTTTGGCCCTCGCACAGCAGTGTAATGGAGAGAAGAGAAAACCACTAAATGTCTGTACCACAGTGCTGCAATGGAGCAAGAAAGAAAGAAAGAAAGAACAAGATGCAAATAACAGAGTGATGACCAGTTTGTAAGGACCACAAATAAAAATTGAAATGGTAATTTACAGGGGATATAACTCAAAAAGATTTAAAAAATAATAAAATAGAAAGGACCCCACAGAGCCACACAGGCAGAGGAAGTCTATCTCAGGAGACAGGATTAGAAGAAAATTAGAAGAAAATGAAAGAGAGCAAAGATGAACAAACATAACTTGATTTCATCTCGTCCGCCTATTGTTTTCAGGGAGGAGCTGTCCGTTTGAAATCTAATTTCCTTCTTAAAGACAAACACAGTGTAACCAGGGGGATTCCTCGGGAGCAGGGAGACTGGGGAATCCACGGTCGGGATCTGATGCTGGTGGCTGACTGAAACCATTCAGCTCAGGACAGAAAAATGATAAAACATTTCCAGCCTTGGAGGAACAATTAAACCCATTTCTCAATAAATACAAACTTGAAGCAGCATGGGGGGGGCAAAATTTCAATCAGTATATTGATGTATCATGATATATTCCTGGAATCTTCCTTTTCGTGCGTCTGTTTGTTAAAAGTGACATTTTTCATTGTTTGTTCCAATAATATTGCTTTGTATCCTTATGCTGTCCACTTTTTGTTAATATTTGTATACAACCTCCAAGACTGCCCATATGTGACTTTTAACATCTTTGTAATCAAGCTTTTTTAAATTTACAGCAAAAGATTCACTTGGTTACAGATTCATGCTACTTTTCTAAAATAGTGTCACTACCCACAGCAGTTTGGTCGAAATACACAGAGAAATGTTATCTTACCTGGTCCGCAGGGAGTGACACGGATGAGCTGTTTGAGTTTCGTCCATGTTACTTTCACCTCTCTCGACAGTGGAGCAGTGAGAGAGAGAGAGGCAGAAAGTAAGCAGACGTTGATGTTGCTCCTCCTCTGACGAGAACCTGTGTGTGTGTGCGTGCGTGTGCGTGCATTCGTGGTTGTGTGTCAGAAAGCGAGACTGACAGACAGCACGGGGAGGGGTTATAGGGACTGTTAGTGACTGTTATGTCGAATCCCTTAAGTCGCCAGTATGGATGAACAAGAGATGTTGACCAACGGAGACACGCACATACACACACACACACACACACACGGAGAGAGAGAGAGAGAGAGAGAGAGAGGTTTGTTTCAGGACCATGGAGAGCACTGGCCTCTCCAGCACAAACACATTATGATGTCCTGTGCCACAAAGCTGTAGGCGCTCATGTGGAGAGAAGTTTGAGTGGCTGTGGCAGGAAATAAAATGGTGGAGCACTATTATGAAAAGGACGACAAAAAAGAAGGGTCGCACTGCTATTCTGTTGCTGCAGGACGTTAACCTTTATGTCTCCGCTGTTTTGACCTTTTAACCAAACTGGTGATGCGGTCTGCCCTAGTTGGTGGATGACCTTACTTTGATGGAATTATCACAGAGAATAATGGTCCCTGTCCACAAAACAAGAAACGAGGTGCGTGCCATCAAACAGGCCTGAGCTTGGCATGTAAACATGATATGATATGATAAAATATGAGACGATCTATTGCTTGTACTCATCCACTCATCCAGACACATCAACATTAGTCTGTTAGCTGATCTGCCGGAATGTGAAATAAACAGTGGAAAACTTTCATATTATTTTACTAATTTCTTACTTTGAAATGTTGATGTTATGTAGGAAACCATCCTTCCATGAGCTTCACATCTGCTGTTTCACCATTTGTCACGAGGACAAATCAATAAGAGGCTTTGACTCTCCATCTCCACGACATGTGTGTGGGTTTTGCTTTGTGCGTCTTTGGTTTCCTGTCTCCTGGAGGCTCCTTGAATTTCTCGGATAGGTTACTCTGGCAATCTTGAATTAGGCTCTGGTGATAAAGATAAGATATGAATGGAGAAATAGTTCATTATAGTTGGACATTCTGAGGAATGCACACATTTGCTTTCTTTAGATGAGGGTTAGATGAGGAGATGTAAATGTAAATCCACAAATTAGTATTTTTTATTCAGGCTGCTTGAAAAGAGCAGTTTTATCGCCTAGTTAGTCGTGGCATTATAGACAACCAAATAAAACACTGGACATTTTTCATATAAAAAAGTGTCTGTTGTGAGCATCAGAAAGAGATGCTTATCATTTTATACATTTGTGAAATGATAAGACCACGTGTATGGTATGGTGGCATATTTTGTGATTCCTGTGATCCCAAGTGAAATGTCAAAATATGATGAAAGAACTGTTATTCGTGTTGCTCCCTCTTGGCAACAGCCTGTGCGGTTTTAAAGCTCGACCCTGCATGTATAATTAATGAGGGTTGTACAGTCGTATCTGGTCCTCGCTGGCCACCGGCATTCTGCCTTTTATGGTAGCATCATAGGAAGACTTCCTCCTCGTACCAAATTAGCATCTGCATATGTGAATGGGGTTGGTGAAAGGTCTCGGTTTCGTCACAGGCCCAGTCCTTTGTTTTATTGTGTGAATTGGAATATGTTTTTTTTTTCCGGTGGAGTGACACACAAGCTGACTTACGATCAAAAGCTCAGCTCTGACCGTCATATATACAGTATGTTCATGAAAGTGTTCAGAGTTGAAAGGAGGACAGAAAGAAGCCATAAAGGACAAACTGCTGCAGGGCATATGATGTGTACTATGTTATATATTCTGTATGTATACAGCACGCTGAGTGATAAAAGCCATCATTCCTCACACACACTACCCTCTGACGCAAATCAACTCTCTCGTCATTCCTTTTCTTAATATTTACACACATTTCCATTTTTTTCCTTTCCCCTGTCAGCAGTACAGTCCAGCACCAGTAATTCTTAAAAAATGAAATCCTTTTCTAAGTGTCGTCACAGTCAGAGAAACACCCTCATTCAGAATTTTGCCATCAACCACTCTATGTGCACGAGGAATAAAAAAAAAAGCCAACAATGAAGCTCTCTTTTCTTTACTATGTGAAGAAAAGCCCCAAGGCCGCAGGGAAATGAGGTCATCTCATTGGAGCCCAGAGCAGCAGTGTGAAGGGAGAAGGGCCACAAACACAATGGCAGCCTCACATATTCACTGAAATGTAACGGTGCCTTCACTTTATTAACATAGCCATCATAAAAAGCATAACAGATGGAGAGAGAAATCTTCAAAGTCACACCACAAGCTTTGCTTTTCTAACATAAATTTTTCTCTCAGCATAATTGGATACTACATTATGTGCTAATAAGCAAACGTTGATGACACTTGGACATTTACTGTAACTCTCCTCAGTGCCTGGAGCAAATCGTGACTTTATAATCTCTTCTGATTATTCATCAGAGAAAGGCTATACTTCATTATTGTAAGCAGTTGGGTTTTGGGCCACTTGGACTCCGACCAGCAGGCTGGCACTGATATCACCTCCAGGTAATTAGTTTGTGGTCTTCCTGCATTAGATTCAAGTCACGGAGCTATTGGTTTTCCTTAGAAACAAATAACATGCAATCTTTGCAAAACACAAAAAGATTTAATATTTATAATTGTCAAAGACTTTTCTACCCTCATTTTGTATGAAAGTACAGAGCAAGGTAATAGACAATAAAGATGTTTAACTAATACCCTTGTTTTATTTTGTATTATTTTGTACAAATTTGAACATGCACATGCATGTGTCATTTCCGATTACCAACTTTTTTTTGAATTGAACAGTGGTGAAAGTTGGGATGAAATTGATTGCAATTTTTAAAATCTAATCTTCCAGTGGACAGAATAATTTTCACCAACAGTGTTGAGTGTTTGGAAGTTGGGAAATAGGCCTTTGATGAACCACCTTCTGGGTTTTTTAAACACAGATACAATGGATGCTTGGCTCTGTCACTCTAATGGTAACAGAAACACAAACTGTGGCTAAACAAATAGATTTTCTTTGTATATGAGCAGTTGCTAATTCTCTAGAGCAAAAAAACATCTAAACATTAGTGTGTGTGACTCAGATTAAATAGAAATGCCTATCCACAACAAAAACAAACATAAATGGAAGGTTTTGTACTTAAAGGTCTTACAGGTCCCATTACATGTCTGTTCTTCACCCACAGGTCACCAGCACTCACGTTTTTTGTCTTGTCCTGATGGTTTGTTTCATGACTCTGCTGCCACCTGGAGGACTAATGTATACTTTTCCTGTCTCATCTCGGCCCACTGCATTAACACAGACATTAAAGAGCAGAAAAAAGCAGCATGTAATTGGAAGCACAATAAAACTGAAAAATAATGTAAAAACTAAAAAAACAAAAACAAACCAACTAAAAACTGGAAATTATCCAGCCTTACCTGCATGGTTTAACAAACCAAAGGACCTCTCATAATTAATGAAAATAAATATATCATGATATACAACTCCAGTTTTTTTAAATGAATGAACCACCCACTGATTGTAATCACAATCATCAATCATTTGTCAAGTAACAAACAAAGATTTTATATCTTTTAAATAGCATATTTTTTGGGGGTAAAGGTTGGAATGATAGAGTGCAGAGTTGCAATCTATGGTTCAACCTTCAAATGTTTTTTTCCAGCAGCTGATGGAGTGTGCTCGGTTGTCATGGAGAGGGCTGTGCTGTCATCGTGTGATCTGAGCATGAGGCTTCATTAATATGTGGTCGAGGGGCAGGATTGGGGAGGGATTTTCTCTGCTGAAGGGTCTTACCCTGAATTGTTTTTGCAAATACTCCTCCGGCCATCCACTGACTGACTGGTTGATGACCCCCTCAGCTGATGCTATGACAGGACACATATTGCCAGGATAGAGTACTGCAGTCTTAGAATTATTCAGAAGTGATTATCTGGCCATTGATCTGAAAGTATAGACTCTGATGTGAAGTTTGAGGCGCAAGGAAAAAGCTGTACTATAGTAAAGACTGAATAATAGGAAGATGCAGAACTATTTTGCAGGTATCTGTACAAAATATTCAGAGACCTGTATAGCACTCAGTACATTACCCACACTCACTAAAGCACACACACACATACACAAACTAATAGGTCCCACTTGGTGTCCGTGATCTCTGTTGAACATAATGAGCATCAGAGTGCTGACGAGCTGCTCCGTTGTTTCATCAGTCGAATCCCACTCACAAGGCTCCAGCGCTCGAAAAGGTGCTGGAACATTTCCTGTTGCTCGTGATGCTCTGTCATGTTTGCATCATGGCAACCATATTGCACATCCCTCCCCAGTCCGAATATGACAAGCACATAACACATTGAAAAGCTAACACATCCCCATTTCCAAACCTGACTTGTGTGCTTTATCGTTTGCTGGTCAAGGTTTTGTACCGATTATCTGATGTCATCTTCTTCTCATATGTCTCATATGCATGGGAAAATCTTTCCATATTCACTTTAGAGCCAAATGGAAAAAAAATATGGCTCTGGTGTGTTTGCATGTCGCCGGGGCCATCTGCAATGGAAATTGTATGCAAAGCAAGGATATGGCTTTTGACCCCAACTAAACCCTCTCCCATTCCATTTGTACATAATATCAATGAGAATATGTTGGTTCACTTGAGGGCAAATTAATTTTTGTCATTAAGTGTGGTCCTGCTATGCAACATGAAAAGAGACTTGTTTTGGTTGAATTTTCTCACCATATTTGCACCATACATGTTTATGTAAGCACAGTTATAGTAATTTCAAAATATCCACATGACCCATGCAACAATTATTGAGCATATCCATTTTTATTCCTCTAATCTGCTCATGTCACATCATTTGATGATAAATTCATGTTCTGTTCATTTCAGATCTGTACCGATTTGGCCACAGCGCTCTTAAGGTTGAATCACACAATCATCCACTAGTCATTTGAATCCTTGGATGTGGTCACAGAGAAAGCTTAACCACAAGCTGTAACCATCAACTGTGAGCCTCCACTTATCTTCCCATCAGCTCATAGAGAGGCTGAACACTAAAGGAGAGCAGGCCGTCGCATCCATACACTTTACTTATGTTACTGTCTAGTGTTTTGCCTGTTTAAACTGGATCCACAGGAGGGTATATATAATCTTATCTTCATTTTTGAATAATTGGAATGACATAGAAACATTTTGCTGCTCATACAAACATGTCACTGAGTAATGGAAGCTCACGACAGAGGCTCGCAATGCAAATCAGCAGTGGAAGGAGTATGCATTATACCGATCTCTCGCTCACTCCACCTCGTTTTGCAAACTGACAAAAAACAAACGCAATCTAATAGCAGCTGATTTGCCTCAATGTTCTCACGAGTGTCTGAACACGTTTTACAACCCCCCCCACGCACACAATAATAAACTTTGATATAAGACAAAAGAAAAAGAGTATAATAGAAAGGTTGACTAATATACTTGGGATAAGTGAAAATTCTATGTCAAAAATCATGTAAATCAAAATGAGACATGAAGTCACTTTATTCGCAAATTAAGTCAAAACTATGGGATGTTAAACCAATAGTATGAAATCAAAATCATAATTTTGACTCATAAAATACAAATTTAGGCGGAAATTACGTTTAAAATGAAAATATGAATTAATAAGAATAAGGCAGGACTTCTAAATCAATATTTTGACTAAATTAATCAAAATGATTAAACACTAAGTCAAAAAAATCAAGTGACGATCTCGTCAAATGTGTAACAGTTCACATTAACATTTGGACAGGGGCTAATTGTTAATGTCTGTTTTCTGCAGCGGTTAAAAAAATCACGAAGCCCCAAAACTGAACATTTTTGAAAGTAGCTTGTTGCTCTCTGACGCATGCGCAGTTCGCGCATATGTTGGACGAAGAAGAACAGGAAGCGAGTGTTTTCGGACTCGGACTCACGGTAGATGTCTGCTGGTCTCCACTCCTCCCTGCTCTTTTGTCTCTGTGAATGATTCGGACGCAGAGAGGGGCGCCACACATCCCGGAAGCTGCGTTTTCGTGGTCAGCTAATATTTGAGACGCCGTGGCTGTGAGATCGGTCGCTGTGAGTGCGAGGCAAGGGCGTGTTTGAATCTCGAGTGCTGGAGAGACAGGCTGCCTCCCTCCTCCTCCTCCTCCTCACCAACGCCACCCTCACCACTGGATGCTAGCTCGGTAGCCTTTGCATGTTGCTGCACTCCTAGTTAAAGTTGCGTTCTAGTCTGCGTATCTTTTTCTTAATTTATTTATTCGGGAGAGGAAGATGGGATGTACCCTGAGCACGGACGACAAGGCGGCGCAGGAGCGGAGCAAGATGATCGACAGAAACCTGAGGGACGACGGAGAGAAGGCGGCCAGGGAGGTCAAGCTGCTGCTGCTCGGTGAGAGAGGCACACGGAGGGACGGGGTTTCGGTCTGCTCGTTGTGAGGGGGGCAGTCCTCCTTTGCGACGCTTGCTGAAAATAAATATTCGTCGTGTATCAAAGCGTGCATGTGTTTCGGCTAAGTTTCGCCGTTTGAATAAGTTGACGAAACATGCGACGGAGTTGGAACCATTTTTTTCACGGCTTTATATGAATGGCACGGTGTAGGCGCAGTTAGCCAAAAAAAGTTGGAGCCGTTCAAGTTCCTGTCTTTTCCCCCCTCCGAATTGTATAAAACGGCTCGGACAATAAACTAGGTATCAGATCACTGTGGGATTAGTTTTAATCCCACACCAACCGACCGCTAAATCAGTGCGCTAATTTAGCTAGACAATTAGCTACTTAGCTAGGTCAGCGCCCCGACGCTAGCTACGATTAGTTAGCTCGCAGTAATCTTAAACTTGTGAATGAGATTTTACCTTCCAACAAGCCAGCAGTGTCGGTGTTGCCGTCGTAATGCCGGCATTCATTTTTGACATTCAAATTGAAATAGCTAGCACTCTTCCTGTTTCGCAGCTATTCATCACTTTAAGTAAACAGTTCACTCACTTCGCCTCTTAATAACAAGCGACATCTTTTTAATTATTATCTTTGTCAGATTTCAGATGAATGTCCATCCTCATTACACAAAAGTTGTCTTTGCGAATATCTGTTCATGAAATGAATGTATTAATGGGTGTAGACGAGGCCAGTTTCGTAACCCCTCTGAATGTTTCTGTAAACTCCGGATCTGGAGGAAAGATTTGAAAAATGTGTCCTGTTCGCAATTTTTCAAGAGCCCTAAGCAGTATTTTCTAATCATTACCTTTTATGCAGAATGTCTTAATATCTCATACGTGACTAATGGTGATTCGATACTCGATCCGAACTGAGGTTAGCTGAAAAAAAAACATTAGTGTGGTCAGTTGAATGCGGTGGCCAGGCAGGCAGATACTTGCACTCCCTTCTCATCCAGCTGGAACAAGAAACAGTGTTCAGAAAATGCATGGCTGGAGTGTAACGCAGCCTTGAAGACTGTTTTAAAGACAACATTCAACAGTGGATAATGATTAATCGGCAACTTCTCCCAGTGCTTTCCAGATTCGCAGCTCTGTATGAGTCTTGTATCTCACAGATTGTAGGGGATTGTTTCATTGTTTCGAAGAAAGCTGCCACACCTCCTCTCTGTTCCCGGGAGCTGATTACCACTGCTGGCTGTTTTAGTCAGGAAAAGATGGCCGAGAGGTTGCATAGCAACCCATTCAGCCTGGGTGACAGCAGTAAGCATTTGTGGCAAGTATACACACACACACAACAGAGCGCCAGTGCATGCCAACTGGGCGTCTGCCTGGGCCACGTAGCCCACAAGCTGTTTGGAGGGACGCGACGGTATCGTGCATCTTTTAGTCGATCTCGTCTCAAGCGGGTCTGTGTTTCTGTGGCACCACATGACTTCACCACAGTCACTGACACTGTACAGTGCCCAGCTGCAGCAGCCTTACTTCTTGTATGTGTGTATGTTTGTTTGTTTTTCCCCATCATGATTCTCACGTGCACCTGCGTGAGACGAGTTTAATTAGTTTTGTAGGTTTGTTGCCTAACGGGGCGACGAGCACATGGAAACAGCTTCTGTGCACCTTGGCAGAGATTCTTCAAGTCTCTGAACTCTGCTGGACGGATGTATCTCCCTCCTTCGTTTGGTGTTTTGGTTGAGTTCTGGTGACTGCGAGGGCCATGGCATATGATCCAAATCATTTTCATACTCGGTGAACCCCCACGGCCCTATGGATGCCATCTTTTGTACTGTGTGTGTGTGTTCTGAATGAAAAAGAGAGACGGGCAGCTTCACCCCACATGCTCACTGCAGTTTGCTGCTCTGTCAGGCCACCCACTGGGGAGCTTGCAGTAATCTGCAAATGTTGTGCCTTGCCATGTCTTGAGACAAGTGTTTTTGTATGTTTTATTTGAGGTGGGGGGTGACTGCCTAAGATGTGGACTGGGCACAGCGCAAATGCAAATCACAAAGATCGATCTCTGCATAGCGGTGTATTCGTGGCAGAGAAAGCGGCCCACGAGAGATGCTGCAACAGTGTTGGCTGCTGCCTTATACTTTACTTATATCTGCATCTCATATTAACCTGCGAGGAATGCGTGCTCCCCTTTTTCAGCCGACATGAACCCTTCTACTTTTTCCACTTTTCTGCCATATTTGCCAGCCGCTAAGCCCTTCAATTTCAGGAGCTCAGCGAGGCGTGTGTTGGGGAATTGATTTGAAGTGTGTTCCGGTGTTTGCAGTAATGTTAGCTCTGTGTCTGCCGTGTGTGGCTGTTTATCATAAGGGAGGATGAATTGATGAACGGTTCCCCTCACCAGGGAGCCGTGAGTCCCTGCAGAGGTAAGGTAATTAAAATGTTGTGTGCTCAGCTGAAAACACCTCTGGATCTCAGGGGGGGAGCTGCAGGAGAACTGTGTGACAGACTGTACACCGAAACACTTCTGGCTTATTCAAATCGATGTCGAAATCACACCATTGTGTGCCTCTTATATTTCATAACTTTTGCTTTTTAAGGCTGCAGCTCACGAAGTTTGTTTTTTTTTAATTGATGGCACATAAATCAAGCGGTCCGTATGAGAGTCATCTGGCAGCTGTGAGACCAGCTGGTCAGTCTGACGCAGCATGAGCTTCTATCACAGGGATGTTTAAGCCTTGCGTAATCTCATTGACGGGAGGATCCAGTTGATTAATCCAATTGCGCGGTGACCTCGTCGAATCAGGCCTCAGACGCGCCTTCGCTGCATTCTGTGACGGTGCAGCCCGTGATGTGCTACGGGGTAAAGGAATTAAAATTTGCAAGAAAGGGAATTCTGCAAAGACCTGTCTTCTGTTTTGGGTGTGGGATTTTTTTTTTTTTTAAGATGACATAAACCATTAATTTAGCAGTTTAGGCGTGATTGTGTTTTGACTGCAGGGCTGCACTGTGACTTGAAATACCGATTGGTGTAGTTTTGAATCGGTCAGGAGAACTCCGTTTTTAGGGTTTAAATTAAATGGAAGTGATTTTCACCCTAACATTGTCCAATCAGACCACTGCAAAATCCTTTCAACCCCCTGTGAAAATGCGATCGTTGTAGCACGATGTGACTCTAGTCCGAGCTGGTAAAGGTCCTTCACAAAAGGACACAAATGTGCTTTTGAAGGGTTTTTAATACTTTTGCTGGGATTTGTCTGCGTCCGACAGTTTTGAGGTCTGTACACGCACAACATTTACAGGAATGGCAGGAGAGGCCTCGACGACCGGCACAAACTAAAACCAGAATTATCCTTGGAAAAAATATTCCTTCATACAAGGTTCTCCTTCATGAAACGACAACAAAAAATCTGCGTACGCGGTGTGTTTATATCACACTTGTCAGTGATGAACGTGTGGTGACTTTTAGAGGATGCTGTAAAAGCAGCATTTGTGTGCGATTTCAACTGGGAGCGAAAACATTGTGTCGTCACCGTATCGACTAACTTTTTATTATTTTGTCCCGTCTGTTCTCTGTTTCAGGTGCTGGAGAGTCTGGGAAAAGCACAATTGTCAAACAGATGAAGTAAGACTGGACGAGCGGCATCACATTTTTTTTTTTGTCCGCGATAAGCACACGGCAGCGTTTCAGTCCCACGCACCCTCCTCAGACTACACACAGAGAGCTAATGACACACTTTAATATATATATGCACCAGAACACCTGATATAACTGTGATTATGGCTAATCAACAGGTGAGACTCCCTTTACGCGCTGATGGGAATCAGTCCTTTTATTCGCTCGTTCACTCTAGCCCTATAATAAAGGACGCTCTGTATTTTACTGTGGAGGGAGCAGTAAACTGAGATTTCATACACCTATTATCAGCGCCTTGCTTCATCACTCGCACGTTTTACGTTACCTAGCTGTAATTTCCTGTAATCCCTTTTCTGGGTGTTTGTTGGAGTTCCCGCAAAGAGCCTGGTCCGTGTCGCTTTAAGTGCGAGTGCACAGTAGGGTTTTGCCCTTCATAGATAAAACTGTGGTAAATGTATGTAGTGAACTACACACTACTCCCTTCCGTAATTTCTTCCCTATTCGGTCAGCGAAAGCTTCCGTTTTTTTAGATTTGAAAAAATTAACTCGAAGAATCACGAAAATGTCAGTGTTTTTAAAAACTGAATACATGAAACAGTTGAATTAAGTTACATACCATTTTAAATCTCATGACATCACAACAGAGTCTTAAATCCAGATCCAGGAAATAGATTTGTGAAATCCACTCCACAATCTGCCTTTTTCCGCCGGTAACCGCCTGACGGTCGTAATCATCCATTTCATGAGCACATCTGCGCTCGTCCTAATGCTGTGTCTGTGTACCAGGATCATCCATGAGGCGGGCTACTCAGAGGAGGAGTGTAAGCAGTACAAGGCCGTGGTCTACAGCAACACCATCCAGTCCATTATCGCCATCATCAGAGCTATGGGACGCCTCAAGATCGACTTCGCTGATCCAGCCAGAGCGGTGAGCGAAGGGGGAACGGAGTCGGCATTTGCGCCGTTCCTGTGATATTACAAGTTGTCTTTCTGTGCTGGTTTATAGCTCAGTGCTGTAAGGGCAACAGCTACTTAGTCATAAGTCATCCAGCCCCACTGGGCAGTTTTCTTTTTTTTCACCTCCTCCTCTGCAGCAGGACAGATAGAGCTGGTGGGCGTTTGCTATCGCGTTCGAAACACATCATTAAAGAGAACTGTAAACCTGCTGTGCTGCAGAGCAGGATGTTCGCTGGTGCTCCTCGTCAACAGGAATGAGTTCTCCTCTAAATATTTAGTTTCCTCTTTTTGGAGACTTTCTGCGTTTTGGTTTGACGTTGTGCGGTATCGTTACCGTGTGCTGCAGTGCAGCGGGTTTTATTTCTTCTTTATCCAAAGCAGATTCCTGTTTCATTTTCAACTTTTTTTTTTTTTTTGGCATAACGAGAAGCTCGTCTGCTGCCTCAGTTTGACCGCTCTGTCATCGTGCACCCAAAGCTTTTCCTTCCTGATTTTCTGCCCTGACAGGTAACAAGTTTTGGACCCAGCGCAGCTTTTGTAATCTAAATTAATGCAAAATGCGTAGCTACAATGACCAGAACGGGCACGATGAGATTTTTCTGAGAAGCATGAGGCACGATGAGGTCTAAATTCAGTCAGTTAGGATTGCACTCCCACCTACTGCGCTGTAATTCTCTGTCTTAAGAGTTTAAATAAAATGCACGCACTTAACCTTGCTGCCATTTGCGGACGTGCATTTGTCCCGCCAGGATGATGCGCGGCAGCTGTTCGTCCTGGCCGGGTCAGCGGAGGAGGGCTTCATGACGGGCGAGCTGGCCGGGGTCATCCAGCGACTGTGGAAGGACGCGGGAGTTCAGGCCTGCTTCAGCCGCTCCCGAGAGTACCAGCTCAACGACTCTGCAGCATAGTGAGTAGGACCCACTGACACTCGCGGGAACACGACAGAATAAATCCCAGTCTGCAGTCTCGGTCAGCAAACCTCCGTGTTTTGTATCTGGTGTCGAGCTTGATCTTTCTGTCTCCTGACTCTTTCTCTCCACAAAGCTACCTAAATGACTTGGACAGGATATCCCACGGTGCTTATGTACCCACCCAGCAGGATGTGCTGAGGACCAGAGTCAAAACTACTGGTATAGTGGAAACACACTTCACTTTCAAGGACCTGCACTTCAAGTGAGTACAACCACCGCAGTTAAACTGTCGCCAGTACGTTCAGAGTCAAGCCCGTCCAGTGTTGGTCGCCACGTATGTGGTGGAAGAACAAAAAACAGAGCGATCAAAACTTTGTCGTGATATTTAACAGTGGGAGCGTCACCTTTTCACACAGCTAACTAACCGCATTTATGAAAAATAGTGACAAAAAATGGCAACAAAGGTGAGTGAGAATGACACAGCTGTTCAGGTTGTAAGTCAGCATCGACAAACAACTCTCTTAAATCATCATTTAAAGAAAAATCATGGTTTAAAAACTGCCTTTAGCAACTGCTGAAAGTGACAATGGCAGATATGGTGCTCGCTGCTGATTGGTCAGGCCGGAACAAAACTGAACACTCCCACTAATGGCTCCGAAACAGAAATCGGCTAACGTGACCACAAGTGGCTGAGGGAATTAAATTGCAACAGTGTGCCGGTTCGGTCTGGCATCAACAGCAGTGAAGAAACGTTCCCACTGCCCGAATCAGATTAAGAGCAGCGAGTGGGCACGTTGTCATAAAGCGCTTCAATAAAGCATCAGAAGTGTTCAAGGGCTGAGTCATATTTCCCAGGATACAGTGTGGCCAAAGGGAAATATGGAATTGGTGTCAATGACGGACAGGAGGGAAAATATGTTGTCTGTGTGCCGCAGTTCTTCAACAGTGTGTTTCTGTGGCCTCGCCGCAGGATGTTTGATGTAGGCGGACAGAGATCAGAGAGGAAGAAGTGGATCCATTGCTTTGAGGGAGTCACCGCCATCATCTTCTGCGTGGCTCTGAGCGACTATGACCTGGTGCTGGCTGAGGACGAGGAGATGGTAAGACCCCGCCCGACATTTCGGCACCCCTGAGATTGACCGTGTCCCTTCCGGGTTCGGTCTGGGATTGTCACCGCCGCACGTCTCTCCCCTCGACCAGAACCGGATGCACGAGAGCATGAAGCTGTTCGACTCCATCTGCAACAACAAGTGGTTCACGGACACCTCCATCATCCTCTTCCTGAACAAGAAAGACCTGTTTGAGGAGAAGATCAAAAGGAGCCCTCTCACGATCTGCTACCCAGAATATGCAGGTGAGAGAGAGAAAATGATGCACAGACACACTTGCATGTAGCTCAGCTGTGTTATACATGCAAATACTGTTTTGTCTATGTTGCATATAAACCATGAAGTCCTGCCAAGTACATCTGGGACTTTTAAGCTTATTAGTAAGGCCGCCTACAGGTCCTTAAATAGTAAAAATGTCTTCAGTCATGCCCTCTCTTTGAAGGTTTTAAGAAAAGTCAAACATGTTGATTTAAATCATGTTGTAGAGGTCTTAAAGCACCGCAGGTGGGTTCAACCACAGGGGGCAGGCTTAACAACAAACTGAAAATGCATTCAAAAAGGCAACATGCAAATGAATGCCATCACACCGACTTGAATGATGCTCGCATTCGGCCCTCCATGATTGCAGTCGCGCGGCCTCGTTTGCCTCAGAGGTGTGGCGGCAGTCGAAGCGGCTGACACAAAGGTCTTTCTTTGCTCTCCTCTCTGCCCCGCTCCTGAACTGTGTGGGCTGCTTCGTGCTGAAACAGTACGTCCTTGTCAGGTTCGCCAATAATTGCCGGCGTTCACGTGTCCGGAGTCCAAACCCAATGTAGGATAGTACCTTTTTTTTTTTTTTTTTTTTTAAATAAATAAAATAAAGCAAAGCACGTCCAGCCTTTCCCTTCACTTACTCCGCGGTGAGAAATCTCGCCATCTTTGGATGACGCAGAGCAAAGCAGACCCGTGCCAGACGAGTCTCTCTGTCTTGCAAACGCTAACCAGGCAGTGAACGGACACGCAAGCAAGAAATTTGAATACATATACTGCAGCCAGCTTAGATAAACAAAGTTTATAGGCGACGCTGTTGGATATGTGTAAATTCGGTAAGGTTTTTTGCTTTGTTGTTTTAACCCTCCCGCGTGCGACCCCTCAGGCTCCAACACTTACGAGGAGGCAGCAGCTTACATTCAGTGCCAGTTCGAGGACCTGAACAAGAGGAAGGACACCAAGGAGATCTACACCCACTTCACCTGCGCCACGGACACCAAGAACGTGCAGTTTGTGTTCGATGCCGTCACCGACGTCATCATCAAGAACAACCTGAAGGACTGCGGCCTTTTCTAAAGGTAATGTCCCCTGCTTCAAGGGCGAGCCGGATGAAGTGAGGTCTGTCACATTTTTTTCCCCCCTGTAATCACGGCGTGTTGTTTGTTTGTTTTCTTTCCTGTTCAAGCAGCTGAGTGGCCGACATACCGAGTGACTTTATTCATGGGGTGTCTGACTGGAGGGATCTTCATGGGCCCTGCTGAGAATGTCACTTTTAACCTCTTATTAACTTATGTTCATCTCTAAAAGTTTTAAAGACGGTGTGTAGAAAAAACGTTTTGTGTAAAATATTTGTACAACTGTCTATGCCTGGGGATTTTTCACAGTTTTTAAAATGTGCTTGTTTTACCTTACCTTATCATTGTTTTTCATTTTTATATAAAAAGGGGGGCCTTCACTTTTTTTTTGTGTCCATGAATGAACACTTTTTCGTCTCCTTTACTTGTAGGGGCCTTGTGCCTTGCATGCTTTAGTTACAGTGTTTTCTTTTTGTTGACTTAGACGTTAGGTTTATTTAGATATTACCATTCGCTTCCACCTGAGCCCCCTGGAGTCCAGCTTTTTTTTTTTTTTTTTCCCCGCTGATTATTTCATTGTCGCAGCATTTTTGCCTCTTTGTACAAACCAAGCAAGACCAAGTCACTCTGTAGACCAATTCACTCTGACTCTGACCTACTGTGAGAGACGTGTAAATCTTTCCGGATGTGTGGTTTGCACGTGTGCTGCGAGTGGGAGCTTCTTCTCGATTTGAGGCCAAAAGCCCGTGCGATTGTGAGTGATTGTGTGTTTCCGTGTGTGCACGATGTTTAAAGAAAAAAAAAGGGACTTTATTCCTCTACTTGTCATCCTCTTTCAAAGTTTTATTTTTCTAAGCGACCAAAAAAAAAAAAAAAAGGAGCTACTCTCGAAAATCGAGCGCGTGTTGTTGGCGCGCGGCAACAAACTGAAACATTCCTGATTGAATCATGGAGTAAAGAGAAGCTTTGAGAAGAGGATGCCAGTGGCGGCCTTGTAGCAGACAGTAAGACCATACGTAGATCTGTGTTCAGTGCATAAGCAGACAGACAGGTGGCTGGGTACAAGTGCACTGTTGTTGATTATGATCTGTGACGGTTTCAAGTTACATATCCCCCCCTAGACCCCCACCCTGTTTCCATTGGATGGGGACATTAGTGGACTAATATCCATGATTTTGCTAATAAAAGAGTTGCTGGGGTGAAACCGCGGCAACTTATGCAACACCTCCTTCTCCTGTCTGCGTTTGTGTGTGAATATTTGTGGGTTTTTTTCCTAACAGTAGAACATTTGACCACCAGGGTGAACATTAAAGGTTGCTCGGACCGCACACGAAGTAACTCAGAGGCAGAGCTGAAACCATCGCTCAACTCGTTTTCTTTCATTTGGATAATTGAGGCTGTTTTCATAATCGATGAGCTGTTGAAGTCCGTTTTCTAGGATGAATGTCAGACATTCTCTGGCTGCAGCTCCTCCAGAGTGAGAATATTTAGCTTTTATTTCAGTTTTGCATCATTGGAAATTCATATATTTTAGATTTTAGCTGCTGTGAAACAAGACAATTGAACGTCACATTAAGAGAAATGTTACCCGATGGGATCGGACAGATTATTGAACATAATTTAGCATCATATAAACCAAGTTATTGGGAACAGGTCTGTAATTAGTGTACATTTAGGTATGAACAAGAGAATAGTAACAGCCCCATCTAGATATGTTCTCACGTGTTTTAATTAGTAGTTTAACAGAGTATTTTTCCAAGAAACTTGGTTTTCTAAAGAAAAACTCTTCCTCTCTGGACAGTCCAGAACCTAAGCATATGTGTCACTTTGGATTTGTAACAGCTGGACACAAGATGTCCACTACTTCACTGAAGACGTGTATCTTTAAGAGTTTTGTGTCCTGCAAGTTTCACATTTCAACATCAAATTTTTCTGCAAGTTGCATTTCGGACCAAGACTGGTCAAACCAACACGCCTTCGTGTGAGTTTTAAACGAACCGGAAAGGAGTGCAGAGACTTGACAGTGGGCCGCTGCCGCTGCCAGCTCAGCTCCACAGTAAATACTTCCATCTTGTGGACACATTGAGTAACTAATGACCAAGACCGATGGCCGCTTGATGATCATAAAGGGGACAAATGAGGAAAATCTAATCACCAGTTTTAATATAATTAACATAGATTGTTCCTGACAAAGATGCATTGGCCTTTTATATAAAATCTCCATTGGAAACGCCCCAAGATTAGGACTAATTAATCCTGAGCCGCAGTGAGAGAGTGATTTTCTACCAAGCTGGCGTGATCCAAAGATCTGCGGCCCTGGCCTTTCCAGTATTCATGAGCCCATCCACCGTTGAAGGAACTGGTTGAGAGACAGAGCTGGGATTATGAGGACAGCCGTCATATTGCAGTCTTTAATTTCTTTTCTTTCACTGGAGTTCATAAACACCCAAATGACGGCAATGACAATCGTACAAAGGGGTCACAGCGGTGCCACGGCTGACTCCTAGCTAAGCCATCACTGCTGAGCACAATGATAAGGCTGGAGCCGGGGTGACACTATTTTTGGGAGGCATTGTGTGATTTAAAAGCTAACTGCAGTCTCATTTAGCTAATCCCCAAAGCCCTGCTCGGGAGATCAAACGGTGTGGATACAAAGCGTCTTCAAAACGAAGGTATGTAGTTGACGAGTGGTGATGATGCTAATGAAGGCGATCAAACGGCACATCCCGGCGGAGTGCAGCTGACCGCCGAGTTAAAGCCAAAGGATTTCAATCCACGCCACACTTCGCATCTGAGGAGACTCTTTGAAAACTGCGTGTAACAACCAGCTCGTGTTTTGATCTGTAGTCGAGTCGTACACCACTTAAAGGAGCTAACATCTGAGGAGACTGGAATTTATGAATTATGTGTGAGTTTTTTAATTTTCATTTTTAATGATGTGCCCATGTAGGCGAGGATCATTGCCCACTGATACTGGGTTTTCAAGGCCAACACTGATGGTTGTCAGTTAACTTTTTTTTTAATATGTTGGCCAATATGTGTATTTTTAAATATAATAACTTTTGATAATGTAAAAATTCAACATTTTGAGAACTATGATTGGAATTTGGATGAATTTGCTTTCTTGTCAATAGCTGATAAACTTCATACCATCCTGCTATACATGAGGCTGCTGCCAGTCAAAGAAGAGTGGAAACAGGGGAAACAGCTAAACTAAAGCCCATCATTGACCCTCTTTTCACTCTTTTTTGGTCTCTACCTCCCCCTGAAGGAAAAATCTGGCTCTTTTTCTGCTAAATGCTCCACTGTGTTCTGTGCTGCAGTTAGTGTGCAGTATGCTTTGTCAATGGAAACGACGCTACAGTGGTCAGAGTCGTGGTCTGCACAGAACTAAACAATGAGGTAAAACTTGATATATTACATTAAGAGCACATACTGGTGATAATTCTCCTTAGAGTCATCAATACTTGCATGCACATTATAAATGGAAAATATCAGTTATTGCCGCATTAATTGGAAAACATTGATTGGCGCCACCTTGAATTAGATTTTCAAAGAAATCTATGAAGCAGGATATTTTGAGGGTTGAAGGATATAATAGCATCACTCTGTTTAAATGACCTGTAATATATCTTCAGTATTTCTTTACTGCAGTCTCATGTTGTTTTATGGACGCTGTGATGAGTTAATATCAGCAGGGAGTATGGCTGGCGGCTTATCACTCAGGCTCTAGTGAGATGTCTGTGTGGTTTGGTTTGGAGTCAGTCTGGACTTTCTACAGGTGTGATCTGCCATCACAAGTTTCCCCGCATAATTAGATCTCATTGTGAGCTTGGAGAAAACGCCAAGCTGATTTAGATGCCAACTCCCTTAAGCCATTCGGTCTAATTAACTTATTCTCTGTGAGTGTTGCATCTGAGTGTGTGTGGGTGCATGTTTGAAACTGATTTTTAACCACGTCTCCAATCCAGCACACCCCAGGGTTTTTCTCTGATGCTGCTGTGTTGTCAATATAAATGGAAAATTTTAAATGTCTTCCAAATATTGTTACTTTCTCAGAGGACAGTAGGTGATAGTTAATATGTTGGTCTGCGGTCTGTTTTCTCTTTTTAAGCTTTGGCACATCCGTGGATGAAATAAAGATGATGATGACAGGAGGAGTCTGTTCACCCTGTTGAGAGTGTATGAGCGTCTGTGTGAAGGTGACCCCCCGCCCCTCTTCAAGCAATAAAAACAACTTAGTGTGCATTTCTTCCCTAGCAGCAAATGCAAAATGCAAAGAGTCAATGAGGGAGCCAGAGAGCTAAATCCATATAAGTTCTATTGAAATTCCCCCTGTGAGTGCACATACTGCCTCATGTAATTGTATTTTTGGCCTTTGTTTTTGGCAGCCTGCTTTAGGATACTCATTACCTTCTGTCTATAATGATGATATAAAGTAATATCCTTTTCTTTCTTCTGCCTTCCCCACCCAGTGTACACAAATACATTCACAAATGCATTTACAGGCAGTATGAGGAAGCCTCTGTGGATGTTTCTGGTGTTCACAATCACAACCAGTACAGCCATTGTATCAATATTCTGACAGAAAGTGAAATATTTGATGGAGTTATTGCAGCTGCTCAAACATGCATCTTTTGCAGAAAGAATAACAAAGGTGAGCATTTCTTCTTTTTGATCAGGCAGCACAATCACACTCAGACCAAAGGACTTCATCACAGGAGCTCATGTAAGATCACCACCCAGACACTCCTGAGAGATGCTGCTGTACTTTTGTATGCTGTCAAGAGAAAGTCTTAAAGTGGCAATGAGTTTCTTGAAGTGACTCCAAATTTAGAAGCTCCACCTCAAAGCTTTGACAGTTGGTGGGTTTTCTTTCTGTTCTTCATCACACTTGCCTTTACAAAGGAAGGTCCAATATACTGAAATACTCTGACCCAGATATAGAAAGTTGAGCACAGGACAGAAACGTTGTCCTCTAGACAAAAGACTACTGCTTATGTTCCTTATTTATTATAATTATGTTTATGATTATTATCCTATTTGAATGCAGCGGCATCTGATTTCGGGATTTCAAGATCCAGTAACTTTGAATGAGCCACTTTTTGTGTACAAACCTGCAGAGTCAGAGAGACGGGCTTCCTCACCCCTGAACTACAATTCCAGGTTGAGGTTGAGGCCTCTTGAAGCTGCAGTTCTGACATCCGCCAGCAGAGGCACAAAAAAAGCAAAGCAGGGAGTCATTTCCCCTCTGAGTATATAATCTCCTAATCCAGCCAGTTTTCTGGATTATACCAGAATTCCTTCTCCGATGGGGTGGTTAGGCTTTAATAACCATCTAGTTTGTATCATCATCTGTTGAGAATTAGTGTCAAAAGCATCTGCTGTAACCAGAACATAGAGTATGACCTAAATGCCAGAGCACTGAAGAAAGTAAAGTGACAGCCGAAGTGAATCCACTGCTCTTCATGGATTATTTACTGGTTGCAAATGCACAGGGGGTTGTGTACAGTATTGTTGTTTTGTAGGGAGGATACTCATGTTACAAAAAGCACATTGCATGTCCTTAAAGCATGCACACACACACACACACACACACACACACACACACACACACACAGGCTGAGAGTGGCAGTAAGAGGGACATCCATCCTCAGTAGATCTGCAGGAGAGGCTCTTGACCTTTGTGTTAAATATTGAATGAAACTTTCTTTCTCCTGCTTCAGAAAGCCATGCAGTTATGAAAAAGTAATGGTAACAAATGAATTTTGTCATTCTCTGTTGGATTTATGGCTTGGATTTATACTTATGGTTGGATTTATGTCATCGTAGCAATTATGAAATGGTGACCAATTTAAGGAGGGTGAATTTAAAAAAAACAAATGTACAGATGTTGAATGTGGCTTTTTTCCCCCCACAATAAAACACTGGTCCATGCCTATGTTTTTTGCCAACATGTTTAAGTGTGTTTTTGGTTAACCTCTCAACCATGTATGTTTTCACATAATGATCTTTCCCAAACTTTACCCATGTCATGTGCAGAAAGCTACATCTTTTATTTATTTGTTTTTAGTCGTTGGAACTGGACATAAACCAAGGATTCTAAAGTTATTGTCCTATGATCAAGTTCGAATTTGGTGATGTTATTCTGTGAACTATGTATGTATTCTGCATCTTTCATGCAGAAATGCAGCTATTTAATAAAATGCACCGTGTAACCACCGTAACAAGTGAAATGATATTTTTTTAATTCGGTTTGAAATCGGGGGAGGGGCTCAACAAGACGGGTGCTAATGATGCAGGTGTTGCCTTAAGGCTTCCAAATCATTTCCGTTGGGAATGTGCCCAGGTGGTCCATGCAGTATTAAAAAACTTGAAATTAATTACCACAAACTAAAGGCCACATGGTGGGGAAAGTCCGCCATAACGCGATTTCTTTCCCCGAATCGCCCCAAAAATGGTTGCGTAGTTTCGTTTAGCGTATATACAGCATAATGCGACGTAAACTTATGTTCCTCCTATAGCCTGCATGTCACCGCCCGTGTGTGATCACAGCGAGCCCGAGGAAGCGCCCCTGGCAGCGTAGTGGGAGTGAAGCGCCTCCTGTGTGATTTCCCCTCCTCTCCATCCTTAAACGCCGAACCAGAACCATTCATCTCTCCCCTCCTTCAGGCTTCACATCCGGGTCATCCGCCAGTATCTGTCTCTTGTGTCTGTGTGTCTGACAGAGTGATAATTATTTAGCCCGCCGCCGTGCTGTACCGCAGCCGTCTGTCCGACTGCGCGGCTCGCCGAGCGGACACTGCGCGTGGCGTGCACCGCTGATGATGGAGCCACGGGCGCTGTGAGGCTGCAGCCGGTCGCACAAAGGCAGGGATGAGACGGTAGGAGGCTTTTTGTATGGGCTAGCCCGTGGATATTCAGTCGCCCTAACGATGTCTAAGAGCCTCAAGAAGAAAAACCACTGGACCAACAAAGTCCACGAAACGGTGATAACTCGTGGGAAGGAAGGGGAACTGGGGTTCGAGCTGAAGGGGGGCGCGGAGAACGGCCAGTTCCCTTACTTCGGCGAGGTGAAGCAGGGGAAGGGTCTGATCCAGAGCGGCAAACTGGCTCAGGATGAGCTCCTGCTGGAGGTCAACGACATGCCAGTGGCCGGGCTCACCACCCGGGACGTGCTGGCCGTGATCAAACACTGCAAAGACCCGGTCCGCTTCAAATGTGTCAAACAAGGTGAGATACGCTAAACGCGAGCCAAGCGCGCACCGCCGCTCAGACTCAGAGGCGGGGAGGAGTGTGTGTGTGTGTATGTGCGTGCTGATTGTTTGTTTGTGTGTATGTATGTGCGTGTGTCAATGGTTAGATTAAGATGTCATTCGTGCAGTCGTTCGTCAGTCTGCACAAGGAGGGAGAAGCCGAGTGTTTAGGTGGACAGAGCACAGACCTATGCGTAGGCCTGTTTTTGTCGGTGAGATACAACTGCGAGCCAAGTCGTGATGATGGGTTCAGTCCACCAGGACCACCAGCTGGAACGATCGCGTCGAAGCCGCCGTTTGTGGCAAGCCACAGTGTCGCTGGTTCGATGCCGTCGCCTGGAGGGGGTGTGTCCGTTTAGGCGCGATGCCACAGCCTGCGGGGTTTTTCCTCCTCATTTCTGGTCGAGCACGGGGCTCGCTTCTCCAACCAGGCCGTGGAGCCACTGTTTTTCACTCTTTGCTGCTGTACACAGTCTGAGCGACGGACTGAAACACGCCGAGTCTGCTGGCTGCCAGCGCAGACTCTTACTGTTATTACGATGTAATTACGCCCGGATTAAATAATTAAACTCATGTAGGCTAATTACTGTTGAGCCCGCACATTCATATTCAAATTGATCCTCTCTATAGTGAACTGTATGGTCGTATTCATGGCGATCAACTCTGTAGTCAGCACGGTTTGCTTTAACATACACAACCTAGAAATTACACACACACACACACACACACACACACACACACACACACACACACACACACACACACACACACACACACACACACACACACACACACACACAGCCAAATTTTGTTTATGAAATGTTCCTGAGTTCAGAAGTGGGAAATAATTGTGCAGGTCTCTTGCAGTCACGGTTTGATAAGCCTTTGAGTGTGTTGTTATTGTCAGCTTGTGCAGTGTTGTTGTATAATTATTGTGGCCTGCGAGGCTGCAGGCTCGTGGTAATGTTTCTGAGCGTAGCGGTGGCGAACGTTGTCGACTGAGTGACCTGCTTCTGTCAGCAAGTGTAAAAGCAGACAGGGTCTGTGCGAGACTAGAACATTGGATTGAAGCAACAGCGGAGGAGATATTTATCATCGCACCCCTCTGAGACTCGGTTCAAGTCCCAATAAGTGGCTGAGTGGGCTGCGTTCTCAGCCATGAAATGAGCATCACAGTGGCTTGTTTCTGGGACATGATTAAAGCAAGAAATCAAACCAGTTTTGTTTTTTGTTTTTTTTGGACATTGCGGAGTGTGCTCACGAAGGATTTGTCTTCACACATCCTCGCCTGACCGCCCGCTCTCAATCTCACTGCCTCCACGGGTTACGTCAGTGTGATTGATTATTGAGTTGGAGCAGCTGACAGAGAAAGAGTCTGGTATTGTGATGTGTGAGGGGTTAAATGCTAATGTGTGTGTATCTCAGACAGGTCCATTCTTTCCCTCCCTCTCTTATCCATTTAAACATGAGTCTATCGGCTCGTGGAGCTACCCACCTCACACTCTTGTCCAGGTGAATGTGGTCTTTGTCAAGCAACGTCCTTGAGCACACTGCTGTTTGTGCCCACCTTGCTGTCCCCTTCACCATATATTTTTTTGGACTCATTGCCTGTGCCTCTCTCTCTCTCTCTCGCTTGGCATATCACTGTTTGACTTCCATCCAGTGGAGTATATTTATGGCGCTGTGCTTCGCAGACAGCTGCTGACACACTCGCGGCCCGCTGAGGAATCATCGAGAAGCAGCCCAGTCGCTCGGCTCAGAGGCCACACACAGCCAAATCGGGGATGGATGCCCTGTCTGGGTGCACAATCACATCTGACTGCCCATGCGAACATGCACGCTTTTACACATTTCAACAAGCCATGTTCAGTCAGGTAGAATGTAGAACCCCCTCCCTCCTGTCCCTGAGTGAGTACAGCAGTGACAGCAAGGCCTGATGGACCTCCAGAGCGAGGTCACAGCCTGACTCTGCCCTGACCTTTGTCATCCACTCGGATCCCCATTTTTTTTTTAGAATACACACTGCATACAGGCACGTGTGCACATATCCAAACAGACAGGAGAGGACACTGCCTGGTGAATATGGGGATATTATGCACCTTTTTACTGTAACATGTTTTATTTGTATTACTGCTGCATTTGCAGTCCAATTCTGAGTCTGCTTTAGCTTTATTGTTTTCATTAGTCCTGTGTTGGCATGTTTTCTTGCATGTCACAACACACAGTGGGTTGTGTATCAAGTCACATTCTAGTGTCACCTCACCAGACATCTTGAACATTCAGTAGATATTAAATCAGTTCATCCACCAGTCAGTCATTGCACACTGTTTTGTTTAGCAAAGAAATAGCTTGTGTGTGTGTGTTTGTATCTAAGTGCTTCAAGAGTATCACTTCACTGCCATGTACTGTAAATTGACGTGCTGTAAACTTATCTTGACTAATGGCAGTCTAATGACATAACGTCAAGCATCACCAGGGAATCAAAATAAAACAAAAACACATTTCCACATTCATGCAATCGTTACACAAAAGGTACATGTGTCATGAAGAAATATTGCACATATTCTTTTTGTCAAGTGCCTGTTGTGTGGGGAGGTTTGGGGGCAGCAGCGTTGGTTGCACAGTCTGACAGCAGCAGGAGTGAAAAGAGTAATATGGAAGTAATCCTGTGCAACCTTTACAGTCCGACTTTTACATATTTTCTGAAGCTATTTAATTAATTTTTTAATGGAAGACATTTTGACATGTCGGAAAATCACAAGTGTAAATATTAAAATCAATGATGGTTGGATTTCATTTAGCAGCTTCAGTTTCAGGCTCCCCAGTACAGTGTGTGCTGGCTCACTGTCACACTGTTAGTGGGACACTTGAATAGAACAGAGCCATCGTTAATGTTATTAGTAACACTGGATCTGTTCTTATTATGACAAGATGAAATGTCTGCTTTGAAATATGCACAGTGCCACAGTTAGCATAGTTAATCATTTCTCTTAGATGATACTTTGTTGAAAGCATTGTTTTTGAGCCTGACTGTTAAGGGTATTTCCAAATGCATCTGAAATTTTCAAAACATATATATATATATATATATATATATGTATGTATGTATGTAACACAGAATTTCTTCTCACTGCTGGTTGGCATATGCGTTATTGGTTGCGTCCATCTGCACGTGATTATGTGATAAACATCTCTCGTCTGTGTTCATCTCCTCCTCATCAGCACCAAGCAGGAGTGAGGTGCAAACAGCTTCTCGGCTCAGTGAGGCAGCTTTATAAAAGTGAGCCATGAGGTGTTGGAACAGTATGGAAAGGAGAGAGGTGTGACTCTGTGTGTGTGTGTGTGTGTGTGTGTGTGTGTGTGTGTGTGTGTGTGTGTGTGTGTGTGTGTGTGTGTGTGTGTGTGTGTGTGTGTGTGTGTGTGTGAAGTAAGAGAGAAGAGAAGAGAGGTGGAGTTTTAAGAGAAGATAAGGTGAGGGTGTGAGAATACATAATTTGGGAACTGGGAAAATACAATCTTGTGATTTTTGTCACATTATCTGATGTCAGATTCTTCATAAATAGATTTTCTAAAGTGCTTGTTTCTATTTTTATGACGTGGCTTTGTAGTTGAACATGGCACTGATACTAAAGTACAAAGGACAAACTATGTATACAGTGTAATGATAGCCTTGTCTTTGCCTTTACTTTCTTGCTTTTTTAATTAGTTGTAAAGCAAATAGCTACAGATTTTTCTTTGCAAGACGTAAATTTTATATAATTTTTTGGTTTTGTTCAATTTCAGAGCTGCTTTTCTGTTAGGTTTTTTTGTTTGTTCACAGCTGATGGTACATAAAATATATAACCACCTCTAAATAACCTGGCTCTCTTTTTAGTTGCCTTAATTTGCATTAATCTTTTGTCATAAATAGCTACGGAGCAAAGGCAGTGATATAAATAATATTAATGTCAGCTATTTTGGGGCTTTTATTTTTTCATTCAGAATATATTAGGGCCATCATTCCAAATTCGATCCACAACAATTGTTGCTCTGATTTACATAACAAGAAACAGAATATCAGAAAGGCTATTTTCTCTTCTTAAAGGTGCATAGCTCAGGATAAGAAAAGCCGACTTAAAGTCACAAACATGTCACTGCTTGTAGATTTTGCTTGTGTGACGTGTACTTTGCAACGTTCCAAATTGGGATTTTGCCTCTCAGAGAGGAGTGTGGAGGAACAAGACCCAAGGATGTTTTATCCGGTCAGGTTCATGAGAACATAATGTGGCGCTTTCTGCAGAAAACAACATGAATTTAAAATGTTAACATGGCCTTTAACATCTAAATGGCACACCACCACCCTCCATCACACTGTGCAGCAGCTCTCAGCCACAGTTTATATAGGGCAGGGCAGGCCAGGGAGCACGCTGTTACTAATGAATCTGCAGACAGGTATTCAGCAGTGGACTATAACTATTTTCTATCAACCCCTTTGATTATTGTCTGCTTTGTGAAATTTTCCCTTTCACAAAGTGAGTTGCTGTCAAGGTTTCCATTCTCGTACAGCACATGCTCTATGCATGGTTACATTGATAATGGTTCCATTGCTGAGTGAAGCCTTGACTCTGTTCCCATGACTGTGATTTCCTTATCTGCTCCTTTCCTGAGATTTAGTCAGTATGACCCCACTCTTTTTCTGTATCCTGACAAATCTCTGGCCTTGAGTTGGAGGGATGGCTTCATGTGTGGCCAATTTTGATTCTGACATTTTTATTGGGAGAGTCTCCAAAAAAGTTTTATTCAAAACCTGTTGTTTATCTCCCAGTGGAATTCAGAAAAGGAGGGGTGTCCTCACTGTACACGTAGAGGCAAATAAAACTGCCTACATCATACCAAATAGAACCGCAGCCATGGTTAAAGCATGAAGTAATTACAAGTACAATTTGCATTTCACTGTTCACTGTCAAATGTTGGAACATGTCAACCTTTCTGACATGGCTGTTCAAGTCCTGCCAGTCCTCTATATGTGGGAACACTATGGAGGGAGAGATGAAGCAGAGGACGAGAAGGCGACCTTCTTCTCGTGTCTTGTCGTTTTGTTGATGAGAAGCCTGAAGAATCAGTGCATAACATCCTCTCTGCTCCGTTGGTATTAATAACTCACCAAGAGATGAGTTCTGTCAGAGGCGGAGGATGATTTTATTGAGGCTAGAAGCTGCTGGAGCTCGGCTCAGAGGATCATACTTAAGCTCAGCCAGCCAATGACCAAATTTCTAACTGGTCCAGTTAAGTGAATTAGGTCAGTGCAATTCTCCTCATCATGGACACACTGCGTGAGACAATCTGGGACTGTATTTAGAAGTGGTGTTTGTGTTTGCAAAGAAATGACAGAAAGGAGGTTTTGTCAAAGCATTTTTGCTTAACCATCGCAATCCTTCAGTCATAATCATGTGAAATGCCAAACAAAATTGTTTATTTGAGTAATGCTTGATGTGTCTCGATGCCCTTTTTGTGATAAGGAGGCAATTGAACCGGAGGTTTTGGCAACACAGCTGCTATTTTCATAAGTCAGAGGAATCATGTCATGTTTCTAAGGGGTTTTCCAGAATAACAGCACAGACCTTTTAGCTGTGGATCGCCATGGTGGTGACTACACAGAGCAGTATTTTACACAAGTAGGATGTTGCCACAAAAAGCAGTTCATCTGTCTGAGATAAAACACATGTTCTTATGATTATCCACAATGTTTGTTAGTGTTGGAGAGGGAGTGTGTGTTATGCTGAGAAAGGAATAGAGAATAAAGTTTGTGCAATTATATATTTATTGTGGAATATATTTTTTAAATGTTTGTTTCTGTGGTTGCACATTTTTCTATATGAGTCAAATCCTTATCATAATCCTTATTATAGGTATATTCATGATTTTGACTTTTCTCCTCTGTCTAAAAGTTTCTGCATCATTTCAAGCCATCAGTATCAGTAAGGTATATGTTTAAAAAAACATATTTTCTTATATGTATTCATGTTTATTTATATTTAAAACTCCAGCCACTTGGCGGAGCCTCCTTACTTTGAGGTAACTGATAGAGGCTTATTTAAGTTCCCTCTGCTTTGTAAAAGAAGTTTTGAGTTTCTGTGCCTGTCTTCACGACCTGCTTGGGATTCAGTCTGTGCAAAGCATTTTAGGATCCCCCTTATCACCGCAACAGCTGTTGGCACTGAACTGGTTCAGACTTCAGGCTGTGAATCCCAAGTGTTTTCCACACAAAAGGTACTACTGCAGGCCTTATATTTCCCTTTTTAGTCTGCTGGTTGGAGGGTTCAGTGAAGCCGCTGTAGCTGAGATACACAACCATCTCTCACCTCCAGAGATGGAGGCAGCTGGGACATGTGGCTCAGCACAACTCCTGCATCAAGCTGTACTGAAAGATATTCAACCTCTATGTGTGTGGCCTTGTGTGTCTTTATGTGTTCCATCTGCCATCACAAGCACACACAGACCGACAAATTCACAGTTCAAGACATGAGGTCAGCATTCAAAATGGTATGCACTGTGTTGTATGTTGCTCTGTTTCCAATACCTATATTGCTTTCTCTAAGAACCCCCCCTCCAACTTTCACAGAATCGTCTCTTATTCTGTCAGGCATTGGAAGCATAGTAGGAAGCGGATGGTTTTCACTCATTGCCATCGGCCAGCAGCGCTAATCCTGAGACTCAAAAACTTGGGGAAAACAGGAAGAAACCCCAACACGACGTCATGTTATTTTACACTAGTTGGCTACTTATCTCTACTTTCCTATGTTCAGTTAAAAACTAAGCAGAAAAAACAATGGCTTATAAGATACCTCAAAAACAATCATTCATGTGTCACTACAAGTCTGTCAGTCCAGCGAGGTGTGACACACCACCCGGTATGCTACAGTGGGAGTTTTACACAACACCCGCTATAAAACGAAAAACTAAAATAAAAATCCATCTGTGGGAGGGTTTCTCTCATTTTACATACTGGGAGATTATCTTCATCGCTGCTGGCCTGTTGCTGCATCCAGTTTTCCAAGAGCGAGAGAGAAGTAAATGCAGGCTTTGGATCTCATCCAAAAGAAGTTTAGTGAGTAAAATATGAACACAAATCAAGCTTTGGCAGTTTAATAGTGGTTGAAAAAGCACTGGGGGGAAAAAAACTAATTTGAGCTATGACTACTCACCTTTTCTTTTAATCTTGTAAGGTCACGAGGCAGAGAGGCTGTTGTCTTTAAAATCCTTAAATCAAAAATCACAATAGTAAATGGATGCAGGAAAAAAAAATTCATGCTGTATAGCCTTGTAAATCTCTGCTTTGACCTCTGACTCACTTGAAGATCCTCTTTACTAAACAGCCCATGTAGCAATCTATTGCCCGTACTGGGAACTAGTCCCGGGTGAGTGGAGTGCAAATCCATTATTACCTGATGCTGCAGTGACAAGTAGTAATGGATCTTTTCCAAAGAGGCGAACAAAATTATTTGACAAATGTGATGCTGATATTTGATAATAGCTTTTTGTAATAGTTTATTTCTACCATTTGCTATTTTTTATATTTTGATCTCCCGCTTGCCTTTCCAAAATAGAGGGCGAGCAACCTCCTCTGCCTCTACGGACCAGCCTCCTCTGGTCAAGAGGTGCTCCAGCTGCAGCAAACTGATGGATGCCAAGAGGCTTGCCATCATTTCTGAGCTCAACATCTTGGATTGGAGCCAACCCTCTCTCTTTCAATATCTAGCTCTGTATATCAACCTTTTTTTTTTTTATACGAAAACAAGAGATAATGGATTCCACCTGAATTTACCTCATCATGGTTCCTCATATAATGCTTGCTTTAGTGGTGATGCATCATGTGAGATTGGAATTTAATTGCTGGATTGTCTAAATATGAACCTAAATTGCTCTCCTGAGATAATCATGTTCATTGCAGCAGCAGGCAGCTTTCTGTCTCCCTGGAAGAAATCTCAGTAGATGTGTTTAAGTGCCTCATTTGCACTTAAGGATCAATTCGTGACTGTAGTGAATGCTCCCTACCAGTAGAGGACAGTAGCTGTATAATCAGTTAGTTGCTTTCAGAAGGCCTGAAGCAACTTCCACATCTGCATGGACACTGTCACGGGAAGTTTATAGTCCAGTTCAGTTTGAACTTCAAAAGCGATGGAGTTTTGCTTGACCAGTCTCTTTTATGATGGTAAGAACATTTTGTCATCTCAGAGGTGTCACTGTCTGTTGTTCTGACCTGCTCCACAACCTGGTACTCTTGTCCCAAGGAGACTGCTGACTGAAACCACTACCAGATAATCTCTTCTGAGTTCAACCAGTCTGGAATATGCAGCATAGTTGTACTGATGAAACTCCAACCTCCTTGAGGATTTATTGTCGATGTATGTGTTTTTTATTTTAAAATATAGGTGTGGCATAAATTTAGTGGTACAGTGTTATAGGTCCATGCAGATGATTTTCATTTTGAAGAACAGATGAAGGTAAATAATAATTTCTTTTTGGTGCTCACAGCATTGAATAATAAAATGAACAGGAACTTTTCTTTCCAGAAACAATGTCCTGATTGTTCTGAATCCATGGCTGAAGTCTTGGAGATGGATATCTTAAACCGTGGCAAATAAAACCAAACTTGTTAGATGTTTTCTTTTCATTTGGGTGACACGACCTCTAGTCGTACTTATTTTTTTTAAAATATGTTTTTTATTTTTTTCTGAGGTTGGTTCTTGCTTTCAAAACGTGTGTGAAACTGGCCAACAACACTGGTGCTCTTATCCCAACACCAACAATGTAACATAGCAGATATGTATATATATATATATATATATATATATATATATATATGTGTCTATTCAGATATGTTTCAGTGCTTCAATTTTAGTGGTGACAGCGGCACTTTGGGCTTTTCTGGTAACATTAAAATGATTTGAAGAGTTAGGGGTTTGTAGTATGTATACGATGAAGGTCATAATGAAATGACAATCACTGTGTTGATGAGTCAGAGAAAAATGTCCACTTTGCGAAGCGCTTATAAGCGGTTTTCCACCTGACTTGTTAGGATGTGAGTTATGGGCACTTTCCACTGCCTTTATGTGCGGGGTGTGTATAATATCCCTGTTCATCTAGTTCATCCCAACATGCTGTAATGGAGAAAAGAAAGGAGCAGTCACGTCAGTAGAGTCGAGCAGAATTCAATTCATTTTGCCTTAGATTTAGCAGCATGAAGGGTCCCCTTAATCACTACAGACAGGCTTTATTAGACTATCAGACCATAGCAGCCAAATGAAGCATTTGAGAGGAGAATCATTACGATGCTCAGAGGGCGGCCTTCTCCCAGCCACAGCCTTAGTTATTAATTTTTTTGTATTGACTGGGAACGCACCCCCGCTGGTTTTAACCCCTCAGGTTATCGACCGCTGCGCCCCCAGAACCAATGACTTTCTCATTACATTCCTTTTTCCTCCCAGGCACCTTCATATATCTCTCTCTTTTCTCTTCATTTTCAGTGCGCAACTTCCCAACGCTACAGGAGAGAGGATGAAGTGTTTGAACCCACCAACACCTTTGCACTCTTCATCCTCCCTCTCTCATCAAATCTCTTAGTTGCACTGTTGCTTTAATTCTCATTAAGATGCATTGTGATAGTTGTTCCTGACAGAGTCTGAGGGGCGCCGCTTTAACTGGAGAGCGCAATCAGGGCTGACAAACATCTCCATATAGCCATATTTTAAAACAGGAGCCACCACATACACACAAATACACACCTCCTTGTGTCCATCAGTGTTTATCTCATCAGCATAGATGTGAGGTGAGGGAGAGAAGGAATTCATTTCCCCGCTGTGGGAGGAGGAGGGCAGAGCGAGGAATATTAGGGCTGGCAATTCCTATAACCTTCCTCCTTTAATCTCAAAGTCTCATTTGTAGTGTGGGCTTGTTTCTCTTTATAGTGACTCAGAGGTTGTAAATGTGTGTCTGGCCTTGATTACGGCACTGTAGAGAAAGACATGGAGGAACATCATCATTAAGACCAGTCTGAGGATGGAGGGGGATCAATATTAAGACCTTTAGGAGAGAGTCTCTGTCATTTACTATTAATAATGGGCCCTGCCGTTTGCTGTAATAATGCCATTAGGAGTACTGGAAACAGATACTTCATCCACAGCTAAATGGCCTTCACATGTAGAAACTATCAGTAAATTTACAGTTTAATTCACACCTGCTCACACCCACACGCCTTCTGGGCATAATTGGGACTGTAAAACAAAAAAAGAAAAAACTACACCGGATCAGATACCGAGAGACTTGACTGAGCCGCTGGAGAGGTGGTTGAAGAGGCAAAGAGAGAGAAATTAGGAAATTGAAATGTCAGATGGAAGAAAGGGGGGACAGACAGGAAAAATAGAGTAAAAAACGGAAATGATAGTTGGAAACGCAGAATAGTGGGCAGAGGAAAATGGAGTGAAGACCTCAAGCCTTTCTCGTCTTCCTTGCCTTTTTTCTTCTTCTTTACATAATAATGTGAACTTTTGTAATAGTTCCATCCCACAGTGGAAACTACAATTGACAGTGCAAAAAGTACTGGGTCTAATCTCTGAGAGAATACATAACAAAAGCAGCAGGCAGAGTTGTAGTTAAATCATATCATGATTGGTTTCATGCTCAATAAATGTTAAATTTGTGCTCTTCAGATTATTTTGGCTTTTATTTTGAAAAACAGGAAATGCACGGTTTGAAACGGGAACGGGAGACGCTTCAATTAAGGCAATGGGATTCAAAGAAATAGCAGCAAGGTTTGTTTTATGAACAAATGTTTTGTGTCTTTTTTCAGTTCATTTTATACGCCTGTCGTAACGCTCTCAAGTTGGTTTACCGTCGTGCACGGAACAAAAACAAACTACATCGATCCACGCTTTCCTTTATTCAACTTTAATGTGCAGCATTAACAACCTGGCCAACATATTTATTTCCACACACATTACTTTCTGCTTTGGAAGTGAAAACTTAAACTTTGCGCCAGTGTAAAAAAAAGTAAGAGGCTAAAGCAAAGGTTCAAATTCCATCCATTCCATCCCCTAATTTTCATGTTGTTATGCTTTCATTAATAAATCTGGCCAGCCGAAATCTTGACAGTATCAGGCCACTCTTGTTTTTTCTTTAATCACCCCAGTGTTAATCGGATTTTAGAGCAGACATTTGGGTTTGTTATAACAGGAAAATTCACAGCTAATCACGATGATGACGGCTCTGGACCAGCAGTCACTGCGCCTCGTGCCGTGCCCGTTCCAAATAGGTCTGCGAGAAAGATGAGACGTCACAGTCGGTGGTTAAACTGTGACTCCACTTCCCATGGTGGAAGGATGAAAGTGCTGGGTATCATCAGGTTTCAAATTGCTGTACATTTGCAAAACATTTGGATTAATTAATTATAATTAATATTAAATTGCTGTGACAAGCTGCCAAGCCATAGACCCTCTGTCAGTTGGATGGTTGCACAGTACTGCCCAGTGCAGCACCTTCAGTCTTCACTGTGTGGATCCTCAACAATACACATGCCAAATTTGAGGTTGATCGGATGAGTGGTTGTAGAGAAAATTGAAATACAGAGAGACAGATGTTCCTCCACTTATAGTTACGTTCTGGTGCTACATATGAATAGTTTTCCACTCTGAAAATGTCTGTTGAAATTGTTGGACAGAAAATATTGACTGAGTTTGTGAGGTTTATGAGAAAAGTGCATGTTAACAGTCCATTGGTGTAAAGTTGTGGTTTCAGTGGCTGATGCTGGTGGTGTTTACTGAAGATGAAGGTGTCAGATATTGTCTATTATGCTCGGTAGTATGTCATTTAAGTGAGAAAGCATGCTGAGACATCTACCTCTTTTTACTTGTGTGTGCATGTGTGTGTCTGCAGAGGTGAAGCTGAGTATATGCTGCCTCCCGCCCTGTAGTTTTCTATTCCTCATAGTCTCCGTGACCTCTTGTGGGAGTGCGGGCAAGCTATCGATCACCAAGTCTCTTTGTGAGTTTTGTTCTCCATGACAACCACGCGGGTACAGCACCACTTCACCTCGAGTCTCCCCAGACGCCCCCGACCATCAGCCCAGATCTCAGCCTTTAACGGGCTGGACGGCCCCTCAGTTTGCTCAGTGTGGTAGTGTGTGTTTGTCTGCGTCGCAGGTATTTAATCAGTTGTGTGATTTTTATGGCGCTTGACAGGTGTATGCACACTTTAGCTAGGGGAAATTAGGGAGAAAGAGATAAATACAGGGATTGTGTGCAGAAAAGTGTGTACTCCACTTTGATATGATGTTGCACCATGTCTTCTTCTATTCTTCTTCTGTGATTATTATTACAGAGAAACCCAGACAACCCAGATTATAGTGCAGGATATGTTAAGGTAATAAGTGTGTATATCTAAGTTTTGCCTAGCTATGTGATATGGAATAAGAGTATCAGGCCTACAGAATGAAAGGAAGACGTTAATGTCATTAAATTAGTTTGAACAGCAGAGATGGATGCATGGCCGGTGAAGCTCTCCTGAGGCCTGCAGCGATGCTTTGATTAAAGAAGAATACTCTATCTGCCTTCTCATCTTCCACCAAACTTGCAGTTTGCAGGCTGGTTAGCTCAGCTTCAGGCTGGATGCTTTTTTCGAGGAAGACAGTGTTGGAGTGTGATCTTGACCTGCTGAGGGTGTTGAGGGCAGGATTAATAAGTCAGTTAGCTCCCTCCTGGAGAAATGTTGGATCATTATCAGCCTGCATTATTGCAGCTTTATGTTCATGCACTGTTGCTTCACCCATACAAATGTCTTTGCAAAGAGGGAGAGATGAACAACACCCTGCAAAGATGTTTATTGTTTTAAACAAGGGAAGAAATATTAGAAAGATCTATGGTCCTCACCTTCAAAAGCCATTAAATTGAATTTTTAGGCCAGGTTGTTTTAAGGATGATATATGTGTAAGTGAGCAGCTATTATGAAAATTTTTCAGATTCATTTTGATTAGCGAGTGACTGCACACTAAGTTGTAATAATTTTGATTGATCACACAACTGAATCACGATTCATCACGTGACTGTTAATACAGTCTTAAATATGTGTACACCACCATCAGCAGGGAGCACCTGAGAACCTGCACAGGCATTTCATTTCAGTTAAGATAAAATATCAGTTGCGTCAACTGTATTCAAAGTTGAGGAAATTTACTACTTAGATTTACTCACTGTGGTGTCCCAGCTGGGAAAGTATGTCTTCATAGTGCACTGTTTTGACTGTTAGTTGGCAAGATATGAACACACTCCATCATTTTGAGCTGCAAAAATATCAAGCTGACCTTTCGGACCCACTGCCAGTTTTCAAATTTGAAAAGTCACTGGAAGCTATGGTAGGATGGATTAATTTATTTATTTATGCACACAAATACCCATTAACACAATGCTCACCCCTTTCTTTTTCTCCTCACGTTCCCTGTCGCCGACCTGTCAGCTAGTCTGTATCAGTTGAGGGCCTAATGCACCAAAAATCAAATGATTTTAGTATACTGGCGTTGGCATTTACAGTGCACACTCCCCATGTGAGCACACTCGCATCAATTAGAGTAGATGTGTCGAGGATGAACCGATTTACCAGGAAACAAAGAACCAGTGTTGCTCACTGCTATGGCGCTGGTCATCAGGTAAATCATCCGCTGTGTAAACAACCCTTCTTCTTTTGTGTTGCTAAGCAACTAAGGCATTAGGTTAGATTATGTTGCCACTATCCATCCGTACATATCTCCCTGTCAAGCTGTTTTCATGTGTACATCTTGTGGAAATGAAAAGCTACACCAGGTTAAACGTGCTAACCAGATGTGGCCCGATGCTCACTCCTGCCATGCTGAGCCGTTCACTGCCCAGATGCTTACACAGTTGTTTGTATTGCACAGAGTCAGCTCTCTGCATTTGGATCCAAGTGGCATGCTTAACACTCTGTGGGCGCACCGTTAACTCATCCAGCAGTAACACAGTCGACACATGCTACAAAATATTGAACACATAAATTCAGCAGTCAGGCCCATAGAGACCCTCTGTACCTTCATGGTGTGTTGATTAATAAGGTGGAGGCTGCTGCGGAAGATGGGGTAGAGAGAGTGCCAGCACCTCAATGAGTTTGTGTGCTGCAAGAAGGAATATGGATGCTGACAGCTTAAATGGGCAACTTTGTTGAACCGTCACTTCAATTGGTGTTTTTTTTTTCTTCTTCTTTGATCAGTTGATGGGCAGGAGACTGTGTGACCTGCATGGTCTTATGCGATGCTTCACCGAGCAGAAACTTCACCGATTGCTACTTGCCTTGATTAGTTTGTGATTGATCGTGGCTGTCATCTTTTTTTCCCTTGATGTGCTACAATTTTTTGGAAATCTATAAAGCCGTCTTTCCCCAGAATTTTTCTGGCTTTGTTGGATCCTCCAGTCACAAAACACGTTAACTGATGTTCACAGAATCAAGTTGAACAGTCAAGGTTGCATATTTTCGTCATTTTGAACAGTTACACCAATAAAGCTTCTGCAAAAACACTTCACATATATTTAAGTATACCCCCCCCCCCCCCCCCCTTCACACTATTGTGCCCGGAGCTAAGAACTCATATCATGTGTTGGTGTTTGTTAATTCCCCATATTTAGACCAAACCATGCCCAAGTCGGCGTCTTCACTGGCGTCTGCAGCTGTGAGCTGATCAGCCCTCCATGTGCGTATGAGTGTGTGTAACCTCAGTGTGACATCTGCTGCTGCTGCGTTTCCCAGTATTTCTCTCTAGTTGGTGACGTTTACACAAGGTCAAACAGGGAGAGCATCTGGTGGGTGAGATGCAGAGTATTTGAGGAATGTCAGGGAGCATCTGGGTGAACTCACTCCCACACATATATATATGCACACCCAGAATGGCAGACACACGTCTACACATTCTTTCACACAAACATTCCCCCCCTATTCTCTCTCAATATCTCTCTCTCCATCTCTTGCATTCACACACACATAGACGCAAACCCCACAAACACTCCAGTGCAGTAACAGCAGCAGCAGATAGGGGCCGCTGCAGGACTGTGGAAGCTGTCTGGCCAATCCGCGGGCAGACTGTTTGTAGACCGGCTTCCCACTGGCACATCTCCTTCTCCTCTCTTTTCTCCCGACGGTCGTCGTCTCTCGCCATCTCTCCGTGTCTCCGACCATTTCCCTCCCCCCTCATCCTCATTTTCTTTCCTGGGATTAAAAATTGGCTGTGGCCGTGTGCGCGTTCCAGCAGCGGTTAAGAAGCGGCGGCAGGAAGGAGACGGTGTGGTTTCACCGAGGCGGCAGAAGATGTGCGGTGGTTGGTTGCAAAGCTAGAGGACGCCTGAGAGGACAGGCTGTCTGTGGATGTATACCTGTGGAGAAAAGGACTGCTTTCATCAACATCTGGGGGCAGCTGCTAATGAGGTGCCTGGATTGCACTGCCTCTCTCTTGACTGTGTCTGTCTCTCCATCTGTCTTTGAACCAGTCTTTGTGTGTGTTGCTGTGCATGTATAAATACGTGTGCATTGATGTCTGTGCTTGTCAAAGATATGGCCTAGGTCTGAATACACGGCTGAGTGATGTGATGTTTACCCTTCTGAAAACTGTGACAGTCCCTATATCGATAGCCAAGGTTTCATCCAATCTTCCTTTGTTTCCTCGCTTTGCTGTTTGTGAAGCAATTCACAGTGGTTCACAGCCTCGCTAAAATGGTGTCAGTTTACATAAGATGTTATTTCAAAAAGGATTCGTAATTGCAGAAGCACAGAGTCACCTCTGTGAGCAACATGCATGCATACATCTGCACAGTGTGTGCAGCAGGAGCCCATGTAAAGAATCTGCTCTCTGACTGTACGCTGTATGTTCTCGTTGACAGATAGGTGTTGCATTAATCTCAACCGGTAGGCCGAGCGCTGTCAAGTCACTTAAGCAGGAGATCACGAGAGTATGCATGAGTGAGAAGACATGTTTGTCATTTGTAAATGTATGGCGTGCAACCTCATCCCTCCTGCTGTCGGATGTGGTAGTCTTGCATACTGCATGTTGTGTGGCGAATAAGTTCTCCTCCTCTTATCCTCCTGGGCTTCTTTGGTTGGGGATGAAGGGAGGAGAAACCATTCATGGACATTATACCGCGCGTGTGCAGCACAGATGTGTGCCTGCCCTCAGTCTTCTGTTTGTCATTCATTTTACTGTGTTTTAGTTCAGTGATGTTAATGGGAAGGAATGAGCCTGTACAGCAAATAATCAGCAGAGACAGAGAGGCAGGGAGACAAGGTGGTGTGAGCGTCTGTCCTCTGTAGGCCTTTGTCACCCAACCTGCTGACAATGCACATTTGGCCCCAAGGGGATCACTGGTTTACACAATTACCATGATCTGTGTGTGTGTGTGTGGGGGGGACTTTGCTCTTTTACTTTGGTGTGAAAATCAATGCATACTAAACCACTATATCATGTTTATTCAACGCCCTTAACATAATACAGTTTTCCCTTTTTCACCACTCCTCAAGGTTGCTCTTCACCACCTGATAGCCGTGAAACATTCTGTGTCAGCTTGTTTCACTTCTCCGTTGATGCTGTATAAAGTTTGCAAGTGTTTTGCACGTGTTTAAACTCAGGACAACCAAATATTTGTAGCTGGACCATTCCATCAGAATTAAATATTCAAAAATCATTCTGCATGGGTTTGTACACGTTTGGCCAAAATTCATTGTGAGATATTTGGCATCTTGGGAAACCTTCGCATCACTGCTAAAATTTGAAAGTTTTGTGAACATTAGGGGAGGGGGAGTGAAATCATTGTTTCCAGTACAGTCACTTGCATCGTGAATAACGTCCAAACAATAATCAGGATCTTGAGAGACCAAGGAGCAGTGTATCTGTGGAGGCCACCCTGACAAAATGAATGTCAAATGTGGTGACCTCTCTCCTCCTTTGTTTGTGTACAGGGGGAGTGGTTGACAAGGATTTGCGTCACTACCTCAACCTGCGCTTCTCCAAGGGCTCTGTGGACCACGACCATCAGCAGATCATCAGAGACAACCTCTACCTCCGCACGGTTCCCTGTGAGTCCATATCGCCCGAACTCTGTCCCTCCTCTCGCCTTCCTTCTGGGCTCCATCACTCCTCCCTTACTCTGATCTCCTCCTCCTCTCCTCTGCCTCACCGTGTGTCTCTAATTTTCTTTGTCTTTCTTTATTAGATATCACGCTCCCCTCCCTCCTTCTCCTTTTTCCCTGTTTTAGTTTTCCCTTCTTGCCCTCAGGACGTTGCCTTCGTATTTTTTCATCAGACACACTTGCTCTTTCTCTCCATCTCTCACCGTCTATTGCTCCTTCTTCTCCCTCAATTGTCCGGCTGCCGAGCTCTCAGCCTGAGGTTTCCACGGCAACCACCCTCTTGTCTCGAGGCTTGCGTTGCCGTGACGCCCTACCCCCTTCAGCACACGTTCGACATGCACAACACACACACACACACACACACAGATATACACTGATCAGCTGCAACATTAACACAGGTATCTGGTTTTACTGATTTTAACACATCATGCCTGTAGGTTGCTCGTAGGTGCACCTGTCTGTGCTAACATTGTGTTATCAGTATCTGTGGAGACGATGTCATGATTGACATTGCGGGGATGCCATCCCCAGCAGCTCCGCCTGTTGTCAATACACTGAGCAGCTCATGAATCAGCCTCTCTGGAGACTGAAGCCACTCTGAGGCTTGACTCTGCAGACTCCATGTTATTCCTTCCATGCAGCACGTGGATCAGTGCACTTTGATTTGATGTTTTGCTGAAGGGCTTTGTACTCGTCAGACACGTTTGAATATCCTGTGTATAACCTCAATCATGCTGTCTGGGTGTTTTGCAAGTAAAGGTGGGTGATTTTAATCAAGCTGCCTTTTGGCTGTTTGAGACAGTTTCTGGGGCCGAAGCAGGAGAAAGCTATGGCTTTACATCAGTGATAGCTGTGTTTGCGTTGGCTGAGCACTATTACTGATACTACATGTCGTCTCTCTGTGTGTCGAGCTGCTGACACAGAAGCGATTGTTTAATACGCTCCCACAGCTGCACAGTTCCCAAGCCTCTTTTTCTTCTCGTCCCTCCGTCTCCCATCGACTTCTTTGCTCTCCCTCACGTTCCCCCTGTCTCTCTCTCCTTCTCTGCCTCTTTGATTATGTTTGGTCACCACCTTTCTTTATCACATTTTCTCTCCCTTTCAGTTTTAACTCTAGATGGCACAGCCACCTTCTCCCTCCCTTTGCCTCTCCTTTTTTTAACCTCTGTCAGCCTGTTGGCTGTGTAGTAGTGCAGCGAAGGCGGACTGACAGGGTGACGGGGACTGGCTGAGGTTCAACACTGCAGGTCCCCACACACTTCAGCCCTGTTGTGGCCGAAAAACAGCACAGGCCTCTTTTAGTTCCATGAACCATAGTTTCGTCACCACTTTTTCAATTATAGCTGCCTTGTAGCCCTTTATGAGAATGGAAAGACAGTTATTGTGTGTGATGTGCGAGTGGTAACGACATCCCCATAATTATGTGCCTATCACTTAACAAAGCTGATGCAGTGTAAGGAAGATTATAGAAATTTGAACTCATGGACCTCCTGCACAGCAGCTTTGATTCACACGCTGAATAGTTGTGCTTCATTTAAATGCGCGTGATATTACAGCATTTCGCCAAATTTGTCTTCATCGCAATGACCTGGTTTCATTTGTCTTTGGTCCGCACGGTCACCTGCAATGCACGTGAGGCTGTTTCATATACATTCACCGCATGACTTCCTGGCATTTTGAGACACTAGGCAGGCATTGCTCAGCCATCAGAGTGACACATCAGACGGCAAAAAAACAGGGGTGATGGTTCGGAGCGCTGCGCTGCTCGTGCCCGGCAGGCTGTTTGTTGTTGTGGTTTGGAGCGTTATAAAGTCAGTGTTTTTCTCCCGTGTCTGCAGCGGTCTGACCGCGCTGTCAGTGCGAGTCTGTCAGCTTGACGAGCAGACGCCACTCTGCATCACAACATGCTGTCACACTGAAGGACGTGGGAGGAAGTGTGCGAGAGTCTGTGTGTGTTCATACAGCCAGAAGGCGTATATGCTGACATCAACTCCTGCATCCTATTACATCATTCAGCTCAAGGATCAGTTGTTCTCCCCTGAAAAATAATGAATTAAATGTGATAATTTGCTGTCTCATGTTAATAGCTTTGTTCACATGGTGTGTTGTTACCTCCAGGCTGTCTGCTATGTGTGTGTTTGTGTTTGCTACTGTGTTTGTATGTAAATGTTAACTTATTTCTGTGTTTGTTTTCCACATGCATTCCCAGTACAAGCAACCATGCCAAACACTAGCAGTCCTGCTACTTTAGGAATATAATCACCCCCCCCACACACACACACACATTTTCAATAGAATGGTGGGACTAGCACTCACTGCAGACTTATAGAAATAATTAAATAATAATTAAATAACAAGATTGTGCAAGTGCGAATCAATTGTTCCAAAAGGTGTCAAACTTAAAAAACTAAAGGCAGACAAAGAGGACTTTGGAGGAATATGGGGGAAATAAAACCTCAGTTAGTCATCACAGTTGGAACAGCAACTGGATCAAACTATTTGAGAATAGTAATTTGCAGTGCAATTTCCCTTATTTTAAAGGGGGCAGTTGACCACTTCAGAAAACGAGGCTGCGCTTCTACCAGATCACCTGCTGTTGTGGACTCCTAGACAGGAGTTTACATGGTTTTGCTCTCTGCATACGAACAGAGTGAGTGGCTTTTTGATATAAATGGAGCTGAAGGCATAAGGCAGTGAAATGGGGCTGAAGGAGTGAGAAAATCTGGAAGATATATAGGGAGAAGCAGAAAGATAAACAGAGAGAGAGAGAGAGAGAGAGAGAGAGAGAGGGGAGGGGAGCTGATGAATGTGGAAATGAGCAAAGAGCCTCTGCAAGGGCATTGAAAAAGGGGGAGAAGACAGGAGGGAGAGGTGGTAAAGAGGAGGGGGATCAGCAGGGGAGAGGTGGGAAGGGAAGAAGAGAGCGGACAGAGGATGGAAACTGAGAAGGCGCGAGCTGATGCGAGAGGATGGACGGATGAGCTGAGCGGCGACGCGGGGACTAGAAGGGCGGACGTGCGCTGAATGGGGGTAGAAGGGAGATAGGAGGGGGGCCTCGTAAGTCATTCCCCAGAGAACCATCTCCCCTCCTCTACTCTACTCAGAGGCGTCAGTAAAAGGCTCTATAAATAGCAGCAACAGTGAGCAGCACGTTTCTCTACTCAGATAGCCTATAAATACATTCAACTTCTGTCACTTCGCATCCGCTCCTCTGGACGCACGCTGCCCCGCAGCCTCGCAGCCTCCGACAGGGAATCCTCCTCTGGAGACGGCGCAGGAGGGGAAGATAAAGAGGCTGATGAGGAACATAGCCAGGGTGTTTAGGCTGGTGATGGTGATAGGGCTGACGGACGCTGCTGATAGTGATCGCCGTAATGAAGATGGCTGTCCTGATGATGTGAGGAAATTCGTGGAAGATGACACCTCTTAGCCCTGATGCACGCAGGAGATTTTTAGTGCACAGTCCTGTTCATGCAGAGTTTATGCATTTTCTAAGCACCGTGTGTGCAAGAAATGCTAAAGTACATTTAGCAATTAGAAAACAAAGTGAGGAAGACTATAATGCAGCAGAAATGTTCTAGTTTATGGTAATAGTGAACTAATTCATACAGAAGTATATACAGTACACTAAATGCAATACACGTATGTCACATGTTTACTTTGCTACAGGTTTTTACAGCATTATTCAATTGTGTTCTATTTACATCTTTTTTTTGCGGTTTAGAGTTTTATATGTTTACATATGAAGTATGCAAAGATTTGCAATTAAGTTTGCAGGAAAGCACAGATGGAGCTGCTACTGGTGAGTGAGATTACGTTAAAATGAGTTGGAATAATCTTTAAACCATTTGTGTAGTGAGTGTATTTGTTGCAACTGAGGAAAATAATTTATGAATAATTTAATAATTTATTTATGTCGTCTGAAGAGTGCTGCTGCTGTGCGACTGTATGTGGCCATCTGAAATAGGAAGTTCAGTATCGTAAATATTCGTATTTTGGTTTAGACCATGTATCTTCTTTCTGCACATTATGTAAATTTCTTTCAAGAGTAAAAACTATAAAATAAGCCACCAGCCAGTTATTTTAAAACCAAGGAACATTAGTATGATAGGGAAAAGTGTGTCAGCCACCTGAGGCGTAATTTCTCATTCACACTTTTGTGACCTTTTGGCTTAGACAGCTTGGTTACCAGTGCTGGAATAAAGTGAGATTTTAATTCATTATGCTACTGATGATGTGCCATCAGGTGGACATTTACTATTGTGATGTCCCTCTGTCTCTGCCTGCTACTCTTTCTTTTAAATTTCTGGCTTGGAGGCGATAGACAGAGCAGGGAAGGACATCAGGAAACACCTGAGTAAAGTAGTGTTCTATCCTACGCTTACAATCAGTTTGATTTAACATTATTCATGTGTGAGTCCCTTTTTGTCACTGACATTGGACAAGTTTGTGACTCTGTATACAACAGAACAACATCTGCACCTTTGAAGGAACATTCACAACACTCCTCTGTGATGATTTCCTCAGCAACGAAGCTGTCAGCTACCAAATTCTCCCACCTCCATCTGTGTTACATTTTTAATTTGACTGTCTGAAGAAAAATATACAATTGTTGCATCCAAAAACTTGTTCTGATATTGAACCAACACTATAGGTTCACGTTTTGGATGCTTTTCGATTTTGTGCATAGTTTTACACATCAGTTCTTGAAATGTTTATAGATCGCCTGCTGACATTACTGACGTGGCTGCAAGGGAGCTTTTACCCTAATTATTATGTGACTGATGATGATAAGACAAAAGGGGAGGAAAAGGAGTGATGAACATAATCATCACTGTGGATGTGGATGTTAGGATGATAATAGTGAAGTTGGATGAAGTGATAAAGTGGAAGATTGATCACATATAGTATAAATGTACATGTACGTATGGGTTTTTTACACTGTTGCATTGATTATTCTGTTTGTGTGTCTAGATCTTATGGGCTGAGCTAATAAATGAATAATGGGAGTGTTACAAGCCATCCTCTGTCGAGGTTGTGTGTGCGTGTGTGTGTGTGTGTGTGAACAGTGGGGGTGGGGGTGGTGGTGGGGGGTTGAATACATCATCCCCCAGAGACTCTCTCCTTAAAGGGGTGATTTGCCTGCTGGCTTGCTCTTGTTAAAGGGCTGGCTGACATGCTTTGATGTGTTTCTGTGCTCCCTGCAGTTTGATTGGCACAGTGGATTAATGTTGTTCCACAGATGAAAGAAACTGTGAGGGAATGATAGGAATTTTATTAAATGAAAATAGCAAATATTGAACATGATTAATGAATTGGTTATGTTTGCAAAGTGCTCTCCATGTTAAGCTCTGGACAGGTGTCAACTTTTTTCCCCCTTTTCCTCTGTATCTGCCGGCAGCCTCAAAATGAGGTTCTTCTGAAGCCTTCTCCATTTGTTTTTCTGTCTCCTTCACCTCACCCACAGTCCTGTCCTCCTCACCTTCCTCACCCATTTTCTCTGAGTATTGTCTCAGAGTAATATGCACTGATGAGCCAGGTTCTCAGTGAGCAGAACCTCCTGTGATGGTCAATGTGCGCTGACGCCTCAGAACTTGAGTGTTTAATCTGGTCAGCCTTTACGACTCTACTTAAGATGCACACATGACATAAAAGCCCTGTGTGTGTGTGTGTGTGTGTGTGTGCACGTCATTATGACCCACATTGACGTCCTGTGACATCAGTTCTTCAGACTAATAAAGGTGCTTTTCAGCCTATCAGGGTTGATTTCCATCACCACAGGAAACACCTCAGTACAGGGGTGATTTCTCAATGTCATGCGGGCACCAGCTCCACCAGACGCTGCTCACTGAGCAACACAGACATCTTTGCAGCCACTAGTGGACCTGACAGACACATACTTGATGGTAGAAACTCCAGACAAAATGCAGCTGCTTTTTTAACCGGAACTAAGTCATGCTTACGGAATTGAATTTTGCTCACCAGGTTTAGTTTCTGTCGTGGAGTTGCCTTCCCTTGTAAGTATTTTAGTTTTTACTCATATTTTGTCTTAATTATTTCATTACTCTGCCGGAGCTGTTGGACAGTTTGGACATGCAAATGAAACAATAATAAATAGAATTCTGTGCAGTGAGCTTGTCATCTCAACCTGCATTTGTGATGACAAGCTCACTGCACAGAATTCTATTTATTATTGTTTCATTTGCATGTCCAAACTGTCCAACATGAATTATATATAATGCATGTATAGAATGGGAGATATAGATATAGAATGAGAATAGAATTTCAGCAAGAATTCTGAGATTCAAAGAGGCTGTTTCTAAGTAAATTTACAGCAGTTTTACCCATGTAAAAGAGTCAGTACATAATACTCAACATTTTTGATTGATAAATGACTGAAATGATTGTAATCAGTTGTCAGAACTGTTATTATTTCAGTCAGTCATCTAATCAATTATACACTTTATTAAAGGAATAGTTAACAGTTTCCAGTGCCTGTTGCAACATCATTCATGCTGTACAGATAAAGCGTGGTTGCATCCTTTCTTGGACCTTGCTGTTGAGGGCACAGTAAGACATTTTGGGAAATACCCTGAAATTAATAAACTGCTGGCTGTTCTCTTGTATTTGCCTTTCAGATACAAGAGTGGTATCAATCTTCTCATTTTACTCTGGACAAGAAATGAAAAATTTAATTTACAAGTATTTACTGAAATGCCAAACTGGTCATTTAACTAGCAAACATAAATTAAAACTTTAATGTTAAACAAAACAATTAATGGAAAATTATACAGGCTTCAAAAGAACTATATACAACTTAGTATAAACAAGATGAGCAGATGCTGACTGCTGTAAGCTTTCATCTCAGCTCAATCAGCCTTTAAAGAGTCGAGACTCTTTTTGTGCGCACAGTGTGGACAGAGCGTCTTAAACGTCAATCCATTAGCTATACACATTTGTCCTTGAGGGTCGCAGGCGGGGGGGTGTATCTCTAAGTGCAGCCCAATCTGACATCTGTCCCACACACTGTCTCACTGCTGACTACGAGACTGAATCTGTGGGGGCAGCGCATCCTCCAGCCTCGAGAGGGACTTACACTCGAGAGCGGACATCCAAGTCCCCCAGTCCTCCCAGCCTGCAGCCGCCGTCAGAGTCAAACCTGTCCACTGAAACAGCAGCTGAATTATTCTGAGGTAACCAGGTGTGAGCTCTCGGTGGCCAAGATGTGACAGTAATTGATTGATGAAGTGCGAGGCAGCGAGCAGCACAGTCCCGCAGCTCAGCACAGCAAAAGGGCCCGAGCTGCAGACCTCTGAGACTGTAACGAGTAAAACAGCTGTGTACGCACAACGGCCAAGTGTCGCATGTGACATAAATATTATTTTTGTTCGAGCAAATGTAGATGTTGTGGCTTGTTACCATGGCAAGGCTGTGTTGCCAGGCGCTGACGTGTTGTCGCGGTAGCAGACGCTCCTGTCAAACCGTTGCCATGTCGTGTCGCTGCATCTGTAGCCTGTGCTTTGTAGTGTAAATAAGGATGCCTGGGTGTGTGTGCTCGATCATACCTCTCCTATAGACCTCCTGTCACACTTCGCATCTGCCAGCTGGGAAGGGGGGGGGGTTGAACAGTGAGAGTGAATGAGATGTGGGAGACCAAAGTGTGAGATAGAGCTTAAAGGAGAGACAAAAGAAAAGAGGAGGATAACGAGGGGAAGAGGGAACAGAGAGAGAGTAATGGGGACAGCGAGCACCAACAGGAACAATTGGATAGAAGAGCCAATGAGGTAAATTGGGAATGAAAGAATGAGAAAGGATAATAGAGGAGGGCAATTTGAAAAGACAAGACAATTAGATAGATAGATAGAAAGATAGATAGATGGATAGAGACACTCAATAAGAAAGCAGTGTATGTGTGTGTTGTGCAAGAACCAAACACTAACACTCTCTTCACATTCCTCTCTGCTCTCATGCTGCCATGGTGCTCTGCTTGCTCCGTGCTGAAAAGGATTATGGGTAAACAAGTTCAGGGTTTTGAGGACAGTGTCTTGGTATTTCTTTTTTGTTTGTATGCTACAGTTGCAGGATTGTATCTTGAAATCCAATGTTCCCTTCATATTCCCACTTGGCTAGCTTCAAAATTAGTCAATGAGATTTTTTTATGGCTGCACCATTAGATTGAAGCATTTTAATGTATAATTTTGCACCCTTTTTTGTGAAGTATGGGAACTGTTTAGAACCCCTGGGATCTTGACTGGAATTAAGAAAAGGTTTGTGCTCAGCTGCAGGACGTGACAAGCATGTCTCATTTCAGATGGAAAGACATTTCTATCTTTCCACTTTGGTGCAGCATCATTAGGTTAGGTTGGACTTGCATTAACACATCTGTACCTGTACGCTTGAGTCCTCTCTTGCACGTTCTTTCACTGTAACCCCTGGTGGATGGTTGTGAAAGAGCATCACGCCTGTTCACCTCTTCGAGAATATTTTTAGTTGCTGTTAGATTCGGTGTTACCTCGCTCTCTGTAACAAATTCACTCAAACTCCCAAAGCAACCTGATGGCTCTGATGGATGATATGCTGAAACCAAGAGGGGGGTTGTGAGACAAACACACTGTGCGTGTGTGTTGAGATGCAGAGCTGGAGGCTCAGGTGGGACTGTGTGTACCTGAGTTTTTCTCATCTGGGTTTGTTGCTCACTCCAATTACCGTACAATTGTTCCGTGTCTCACAACTACAAATGCTGCAGGAGTCTTTTTTTGACAATGGGCCTCAAAACTCTGGATGACGTAATGATATTTATAGTTCTCTATCTATAGCTCTAACTATTAACAGTTAATATGAAGCACAAACACGCATCCCTACCCTCATCTCCTCATTCCACAGACACACACACTCAAGCTGAGACAGTATCAATTGACCACCTTCCCCCACCCCTTATTATGATAATCAGTCCATCGATAGTCTATTTTTAGCTCTGAGTCTCCCCCGCTCTGCTTCTTCCTCTCGGTGACTTCCTGCCTAATTATACAAACATGTGTGTGCATACACATGCACAGTGGCAAACTCATTTGCAGGCTGCTGTGGATGCACAGCGAGGTTAAGCAGACATTCTTCCCCCCCCCTCACTGTCTCCCTCTGTGTTGCTATATTTCGTTGGTTCTCTCTGCTTGCCACTCTATTATTTAGCTAAGGTCTTTGTCCTCTTATCGTATGACACCCAGAGTTATTTCAGTATACCAGCTATTTTAGCATTAGCTCCAAATGGACTTTGCTTGTTATGTCCCTACGTAATCTCGCTCTTTTTCTCTCCCCCTCTCACACATTTCTACTAATGTGAAAATACTCTGAATTGCTCAGTCTTCATGGTTCGAGGCGGAGAATGTCTTCACCCCCTAAAGTGGCAGCTCTGAAGCTTTTCCCTGCTATTATAGATTTTCATTTAAGTCATAAATCTCTATGATGCTCATAGTCCTACTTGCAACGTCACCTCTGAGAGGTTTGGCTACACTGGCTGATTTTAATGCAAAGACCATTTTGGCTCACAGCCGACTTTAATCTTTATTAGTGAGAGCACGACATCCAATCAATAGTCACCAGCAGCAGTGCTTTTGGCTTCGGGGAAGCGTTGCTGCATGCTCTTAGTACAATCTGCTGCTATTTTGGTTTTTTTTTTTTTATTTTAGCACCTGTGCAGCTTGTCCTGCTTTGTTCAGCTCATTTATTAAAACTGTGCTCGGGAGTTTGCATGGCTATGCACAAAAAACCATAAAGAGACGACCCCTGAACTGAACTGAAGGCATTTCAGTCCACATCCACATGGCTCCATCAATTATAGAAAGATTTTTTTTTTATCAGTTTTTGTTTCTACCTAGGAGTTTTTGAGGATGAGAAAAAGGAAGTCGGTATGGTTAAAGATAGATGAAGCAAGAGGGGCAAAAAGAACAGAGTATGGGTTTCGCCAGGGACAGCGTTCATTTTAATAAAAAGGTCTCCTTCACAGTTATTTAGTGGGTGTTGCTAAGGGGAAGGGAGGAGGAAGAGCGGAGAGCAAGGGAGAAAAACAGGTAATGTGCTAAACCGCCCAGGGTATAAATGTGTGAAAAGGAAGGAAGAAAACAGGACAGTCAGCCTATCTCGAGGCCAGATCGTCGATCAATATTCCCAGCTTAGATCCAACGAGACGCTCTTTCCCTCTGTCTTTGCTCGATTGGTGTGTCCAGGGAAGGAAGCTGTGGGAGAAGGCCATCGGCAGGTCATCAGTATTCCAGCCAGCTCTGCCTACTCTGGTGTGGGCAGCAGAATAATTTCACTCTGATCTTACAGATCAATAGCTGTACCCAGTGGAAGGCGACCGGCCCCGCCTGGCTGACTGAGCTGCTGCAGTATTCAGAGTAGCACTGCACATGTAACGGATGGTCCGCTTCTGGATTAATTTCATTAGGCTAACGTGCAGTGTTGTTCATGGAGTGGGTCTCATTGTACTGCTCTCTCTGCAGCTTCGTCTTTGTTTTAATAGTTAGCAGAGGACAGCCAGTGGCATGGAGCACTTGGTGTTGCATGTATCTGAAGGGGTGGTCAAAATGATCACCTGAAAATATAATGCAATCTCATACCAAGAGCCTTTCAGTGTCTCTATTGAGCTTATGTCAAGTTTTGGTACAGACTGAGTCAGAGGAAGGATGAATCAGCTCATGGGGGTGGGGAAGATATTTATTTTATCTTATGATATAATGCAATCCAATATTTCAGAACCAAAACAGCAGCATCAAAAATTACCATCGTTTTACGTCAGTATGTCTAAATTGGGGGAAAAAAACAGTGAAAAGATCAAACCCAATAACAGTATTTACTGCAGGGCTGTTTACATCGCATGCACGGCTGTACAAAATAAAAACGTATTTGCTGGAGCAGACCTAGTTACACAGAACACCAGTGTGCCATTATGCACTACAAACAATAGACCCTCAATTAATATTTGTGTTTAGTTAAGTTGTTAAGTTTCGATTAACATTAACATGTTTGGTGGTAGTAGCCACCCACGTAAAAACACACATGACACAGGAGTGTTAGTTATGTTATGGTACCCAGCAAGTCACAAGAGAGATTAAGATATTGTAGTTTGTTGAGTTGAGTTTGAACCAATATCAGAATACATGAAACCCTGTGAATAATAGGGACACACCCGGATGCCCGGATGCACACACACACACACACACACACACACACCCATACCTGTAGGGACATGGATTTACGATGTCCCACTGAGCTGTGACCAGCTTGGAGCTGGGATTACTGTTGGCACAGTGGGCACTTTACCACCATTTAGAGTCACAAAGACAAACACACAGTCGAGAACACACAGATGAGTGTGAACAAACACCCCTCAGTACACAGTACGGCAGTGTTTGGACCGCCTTATAGACACACTATATATGCCTGGTGGACTGGTATCACTTCCTTGCTCATTATGTGTTGCTAAGCTCCCAACTCTGCTCCCGCTGGTAAAGTAAATACAGTGGAGAATGTTCAGTAGATGCATTACGGGAGCAAAGTGGTGACAGACGGATCGATAGCGATCTAATGATTAAGATATCACACTCCGGGGAGAGGTTCCTGCACTTCACAAGATGACTAACCCCCCACTCACTCAGTGCGTGTGCGCAGTGTCTGTCTACAGCACATCTACCACCTGTTGTTTTAATCTCCCACAGCTCACACACCAATTATGATACTAGTAAGGATTTGTATCCTCCACTCATGGCTGAACACATTTACTGTTCTTTTTTCAGAATTCCTATGCAGTGTGGGGGGGGGAAATATGGAATTTGAATTTAGGGTTATGGTTTCAGGTCATTTTCAGGTCTGGATAAGTACTGGAAATATTCCTCTTCAGAGTAGTGCCCCTATGCTGTTTTCTAAAATAACAGATAGTAGATAGCAGAAGCTCTCAATAGGTATTCTTATGATGTACGATTCCTAATTATTTGACATTATTTGTACTTATTGGTTAGACAGTGTTTACAAGCATGTTTTATGTTTCGCTCCATCTAACCCCAAGTGAAGCAAAGTCAGTGAGCTATGCATTAACACCCAACCCTTCCTTTACTGTAAGGGTTACTGTAAGATCTACATTTACACAACAAAATGGAATAGTAGTGCACTGCAGCTTGTATCAAACGCTGTGCGTTGACGTCAATTGATTTGTGTGAGCTGCGGCACCTAGCTACTGACACGTACACACGTACAAATCTTGCACTTCACCCAGAGCTGACATTCTGGCATCTGCACAGGCAGATCAATCCGACTTTTAACCATGTGGGCCCGGGTTCCGGGAGAGTGGTCTCCTCTTACACAACAGGCCAATGAATGTTTTCAGGCATGATCAATGGAGAGCAAGAATCAGCACCAGTGGCCTTGACTGAGCCTGGGCTAAAAATCCACTTGGCAGAGACACAAACACAGCACCTCATTAAACTCGACACTCCCATCGCTGCCATCACAGAGCCGAGTCTCGCCGTTGCAGCACTGATGGAGATCTCTAGAGCGTTGATGTAGGAAGGCTGTAATTGCTGCATGGTAATGTGGTGCCTCTGCATTCCTGCTGTTTCGACAATCATCCAATCGGCACACTATTGTGTGCTGTGTAAGGAGGTTTGAGTTATGCTTGGTAGAAGTGACATATTGATTCACTCACTACTAAAACAATGCCAGGTGGGCTTGTAGGGACTGAATGATAGCGGCTTGCTGTTTGAGCATGCTTTCCCTTGTCCTCTCTGGCTGTTTCTCTCTGTCTCTCACTGTCACTCACACACAATTGTGTGAATGGATTTGGCTATCATGAGTGATGACTCTTCACTCAGCCTCTTCTGTTCCATTTCCTTTCCCCTCCCACTTCCTCTCGTACACTTTGTAGCCTCAAATCTGCCTTCTTATTCTGTCCAGGCCTTTTTCTAGGCTCCTTCTCTGCCTTCCTGCCTTTTCTTCTCAAGTGCCCCATTTGGCTCTGATGACCTCTCTCTCTCTCTCTCTCTCTCTCTCTCTCTCTCTCTCTCTGTCTTGCTCTCTCTCACTCACTCACTCTCACTCTCTCTGCAGGTACCACCAGGCAGCCTAAGGAGGGGGAGGTGCCGGGGGTGGACTACAACTTTGTGAGTGTGGAGCGTTTTATGGAACTGGAGCAAAGCGGAGCCCTGCTAGAGAGTGGAACCTATGAAGGTGAGCTATGGGAATGCTGCGAGACGAGCACAGGTGCTGGGGGAGCCTAAATGGCAACATTTGTAGATCTGTTTTACCATTTCTAAATGGAGTCTGCCATCTTGTGATACAGTGTACATATGTTTGCTTGATGGATCAGGTGTCTCGAGTGACGCTCTGACACACACAGTCTTCTGTACTGGCTCTTGTACGACAGCTTGCTCTGGTGGTTGTTGAATGGCCCGTTGACTCTTTAGTGTGTGTGTGTGCGTGCGTGTTTGTGTGTGTGTGTGAGAGAGAGAGAGTGTGAGCTGGATGAGTGCCATTACCAAGTCATGTCAAGACTGTGCATCTGCTTTGCTACAGTGTCAGGGATACATCTACACATGGGGGATTTGCTGGTTCATCTGCCCGGTAGCAATTTTTGTGAGCATGTGCAGCTGAACAGACTCATACAAATTATGTGCGTGAATGCTTGTGTGTGTGTGTGTGTGTGTGTGTGTGTCAGGAGTGCAGGCTCATGTACACATATGGGTTTCTTTTTTACTTGTTCATTTCATAGTTGTGTGTCTTTGCATGTTTACAGTGTATGTTTCCATTAACATAGAGCTTTACTTATGCCCGCTGGGGAAAGCTGTTTCTTTCTGGGCGGCTGCACTGGAGGTGCAGCAACCCGTTTTGTAATGCATATTAAAATGAGAGAGGGTAGAGAAGAAGGAATAAGAGACAGGGACAAGAAAAAAAGATGGAAAAAAGATTTATTTACAAGGCAGTGAAAGAGGCCGAAATCAGACATGGCGCATCATCAGGAAACTCTTCAAAGTAATTGTAGATTGTGTGTGTGTGAGAGAGAGAGTGTGCGCACGGATTGGTGCACAGAAGAGCTTACGCATGTGATGAGTCACAACTGAAGGTGGATATTGAACCACGCATAACGCCAAGATGCTTTTGGGCCAAACCAGGAGTGTTCAGGATCAGGGGAGCGTTGCGTTTTTAAAAGCCAGTGTGATGTATAAGGAGAAACCGAGGCCGACACTTATCGCAGCATGCTTGTTCTGCAGACCATCTCTTCAGCTTGTCCTTAAGCTTGCACAGGTGGGTGCTTGCTGCCTATGCAGCTTCATACAAGGGTCGTTGTTTACATGTGCCCAAGTGTGCACACTTAAATTTTTGTCATGATGTGATAATTCTGTTTGGTAGGCAGCAGGGTAAGTGTGCTTATTGAGGAAGTGGTTGCTGCGATAGAGCCTTTCCTAATATCTCTCTCCGCCTCCTGCTGGGATGAAAGTAAACTGATGTCTGTGGTCTCTGTGCTGCTGATCCTCCTTTTGTCCTTTATTGCTGCCTCCTTCCCTCTTCTTTGCTCAGCTGTTGTTCTCCTCCCATTGCCCCTGTCCTCTGTTTCCTCTTTGTGAAGCCCCCACTCGTCTCCACTGTGAGGGATTATAAAAGAAGACATCTCTGCTGCTCGCTCACACTCAATATTTCATCACAAAATATAGTTCCCTGATAGTCAGGCTCTAATTTAAATTTCAAATAAAAGAAGAGCTTTCTTGCAGCCAAAAAGCAAATAACACGAGGAAAGAAATGTCCCCAGTCAAATATAGCACAGCGCTGAAGATCAGAAATTACAGAAAGCCATGAAATCACAGAAGCTTCGATGTCAATCAGTGTCAGAAAGAGAGTGGTAAACTTATGATATATTTAGGATGTAACATGTCCTGTGGGATACCCAGAGGATCTTCATGGTATTATACTTAACTTCCACTTTATTCAATTTTCTTTTCCAGCAGTTGTACCATTATAGTGTGTGTGTGTTGGGGGGGGCAAGGCACCCAATCAATGCTATTTTTGCTCTCTGCTGTGATTGTTGTGTCATGTGTTGTGTGGTTGTGCCTCCAAACACAACTGCTTGCACCAAGATTGGAGGAATGGCAATGTGAGGTTGTGAGAACACAAATCAAATGGTTCTATACACTTGTTGCAAGCATGCATAGGAAAGTCTGGATCCTGTTCTTGTCGGTTCAGGTCCTCAGGTTTTTCAGACAGGAAGGTCTGTCAGACACAACAACCAGCCACAGCTAACGGTAGTTTCTTTTTGAAACATGAGCTGCCGTGCAAGATTGATCAGATTTATTAGAAATGAGTACTTCCCACTCAAAACCATTTTAAGTCACTGCTGCTGCTCTCTGCTCAGACAGCTAATTCTTACATTTTAAAAGGCAATTATCTCTTCAGAAGCCCCAGTTGCCCATGAGCGGTGGACCTCCGCCCTGCTTGACAGACAGTGTGTTACATCACCTGTGAGAGTCATACATGTGGCCACTAACGCTAACGCCTCCGCGCATCTCTGCCCTCAGATAACTTTTACGGCACACCGAAACCTCCAGCAGAGCCATCCCCTGCAGCCCCTCCTCTGAATGTGAGTGAGGCCCTGCTGCCCGGAGCCCGGCCCAGCGCCCAGGGCAAGAGGAAGAGGAACCAGTCAGTCAGCAACATGGAGCAGCGCGCCAGCCTGGAGCCGCCTGAGGAGGAGGAAGAGGAGAGCCCTGTTGTCAATGGCAATGGAGTGGCCATCACACCAGGTACTGCAGGATGAGAGAAAAACATCATTTTCTATTTGAATGTTTTTATTCCTGAAATTTTTATCTACTCTTGACTGAAATTAAATTCTAAAATTTACTTTGCAACACTGTATTCAGGTGAAGAGAAAATCTGATTGAAGGTCTGGACTGTCCCCTGGGTTTTTTTTATTGCTGTCTCACTGACATGATTGAGTAAAACCAGGAAACTAGCTGGTTGCTGGATAGCAATCATCACCTTTCCTTTTTATCGTCCCTTAAGGATAAATCAAGTTTATTTTCTCCTTTAATCCAGTTTCATTATTGCAGTTTAGACAGTTCAGCCAGTGCAGATGGCTACAGATCTCACAACAAACGGTACCCTGACTGGTCATTACAGACATTAACGGACTCCGCTTGCATGAGTGTGAACTGCAAAGGTTCTCAAGTAACCTTATGTAACAGAATGTGCAAGGGCACCTTAACATCCCCACCATTATCATTGTCCAGGATATCGTTTTTGTTTCTGCCCCCGTCTCTCTGTTCTCTCATTTCTCCGTCTCTCCTGCTGTCTTTGCTCTCCTGCCACTGGCCTTTGTCCTTGTTTCTATTAATACGCCAGTTCTGCCCTCTCCTCTTCTTCGTCTCTGTGGTCCTGTCCCTTCTGCCCTCTCCTTCCCCCATCTCTCTTTCTTGCCAGTGTTGTAGTAGCATGTCATATTTTCCCCTTATTTATCCTGCTGTCAAGTGCTGTGCTACAGTTGGGTACAAAATGGTTCATCCCCTTTCTTTGAAATGACAAAATGAGTAAAACAAAAAAATATTTGTTTCAACCACTCAATATTAAAAACACATTCAGCCACATCGAAAGTAACAAAAATAGTCAAAGGGTATGTAGGATAAACTTTATATGTACTTATTCTTTCTTTTTAGCTATACTAGAAAAGTTCTTTTTCATGGGGAAAAAGATGTATCTTTTTAAAAAGTGTCTGGTTAAAATTACTTCCTTACTACACCTGGTAAAAATTCAATAAGATTTGGCAACACATACTTGTCAGTCTGGATAAGAATATGGACCCTGAGATCCAGTGTTGTGTAAGTATTGTGAAAGAGCCTTGACTTTCTTCCATCTTAATTCAACTTTACGAACTTTGATATTAAAGGCAAATGTTGCCCTTTTTTGTTATTCACTCTCCTCAATCGCGTGCTTACCATCCGCTGACTAAGACGCCACCAGCTTTTCTCCTCACTCGAACAAACCTTTCATTGTTTTTCTGACTCAGTCTCTGACCTCTAAATTCACTGTCTTTCCCTGTTTCTCCATTTCTAACATCTCCATGTTGTTTTCTCCTCATGCTCATTGTCCTCAGACCCCATCTCTCTCTCTCTCTCTCTCTCTCTCTCTCTCTCTCTCTCTCTCTCTCCCTCCATCTTCCTCTCTTTCTCTCTCTCCTGGGGGTTCATAGCTCTGCAGTGGCTTGGCTGTGACTCATCATGCATGGCGTGTGTCATGTGCATTCAGGTCTGCATGTGTGTACAGACTGAATTTGAGAATAACTGTGTGTGTGTGTGTGTGTGTGTGTGTGTGTGTGTGTGTGCGTGCGTGTGCGCGTGCACGTGCGTGCTCCGCAGAGTCCAGTGAACATGAGGACAAGAGCACAGATGCCTCTGGGGAGGTTGCCGATGAAGCGTCCAGCCAGGCCCCAGCCTCTGCTGAGCCCCCCACTGAAGGAGAGGAGGCCCCAAAATCTCCCTCTAAATCCCCTGCCAAAGTCCCAGACGCAGATGAGGAAGAGCTCGGTCCTCTGCCTGACAACTGGGAGATGGCCTACACTGAGAAAGGGGAGGTCTACTTTATAGAGTAAGAGAAAATAATGCTTTATGGACCTATTTTAGATGTTGTATATAACAATGTAAGGACTTTACTCACCACCCACAACATGTTTTTTTATGTCTGTATCTGTTACGGTTCCTAGACATCTTTATGACAAAATGGAAAATTTCATGTCTGAAAAATAATAAAAATGGTAAAAAACAAATCCAACAAAATGCCCCCTTTTCAAAAACACAGTTTATGTATCGGCTGGTGGTGTAAACTTTATAGGGCTGGCCTGTGTGTTGAATAATTGATGGACCTTAATGCTGCTAACCAGACACACAAGATAATACACACACACACACACACACACACACACACACACACACACACGCGCAAACAGACATGCAAACTTTTGCCCTCTCTTCTCACCCTTACTAATGAGTGGCTGTGGGCTAATTAGGGAAGTAATGGCCATTGAGTTTACCTTAGAAATCCCCTTGTTTCTCTTCGCCCTTGCACACACACACACACACACACACACACACACACACTTACGTTCAGGTCATTAGTGTTACTTTGCACTGATCTCCTTCTCTTATCCTCACCGTCAGTCTCTGTCTGACCTCTGTCTGCCCTTTTCCTCTCCTCATTGCCCTCATCTACACATCTCTTTCTTTTTCTCCAGTCACAACACCAAAACCACATCATGGCTGGATCCTCGGCTTGCAAAGAAAGCAAAGCCACCAGAAGAGTGCAGGGAAGACGGTGAGTGAACGACCTGTTTACCTGTTTGCTCTCGTGTTGTAAGCTTTGGTGTGTGTTCATCTGAGTCGTGCTTGTCTTTCGGCATTCATGAGAGCATGTCTGCTCTGCATTTCCTGCTGTTTGTGTACCTGGGTTGTCTGTTCCTTACTCCAGCGTGTTTTCAGAAAATACTACTGAATATGTTTGAGGTGTTTGTTGGGAGTCTGTGCTCCTCAGGTTTTAAGAGGAATGCTCACTTATAAAGGAGCATTATGAAATATAGCAAGAATTAATTTAACAAATAAATTTTACCTCTCCAGGTTTATTGTTGGGAAGTGTGACATTCTTGCTACGTATGCAGAGAAGAAAGCAATCAGGTTCATTCAAAATTCATCCTCATGCTTCACTACCAAAGTGCTGGAAATGATTGAAATGAGAATAAAACAGCTATAAGATGTGAATAAGAATTGTTTCACTCTTTCTAGTTCACCTTATTATGAAACTGTAACCTGTGCTCCAAGAAACAATTCACTGCAAAATAAAGAAAGTCTGATGTCTGTCATGTAAATAAGTGAGTTCATGTAGTGGCTGGGTGTGATCAGATTATAACAATAAAGTGATCTTACTTCCCTGACTCTGTCACAGCCTTCGGTCAGAGAATTAGGTTGTGATGGGATTCACTAGAGCAAGATCTGAATCGATACCCTCACTACCTCTCCTCTGCTCTCCATCCCTTCAATTTTCTCCCTCCTTCGTTCTCCCCTCTGCACTCCTTCACCTAGCTTCTCTGCCACTCTCCCCTTTCAATCTTCCTCTCTTCAATTTTCCTCCTCTCTCTCTTTTTTTCTCTCCCTCTGCCCAGTAAAAGGCCGGTCTGTGACACGAATTCTAACAACGCCGCCAAGCTCTGCACAAACCGATCCTCACTCGCTCTCTCTCTCTCTCCACACACACACAACCAAGTTTCTGTCACCTGCAATGCTCTGATCACTTATTTTGTGTTTTAGTGAAATGGCTTGCTGTTGTTTCTGGCTCAGTTTGAGTTTGGATTTACTATCCAAACAAAATGAGTATCCACTTCAGCTCAGTGTAAGAGTTTGAGCCCACTGTGAATTTAACTGTTAAAAAGTATTAGTTTAAGAGTCTACAGCTACACTAGGGGTTCTGTGAAGCTGTACTGAGGAACAGCAGAGTTCTGTGCTAAATCGTACCATCAATGCAATTATGCTAACGTGCTAATGTGCTTATGCTACGCAGGTATAATGTTTACCATGCTACCCATCACGGTTTAGTACTGTCCCTGCTCTGATTTCACTTCTGCTCTTTGCAAACAGTATTTTGACAGGTCTTAAACAGCCAACAGCCCATGGATTTCTTTATCTTTAGCCCTAAGAGGCAGTTTGCATTTTGAGAACCCGAGTCTTGATACTAGTGTAGTCTAGAACGTAGGATATGTCATTGACAACACCTGAACTGTGCATTTGGCCATTACAATACTGTTTGAATGCTTTTTTGCTTGAATAATGCAGTTTTTTCTCCTCAGAGAAGCAGGAAGTAGATAAATCAGCCATATGTATCCAAAGGGCATATATATGTGTTTACTCCCCTCTATCTACTCCTCGGCCTTGTCTTTCTTTCTTGCTGTCTGCAGTGTATTTACTGTGTAAAGGGGTTTCCTTCGGTCTGCATGTGTCTGTCTTGGGGGAAGCAGTGGTTAAAGGAGGTTAATGCTTGAGCGATCACTGGCAGAGGATTTGGAATCAAAGGCTGTGAGAACATTTGTGAAGGTCTTGGATGACACATCATACACTCTTGCAGCACCTTTGAATTGATGCCTTCCAGAAAACAGGTTTAGTTGCCAGGAAATGTTCTTCTTCTTTTTCAGCATAAACAGCACAGCGGCCGCATGGTTGAAAGAGGGACATACAGTACTGTAATCCAGTGTGCTGCTCTTTTCTTTACTCATCATCTTATTGTTTTCTTTAACTAATGACCGTGTGGAGGTTAGTTATGTGCTTTATTGTCTGTTATCTGATGTTTACATTTGATGTTTGCATACTTGCTGTGCACCAAGGGACAATTTAAAGGCAAATTTTCCATTTTTTAAACAGCATTTTTTTCCTAGCCATCAGAGACTAAGTTATATCAGCCATCATCTTTTTGTTCACAGTTGGCTCATGGCGGTACATGCTGTTGTGTAGGTCAGATTACTCAGAACATTTCTGAGGAAATCCTGAGCACAATCATGGCGGAAAGATTGATTGTGCCAAAAGTCATGTGATATTTTTTTCTACTTGTAAGTCACGCTGTATTTGTTTTCCCACTCAGTGTTTGTGAGTGAATTGTAGGGTCCTTAAATACATGTTTTGTTTTGTTTGTTAAATTTTGGCACGAAAACAGCTCCATAGTTGTATCCGTATGCTGAGACTGACTCCTAAAGTTCAAAGGCTCTTCACCACAGATCTGGTTCACTTGCCGTCTTTTTGTCAGGCTGGTTTTGTTTTTTACACAAAGCAAGCCCACATTTCCTTCCTCACTCAAAAGAGGCAAGAACACAGCAGGACAAGCTTCATATCACGGCAAATGTTGATTTCAGTACTGCCTGTGGTACACACTCAGTTCCATCTTTTTTAGTATCTCGACGCTTTTGAAATAAATATAATGCTACTCGTGCTCATTTAGAGAAAGAAATCTTCACTGAGGCCAAGTCACAATGCTGAAGCCCTGTCTGTAACCAGCAGAGAGTGTAAAGTAGGAAATGAGACAAGACAGAGATGGTGGAAACAAGAAATATTGGAAATGATGGAGTTAGAGGAAGTGGTGAGCCCTGCTAGAGCCTCTTGTTTAAAAGAACAAGACAGACACAAAGAGAGATGGAAAGAGGTTTTTCCGATGAGGAGAGGTGAAGCATAGTCAGACAGTGATGGAGTCGTGCTAAAATGTTACCTCTGAGTTACATCACCGTAATTACACTCAAGTCGTGCCTGGGCCAGGACAATTTCTCTTTCTATGTTTTCCTCTCCCTTGTGATCTCATTTTCCTGTTCTCTCCGTCTCTTTGTTTCAGTCTTACTTTTTTTTTTATTTCTGTCTACGCTCTCTAGTTTGAGACTCAAAGATGATAGAATGTATGCAAGTATGGTAGTGCAAACAGAATGACACATTAGGTTGTTATAATTAAAACTGCAACATTTGGTTCACTAATCACTTAGTCAATCAGCTGAACGTTCATCTGAAACTATTTTCATTGTCTGTACTGTGTTTTGTGCTAATTAGCAACTGTTAGCAGCTAATACTTCACTAGGACTGTGAACATAATAAACATTATACCTGCTACTGTATGTTAGCATTGTTTTTGATAGCATGAAGCCTTTCAGAGCCAATAGCAGGGCTGAAGGGACTTGTGTTAGTCGTAGGTGCCATTTTCTGACCAATGGCGTGTCATTCTTCTGTCCAGAACCCATGTTTTTCATTAACCACTGGCTCTGATATTTTTGCAAAAAAAAAAAAAAAGTTTATTGAATCTGTTCCTTGCTGCTGGTTGGTCATAGAGGGTTTGTGGGAAAGCGAAGATGAGTCATCTAATGCAGAGGAATCACAAGTAGACTTTATGTCAGGAGAGAAACCAATACTTATACATATAAACAAGCACCCGAACACACAAGCAAGCCCCTCGGTGCTGATTCTATACGCAGACATGATGAGGTGTTTGATTTAGTGTCACAGAAGATAAAGCTTTCACTCCTTCAGACATGCAAACACAGCCATCTAATGCACACACACGAATGCATACTGCAAAGATATACTCGTATGAATGCATAAGAACACACAAATACTCCTTCTCACTCTCTGTGTTTCAGTGGCAGGCAAGAGAGACAAGACAGAGCCCACAGCTCAGGCAAGAAAAAAAAAAGACTTCCACTGGTGGTTTCCATGGAAACTGTCTCCCTTCCACTTTAGGGGGAGGGCAAGTGACTAGTGGATGAGTTAGGCCGACATTTAAGTTCGCTCATGGATAGGGTGGGAAGGAATTTTACGTAGTTTGAAGTGTGAATCCATCTGACTTTTCCACCTCAGGGATGAGAGGGGTCGTTTGAGGTAATGGCAGTGCAATGCAGGTGGTCTGAGTAAGGGGAAAAGCAGAGAAAAGATAATTGCAGCATCGAACCCTTTCACCTTGGGCTGCACAGTCAGCATGCTCAGGAGCCAGGACACACACATGGATTACTGATATCAAGATCACAAATCTGTTCATAATTACATTACAGTGTGAGGGGTGATGCCTCAGTATCAGTATGAGCTAGTCAGACTAGCTCACCCTAGTCAGACCAGCATGAAGATGATGAAGCCTTTTGGATGAGAGGAAAAACATCTTGATAGACCTATCACCAAATTTCCTTGAGATAACCATGACCTGGGCAAATGGGAATATTCACAGTGATGAAGAATATTCCTATTTGCCACATAATCAAAATAAATTTGCAAAATAATCAATATAAAATTGCACAGTTTTTCAAAACACAGAAGCAGACACATTTCTCATTAGGAAATGTTGTCTCTAAACAACCCAACAAGAATTTAGCCTAAATAAAACAAAGTCTGAGTCAAGGTCTTTTTCCTGACATAAGTATTAATTACACTGGCCAAGCTAATGAGGTTTAAAGAAGAAGCATCACAAAACCAAACTCCCGACCTGCCACCACCCCACACACCTTTTCATACAAATCCACACACACAGACACTGTTCTCACTTTTTCTCACTTCATTTTATTCACCTAGAGCTCTAACACCAGGTTGTCAGCTCTCAGCACAGCACGTGTGTGTGTGTGTGTGTGTGTGTGTGTGTTTGTTTTATAATACGCTCAGGGTCATGCCAAGTCCCTGATGACTCACTGTTGGAGTATTTGTCATCTTTTTAAGTCTGTATGACACTAGTGTGCTGCTGCTTCAGTCAGGTGTGCTTTATTTCCTTTTGGAAAATGTCCACCTACAGTCATGAATTTCATGAATTAGACTCTTACTCTTATTAGACAAGGCATGAGGATGAATTAATATGAGGGAGGAAGCTCAACCTTTCAGCAACACTTGCCAACGAATGCTAATCAGCAGTGCTGTATCTCTTCTATATGTCTGTGTGGGAGGGGAACAGTTCGGGCAGATGGACTGTTATTGTGTTTGTGTGTGTGTGTGTGTGTGTGTGTGTTTTTTATCACTACCTCAGCCTTATAGTGTGATGTCAGTCCCCTTGTGTTCCTGTGTACCTTAGTCAAGGCTGAAATCTAACACCAAAAATCCAAACATTTTGCATACACCAGCAGAGGGAGCTCACTATATTTCACTGTATGTTGCGTGCAGTGGTAATGTTTGTGTGTCAGTGAGAAGTTAGACGTGAAATACAAGAAACTGGTGTAGAGATTACAGTTTTTATAAGATGGAGAGAGGAGTGATAAATCAGGTAAGGAGTGGATGAAGTGAGGAGGGAATAGAGAACCAGAGGAGTGAGAGTAGGAGACAATTAACGCATCAGCCATGGAAACCATCCAAGGCGAAAATGAGTGGGTGGGTAAAAGAAAAAAGGAGAGTAATGTGAAGTAGCACGGTGAAGGTATTTTGGCCTTGAAGGATTTGTGCACACAACGAAGAATGAAAGAAAGCAGAGAGGGCAGGAAGTGATGTGTCAGACGATTTAAATGTTCTTTTCCTCCTGGCCAGCTTTGTATTGATGTCTCTGTTGTGATTCTTGTCTCCATGAAGAAGCCACCGCTGCAGATTGAAGTGTGGTGTGTCTATTAAAGGAGCACTTTGGGAGTGTCTAGCTGTGAGCCCTGAGATTCATGTTGTCTCCCCTCAGTGGTTCAATTTAGTGTCTATTTTCCTTCTTCTGCTCTCAGCATAAACTGACTTAATTTCCCACCTCTTGTTTTTTTTCCTTCCTCTCAGAGCTGCCCTATGGCTGGGAGAAGATAGATGACCCCATCTATGGCAGCTACTATGTAGAGTAAGTCTCCCTGTTGACTTGGTTAAATCAGGCTCTCTGTCGTTAAACAGGAAATGCATTTCCATGGTTTACAACATCTTGTTATGAATTATAAATGGCTATGTTCTCATTTCTTTTTGATGCTTTTCTGCTCATTTGACTAAACTTTGACAGTGAAATGTTCGTTTTTAAGAACTATCCTAAGAATCCTGCTGATAAAATCTGTTCACCTGGACAAAATTATTTTAAATGTTGCGGTTTCTTTAGCCCGTACGTTATTTTTTCCAGTGTAATCAAAATAATCTATAATTAGAGGTGAAAACGTGCTACTTTACAACATTTGGCTATGGCTAATTAATTTAAGGAATAACAATTTCTTATAGCATTATCTTACATCCATTTGAAACACTTGTTAAATTCTTGTTCTGTATTTCCTTGCAGTTTATCTTTGGTTTCATTTGCCACCTCCTCAGAAAAAATATCTGGATCTTAAGCTTGCTAGATGTTTGTAACTCATTGCAAATAAGTCATCTTGACTTAAGATTTTCAGTGGGATCAGGAAGACTCACAAACCTGTCCTCTTAGACTGAGTCATTTGATGCAGAGTCAACATAAAAAAACTCCATCAGAGTAATTTAAAGACCATACACAGCTGTTTACAGTTAGTTTAGCTTGAGTTCTCAGCTCTGTTGCCTGCATGCTGGAAATAACAGGAGGTCATTGAACTCAATGAACTCATAATGTCATTTAATGATACAAGTGTAATTTCTCCCAGCCAAACAGGTGCAATACACACAATATATGATTCATGGCAGTGTCAACCAAACACATTTGAAGGCAACATTGTTCTGAATTAGCCCTTACACTTAATGGTCCCTACATGCATTTTACTGACAGTACTTCTACACTGAAAATAAAATATAGAATTCAGAACTGCATTGTGCTATTGCTGATTTTTGCTTGCGAACAGGCCCTGAATTATCCCCTTTTCCTTTATTTGTAATGTTGCACTGTTCTCAGTCACATCAATCGAAGGACTCAGTTTGAGAACCCAGTCCTGGAAGCCAAGAGACGCCTGGAGCAGCAGCGGCAGATGCAGAGTCAGGGACTGTCCGCTCTACCACTGCCCACTATATACAGAGGTACACATGGGGTGCTACAGTATATGCAATGCGCAAATCCATTTAAATGATTCTTCATTTTCCCTGTTGTGCAGATATTGTACAGATTTTTTAAAATCCTGTACAAGGTGCATTCTAATTATTTTCCCAACCCATGCCATAGAATTGGCAGTTTCATAAGTATTTGATGAGGCAAATGCACAATGTCATAATGTACAGGGTCGAATGGAGATCGCTGGCAGTGTGGGGGTGACAGAGAACATGCTCGCCCTGAGGCCCCTAGTGGGCTAATCCAGGCACAAATACACGCGTCCTAGACCAGTACATCATGTACTCCTTCAACTGACTGAAACTTGCATATCTCCAATGAGTCATCTTATCAGACATTAAGGAAAATGTGTCTTTATTGGCATTTTTACATTCAGGAGAAATGTGCAATAGGTTCATTCAGCCACAGAAAAGACAATTTCACAGTTAGAATAATTTGACAAACCAAATGTACAAGCTGTCTAAATGTCATACTACACACCTCCTTTCTCTGCAGAGAAGCCATTGTTTACGCGGGACCCAACCCAGCTGAAGGGCACCTTCCTGTCCACAGCCCTGCAAAAGAGCAACATGGGATTTGGTTTCACAATCATAGGAGGCGACGAGCCAGACGAGTTCCTGCAAGTGAAGAGTGTAATACCAGACGGACCGGCCGCTCAGGATGGAAAAATGGACACAGGTAAATGATGTGTATCACACACAGAATTGAGGTTTAAACAAACTTAAGCTATCACACCGGTTTCCCTGCTGATACTATGTTTATAGAAATACTCAAGCACAGCCTCATTATTCGTATAGCTCAACATTATGGACCTTATTTTCCTGACAAAGCAGAAGTGTGAAGACCTTTTGCTGCCTGAGTTTTAATTTAATTCAAGCAAGTTTTTACCTGCCTAATTTCTGTCAACAGTTCTTGTAACTAAAAGGCCACAGCAGCACGAGTGTCAGTATCAAGTAAATTTGGTGCTGCTCTGTAATATTGGCTTCAGATTTTAGGCTTATTGTATGTCTCTGTCAGTTAAGAGCAATTCATAGCATAAGCACTAGCTCTTTAGTTAGTTTTATGGTTTTAGCTAGCAGAGGTCACCCAAAAAATCACTGTCCACGCTATTTCAAAACCTTAAAATTCTGTGAAAAAAGGCAAACCTAATACTTTTCCATAGTAACTTAGTGTCTAAATAGTTAATCACACTTCTAATATGTGTCCTGGTGTTAATTTGGAACATTACTATTTATTGTCCATTTTCCATTAAGGAGATATACTGAAGAGATATTAAGCTTCACTAGATGTGGATTTTGTGCTCATAGTGACTTAAAAAGTTAGTAGTAAATAAACAGTTGGGTGATATTTTGTTGTCTTGATGTCCCAGAGCTCAGGCAGCTCTTGCCTTAAACCTTCACCTGTAAAGTAATAGATACAAATGGATGGACATATATAACATCCATTTTGTCTTTACCTGTGAAACTGGTGGTAATACTTTAGCAACAGTTGAAGTACATCTTAGAAATAAAAAAAAAAACTTACTGGTAGATGTGTACTATCCCCCACAAATATCAATTCATCTTTAAAAGGGGACATCACTGGCCCTTGTTGGCATATTTGGGTTGTCCTAAATTTGTACCTGTAGCACTGTGTGTCCGAGACAAGGGCTTCAGTTTCCTCTCAGCGCACACACTGTCCTCTGTCTGTGCACTATGATATTCTGCTTTTAATGAGAATGAGAGGATTTGCCCAATTGATCTGCAATAACTGAAACCGGCCCACACAACACCTACTTCATCAGGAGAAGAATTTTATGCCGCATCCTTACACTGGCACTAGTGGTCACAGTAGTACACAGGTATACCAGTGCCATGACATTGCTCATTAATTATGTTTGTGCAAAGATTTGTAATATCTACACAAGCAGTAATACAGTATCATGTGGCCCATACTTTTTAGACTCTGCTTCATGTGGACAATGGATCCCTGCAACAACCAAGACAAATCCTGTTTATTTACAGTACATTTGCTAACAGAGCTAATACACTCATCGATAGAATAAAATACCTAAAGAGTGATGCATAGGTTAATTCTCAGCGCCCTCGACAGCAACAAACCTTAGTTTAGTTCTAATATCAAAGAGTTGATGTACATAAAAGTCATAGCGTGCTGTAGTCTTATAGGTTCAGAGAAAGAATTACTGTATGAGGCTGTATGTGTGCTGTGCTCTGAACCTGTGAGCTGGCCCTGTGCCTGGCATTGGTTGGTGCCTAATGTGTTCATTTAAAGCTCGTTTCTGAGCTGGGATCCTCCTTCCTCTGTTTGATTCTGCTCTCATGTCCCTCCCTCTGCCTATCGGTTTCTTGTTTTATCTGGAATCCATCTCTTTCTGATTTATCTCCTTCTCTCTCTTTGTCTCTCTGGCTTACCCTTTTTTATGCTTTCTTATCTAACCATGTCATCTGACACTTCTCCCCTGCTTTCAGCCTCAGTATATTTTCATCTCCTTTCTCTTTCTACTTCTCTAGTTTTTCTCTCTTCATCCCTCTATCCCAGTCTGTCAGCCCTTCTCTCCCTCGCTGTTCTGATTTCTCTCTCTCCAGTTTGCTCCTCTCTGCTCTGTGACATTGCCAAAGCTGCTCACACACATGCCTGTGTGCGCACACGCTCACAATCACGCATGCACGGGCACTCCCTAGCTGAGATTAGCTGGCCTATTTGAGCTGTGTGGCATTGCTCGTAGGGATGGTGTGTGCTTGTGCACGGGACATGTAGGTTGGGTGTTTGTGTGTGCGCACACATGCTCATGGGAGCGCGTGCGCGTCTCCGTGTGTGACAGACAGTGCCTCCAGAAGTGTGAAATAGAGGATTTGAGGCAGCTGCATTTGTCATGGCGCTGTGACTTTAAAGCTGAAATCCATAACTTTCCGCACGTTCAAACTACAGCAGAGATTAGAGAGTATCCGGCATCACATTTGTGAAGGTGTTTCACATCGTTGTTACTGGTTTGCAGGAAAAATGTCAATGACCAACCAGGTAAAGTGAACACAAATCTTAAAATTTTGTGAAGTGATGATATTAGACAGCAGTGGTATTACCAGCCAGGGCAGGTGTGACCTGACAAATAAGACGTTTTTTTCACACAAGATCCAAAACAATGGTACACAGTTTGATTTTGTGGTCACCAGAGTATCACAATAAAAAGCAATGCACTGGCATTTTGAGCAAGACTCAAAACTGTTACTGCTTGTGACTGTAACTGTTGCATCCATTAAAGTATTTGAGATTTCCGTGATGAGAGGGTCTCTGTGTGTACCAGATGGTTGTCATATTCACAGAGACACTGACCCTGTCCCCCTCTCACCTCTCTGTCTCACACATACACTTGCAGATTGCCCGCAGGGGCAGAGAACTGATATTATATTCCTGTTTGACACTCGAGAGGGACAGTGTGCTTCCTCTGTGTTGCTGCCGCGTGTTATGATGCCGCTGAGATTTGACATTTTTGGCCACAGATGGTAACAAGTTGTATTTTTGCAGCGCAGTATGTTTACATATGAACCCCTGAGGCCAGATCATGTGGTCTGTGTAACCTACAACATAGTGTGAGTGTGACTTAAGCTGTCCGTCTTCTTCCTCTTCAGGTGATGTCATCGTCTACATTAATGACATCTGTGTGCTCGGCACCACGCACGCTGATGTTGTCAAGCTGTTTCAGTCGGTACCCATAGGTCAGAGCGTGACCCTCGTGCTCTGTCGAGGATATCCCCTGCCTTTTGACCCCGAGGACCCCAGTGGTGCAGCGAGCACCTCCCTGACACCAATTGGCCTGGAACACCGCCCCCTTGTCGTGAACGGCCGCGGCAGCTACGACCCGTACCTGGAGTACCTGTCCCTGAGCTCCCAGCTGCCTCCTCAGGCTCTGGCCCAGGCCGGAGCACCTCACCCCGGGGACACACATCTGGACGGCTCATCCCTGCCGCCTACCACGCCTGGCTCAGCCTCGGCACTCACGCCTCATGAAGACAACATTTCCATGGCCTCCTCGGGGACTCCGGGGGTTGCCGGGGCAACAGCACAAGGGGCAGAGTTGCTGACAGTTACTATGGTGAAAGGGACGGAGGGGTTTGGGTTCACCATTGCCGATAGTCCCACCGGTCAGCGAGTTAAACAGGTAAAGCATGATCATCTGTACATCTCTTCTTCATTCACTTAGTAAACCATGATTAGTCCAGAAATAAAATGCCGCAGAGCTGTTTAAATTTTGATCATGTTTTATTGCCTGTGTTTCAGGAAGTGAATGTGTTGTGAAATCCCAGTAGTCATCTTAAGTAGTTGAGTTGAGTTACTTGGTTTTGCAGAGCTACCAGGATGAATTATGGTTGCTCTACAAAAAATAAACCATCTACAGTTTTTCACTGCAACCCTTTTTTCCAATCATGGTCAACAATTGAAGTTTTGTGTTTAAGTTATTGGAAGGCACAACAAAATCAAATCAGAGCAGGTCAGATTGATAGACGGTGGACGTGTCACGTTGCTGTGGTGCAGGTGCTGGACCCGGGGACACAGGGAGCATCGGGACTGATAGAGGGAGACCTGATCCTAGAGGTGAACCAGCAGCCAGTGGCTGCAGCTGGACATGGACGAGTGGTGGAGATGCTTAAAGAGTGTCCTGTGGGAACTGAGGCAACTCTCCTCATACAGAGAGGAACAGGTGAGAGACTGAGAAGCCTTGTTTTCTTCTTTCTTGTCTGTCTGTCTGTCTGAAAGTTAATTTGTATGCTCCCAATACCGTTTTTCTCTCTCTCTGTTGGTCATTCGTAAGGGCAACAAGGAAGCTTGCAAACAGACCTAAGCAAACCAGTGCCAAGGAAACTACTGATTTCTTAGTATATTTATATTCCTTAGACTGATAATAAATGAAAATGAACACTTATTGATGGATAAAGAGTATTTTATTTTGTAATGACAATAACATTTGGAAGTATAAATATGGTTCACTTCTTTTCTTTAAAGCCAGCTGATACCTCCCGAAAAATTGTTATTATTTATGGCAAAAATGATTATGGTGCAATTAGTATCAAATCACAGGTGGCATTTGAGCATCTTTCAAAGACCAAAATCATTTTAGCAAAAATAAATAAGTACAAGAGCAACTGCCCAGCTAAATACAAGCTGACATCTGATTGAGATGCACAAATATCATGTTACTTTGCATCTTCATCCCCAGCTGCAGCTTTGCAGGCGAGGAGTCAAGTGGAGTTGACAGTGAGAGCTGCAAGATGAAGAGGTTTTGATTACGATCATTTCGAGACCCGTTCTATTTTTGAACACTAACACATGATTTTATTCAAGTCTCTAGGTGCGATTTTATTTTTGGAATATTAAATCATTTAGATGGCAAATTATCATATTGTTTATTGAAATAACAATATTGTTTTGCTAAAAAGTGTAATAATTCATGAACATGAACCTCAGGGGCATTAGATCATTGACTGGAGCAAAAAGCTACAGGACACACATGGCACCATGTGCAGCTTTATCACATAATCGACATCATCGTCATTGATGTTTTCCACTGAAACAGATATATAGGAACTGTTCAAATTTAACATGCAGTGGAGAGTTGGGATAAGAAGTGACATTAATCTCACTCTTAGGTGTAGCACAGCTCTCTGCTTTGAGCCCCAAAGCTGCTCATTCTCACTGGGGCCACTCATGTTCAAAATAAATGCAGTTATTTCACCGTAATGTGCTTTGGACAGAAATGTCTGTGGAGAATATCATCTAAATGGCAAACAAGCTGAACTGGCTTGATGCTGTTTGGCTACCTGTAGTGACTGTGCTCCAAACTCTCATATGATGATGTTACGATTCTTTGATTACATGAACATCATTTTTTTTTAAGTTTTCAGTATAAAAACAGGCAATTTTGATGAGATGCTGACAGTTACAAAAAGAGAATATAAACCAAAAGCTCTTACCAATATGCACAGTCTCTTTGTGTCATGTTTCTTTTTTGAAAAAGATATTGATCATATCTTGATTCACTGACAAAATCAGATTTTTCTATGTGTGACTTGACTACCCACGATCCAGACAAACATGACACTGCGTGTTTGTCTGGAAAACTGTTCCTCTGGATCTTTCTCACAGTGGCACAGTTTCCTCCTACACCCACAAGATTTAAAACATTTTTGATAGATTTCATTGTTGGTTTTATTCAGGGCTGTTGTTGTTTCTCAATATGAGCTGCTCCACACCACATTTAATTATTCTGCAGACATTAATCATTTTTACCTTTCTTCTTTAAAGTGAGAGGAGATAGCCGCACGCCCTTGGTCTGAGGAAATAAATTTAAAAAAGAGGAACAAGAGGAAATTTCATAGTGGGGAAGTTTGAAGTGCAGAGTTCTTGTAATATTGCCAGAACAACATGGAGTGTGGCTGTTTTCCCTCCTCTCCTATTTCCTGCAAGATTGGCCACCTGCAAGGAAATTAAATTGCACAGTGAAAGCTTTATTTGTTTGACATGGGCTCTTGCACTCATTTTCTAAAAAGTGTTCTGGTCACGGGGTCAAAATTTTACTTGATAATTACCTGGGGCTGCTTATACCACCGAGCCCAAGGTCATCTGTCTGCCCATCACAAGTGCACTATTTGCTTTTGATGTGCGACCCGGCAGCTGTGTAGTCTGTAGGTTTTTAAACTCTTCTTTTAGGGGTTAATTTGCATTGTTCCTGAGATGATAACAGAACAATAAAGACAAATTATAGATACACTGTCTTTAGCATCACTCTTTTTTAATGGGTAACAATTAATTAGAGATGAAGGCAATCAGTCTCGCACACGTCTCAGGTTCAATTAATTGAAGTGTGACTGGAATTATTATTGCATACCTGAAAAAGCAATCAAATCAGCTCTTGGGGATCTTGATGCATGTGCTACTGGGTGGTCTGCTGATTTTATGCCAGCCCTGTTATCTCAAGCCTACACTATGTTATTGACAATTATCGGAGATGTATTGACAAACCGTGGCCTGGTCTAAGTTAATTGGTTGTCTTCTGTATGTTGTTCAGTGAGTTATAGTCAGTCATTTGATTACATTAACACTAATAAATTCTACTGACTGTGATAAGCACAAATGGGTGTTTGCAGCAGGAATAAGAAAAAAAAACTGTGTGTGAGAGAGAGAGAGACAGAGAGAGAGTGAGCAGCTGATATCCAATGTGGAACTGAGCAGTGGTGCATCTTGTTACCATGCAGAGCCAGCATCTGCCACCTGGTGGTTAACCTGTGCAAAGACTCACGTTTCACTGTCTGATTTCAAAAGGACGCCATTTAAAAAGGATGCTGAAATTCAATACATAGATGAGAATGCCCCACACGCATTAATGCAGGATCACATATGCATTTGCATATCTGGATTTGAATGTATTTACACTCGCATACACACATCTTGAATGGGTATGATGTGACTAATTGTCTCCCTTCCCCCAAAGATGCCATCTCCTTCAAACTAACCAGTTTCTATCACACAACTCAAGACAATGACCCCAGAGGGACTATCAGTGTATGTACCAGTGACCTCTCTGGATGTCTCTTTCCTCTCTGTGGGGAGAAAAAAAAATAAAGAACAAGTTCCTTTTTCTCCTTTTTCAGTGACTCAGATGGCAAAATGTCTGGAATTCTTAAGCGTGTTTGTGTACACAGACGTAGGATATTGGAGGATGCAGAGCACAGAAATGGATGTAGGATTTCAGAACATGATTTCAGAAGTGTGACAGAGAGCATTGGCGCTTTGTGTAACACAGACAGGGTGTTAGACTTCTGCCCTGTGTGTGTGTGTCTGGCTGCTCGGCCATAGCGTGGGCACTCTGCCAGAGTTCCACTGAGCTCTGGTCGTGTTCACAGCTCCTTCCCGACATCCCAGTTTGAAGTGGAGCCAACCACAGTCCAGAGACATTTTACGGCACCAATGAAGATGCACACCATGGCTGGGATGAAAAGGGTGTCGGGCTGCACGAGCCAATCAGGCTGATCTGAAGGCCATCCAGAACTCAGCAGGCTAGTCTGTGAGGCTGGCCTGCCAGACTGCCTGGCCAATGGCTCGTGAGAGAGGCCACACGAAGCCTCTCTACCATTCATTCATTTGTAATTCATCAGCATGCATACGAGTGCGCCACACATCCGGCACATATGCCGGCGAACTGTATTAGCATTTAAATTAAGCTTAAATGCATCTGTGAGAATGACGCTCTTCTTTAATATGAGTGGACAATTGCCTCGTAGCTCGTACTCATTTCCTTCAGTGGGTCATTAAGGAAGGTTTCATGGGAATGAGTTACAGCATTAGAATTCCTTAAAGGCGTCCCTTAAGGCCTGTATCCCCTGCAGAATGTGGCTATTAGTCCCAGCTCTCCCACAGAGCCCTCCCTCTGCTGCTGCTGCCGCCGCCACCGTGCTGAATCACTTCAGCACCATGGACAGCTCTGTTTGTGTGGATGGTGTTCATAGACGGGAGGGTTTTTATTTCTCTGCTCCTCTGCTTCCTGTGTCCTCCTGTGCTCACACACGCAGCAGGGATGGAGGACATTTTGTCATAAATGGTATAGATTTCCACGTAGCTTTAAATGAGTGAATAGAGGAAGGTGAGGGGCAAAAAATGTGAAAGGAAAAAAGTGTAAGGAATGGCAAAAACGAATTTCAAATTTCATTTTGTCGTCATGTAGACTGGCAGTGATCTGGTGCATCCAGCTTTCCTCAAATCTCCCCTTGCTCACTGATTTGATAGTAAGTTCTGCCACTCTGCTCTGTTGCAAAGCGCTGTGGCCATCAAATGAAAAAAGAAAGCAAACGGATGTAGCTGGAGAGTAATTTCACATAAATATTCCATCTAGTGCCCTCTCATTTTGCAGCAAATCTCTAAAGAATCTTTTACAAGCACCCACATCTGTTAACGGATTCATCAGTGATGCTGCAGGAGTCTAGTGTCCTTGATGAGTGTGTGTTTGTATCTGCATGTGTAAAGATTCAGACTGAATGTTTACACAAGGCAGCCACTGCATGTCTCTCCCCCCCCCCCGTATAACTGCATTATTGGGTCTCGGGCGCACAAATGTAGTGTATGTCTTTGATTCGGTGGAGTCACAGGGGAGCTGTGTTGATGAGATTGTTGTGATGCAGAGTGCTCCTGCTTCCTACATGCAAATAAAATATGACTTACAGAGAAAACTCTGTGAGCGTGTGTGTTTGGGGGAGGGGGGGGAGTCTGTGTTTTTGCCTGCAGCTAATGATGTAATTATGTTGAAAACAAACGCAACAACCAAACCCGTTAAGAAGAGTTACACTAAGTCAAAACAGAGGAATATAAAATCAGCAAACTGAGAATTTTTTCGCACACTGAGGGGAGCCAGTTTTAGCGCTTGTGTCCAATAGCTCACATTTAGAAACCTTTGGAACAAACCGTGGGTTCCTATTGTAGTCGTTTTTGTTTGTTTGGGTTTTTGTTTTTGTTGTTGACTGTTTATTTGTATTGTCTGTATTTCGTTGTTTGATGACTGATCTGTCGACTGTTTTCTCTCTTTCTTCCTCAGGCCACATCTCTCCGTGGAAGGCCTCCAAACAGGTACAGTGATTGAACCAAGTGTGTGTGTGTGTCTGAGAAAGAGAGAGAGAGAGAGAGCGAGAGACAAAATGTGTCTGTGAACCAGATTTGTTTGTTGAAGCAGAGAGGAGATAGCAGCGTATATCTGTGTACTGAGGCTGTGTTGGGCTTGTGCGTTATTGTGAAACGAACCAGTCGGTCGTGACCTGCTTTATTGGTTTGATCGCATCAGATCTCACACCTCGACAGCTGGGGAAAAGCTTTTCAGATTCATACCTGACCTGCACCTGTTTCTGCTTGTACAATCAGCACTCCTTTATGATATTAGTCACAATAATCAGACATCATTAATCTCATCTCATTTAAGAATAAACTGTGAATAATCATTTGAATTCATTCGCATATCTGCCACATATAGCTGTTTTTCTTTATTTTTTCCTTAGTAGATCACATTTAACTAAATGTTACTCACATACTTGACATGTTAATGCATATTTTATCACCCCTCCACCCCCATCATGTCCGCAGCTGCTTTATACTGTATGAAAAGCTTGTCTTTCAGTTCATTAAATCCCTGCAGCCATCTGAAAGAAACAGGACACATATGTTGAAAGTGTGTAGCCTCTGATTTGAGAAGTGCTGCTTCAGAAGTCAGTGCCATTACGCACAGCTGTCCACTGTGTTTGCCTTAATTAAATCACATGCAAATGACACCAGGCTCCTGCAAAGTAACCTCACACAATACTAAACTCCTCGGACTGGTTCATTATTACTTTAATGTGGTTGAAGTGGGAGATGTCGGATTGCAGCAGCGTTGCCTCCTTCCCAACTTTCTGAACTGAAAAACTGAGATGGAGTTGGACTGATGTGATCAGATCAATGGCCTCATCAATATTTCGTATCATTGATGTCTGTGGAGTTAAATGGCAACCCGCACCGTGTGCCTCTGGCTGCAGGTTTAAGCTGACGTGTGCTCGGGTCATGCCACTCTGCAACCATCAGAAAACATTATAACTTCCTGGAGAAGCCTCTTTGCTGTTATTGAGCTGTTGTTGACATGCGTCACTGTGATTTGCACAGCCCAGAATGACCACTGGTGTGACTAGCTGAGAGATTTTTTAATGCACCACCTCAGCCAGCTGTTCTGTAGCAGATGCACTTGGATGCGCCCACACAGTCCATGGGAACAAGACTTTGTGCTTGTTGTTGCATAGTTGAAATAGGGCCTCATTACTTCAATTAAACATCTGTTGTTTGTGTTTTCTTTGTAGTTAACTGACCAGTGGGACCCGCATGGAAGCCCCCAGGCAAACTTGTCTGGCCCTGTCTTGTCGGGCACACCCTTCCCAAACCAGCCACAGCACCGCACTTCTGTGCCTGACTCAACTGAAGGCTTCGACCTTAACAAGCCGGACCCTTATGACCTTTATGAGAAGTCGAGGGCTATCTACGAGAGCCGACGTGAGTACAGAACCTTTAGCTCATAATGGATAGGAACCTCTGGTTGATTTGTAATAAAAAAGGAGAGTCTACCGTTGATTGTCTGCATATCTGTGTGTAAGGTCCAGAGTACGAAGAGGTGGAGGTGCACCTGCTGAGGGAAAAGACTGGGTTTGGCTTTCGCATCCTGGGGGGAGACGAGGCCGTGCAGGCTGTGAGTCCGGACGCCCGTGACAAGGCTCGTATGGGACGGGCTGGACCACAAGCACTTTTAACCTCATGCGCACCCGCCTCGTCTGACCTGCACCTAACCTCATCTCACACTTTTCATCCAATTACAGTTCATACAACATACACCATCCACACATACACACACACACACACACACAGGCACAAATTGACTTTCTCACACTTTCCTGACCCTCTGACTGCTCAGTACCTCCCATACTGAAGTAACGCCTTGCTAACTTGTGCAAGTGTACAACAGCATGCAAACTGTGATACAGAGAGAATGTGGCAGCAGAATATTAGGAAAGTGAAAAAATGCCACCATGACCCAAAACTAGTTTACATGCTAGATAAAGCAATTATTGTGTGATTCCACAGTGTCTCTGTCTCATCCTATTCACCTTCATCTACGCTGCTAATATTGATTGTCTTTGAACAGATTGTTATTGGCGCTATAATAGAGAACACTCCTGCTGAGCGTGATGGGCGGCTTCGACCTGGGGATGAGCTCATTTCTGTGGATAAAAATGTGGTTGCTGGGAAACCGCACAAATATGTAATAGACTTGATGCATGCAGCCGCTCGCAACGGTCAAGTCAGCTTGACTGTGAGAAGGAGAGTGCAAACGCCTGGTGAGGACATGTTTTATCTGTTTATCCTTTTGGGTTTTGTTTTTAGCTCAGCCGAGGTTTTGTTTGTAACACAAAAAGTAATGGGGGGATTTTCACAAAATGTCTACCAGAGGTGGCTCTTTGATCCAGATCCAGTTAGATTTGATTGATCCAGATCCAGATACTTTTCTGTTTCTGGAAGAATGTTCAGTCTTGAGAGGTCTGCACTCTCAAAGTCCTTTCTATTTTTTCATTTGTTTGTTTGTTGTTTTTGTTACTGGAAAAGTGCTGCACATTTCACTGGCATCAAATTAAAAAATACGGCTTGGATGGGACACATGCTAACAATCTGTATGGAGGACCAGTGTGTACTTCTCACCCACACATTGTTTTTGTCTGGTAGTCGATCATACAATATACATTCATCTATCCTTTGTTCATTGTAAGCACTGCAACAGCCTCTGTGCCTTTCTTGTTTTCCTAAATGCAATTCAAATGTAAGGGCATGTGACTACACAAGAGTCATACTTTTCAAATAAGACAAGCAAAGTTTGACTTTGCTGGAGGTAGAGAAGTACACTGTTAATTGCAGACCTGGAATCTCTCCAGTGGATACATCTTAAGCTACTTTCATTTAAAAACTTTAAATGAATGGTTTTACAGTAGCAGAGCTGTCTCCTGTCTTGCTTCCTGTCCCTCAGGAGAACCGTGTCCTGTGAATGGCCGCAGCCCCGGCTCTGTGTCGACACAACACAGTTCTCCACGCAGCGATGCGGCCTCAGCTTCGGGCCCTCCGGCGGTCGCCGTCCCTTCTACCACCTCTCCTCCAGAGGGATCCGCCCTGCAAACCAGTGATGTGGTTATCCATCGCAAGGAGAACGAAGGCTTCGGCTTCGTCATCATCAGTTCTCTGAACAGACCGGAAAACGCCACCGTCATCAGTGAGTTGTATTAAAAAGAGTCTTAAGTTAGTTTGGACTGAATGTTTCTGAAGATATAAATATATCCTGCACAAATACCCATGCAGTCGCAGCAACATCTATTGTACTCTGAAATTATCAATATAAATTTCTTTCCCTTTGTGATGCATCCAGAAATGATTTACACTGAAGAGACATTTTTCAATGTTCTTCGATAAAAGTAAAAATAGAAGAACATTTTTTAAAAAGGTTTGAACAGTGTATTTCTGTTCAGTGTCAGTGATTCAAAAGGTATAACAAATATTTGTAACAATAATTTAATGTACTACAATTCAAAATGTTATTCTCTCTACTTAAAATGTAACTTTTTCACCACCACCTTGTTGTTGCCCTTTTCCAGCTGTGCCCCATAAAATAGGACGTATCATTGAGGGCAGCCCCGCCGACCGATGTGGGAAGCTGAAGGTGGGCGACCGGATCCTGGCTGTGAATGGACAGTCCATCATCAGCATGCCGCATGCAGACATCGTCAAGCTCATTAAAGATGCTGGGCTGACAGTCACGCTGCACATCATACCAGAGGAGGGTAGGTGTTTGAGGGTGACATGGGATCTGATTTTTAAATATGAATTTTGTCTGGCAGCTTGTTTGATGAAGATAGCTCCCTGAATAAGTATTCTTTAAAAGGCACCGAAGAGAAGCTTACAGGCAAAATTTACTCCCAAACAAAAGTCAAAGTTATTCTACATAAATCAGAAGTGACTCAAGGTTAAGAAGTGTGATGCTCCTGCACTGTTTTGGTTATGGTGGACACTTGAACATTTCAGCCACAACCAGATTCTTACACCCTTGTCTTATTACATACATCAAGACTCTTTAGAGTCACTCAAATTGTGTGCTTTGTGATTAAGTAACACTATTAGCAGATAATTAAGTAGATTTCTCAAATGCATTCCAGAAAATCCTCCAACAGTGCTGCAGTCTTTTGCATCCTGAGCATATTACCCTCCCTCCACAGTTTGGGTGGTGAACTCTCGCCTCACCTTCTGTCCCTCACAGGTTCCCATTCTGGGCCCAGCTCGGAGAAGCAGAGCCCCATGACCCAGAAACACAGTCCACAGACCCAGCACAGTCCGGTAGCCCAGCCAAGCCAAGGAGGCATCCACCCTGGCCAAACAGCTCCTCAGCCAGGCCAGACGGCCGCTCAGCCAGGTCAAGCACCCGTCCAGCCCGGCCAGACACCGGCTCAGACTAGCCAAACGGTGACTGGCCCTCCTGCATCAGCAGCCTCCCAGCCCGCACCAGCTGGAACCCAGCAGAGCCCGGTCACCCAGCCCCCCGGCCCCCCTCCACAGCTCTACCTCCATGATGGCAGGTAAGAGGTGTGCAAAGAGGGACGTGCTTGTTTGGTAAGATGTGTTCGAAGAGGGATGTTCTTTTTTGAACTCAGCAGGAGCATTTTGTGAGATTCCCCAAACAGTGTGTGTCTTGGTGACTAGAAAAAAAGCAGGCGTTTTCAAAGGCCACGCTTATCAAACCGTGTATATAGATGAGTGTACAACCCTCTCCTTACATACCAGTAAGTTCAGGAGAAACTTGTGACTGCAGACAACTTGGGTCCCATTCAGACTCTCAGTCTCAGGCTGGTTCCTACTTTGTTGCATAACGCCACTTAGCCCTTACAGTGTCAGTGAATAATTTACCTTAAGGTATCTCTTCTATAATTCAGGAGCCCAGCGATCAGGCCTTGTTCCGCATCAAATCCATGAAAGTGTGAGTGTGCGTGCATGGATGAGTGTATGCATGAGTCTCAGATCAAGAGACTGAGAGTAGCACTCCCAGAGCTATGGATTTGTGCCCATTTTACATGTGGCAACTTGATAAAAGTTTCAAAACAGAGAGTGATATTTCCATCCTTCTTCTGGTGAGCCCCCTTTGCTGCACATATGCAGTGTCTTCGGACGCATATATCAACAAGATATCTTGAGGAGACAAGGTCGTGTGTAATAAGACGCCTACTTACTTTATGCTTCTTCAAAACTACGCCATCTCCATCATGACACAAACCTCTCCTCTCATTGTGTTGCTCTTTTTATCCTCACAGGTCAGAGGTAAAAGCCAGACAGGACGTCAAACCTGACTTCCGCCATCCTCCGTTCACTGATTACAGGCAACCTCCGGTAGATTACCGTCACCCACCGGTTACTGATTATCGACAGCCTCCAACGCTGGACTACCGACACCCGCCTGGTCTGCTGGACTTCAGACAGCATCCTGCAGCTGCACAGTTCCCCCTGGGGATCCCTGCTGACTTCAGACCACAGGTATAGCTAAGTGTCTCCTTAACCTGATGCTGTTTGGAGCATTAAGTCTTTATATTTATATGTATGCAGTGTGCCACCACACTATCGAGAGGGTCTTTGCAATCTTTGTTTGCAGCATGGTCATATCCTGTTATTTTCTGTAGCTTTGTTGAAAGTTCTGTACATTTTGTTCTGCAGGACTTTGATTACTTCACAGTGGAGCTGGAGAAAAGTGCAAAAGGTTTCGGCTTCAGTATCCGCGGGGGCAGAGAGTACAAGATGGACCTATTCGTGTTGCGCCTTGCTGAGGATGGTCCTGCCATACGTAATGGAAGGATGAGGGTGAGATGGCATAGATGAGATGATAAAAATGATGAAGTTGAAAAACTCTTTGGGAGATGATTAGAATTACAGGCAATGGATGGGTGTTGTAGAAAGAGTGTAATTAATCCAGTGAAAGACTTGGAATGAGAATGAGCAAAAATGCCAGTTTATCCATCTTGATCTCCATCAGAGATAATATCACATAACATGTTCATGAGTGGTATTTCCATTAGAGTGAAGATGGTGTAAAAATTTAACATAAAATTGATTTTTGCCTTCCAAAAAAAGACAGCACTTCTGCTATTCTTCCACTATGCATATATTTCACGTTTTCTTTTAATTCAAATATTTGTTTTACTCTGATCCGTCTACTTCATGGTGCGTGTGTAGCTTATAGGATTGGAAAGGGGGGAAGTGAGTAATGCATATGAAGGAGTAATCCTCTGCTCACCGTCAGCAGCTCCTGTTGAAGTGCATTTGAACTTGTTCCCCAGTTGCTCCAGTGGAGACAGTAGTTGTGCAGAAAAGTCAACTTTCCGTGGATAAACACAGTTTGACAGAAATCGACCCTGTCTTCTGTGTGTCTCCTCCAGGTAGGGGATCAGATCATAGAGATTAACGGGGACAGCACTCGGGACATGACTCACGCCCGTGCTATTGAACTCATCAAGGCGGGAGGCCGGCGGGTCAGGCTGCTGCTAAAGCGAGGAACAGGACAGGTGCCAGAATATGGTGGGTTTCCCTGACATGAACCAAAGTCTCGATAAAGCCTCTCCATGATGTCTCTCTCATTCCTCCTGATCTCTTTCTCACTTTCATACTAGCGGTTTATGGTTTCCTGCAACTACCATGTTTTACTCGAGAACAAATTAACATGTATTAATATCTGTCTGCATTTTAGCCCTCTCTATTCTTCTCCTCTGCCATCTGAATTTAAACTTGTCCAGTTTTGATCACAGTTGAATAACAACCTGCTCTCTCCCCCTCATGTGTTGTAACCCCTCTGCTTTAAGTCTAATGATTGGTATAGGCTTTTACTTGCCTTCCCTCAGGAATGGTACCTCCCAACCTCTCCATGTGCATGAAAGGTGACACACTAAGCTCCCCCTATTTCTTCCTAATGGGCCACTCTAAAGACACGGTTTGTGAAAAACTGCACGTCTCTCTCTCTCTCTCCATACTGATTGATCGGCATGCCCTAGGCATGCATTTTTGTATGCATGCTCATGAGTTAATGCATGAGAAAATGGCAGTGTGTGTCCTTACGGATGCTTACGTGTTGGGTAGTAAAAGAGCAATATCGTTTGAAGTGACCCTCCAGATGAAATTGTATCATCCTGAAGTGGGTTGTGAAGTAGACTGTGAAATCAGTCTGGTCAGGGTCAGTCTGTCACACAACTGCAAATATGTTCATTGTGTTCTGGTGCATAGTAAATCCTGTCGTATACGTCTGTGTCTGTAGAAGTAGCAAGGACTTTGGGTGTAATATGTCTGCATAGAAGCCTCCATGGTCAATCTTTTGCTGCTCTCATACTTTGCATGCAGGTTTGCCTGGTGTTATATGTGTCACTGTGTTATTGCATATATCTTTCTTTCTTTCTCTCTCTGCTCTTTCCTCTCCTCTGTCTTTTTCTCTCTGTATGCATGCTGCTTGCTGGTTGAGCCACAGTTTTTCTCTTTTCAGTCCACCTGAGTGTGTTTTGTTTATCCCCAAAAGACTGTGCCGGCCCCTGGGATTCCCTTTCTACAGCCCACTCTGCCCTGCAGGAAGTGACTCTTGAACCCCACCCAAATTCATTGCTCTCATCCCATCCAGCCTCAACCCCAGACTCTTCTCATCAGCTCCCGCTAGAGGCCACAGTGTGCATGGGAGACAAAGCTCCACAGCTGACAGACCACTGCTCCATTAGAGGGGCTACAGGTGGCAGGTCCACCCAGCAGAAGTGCATCATCAGGGGGCAGGCAACCTCTCAGGGGTCTGGAGAGGTGGACTGTGGACCAGGTGACAGACAGCCACGGGCTTTGCCTCCTAAAGCTGTCCTGGGAAGATCTGTTGAAAGACGAGAGAGACAGAGGGAGACTTGCTCCCCCTGCTGTGAGAGAAAGGGCTTACACACACAGGCGATGAGCACTGTCTGGCCCTGGGACACATACGTTAGTGTGAATTCTAATGGAGCCTCTCTGGCCAGTGGAGATGGACATGTCAGCCTCCAGGAGAAGCTGGTGTCCAGAGGTCTGTTCCCCAGAGAGGACGAGAGAGCCAGCGGCAACAGTGGGCACTTCTGCCCCTCAAAAACTATGGAAGATCCTCCCGTGAGGAGCGCAGCTGCCTCCCCTGGGCCCTGGAACGTCCCTGGGTCTGATAAACTGCCTGGCACCCTGAGGTCCTGGACCTCCACAGTAAGCAGGTAGAATGGATCTAGCTGGTTTGGACCGGATCACACTGTCTGGCTCCTCATTCAGTTCACCATCGGATATCTGAGAAAAACAGTAAATCTCCCTGGCTCTCTCTCTTTCTGTCCTGTTTTCTTCTCCATCCACTTCTGTAATCATATTTTTGTTTCATCTGTTCTTACAAGATGATTATTACACCCACCACCTTAAAAAACTGAGGAACTTTCACAGCTATTGTAACATACAGCATCAAGCCTGATGGACACTACTCGGTATGGAGGCATTTTGGACCCTCAGATGCGAGAGTTAATGTTCTGATCAGAATGGGGTCTGCTCCTGAGTGGAGCTGTGGTTTTGATGCGTACTTGTAACCGCTCGACCGTATCTGGCTCAAGATTGGTTAGTGCAACTTAACCGGAGGAGAGGGACATATGCATCCAAGAGGTTTACTTGTGCTCCATTTTCTCTGCGCAGTGGGAAGAATGAGACTATGAATCTGTCAGATGGATGAAGTGACACTGAAACTCCTGGAGGACATGGCACTGACCCAAGCGACAGCCTGGTTAACCCGACATATGTTAAGATCTTACACGCCTACCAATATATCATATACTGTAAATGTAAAGATGTGAAAAATATGTACATTTGGTAAACTCAAAAACATACCTGTTGGTGTTTTTTTGAGGCCGTGTTATAGGTAGAAGCATTGTAAAGAAAAGAGAAAAAAAACCCAGAGGGACAGTATTTTAGGATCACTTTTTCCGCGGCCTCGTCTATGACAACATATCAAAGACTGTGCAAGTGACCAAACCCAGACTGCTAAGGGAGGCAGTGGTCGTGTGCACGGATGTAAACCACCATGTCATCAAACAGGGTCTCACGTGTCTGTTAGAACGTAGAGAGGATATCGTCTGTGGCACCACCCGGTCGGCACTCGTGTGAGACGGTGGAGATCTTTTTTTTCATCAGATTGAACTTTTGCGTGCGTGACAACAGTCGGCCTAGTAAGAGCTCATGACGCTGTTCTGAGTTATGTACACAACGAGATCACACGCCAACCATGCAGTCATCGTGCAGACTTATTAAGCTGTACTGTATTCATCGATGCTCAACAGAAAAAAATTGTCCAGTCTATATTCCCCATTTCTATGCCTTTTACTGTGCTAAGTGTACCACATCACTGTGGGAGAGGGGCATCGGTGTGTGGAAAAGGAGGCCGGTGGTTATGAGGTGGGGCGGAGTGCCTTACTCAAACTAATGCAGAGCTGTCGCCTTTATGATTTGTCTTGGGAACTGAATGCAAAGCAGATGTTGGTGACCTTGCACACATATCAGCAAACTGTTGAGTTGTGGAGCCTGTTTTCTTCAGACAGCATACACAGTTATCTGGATGCACTCTCAGCTGTATAGCTATGATTGCCCTTGTCCCCTAGTGTTGCAGAAGGGACAAAACGTAGCCTGTAGCATTACGTCCTCTTCTTAGAGAGTCATCTGGAAGAGTCGAGCTGTGAACGTTTATGCAGACAGGGTTATTTTCTAAGTGGACCATAGTTTCTGTTGTCAGTGTTATTTCAGCTTTATTTGTCTCTTCCACACGACCGCAGGCAGTGACAATACTCTCTGAACCCAAGATCTTAGATGATGCTGTGAAACATAAATGCATTGAAACATGTGTTCGATCACAAGGCTTTGTCAGCGGCAGCGTCGAGGCATGCAGCTTTTAAACTGAGACACCACAGATGAAGTCACTGTCTGTCCTCCTGCATTTCTCCATTTTGATCTCATCCATTTCTCTCAACAAGATGTTTGCTCTCATTTAAAGTGAATCACCGGAGCTTTTGAGTACTGGATGACCATATGAGTGTAAAAAAAAAAAAGATAATCACAGTGAATAATGACAATGTAACTGACTGAATGCAGTGATGGCAGATCCGAGCTGCACTGGCATCAACCCACTTGTGAGTTATTTTATCAAGACAGTGCCCCTGCAGACTGGGAGACCAGTAAGACCTTATGTGCATAAAGAGTATCGGGACTGAACTTGATCTGCAGTGGTTTCTGGGTAAAACATCGTGGTCTGGATGTTTCTGAGCTGACTTGAATGCTTCACCTGTGGTTCATGTGGTAAAACTGGCTACCATGTTAGTTTGGAGCATGAGAACATGCCATTAGGCTGTAGAAACGTGTTTACTGTATGTAGGTGAAAGAATATGTCATCCAGCCCTCTCTCCATTCAGGCTGTCCCCCTGCCTGCCGTGAGTGATTTTGTATACAGAAACAAGAAAAAAAAAAAAGAAGAAAAAAATGCTTTATTGGAACCTGTGAAGGATGGCACGTTCATAAATTCCCATTGAGATCAAGTATAACTGTGTAGTGTTAATTGTGTACTATTCACCTTGTACAGCTGTATTCCTACAAATATGGTTTACTGTATCATTGATACTGTAGTTTCAAAGACGTGAACAACTATTTTTATGAAATGCGACAGTACTGATATATTACATTTTGCTAAAAAACAAAAAACTTGTTTACTGAAAGATATTCTGAAATACTGTCAAATAAACTCTTGACATGGTGTAAAATATTCTTTTTTTTCAGAGATTGTTTTACTCAAACCCAGACTAGAGCTGAAACAAGTATGAGTATGAACAATAACTACACATCAAGGTGAAAGTGGATTTTTATTTTTTATTTACATTTTTTGATAAATCGGCCTCACATACGCGACAACACAGGCACACATGTGGAAATTTCCAAAACCCTTCCAGTCTTTTCACACGATTTCCCTTTAAAGGCCCTGCCCACCCCCACAGATTTAATACCATGTACCCATGACGTCAGACCTACATTAGTGATGAAAATGATTTCTGCTGCTCAATTCTCCTGGTGCAGCCTTCCAGTGAAAGTGACGGAAAATTAGTGGACGTATTGTTTAGAATTCTTCCCCAGGTGGACGAGCCGCTATGTCTCAATCTTACACCCGTCCAGTAAAAATTGTAGAAGATTTTTTTAAAATATATTTACAGATTTCAGAGCAAGGCAGGAACAATTTGATGACACAATCTGTAAACATTTTCCCAGTGTCTCATTGCTGATTAGCGCATTAGGCCAAGATGGTGAGCTGTCAGTCCCCTGCAGTGGAGTCGCTGCTGTTTCCTCATTGATGAGAGTAGTTTTCTGCAGGAACTGGGGTTTCACTTTTTTCCTGCACATTCTGAGGAGCCTCCTGAGCAAGGAGAAAAGAAAGATTAATGACGACGCCAAAAGAGAGTTCAATTGCTCTCATGGATTTTCAAATAGCCTTTAATTCAAAAGTGAATTCTCTGTCTGCGAGGTTTACGATCGTGGATTCACGTACCTTAAGACGTCTGTAGACTCCCATTTGGAAACGGCAGCAAATTAGATCAACCAAGAAGCCAACTATGCCATGGAGCATGCCTGCGAGTGAGAAGAGCAACCGACAGATGGAAATGCTCATGATTCATGCTTAGATGAGGTGGAAATTGCTTGGTGTGGGCTGTCAAGTGTTTTAGCTATAGCATTTATATTGGAGGGGATGTTGAGGCAAAGTGCAGGTCAGCATTTGACAGACATCCATAAACAATACAGAAATGGAAACCGTTTATGTGCATTGGTAATTTACTGCTTTAGGTGACTGTACAGCAACTGAGTCAGGTGTTAGAGCATCTGAAAACCTTACGTTTTTCCAAACAGTTCCTGCTTACCACTGCATTACTTACATTACAACAATAGCACTATTTTGACTACAAATAAATAAATAAAGCTAAATAAAGGTTCACTGTGATGGATTACTCAAACTTCACAAAACTCCAGTGTGAGTCCTTTAAATATGCATCCAGCACTGGGTGACACATATTACCAGTTCCAAGAGTTTATCTACCTGTGGTAGAGAAAATGCCTCCGACGATGCCACAGAGTCTGACGAGAAACTGCCAGAGAGGCATGTGCTGCTCAGTGACTTTGACCATGAGTGAACTGATGTCGTACTTCATAAAGATCCCTGAGACTCCGTGGCTGCCTGCAGCATGGTTTATCGCTCGCTCCTGAAGAACAGCAAGGGGGATGCATACATATTGACCGTGATGACAGAGCATACCGCACAAATACGCAAACGTGACCACAACTAAAACCTACCCGCTCCGTGACCGAGTACTGATGTGTGTCAGCAGACACCTTGTAGGTGTTGAGCTTGGTTGGCACGATGGTGATGAAGTACTGAAACATGTGGTTGGCTGGAGAGAGATGTCAGACATCCGTCAATGGAAAAAGCACATCAAAGCAGGATTTATGAAGAAAAACAGACCCATGTTTGACAACGCGGACGTACAATCAGCGGAGACTTTCTCCGTGCCGTCCAGTGGGCTGATAATCCCAGGGATCACTTCTCCAAAGGACAGGTGGTCAATCCGGTGAGAGAAGTTATAAGCTGCAGGACAATGCCAAGTCAAAAACAGTTACCATTAAAATTTTACAGCGTGTGCCGCAGCGGCAAAGACTTAAAATCTACAGCGTGAATATCGATGCCGCGCGCATCAGAACATCTGCATCAAGTACACGTGTAGACCAAGAGATAATGATGATGGAGAGATAACGAACTCACAGTCATGGCTGACAAGAGCAGCGAGATGGGCGTGGCCTCTGGGATGTGGGATGGACCTGTGGAGGGGGACAAAGTTGTTTTATCACGTTACAATATTTTCAAATCAGGAGCAACAACGGTTCACCGATACAACATGCTCAGGTCTGATCCCTGTGTTGTGGACAGATGGAAAATGCTTAACTTAAACTATATCATCGATGTATCATTACAAGTCTGTTTATGGCCATGTGGACACATACTTGCCAACAGTAATGTGGAAATTTCCCGCCACCTTGTTGACATACAGATGTCCGTGAATCCTGCAGGCACTGAGGGAAGTGGGACTGTCCTCGCTGTGGGGGGAAGAGAGGTGGTGAAGGGATGTGAATCTTTTCAAAGCGTGTAGGCTGAACGGTTCCTGCTTTATCAGTGTCATCACACTTCCAACCATCCCTCCGCTCCGAACAGATCGCGGCTTCTTTTTAGGATCCTTTACCTTTGAGGCGGTGCGGGAGGAGCAGCTTTTATTGCAGCCTTGAAGAGTACGTCCTGAAGGGAGTGCTCCACTCTCAGACGCTCCTGGATGTGCAGAAGAGTCCTGACAGGCACGGACAGAAGTCAGAAAAACAAGGGCTCATGTGGAATGAGCCCTTGTAAATGGACAAAAATCAGGTAAGTCCTGAGTGTAACAAGGATTTTACTGGTTTTCTACAGGTATCAAATACCTTTTGGTGTCCTTCAGAGTTACTAAAACTGCTACTGATTAATTAGGGCTGCAACGCTTCATGGACTGAGTCAAAATGACAAACATTCTGTCAGGATTTGATGATTTTTTTGACATATATGATAATAACCTGGTGATTGTTGGGATTTGGTTGGTCCGGTAAAACGGGATATTGAAACAGATCCCCTGGAAAATGATTGTTTTACACTAATATTTACTGCTTATAGATAAAAAAGATGCAAATCAATCAATCTCTAATTGCCTCATTGATTGATCATGAAAATAACCATCAGTACTGTATTAGCTGCCACTAAAAGACAACTCCTTGCTGAATGTAAATAACATAGCCGAGTAAAAAAAAAAAAATGTCAGCATATTCCTTGAGGGAGTGGCCTAGATACTGCAGGTACAAGTTTGTTTGAATCTTACATGTGCCATAATCTCTGATGTGGTGAGAGTTCAAAGTTGACCTGAAATTTAAAAAAATAATAATTGTCAGACAAGTATAACGAAGGATTACCAGTGAAACATAAAGGATTAAATAGGATTAAAGGCATTTGGGAGTGTAACATGTACATGTTTCCACTGACTCTACTTTTAGTTCCACGTCTTTATTATTCGGTGAATTTTATTGTAGGAGCTCATACTCACTGGTTCATATTTTAAGCCATCAGATGCAACCATGGTCTCTGCCAGATCCAAGACATCTGCCCCTATATCTACATTCACCACAGTACAGTGCAAATATTTAAAAAAAAGAAAAAAAGAAAACAACGTTGTAATACCTTTCTCAAGCAAATATGTGTGTCTGCTTTTGTACTTACACTGGCATCTCATTGCAACCGTAATGTCGACATTAATCCTGAGTTTACTGAAAATGAAGAGCAGATGCACAACACACACTCGTTTATTATGACCACCTCGCTAAAAAAAAAAACGACTTTCTGTAATGCAACACAATAAAATCCCACATTCATAACACTGTTCAGATTTTTTTGTTTATTTTTATGTATGTGATGATTCAACTTTGTAATCTGGGGATGTAGTCCGCACTGCATTATGCTGGCAGGTTGGCCGCCCTATTCAAATCAACGAGGATGGGCTAAACAGCAGACCCAGTTCTTTGCATAATGCAGTACAGTTCAACAGCACCAGAATCCACGCCCTCCGAATCACACAGCTGCTTCAGCCACAAAAGAAAAAAAAATAGCCCGGACATTACAACAGTCTTGACAGTATCCTTTATTGCAGGAGTAATCTATTACACTGCGCTGGTTTCACCTAAATGTACTTCACGAGCTGGCGACAGAGTGCGCAAAGCTAAAAACGTCCATTTCAAGCCCGATAACCGCGCGTGTGGCTCTCACCTGCTGAAGTCTTTGTCCACCTCGTACTCGTACCTCATCCAGGTGTTTCTGTACACAAAGAACTCCAGGAAGGCCAGCGCGGCCATGAGGCTGAAAGCTATGAGAGAGACTGGGGGAGAGCATACGCGTGAGCCGCGGGGGCGACGTGAAAAGTTGGCCCGTGAGCGCGACCGCGGAGTGCGTCGCGGCTGGCCGTACCTGTCCCGCCGCTGGCCGTGGACTCCACGTAGCTCTCGGGAACTTTGGGGAAGGCGTCCAGCTCCTTCACCAGGGTCAGAGCCTTCTTCTTGGTCAGCCTCCTCATCGCGTGAGCGGCGTCAGGTGAAAGCCCGCATGAAGTGGAAACTGTCGGCTCGGATGTTGGGGACGACCGCTGCGCCGCGACCGACGCTCTGTCATACGGCTGTCGTCTCCGTGCTGACGTAGACCATGGCGGCGACGAGCTAACCGTTAGCGTCAGCAGTCTAACTAGAAAATGCGGTATTGTGTCCTCGGTTAAAGCGCTTCCTGGAGAAGCTTAACGACAAACTCCCACACCCAGAGTATCCTGTGAGTGTGTGATCAGGGTTAGCTCAGCTAGCTCTGGCGACGACGCCGTTTGACCCCGTTGTCTGGGGGGGAAAACTGCTCCCATTCGGACGTGGCGCCCTCTGACGGCTCGTTTCATATTGCACACACGTTTGTCGTGGCTTTAAAATACGAGAGTTCGACGTAGCTCTTGAACACGTAACACTCGACAGCACACAATGGACGAAGAGTTGCTTTGTTATTCTGTTTCTGTGGAGCAGCTTCTGTGCAGACAGACTGTACTCCGTCTCTGCTTTTCAAATGAGATTTAATTCAATCCACAAATTAAAATTGACATGTAAAAAAATATGACAGAAATGACAAATGCATTACTGGATTAACCCATTTAAAGTAAAACTGCGTCTTTAAGCAATGTGGCAGAGGGGCTGGATCATTCACTCACAATATCTGGTTTCCAGCTCTTACAGCGACTCTGATAATCAAATTGCTTGCTCAAGTCCTGACAGCTCCAGGGACAAAGACAACTGACAGTTAACCTAAAATCTGCATCCTCTCCCCCATGGAGGAGGAAAGAGAAGAGAGACCTTCTCTGCATGGATTAGTGCAGCATCAGATAAAATGCTGCTGAAAATCTTTCACATCCATAGTTTTAACAGGGGTCCATAAAATAACAATGCTGCATTTTGACAATGTTAGTACCACAACAACAGTGTTAATTATTTTGCAAACCCTAACTACTATTATTCAGGCTTTTGTCTTTCAAGTAACATAAATCCTGAGAGACAACATGAAAAACCTCTTCACTAGGTCTGGTGTGCATCTCCTAAAACCCCAAAACACATGAAATATGATCATAATGACATAGTGAGTGAGGGCTTACTGTAACTAAGGCAGAAATACTGTACCTACATTGAGATGCTATACTGTACAACTTCAAGTATTATCTGCATTATTTTAGTGCTGTGCAAGTTTAGGACAAATAAGCATGCCAACAAATATTCAGCCTCCTCAAGGACAGGTCATAGTCACCTCTAACATTGAGGTTGTGATGTTCTTTCCAAAACACAGATTCATGACTGGAAAGGTCAGCAGATATTGTCGAGGCCAACATAGACTCAAATATACAACACTGCCTCCTGCTAAAATTGTTTTAAGGACAAAGCTCAGTTTCAAGATACTGAAATCCACAAACTATCCACTCTATTCTGCAGGCACAGAGTCGGGACCTTCGTCCAGGAGGACGGCTGTCTCTAGGACATCAGAAGTGGGTGTGTCAGGCGGCTCCTGGGAGAGATCTTCGGAGCATCTGCTCACAGTGGGTGAGATCACATCTGGACTCGTGTCACATGACTCTGTGCTCTGCTCTGAGGTGGCTGTTGTGATTGCTGTGGCCACACTGGGGGGAGCTGGGTCAAACTCATCGTCGTCGTCCTCCATGATTGGCGATTCATGAATATCTACCAAAAAAAAGCACAGATATTTTAGACATTACACTTAGACAAGCTGATCGGGGGAAGTTGATTGTAATTAGGAAATAATAATGAAAGAAAATGCTAACTCACTGCTGAAAGCTTCTGGGTACTGCTTAGCAATCTTCCCCTTCAGTGTCCTGGAGAAACAATGGAGACAAATAATGAAAGGTTGCGTTCGCATAGCTGTGTTCATATGTTTGCTCTGGTGGGGGAGTGTTTACCTGATCCTTCTGAAGATGCTGTCCAGATCTTTCTTCATCTCCACAAGTGTGCGGGTGTGGAGCAGGAAGCGCTCATTCATCTGCTGCAGTCGCACGTTCGACAGCCCGTTGAAGTTGATCAGCATTTCGTTGGTTTTCTCAAATCGGTCAAGCCTGTTTCCACATGATTAAAGGCAAAAGCAATCTTCAGGTGCCAGCTTGCAAATAGCACAGCGTGTGTTTAGTAATGTGAAGAAAAGCCACATGAGGTTAATCACTCATGGCACAACACTCACATGTGTCTCTGAGCCTGGATGATGGCGTTAACATCTTCAGAGTTGACCATGCTCAGCATCCGACTGCAGAACACGTTGGATGCTGTGGGCTCCACCATGATGAAGATCAGGTGGGAGAAGCTGCGACTGCAAACGTTTATTCAGAAATGTTCGAGTAGTGTAATATTTAAAAAAAGATTAACAACACCAGAGCATTGAAACCACGAACACACAGAAAGCCCAATCGGGAAACTATTGTATATTAACGGGTGCTGTAGTTAGATGTTGTAACGTTACTGTACTTAAAATCTTCTTCGGGGACGATCAACTGCAGGTGTTCGTTTTCTCTCAGATATTTTAGTAGCCGCAGATTGAACCGATGACTAACTTTACTGACAGTCCAGTCCCTGTCAGCAGCCTGGACGAATCGCTGACTACTGCACCGCGAGTTAGCACGCGGAGTAACAACGTTCATGTAATCCAGCTGTGGTTGTTTCTCGACCTCTGCCCGTTTAAATAACAGATTTAAAACTACATACGAAGCCTAAAGGCGCATCTGACAGCTGGCTGTAAAACAAAAACAAAGCACTTCCGTGTTTTTTCTATTTCCTGTCATACAACCACCGTTTCCGGTTTTGTTTTGTTTTTTTAACTTTTCTTTATTTAAAATTGCACAAAAGAGGAAAAAGAATATATAAAACAACATTAACAACAAATGTGTGGGACCTTTCAAGCCTACACATAAATAATTTCTACTTGAATATACATTTATTATAGATAAATGAAAATAGCCTAATTCTGGATAGTGATTAATATAGCTAAATATTATGTCTTCATTTGCATATTATTTATTTTTATACCATTTATAAATGTATAAATAGTTGTATAAATTAAAAACAGTGCTTATTTTATCAGCCTGGACAAAACATCAGAATAATACAGGAGGATATATAATGCGTGGATCAAATTTGTTTGTCAAATAAAGTAAATTCGAATAAAGTAAATTCTCAAATATTTCAAATATAATTTTATGGTACTAACTAAATTTGGATCTTCTTGCCGAGTTCGTATTTATCAGCCAAACCACTCTATATCATTAAATTCAGTAACTCCATACTTCCAGAAAACTCACAAAATTACTTTTATTAAGGGACAAGTAAAAAAAGTACATGATGTATAAAAAATACAAAACTGCTTTGTCTAACTTGTAAGCTAAGTAAATGCATAGCAACAGTACATGCAAGTCTAGAGTTAGGGATCCTACAGTTCTGTAACATTTTTGAGCTACAGGCTAAACAGGGAAAAGTACAGTTTGGTTGCAATCTATCATTTGTCTCAGTCTACATGATATAGATCCAAAGTGATGATACAGAATAAGTTAGGTTGCACGCAACTCAACTGATGAGTAAATAAATACTTAACATCATTTCACAAATATTGACAACTGGTAATTCAACGCAACAATAAACAAAGGGTGCGCCTGAATCACATTCGATGCTACGCATAAGCTAAAGATGAGAAGAATTCATAGTATTAACACTTCTAAGCGAGGATGCAGTGATACAAATAAATATGAAATAAATAAATAATGAAACCCATATAAGAGCCACATGGCTCACCCAACCCCTTATGTACATAACACACCCCCTGTTCCCAACTACAACATCACGTGTATGAAATTTCATATTAGTGTTCGTTTTTAGAATACCATAAACATACATACAAATGACCTCGGACAAGCACAAGTGTCCATAGAAAACCTGCATTGATTTGACATTGGGTGAATTTCAATGTGCTTTGGCTTTTATTTGATAAATAAAGTAATATTAGGCTATATATCACAACACATTTGTGGTATATAAGAGGCAATGGCATAGAATTTCAGCTTGTATAAAGTCTTTTACCATATACTGAACCAGGAATGAGGGGAATCACTGATATTGATATTGCTAAATGACTATAGACCGATTGAATGTTTTGCTGCTGTATTGTGTGGTATTGTTATGCAAAGACACTTCTATTTTTCCTTTTTCATTTTTACATATAAAAATAAGTTAAAACTTCAGAGAAATGGATCCAAAAAAATAAAAGTAAGATTTACAGTTTACATAAGGCCATGCAATTTTAGTAGACTCATGCATCAGATCATTAAGTCTTTTGGATGAGTGGCTTGCCATTCATGCAAAATGCACTATGTGTTGCTGAGGCCACGATAAATACAGCTACTGTCCCTTTGTGTTCCTTAATACCAATCTAGAATTAACACTAGCACTGTCTGTAACACATAACTAAGGCTGGTGTATTTGCTGTTGAAGCTGTGAATAGGCCTTATTTAAATGGGACCCACATAACATATTTGCACAAAGAGACGCTAATCCAGTCTACAAACACAAACTCTTTGATAGGAGTGGATGTCAATGTGAATAGACACAAACACAAGGGCTATTGTACAGGTCTGTGCTCTTTAAACGTAAAGTGTCATTCATTCCAAAACGAGATAACCTCCATTAAAGAAAAGAGCTATTAACTCCGAGCAAAGAAAGCAAAACCAATCCTGTCACATTAGTTATCTTAACGTATATATGCTTATAAAATATCCACATTGAGAATGGGTTTCGGCTGCATGTTTGAAATGTTGAGTAATGAGTTTCAAGTAGCACCTTTTTCTGTGAGTAAGTGGATCTATTGCGTTTTGGAATAAAATCTTTTAAAAAGTACCAGCAAACTAGAAACTAGAGCTCCAGCATTTCATCTAAAGAAGATCAGAGACAACACGGAAGATGGTCCAGCGTCAGGATGGTAGGAATACCAAATATAAAAAAAAAAAGACAAAGTGGAAACACAACAGTCCATAAGTTACCGTTTAAACATAATAAACAAACCTCCAACATTATTATGGAGAAGACCAAAGGATTTTCAGCTGCTTTATGACTGAAGGCAATCTGAGGAAACTTCTTTCTGTAAGTGCTCGAGAGAAAAACAGCACCCCGAGATTTCTTCAGAGGATGTGTGTGTGTGGTGGGTTCACTTCACCACCCTTCCTTCACCACCACCACGCTCCTGGATGGAGGCGTTGTCATGGTAATGCATAGCTGGGGAGGCTCTGCATTTTCCTCGCATGTTGGCGTCTCCTTCACTTCCTCTTCTGTCTGGGATTTTTGCCCGCTGACATCTGCACCCACCTGGCCCTCCTCCACCTCCACTTCTTCTTCCTCCTCTTCCTCCTCCTCGTCCTCTTCCTCCTCCTCCTGTTGCTGTTGCTGCTGCTGCTTCTGCTGCTGCTGCTGTCGTTGTTGTTTGTTGCGGCAGCATGGTTTGAACAAGTGTGGGTCGATGAGCACCTCCCCAAAGCGCCCCTTGTAGATGATGCCACAGCACACTTTTTGCCTGCACAAAACATGTTACTGTATTTATTCAAGTGTATGAAGCAAAACCAAAATGATTAAATAACATTTGTTAAACATGTGTTATACCATTTACAGTATCAAAATGCATTAACAGTGTGATTGTGACAAATATCTAAATTGTGAAAATGTCATGTAATGATGCCACCATCTTCATTCAACTGGTGTGGCAAACCAGTTTTAAACATTTTTCCCAAAAGTTCCCAAATAGTACACAAAGCACAACAGGCCCCGCCCACCCCAACGGGGTGTTTTTAATTACTCTGCGATCCGACCTCTAGTCATGCGTAAGACTTCACCAAATTATAACCTTGTGAAAATTATGTGATTTTTGTCCCACCCTCACACGTGAAACAAAATTAAGAGAAGCATAAATGGGGTGCCAATCAAACACAGTGTGTACACACCTCCACAGCTCTGATCAGGCATCTTAAGTGAAAACAACAGTGTGGGTGGAATACTGGAGTGTAGAGGCCTCATTAAACTGATGTGTGCCTTTATGTTCACAATGTGAGAATGTACCACACGGACAAAAACGTATCTTTGATTTGTTTATATATGATCGCCTGATATGTATCCTATATAATGCATCAGTAGGACAAATCGGTGGCCCTGCTTCTCCGTCTGACTTACCTCTTCCAGTAAGTGAGGTCCAGGAAGGAGAAAACAGGGGAGCGGCTGGATCCTGGGCTGAGCTCAGTGTCGGAGCCGTCGTCTGACAGGTTGCTGTAGCTGGGAGACTGAGCAGGGGAGGCACTGGACGTGGTGCTGTGAGCATCTGAATCTGGTGAGCAGGAAAAAAAATGTGAAAAGCAAAGGGAGGATTAGGTGTTAAATGTGTGGTGCAAATGACAAACAAGGCGTGCTCATTTGAGGAACAAATAACTGAGAAGACATTGTAAAAGTAATTGTAATGCACAACTCACTGTTTCTTTTCAGCTCTTTCTGCAGTCTGCTGATCTGGCTCGGCCGCGCTTTCTTGGAAATGGTCTTTATCTTCTTGGGCCTGGAGGTTATCTTCAGGCTGGGACCTCCCCTTGCATCCACCACCTTTGTGCAAGGAGGAGGAGAGGAGATTGCTTGATCCAGGTATGTTATCATGGCCAAGTAAGTACTCAACCATAACGTCAGTGCTCTAAACACTCACGTGGTTCCAGTTCTTCTTGGTTCCCACAGGAAGCTTCTTCCATCGTTTGACCAGGAGCACACAGGCGTTACAGATTTCTCCAGATCGCGTTTCACTCAATCTGCGAGACAGTTACACTTCGTTAGGGGAGGATTACTCTTAATCAACAAGGTATGTTAAAGTCTCTCCAAACTCCCACGTGCTTAGGTGTGACTCCTACCCGAAACAGCTCCTGAACTCTTTCTCATACCGCTTGCTGTCCGTGAAACGAGAGCTTGACGACTTTGCGCGGCAGATGCAGCAGCCGTCCAAACTCCTGTACATTTTCGGCTTGTGAAAGCCAAACATCTGCGTGCAAATGAATACATGATTAGTATTAACCCCTAAATCTCCAGTCGGTGCGCATCGTGCGTTAATTACAGCGCCTCCCCCGAGGCCATTATTGCTCAGATCAGATAGTACTTTTGTGCCATTTCATACACGCCAAATGTGAACACTTTAAAAATGTGTAGGGGAAGCGATTTTGTTGGTTGCATCTCTCAGCTCTGACCCACATGGGGGGGAGAGAAGTAGGTCAACAGTCAGACAGCGTGTCAGACAGATCATGTCACCATGCTGCGTCCACAGGACGCACGCTTCATTTTCGAGACCCAAAATACATCATGAGCACGCGCTCAGTCCTCGCCCCCAGGCTGCAGAGGATACATTATTTGTTATGGTCACAAACAGAATCGCGAGGATGCAAGGTTATGTTGCCGGAGAAAAGCCAACAACACATTAATGTATCCAGGGGAAATCATTGGAAATGCAATAAGCGCGTCAGTTATGCAGAGGAATTATGTTTTATGTTGCTAGGCAAAAAAATACTCTCCACAGCACATGTAGACCTGAACTGCGGCAAAACTGTGAGCCGCGCCCCCCAGACTGGTTCTTTTTTTTGCCATCAGTCCTCGGGGTCTTCTGACAGTGCGGTGCCACAGAGAGCAGACAAAGAGGAGGTGAAACGAAAGACCTCTCACTTTGACGGTTATATCAGAAACTAGTTAGGGTTTGGGCGATGTGGAGGGGAGAAGATGAAAAGTGGAAAAAAACAACAACAACCTAGAAATCAGTCCCCTGGTGGCTGGGAAGAGTAGTACAGGTACAGCGACGAGGAACTCGCTGTGAGCAGTGCAAACTCCACATGGCAAAGGCATAACATGATACAAGTCTGCAAATTACAAATACGCCGAGCCCCACAAAGTGTACCAACCGCTAGATTTTTAAACATACAAACGACACTCTTGCATTTATTTGCCCAGGTACTTGCATGTAAATCTGTTTTAAAATAGTTTGGAGGACAAATTTATAGCTCGATTTAACCAGAAGAGTGTTCCACTGAGATTAAAATCCGTTTTACACGTGTGTCCTCACTTTGACAACAACAGCACAGCACAACAAAGTGTAGATACAACCCAGTAGATCTAGTAAAGAGAAATAATCACAATAGATGCGATTAAAATGGTAATAAAATGGCAAAATAAAATAGTAGATGTCGTTAATTTGAATCCAATTGTATCGAGGTTATTAAATTAAAACAACCATGTCAGCTCTTGCGTTTATTCTGGAGCGTGGCACATGGTTTTACAAGTCCGAGTGTGTCCTCTGTCGAATGCAGACGATCTCTGCAGCAGAATACAGTACGTGACGCAACTCAACATGGCAACACGCTTCAAAGGCGGAGGCAGTGGGGAGAAGGGGTGTGATGCGATTTTCCGCAAAAACTGTGATATCAGAAAGTAAACTGCAAAAATCGCCTCGCAAGCGGTCGGCAATCGGCCGAACAACACACCCGCTTTTCAGAAATAAAAGAAGACCCGGAGGAACGCACTTGTTTCTATCGAGAGAAAAGTGCAAGTCGCCAATTTCACCGCCCACTCCAGCGAGGAAGCATGGCATACCACACGACCTGCTTCATGCGCACCCATTTTATGACGACCGTCCTCTACTCGACGATGGCCGACTTTCCCACCACCACCCCCCCCAAACACCAACTTCACGTAGTGAGATAAACTGAGGGGAATCGTGCGTTTAAAAAAATAAAAATTTAAAATTTTAAAAATGCGCGTTCTCACATTTAAGAGAGAAGCTGCTCTCGGGCAATCGTGTAATTTGATCTTTACTCTTTGTTATTCCAGAGCCGCGTCGCTGCAACAGTCCACCTCCAACGACATGTGCACGAAGTTCACGGCGGCGGCGCTCGGAAAGTCTAAGCGTTTAAACCGCGTTCCCGCACCAAACTACGCTCTTTACCCGGTTAAGGTTTCGCGAGGCGTTCGCGAATAGTTGGTGTTTGGCTGTTTTGTTGACAGCGGCGCCCGCGTGCTGAGACGCATCTCTGGTGCGAGTGGGCGTGAGAGCGTCAACTTGGCTAATCGAGCAGGCGTAAACGTGTAGTAGACTGCAGCCGCTCTCCAGCCACAATGTGGACATTAATGCCCATTTTTTCAGGAGTGGGTTTCGGACTTCGACGCTCGCAGTAACACACTTTAGGCCAAATTTCCGGCAGCGATAAAAAAAGGAGTGATCTCCTTCCAACAGCCACATGCACTGAAGCAACCCATAACAACAGCCAGCCAATGCTCATAATGTTTGCATACGAAGGCCACATTATGACACGATTAAACACATCATTACGTTCATCTTACACCCCCCTCACTTTAACTGTTTAAAAGGTGACCTGCACATCAAACTCACCACCTAGTCGGTTTTGCAGCAGGCCCTAAGAAGAGCAATTGTTCTTGTCGAAGTCGAAGCTTGTTTTCAATTACACGTCGGAAAGCTTCGCAAACACTTTAAACCCTTTAAAAAGCGCCCAACATATCAAAATCTAAGACCGCTGCCTTCCTTACCTTGTTGCAAGTTGCGCAAAGCTGAGTCAAAGTAATGGTCCCTGTACCGCGTCGTTACGATGTGACTATTATGAAAATCAACCCGCATCAGCAACCCGCTCTCTTGTTGATGTCTGCGCTGGTGGACGGGACTGGATAGTTGTGGACGCAGTGCGCATGCGTCTTATCCACACCTCCATTTCAGAGTGGAGCAGGAGGCTTTTTTCTTTTTCTTCAATCAAGTCATTTACATAAACGACACGTGACGTGTCCGTGCGTCTGCATTCTGCTGCCCTTATAAGGATGGGAACATTGCGCGGGAACAGGGGGCTCGGCCCCGGTTGCTATGGCACATTGGAGAATGAAGCAGAGGGGCGGGGCCTGTCGTTTTACTACAGAGCGCCAGATGGCTCGTCTGGAGGCCTACGGTTTTTAGGGGGCTCGGCGTCTACCACGGAGATGCGCTTTGTTGATTTCAGTTGCGTGACAGATTAGCAGTGAATAAAACGTGGCTGCAACATGGGGTGTCAATCAGTTTAGGCCAGTTTAGGGCGAACGACCGCGTGTACCATTTTTTTGTCCGGACGACCAGCCACAACCAGTCATCCTCCTTTCACATAACACTGCATCAGTTTGATAATACTAAAAGAATGTATAGACTGTTGTCCAGTGCTGGAATGTAACTCGGTACAAATAAGAGATAGTTGTACTTATTATTTAATATTATATTATATTATGTGCCGCTTTGCCATTCGTAATCTGCTACAATTATGTAACCGATTTAGTCAGTAGTTACCTTACAAATTCAGATTTTTGCACGCAAAACATGAAAAGTACAGCAGAAAATTATAACTATTTTGACAATTTTCCCATTCCATGTAAAAAAAAAAAAAAATTTTAAGATGTCACTTTTGGTTCTGGGTAAATGTGATAGGCATTCATCACTTTTTAAAATTGTGATAAACAGTCAGTTAATTGAGAAAGTAATAAGAAGATAAATCAGTAATTAAAATAATCATACTTACACAATACACATTGTCCTGATGATACTTACATACTTTTACTTAAACATCATGTTCAATGCATTGTGTAGAATTTAACGATGTAGTTGCAATACTTTTATTTAAGGAACTCACTTAACATACCTAAAGGATCTGAGTACTTTCACCACTGCTGCTGCTTTAATCCTAAAGATGATCTAAGGAGCTTCAGTAATAGGGCACAGCCACATACAGTATACCATATATACAGTACCTGGTCAAGTTTGCATTTGGGAAATTGTTTTTTAACGTCAGATGCAACTAGTCTGACGTAGAAAGTCAACTTTACTACTGAAATCTTTTCATTATGCAGGAGTTGTATATGTTTTTTCAGGCATCATGGATTTCAGGTAAATACCACAAAAAGCAAAACCAAGACATGTCAGCTATGTCAATATTAACTTTAATCTTTGACAACACATTTCATAAATAACAATTCATTATTGCTTTCTCTAATCTTTATTTAAATGATAATAGAGGCTTGGTAATCGTGGGTTACATAGTGCTTGCAGGAGAGTGCAGGAGACAGCATTTTCAAAATTCTTCAACTGTTAAATTGAATGCGACATCAACATAATAACCTACCAGTTTTAAGAACCTGTGTTGTATTCATTGTCTGATTTTTCCAAAGACAATTGAACAGTTTACAAAGAAACAGCATGACTATTAATATGCCCATAGTGGAATCTATTGTTTTGTACAGACACAAACAAGATGCCTTTATACAGAAAAATAAACCACAGATTCATCATACCAACATAACAAATGGACACAATTCTGTCAAAGATCTAATGAAGAAACATATTTACACTGAGAAAGAGGAGAAAAAAATTTCTGATAAAGTGGCAAAGACTATTTGAAGTGACACAATCAGGACACCAGTTTGGTTTCAGTGTTTCACCAATGGAGGCTTTCATGAGCACAATTCTGAGCATTTTGTGACCCCAAACTAAAATAAACAAGGAGAAACAGGCCAGAAGTTACACAAAATAACAACAGTATATGAATATAACATTGTGTAACATATTATAGTGAGACCACTCTTTTGTATATTTACTAAAATATTCAATAAATGATGTCAAGAAAAATGTTTATATAATAAGGCCTGAGTCCTGATATTTCAGATCACAACACACAAAGACATAAAACAGATTTTGGCCATGCATGTGCTTAGTTTAAAATTCAAGTGCAAGCAATATAGCAGTAGAAGGGTTGTTCTAGTTGTCCTGGGGTCAGGTACAGTAAATGCTGTGAAAATATCTAGGTGCAAGGTTATGTATGACTATTTGTTTTCGAGGAGACGGAATTTCACAGTGTAAAGCATAGGAAAAATCTGACTATTTCCTGAAGCAAATAAAGTATCTAAGACATTTACATTGGTAAACAAGGCAATATGTCCAGATCTAGAGTTGCCAGTGACTGCATCTGGTCAGCTGTCCTTTTTTCACATTAAAGTCACATTTCTCAAATGTCTGAATGTACTCCCTTTTCCCGCAAGATGGAAAGATGAACATTTTTTAACCCATTAGCATTCCTGCAGTGGGTTCCAGAGTGGGGGGCGGGGCTCCGTGTTTATGCATCAGGGTCAGAGGTCGACCCCTTTAACCAGAGCTGTCTCCAGGGTGATGGTGAACTCATTGAGTGTGTGTAGGATGCGAGACAGGGAGTGCACGGCTGCACGGTCCCGCAGGAGAGCGCCTTCTTCGTACGTCCGTGCCGCCAGAGGACACTCTGCCAACAGGGGGAGCCACTGAGAGAGAGCCCGGTCCCTGCCAAGAGGAACAGGCCAGTTATGGTCCCATAGATGCCTAATGAAGTTTAGCACTGAATTGATGTGAACAGCTTAACAACCTTAGGACATCGAGATGCTTTCATTGTTCATTAGCCTGAATGTTCACTTCATTTGGCATCAGTCCAAACACAGGCACAAGCACTATTATCTTTAAAGGACATGTTACAGGGATTTGGCATAATATACCCAAAATATATTGTTAAACCATTTTTACAGTTTACTGTTTAACTTTACAGTACATGTGACATTCAACTTTACACATCTCTCCTTGTTTAGCCACATTGATCCCCCAGTATTTCATAATTGGTGACAAGCTAAATACTAAATTTTACTTATTCTGCATATAGTATTTTATTATAAATCAATGCTACTTTGAAATTTCAGCCAACTATACCACTTAGACTTGATTTAATCCTTTTCATATTGATTCTGACTGTTTCTGTGCAGAGACAAGACAAAAAAGGTTTTTGTAACAGCTGAAATTCTCTCATTCCACCTGAAATTGATTTAAACTAAATTTCACAAAGTCCATCTCAACTGCTTTGCTGGGCTTTAAATAACTTTGTGTGACAGTCACTCACTGACCTTTTTGGTTTTTGACTTGGGCACTTGATTTCATAGCAGTAGTAATAAGAAGAACCAGCCTCAATTTTTTCCCACTTTTATCAAATGTACATATAGAGATACGAAGAGATATAGAGAATGATTTTTTCAAGGTCTCATATCTAACCATTAGAAGATGAAGACCAACATTTTCCCTCCCTGTACTGTAAGCCATGTACATTGGTCAGTGAGAGAAAACAGTCATACAGTCATGCTGCGTGCCACTTCCTCACGGCCTCAGGAAGGAAACTGTATCACCTTTGCACAACACAATGCAATGACCGGGATGTTTTTAAGCGATAATCATAAATGTATGTTCTATACTGTTGTATTGGACAATGTCATTGATATAGGAACTGCGGTTGTTGGGTTCTAAAGCTTTGCTATTACACCAACTGTTTCTAGATTTCTATTCATGTTTGTGTTTGCCTATTTGTCTCCTTTGCTCCTTGGGTCTCTGTTGCTTGTACTTTTAAATGATGAACACTCACCTGATTCCCAAGCAGACGAAGAGCTGGAACTTTCCCTCTTTTCCGATGTTTCGGGGTGAGGCATTGATAGCGTTGACGTAATGGCACAGTGAGTCACAAGGTGGCCCCTTTGTCAGTGTTGACCCATGCAGGTCACCCATCTGATCAGCCGTCTCCATGGAAACCACTGCTTTCTCTGTGGGAAAGAGTTGGTCATACAGTCAGTGCATAACGACATTAATATAAAATTAGGCTGGAGAATGTCAATCAATCAAGCACTGTTGCACGCAGTTTGATATGTGAAGCTCATATAAACTGCCACTAGATGGAGACAGGAAACTGTCATCTGCAAAAGGGAAAAACATTACTTTTACTGTTCATGGGATGCTGTAGAGGAACTCGCACTCAGAGTACCTACCAACAAAGTCCCACACAAACACGTTCCTCTGGAAAAGACGGTTGGATTTGAACCCGTGGAGGAGGAACTTCTCCAAGGACAGCACCAGCCCTCCTTCGCCACATAACAGGACCGTCAAGTTTCCCCTCTGGGAAGAAAGAAATGAGAACGGAGAGTGAACAGAAGCACCGTGAACAAGAGGCTCATCTTACAACTTCAGTAAATCTGCTCATATGAGTGATAGAAGGCAATGCAGTTTTATAAAATCCTCCACAACAGAGAACAGTTTGTTTATTTTTCATTTATGAAGGCTCTTCTTTCATTCACTATAAGGAAGTTAAGCCTGTGCACCACAGATGTTATTACACTGAATTAGAGGCCCATTACAGATAAACCAGTCTGTTCCATCAAGATTCTCCAGCGCTTCTAACTTGCTGGTGAAATGAGAGAATTGAGTCTGATACACGAATGAGGCCCAGGCCGGAGAAGCCAGAGTAATGAACCATTGTTGCGAGATAAAAATAACACACGCAGGAGGTTGACAGTCTGACACATCACTGCAGAGGTGCTCTTCTCTGAATGAACCACTTTTTACCCTTGCTTCAGCTCAGTGAGCCAACAGGTTAAATGACTGTAGGTGGTGAATCATGGAGGATGCACTCACTATTACAGTCACACACCTCTTGTTCGGGTTTGTGGAAGTGTTTGACAAGGTTATTTGCCGCCTCCCTCATGTCCTCTTGTACTTCAACAGACAGCATCCCTGACAAAAAAAATGAAGGATGGTTACAAATAGAAACATGAGGATCAATTATGACAAACACGAGCGGCAGAGAACAGGGGCTAAAAAGAAAGGTGACACAGGAGCAGAATCTGTCATTGTGGTGGGCTTTACCCATAACTAGGTCAGCTATTGTACGAAAGAATGTGCTCTTTGTCAGTACGTACTGCTCCGGCTGCCAAACGATCCCAGCACTGCCCGTACGCTCTGAGAGGGAGAGGTCAGCTCTGGAGGCGTCCCCGTCCACCTTCCAGCATCGTCCTCTCCACCAGGTGACACCAGCTGACCAATGAGAACTCTTTCCAAGCTGCCGTCACCCACGCCCTTCCCCAGCCATCGGCCGCACGGGAACCTGAGGTAAGTAGTGTTTCATTATATTCACCATAAAAAAGATTTATCATACAAGGACATGGCAGAAGTGAGGCAAATCTGTTCTATTTGGCTAGTGTAGTGTGCACAGTTTATTTCTCTAAATAACTTAAAGAATCAGACTTTTAGTTTGGTATGCTGTCCGTTTATTACAATTCACACATAACCCAGAGTACTGAAAACCATTTTCAAAGGCATAAAATATATCTTTAGACTTATTTCCTATCTATCAGGCAGGCACTACTTTCGTCGCATTCACTGACGGGCCCGAGGTCTGAGGATGAATCTTACTTGTAGGTGTGTCCGGTGACCTCATTGTACACCATCACGCAGTCAATCAGACACTTGGCCAACAAACCGGAGTTCTCCTGTCCCAGCTGCAGAGTGCTCAGCCGGCCCAGGTTTTTGCACTGAAATGAAAAGCGTGGACCAAAGTAAGATCGACTTCAAATGTGTCTCTCTCAGGCTGGATGTTGCTTTATGTAACGAGGAGTGTATGCAAACCTGGAAAAAAATCTCTTGAGTATTCTTCGGGATCTGTCTAACTCCTGAATCACCCAGTTCTCCTGACACACACACCCAGGGGTTAACTGTTGCCATTGCAATGCTCAGCTTCTTCATGGGTATAATGACAACACGGTATGGAATACCTGTGGAGACACAAGATATCCAGAGCAAAGTTTTATTAAATCATTCTGCCATTTCCATAGCAATTAAAAATTGTCCAACGCTTCTCACAATAGTCAGGGTGAATAGGATTTTCTAGTGCAGGGTAATCTTAAATTATATTCCTGTGAGTCACAGAAGCTTTTGGTTGGGAATTGGTGTTGTAAAAACTCATAACACAACCAAATGCAGAAGCTTTATCCTGAAAGCTATCAAACCTGTAGCATTACAAGCCTGTAAAATTGTACCATTGTACTGTTAAAAGTTTACAAGACTTACTGATGGAGGTGAAGACCCGTGTAAAGCAGAGGTAGTCCACAGTGTTAAGAGAGAGCAGGTGGAACAAAAACTGCTCCCTTTCTTCCTCACAGAGCAAGAATGCATGCGGTTTATACAGCTGCCTGTCAGGGGACAAGAATATTGGGGGGAGTCTTTCAAAGTCATAGAAACTAGACACAAATGTCAACAGGTTAATTATGAGTGAATTCTGACCGCAGCAGCTCCTGGTGTGTAAGCAGCTCTTTAAGATGCTGGGAAAGCATTTTTTTCTCGAGAGTCAGATGGATCCAGGCCCGGGCCTGACCCACCTCAGACAGGCCCTCACTCATGGTCTGGATAAACCTAAAAGAACAAACAGACAGAGTGGCATGTGCAGGTTTATCTTGTAACTCTGAGACCACTTTCCGACTATTTGACCCAATTTTATTCCATTCTTCACCTAGTAAAGTGATCAAAAGTTTGTGATCCCACCGGAACAGAACAAAATGCTGCAGATACAATGTAAGCATAGTGTGTGCGTTTTACAACAAAAACACAGATTTTGTCTTCATCTAAACCTTTCAAAAGGGAAAATTAAGTAGAATTTAGAGTAGCCTGAGGCATTTTTTCATCTGCATTTTTCATGAAGGATAGATCACAAACACAAACAGAGGCCTTTCATCAGCATGTTTGCTCTCATTACCTCATGTCTTGTATTAAGGATGCTCTCAGGAGCAGAGCACCATCATCAAACGTTCTCTGGTCCGAACCGTGACACCCTAAACAGGCAGCAAGTTCAACACCAATGATCAGTTGACTACTAGCTCAGTGATTTGCACATGAAAAATGACAACAGTGAGGTTGTGCTCTGACCTGGGGACTCAGCTGGTGCCTCTGTCTTCCCCTGGGCTGCCTGGTAGTGAAGCAGATGGGACCAAAGTGCGGACTTCCCCTGTTCAAAGCAGACACACTTGTCAACGCTGAACCTGTTCATACAGTTATCTCTTTGTGTTCACGTGCGTGATTGTAAATATGTTTACATGAGGACACACAGTTCCGTATGTTTCTGTAGGTCATGTGAGCTGATAGGGAATGTTGAATTACACGCCTATGTGTGTCTCTGACCTGTTTCAGTTGCAGGCCATGGCCCCAGGTTCTCTCCAGTAGGTCACACAGACCGTGGATGAGTGTGTTTTCCTGCAGGCCCGTGATGTTGGCTTCTCCCTGACCGAGTTCCACGCTCTCCTTTCCCATCCTCTCCATTAGCATTCGTTTGGTCTAAGAAAGCCAGAGAACATTTTGTGGCCATTGACCTTGAGCGATGAAGAAATCAGCGACAGAAGTGTCTCAAACACTGCACAGGATGAGAGCTCTTACCTTCAGACGACATTCGCTCAGCAGCCCATTAACAAACTCTCTGTGAGTCTGAGTGACGGCTTGAGGCGACGGGTCAAGTAGCTTAGACTGACGGAGGTTCTTCCTGGTAAATGTGTGCTTCTGGTATTCACACAAAAGGGTGATAAATCAGACATCAGCCTCCTAAAGCCTCTGAGAGAGTGTCTACGTACATTTACTCACGAAATGTACCTGTCTGTGTTCATTGTCCATTCCTGTGTGATCCGTCATTGCCGATCTCTTGGGGTCAGTCCTGCGGGATGCCGTCACACGACTGGACCACCTTTTTGCCCAGATAGCAACAACAAAATCAGTTCCCAAATTTCAAGTGTATGCAATGGAGGTTCTGTGTTCAGATCAATTGTGTGTGTATTTTGGAAGACCCCCAATGTAATGATATGCAAATTAATAATTTGTGAAGCAGGAAGAAGACCTTTCAAATATTTATTAATTACTTTCAGTTTTTTAAATTATTCATTACTCTGTGCTAAATATTGTAGGTGTTTGCAACTAACTACTTAATTACTAATTACTAGTTTTGAATTAAATTTAGCCAGGTAAACTGTTAATTGTGAAAAATTTACAACATTACACCAATTTGTTATCCTACATGTTTAATTACATTTTGAACTAAAGTGGATATACAGGTTTAATTACATATTTTCTTTCAGATTAGACGAGTTACTCCTTGTGCAGTCTGGAAAGTCAAGACGTACCCCCTGGGCCTTGAGTAACCTAAGTATCCCCGGCTGTGATATCACTGCTTTTTTCAGCAGGAAACAAAGACTCACTTGTTGGTGTTTTGTCCCTGTGCAAGCACATCAGCCTGCAGCTTAGGGAAGTATCCCGGCTGGTGACGACCCTGGCCGATCCTCATGTCCAGCAGGTGGGGGTGTATGGCTGTGTGGTCAGCCTTTAGCAGTCTGCGCTCAGTTGCCTGGGCTGCAGAGACAAACACAGGCTGGTATTCAAGCTGGTTAAGTGCTGCTAAATTTGTTTTATTGCAAAGAGACCCCCCACCATTCTTGTCCTCTCACAGGCACGTTTAGGCATAGTCAAAATGTGAATAATGACACAGGCCGACTGTGAAGGGAGCAGGGCATTTTCTGCAGTGAGTTCAACAGGACAGAGGGGGTCGGTTTTTGTAGCACACAAGCACTGTCCTCTTATATAATGTTCTTCCCTCACCATATCATTTAGTTCACCCTTACTAACTCTACCCATCTTCTCCCTCATCACATTCTATCCCCTTTTGTGGTTCTATTGTTAAATTAGTATACTTAAAGTTAAGTTGAGAAATGTTTCTGTTAGTTATAATTTATAACATTAAATGTTCTGGTAGAGGATTCCCATTAAGGAGAATTGAGGCAAGAGCCCTGTACTTATTACTGTTACTGGTATTACTTATTTCTGTTAAATGCCCCGGATGGATGGATGGATGGTAAAAGAAGAGAAATCAATTCTAATAATGGACTAAAAATGCTTTAACATTTTTAGTGCATCTTTTATGTTGTGATTGAGCATGTAGGAATGCAGCATTTAACCTATCTGTAGCTACTGTAACTTATCTAGCAAGGACGTGCATGAACTTGATTTCATCCTTATTCAATTTCTTTTGATCACTAGCAGTCAAAGTACCTGAGTCAAAGAGCGTAGTGCATTTCCTGTAGCGACAGTCACGGGAGTCCTTCTCTGTGTCTGTGTATAGCCGTTCTTTCTCCAGGCGGTTGTCAAACAGCTGCTGCAGTGGCTCTCTATCTGCCCAGCGAGATATCACTTTCCCATCCACAAAAGAAGAGAACATGGATGTCTCCAAGAACCGAGACAGGAAATGCAGGTGGGTCGCTGGCTGGACTGAGAGGAAGGAACCCTGAAACATCATGAACCATGAGTAAACAAAACCATTGCGAGTACACAGAAAAACAGTTTTAATATATGTGGAAAAAATAAGCACGAACGCTATCCATGCGCGCTGACATCTCCTGAAGTACCTTGTCAAAGCTGAACGTCCCCTCTCGGTTGCTCAACCACGAGTCCAGATCCAAAGCGCTGTGGATGACAAACTCCTCATACCTGCCAAACATGGCAGCAAAGCGTCCAGCAAAAACCTCCCTCAGCTGAATGTTCATCTTCGCAGCCTTCAGCTCTTCCTCCTCTTCTTCGAACACATGTCCAAGCGTCTTCCTGCCGTCTGATATTTTCTCTCCCCCGCATCTCCGTGCCAGAGCCTGCAGCCTCTCAAGCACCGCCAGCTCCTCGCCTCCGAGGTTCCCGTTCCTTCTGTCCTCCATCAGATCCTCCAGGACCAGGCTGCTCACGCAAGGCGGGGAAGGCGTGGTGGCGGGCTTGGCAATCACACCACCCTGTGGAGGGAGCCCAAAACGCAGCAGCACCTCACTCAGCTCCTGGATGAGCTCAGTCTGGTCTGGAAACACGGGCAAGTCCTCAGGGACTTCGACAGAGTGGTTGTCAATGTCCACAAAGCACAGGTTGGCCTGTGTAGGAGTTTGAGACAAACAACAGTTTTCAACTGGCTCCTCTATCAGATAATTCTAACAGGTTTAACCAGTCACAGTGCAAAGACTCTTATTCATCTCATGTAGACAAAGTGGCTGAGCATCCAATTAAGATCAGACATGAAGATTTACATTTCATTAATAGATTCTTGGTTGGATCCTGATAAGCCCTCACAGGACCTTAGCATGTGAAGGATTATCTCATGATAACTGTTGTCAAGGCAACAGGAGAAAAATCCAGCCTTCACAAACAGCATCAGGAACCTGTGCAAAAACTGTGCCCTGCTGAGCAATGAGTGACAGAACTTGAGATAGGGGGAAAAAAACTGCCGGTGTAAGCAGCAGTGGAGCAGAGCGCAGTCAGCAGCAACACGACCTTGAAAAGTGACTTCAGGCAGTCAGTTCACAGCCTCAGGGGAAGTTGGGAGACAAATTGTAGCGTGGACAAAGGCAGACACCCTACCTTGGCAGACTACTCTGCAAAGCTTCATCCTTTACTCTCTTACGTCTTCACTGCTTAGTTAACATCTTTTCATCATCTCTTCATATCCAGAAGAAGAAAATCAGGATGTTTGAAGCACAGAATGTTTGTGGATATCAATATTAACAGGGACCAGTTAAATGTTTTTTGGCCACCTAAGGCAAACTGCTGTTCAGATTAATTCTAACCAGTCATACATAGATGATTAAAACATTTCTCACTTAAAAATAAGTGGCGATCCCTAATTCCCATTAATTATTCAGCGAGTTCCATTATTCTGGATCCCTCATGCGCTGCGTTTTTTGCTTTCATCCCCCCCGAGCTGTCTTTCTATTGCTTCTTTTCTGGGGCAGAGTGACTTCAAAGAGGCTTCTGTGATATATTCGTGCAGCATAAAGTGATCTCAGTTGCAGGATTGGATTTGAAGGGGGTGGAGGCAGATCTGAGGAAATGCATCGTCTCACTTTGAGAGGCCGGAGGCAGAGGGGCAAATTGTCATGCAAGCATGAACGGAGGAGGTCAGCAAATTCTCGGTAAGAATGTTTCACTTTAACAAAACATCTTTAGATCCTTTTGTGCGAATGTTCACTGAAAAAGCATGTAGAGTACCTCGTGTGGCAGGTGGAGAGAGGATCGCTGAGCTCCATCTCTGTGCTGGATGCCCATCAGGAATGGCACAGGCGCATCCAGGAGGTGATGTAAGGGAGCAGAGACGATGGGCAGGTAGATGTGCTGCCACTGGAATGGGAAAAGCAACGTGGTGATGCCTTCTGCCACCGTCATCAAACGCTGGTAGTCTGAGGGGAGGAGTGTGTGAAAGAGAGGAAGATGGGACTTCAGCACAAATACTCATAAACTACAATGTAAGTTTCACTGCAGTTCTAATGTTATGGTTATCTGCTTACCTTGAGAGTAAAGTAGGACTTGTGTCTCCAGCAGTGCACAGGTAAGTAGTTGAACCATATTGTCGACACCAAGTAGGGAGAACGCCTCTCCAAGAGGATACTCCCCCAGCAGGAGCTCACCTGGCCCAGGTCGCTGGCACATGATGGGCCGCTGCACCCCATGAAACCTCAGCGACCTGCCGGGCGGAGGCAAGGGAACCTCGTACAGGATGTTGTGGATGTAACTTTCCAGAGGGAGAGGTGGCGCTGTTGGTGACGCCACAGCCTGGTGCAGCTGAGAAAGGAACTGCCGTGAAGCTTGAAGAAAAGGTAGCGGCGTCAGGAGGCAGAGGGCTTTGGACACGTAGAGGGTGTCACGGGCTGGATCAAAGGAGCCTGCGCATCCGAGGCTGCCAGACACCCCTGCAAGGGACTCGGCGTCTGACTCATCCATGCTGCTCATGAGAGAGTCCATGCTGGAGGTGGAGGGCGAGGAGGCAGACGAAGAAGAGGAAGAGACTGAGGAGGCAGATGAGGAGGACTGGTGCTCCACATGGTGCATCTGATAGAGAGTCTGCATGGCAGTGATGATCCGAGGACTGGTCACCTCCTCATAGAAGGTGTGGACAAAGCCATAGGAACGTGTTCCGTCGTCAGAGGAAATTGTAAATGAGTGGAACTGAGGATCAAGTCGGTCTGCCTGAGTGCGGAAGGACAGACCCCTTGGCATGCAGAGCTGAAAAGAAAGGGTTTAGAATAAAGTGGCAACTTAATGTTGACAATGTTATGCTGTGTTTGTGCACCTTTAAAATGTAGGTGGAAACCCTATGACCAGCGCTGAAGTGGACTGATTATGTGCAATCCAAAATCTTACCATGTTGATCGCATCTCTATTGAAGGGGTTCCTGTCTGTGTTTTCAGGGTAGTGCACCAGAACCTTTGACTTGAAGGACCGTCGAATGGGACTCTGCTCAAAGCTTTCACCTGAACGACAGACAGACACATGAAAAAAGTTTAGTGTTGTTGCATAATTATATCAGTGCAAAGTGATCTTCATCACCACTGAATCAGAATTCACAATGACATGTAAAGGACGGAGCAGAGGACATCTTGAATTGACACCAGCTTTGATTTATGAAAAAGCTTGGACAGGATGACCTTGCGTGACACAGACACTAAAAAAAAGTTAATCTGTTGTCGACAACAAGGGCCTTTCTACAGCAAAGAGGGGAAACCGTTCCAAGGATTATGTAACTCAACTCATTACCATAGAGTCAACTGGGAAAGTGGTGCAACACCCCCATCCCTGAAACTCTGCAGCAGGAAACCCTTTACAGTGCTAGAACAGACATATGCTGCTTTTTCAGACTGCTCTTAGACTCACGATAAAGGATGACAGATTTCTATTCAAGAGCTACATGCACACAAAGGGATTGAGTATATTCCTCCATTCACAAGGCACATACTGTATTTGATGCATTGCCGTGTGGCTCAAATTTCACCTTTCCTCAGTCTCTGCAGCTTGTGTCAGATTCTAGCTCCGGTTACATACAGTGTTTTCTGTGTGAGCAGGAGTGGATGAAAAGAGAACAGGCAATACAAAATGAACTGTATGTATGAATCAGGAGTGTGTAATCGGCAGAGAGTAGTGAATGAGTCACTTTCATTATTCATCCACTTTTGGAGTGGATGCCCTTGAACTGCACTCATGATTTCTCTGAAACCTTGTTCAGGTTTAACTTACATCACTGCACTCCAGGAACAAAAACATTTAAATGGCACAATAACAAGTCTTCTGTTTGCTGCCAGCTATGACACGCTCACTGTGCGTTCAGCAACTTCCACCTCACCTGGCTACGAGATGACGCACGGGACCCCGGGAGAGGAAAGTGCGCGGGATGTGAGGAGCGTGAATGGAGCACCACTTTGAGTTAAACTGAGTCAGACTGGTAGGTGGGAGAACCAAGCTAATGGATCACTGTGCAAGAGGGGGAGTCAACTGAGCCTTGAACAAGGACACCTAGTTGCCATGGTAGCCACATCCACCGCTGCCTCGAAGACAGCGCTCAGACGAAGCTCGTCAGCTGCTACGTCAGCCTGAGTTTCATCAGCTGAGCCGGTTCAACCCCCTACACTCCTCCTGACACAAGTTCTCACCAGAGTTCCCACAAAACACATTCACTCTCTGGTTGTCCGTGTTAACAACACAGACTAAGAGGGAGGTTTGTTTTCATGTTTGAATGAGTGCGTAAATGCCTGTTTCGGTTAGAGTGTAATGATTTTTTCTTCCTCTAACACGTGCAAGAAAACACACACGAACCAATTTGTTGCAGAATGCTTTTCATCATCAAGTAATGATCTTCGTATTGCTTATCATGTTAAATATATCAGCTGACAACTGTGACAAAACGCCCCAAATATATTCAGTTTGCTATCACGCAAGATGAAGGAATCATCTTCACAATGAAGAGGCAAAAAATAATCACTTTGCTGAATTGTATTTTTGATTAAATTACATAAATGACTATCTGATTAACAAAATAGTTGCAAATTCATTCGCTGTCAGTGAATCGACTGTTTCTGCTGTATTCTTCAGTACTTAAGTAAACGACAGTGTAACTGGCATTATAATATCAATATTGTTTTTGGAGGACTAAAAACAACAAGGTGTTTCATATTCATTTCACAGTTTAGACATTCAACACTAGGATTTATGACCCCAAATGGTCCTTCATCCCAAAAACAGGGCTACTTCATCAGGGATGATTGAACAACCATAAAAAGGTAGACATCTGTCATATCCACTAACCGAATTACCCCCGCTGTCCTATATGTCATGTTATTACATGAGCAGATGAGGGCAGACATAAAAAGTGGAAAGAGATTAAAGTGACAACAAATGTCAGCTGGCGCTGACTGATGAGGAGTTATTCCTTTTTTTGGCTCAAACAATTTAAATCACTTTGTCTTTGCATTTCAGATTTGTTGATCCTCTAAAGATGAATCATACAACAAGAAAAAAAAAGCAAATCTTGCTTTTCGTCTCATCAGCCTGAGACCCAGATATGGTGCTGGACTCAACTGCTTAAAATAAAAGGATAAAAGTAAGTGCTGATTGCCAAAAATAAAATAAGTCAGACTGGATATCCTGCGCACAGGCAGCACATGTATTAATAAGACAGGCCTGATATATATATATATATATATCTGTGTGTGTCTGTATGTGGACATCTCCTTACAGACAGTTTAATGTCATAACGCAGCTTGCAAATGTTCGGTCCGCTGATGTAATCCTCATGTGAAAGTCATCTGGACTCAACGGGCGCAGAGGCCTTGTCGACCATTCAGCATTCAAACAGGCAACGTCACGTGAAATTTGATTAGACTGCAGGAAACAAAGTGGCATCTATTGAGAAACCAACAAGAGCAGATTGTCTCCCTGTAGGCATGCACTAATTACACACACATACACGGGGAAAGAGATACTGTATGACCTCACAATAACACTTGTGCGGCTAGTGAGTGTGACGGAACAAACGTCTCTTTAATGCAGCTCGTGGAACGTGTGAGCGAACGGACACACAGAGGCAGAAATCCCTTGAAAGGAGCAGAGTCCCCTGCTGCAGTGGCTCTGAGATGTCCAGCTGTTACATAAGCAGATTGGTGGAGCTCAGATATACTAGCCAGCGGCACTGTCACCCGCTGCAGGGAGCCAGCTATCAAGAGGCCAGGCTGGTCAGTTAGAGCACTAACTAATCTGTGGTTGAGCTATGTGTTCCAACATGATACAGAGCTTGTCCTAAATTTACATTTCTCTTTGTGCTACTATTCAACACGCATTTGGCTGAAGTAGGAAAAAAGCAGGGTTTGGGATGTCTAGTTACCATCTTCCCCCTGAGGAGGTGCTCTACATGAGCTGCTGCAAAGAGGACAAGGAGAATACAGGGTGTGACTATTGTTTGTGCTCCACAACTCAAACCTGGAAGTGACGTTTCACGTGTTGGTGTTGAGCACATCTACATGGTTTCCTCATAAAGACTAGGGCGCGCGCACACACACACACAGCAGGACATGTACAGACATCACAGAGAGCTCCAGGGTGACTCTGTCCTCATCCCTCCAAGCTGAGAGTCAACAACTCATCTGAGGAGAAAGGAGCGCCAGTGTTTCTAATGCCGTTATCCTATCCACCACAAATAAACAAGCCTCTGACATGTGGTGGCATCACTGCAGCTGTCAACACCACCAGCAGCACAGCATCTGCTAATTTCAACCTCCTTCATCAGCTTTGGCTTTGGTAAGAAAAGGACAAGAGCAGGAAAATGATAAGAGAGCCGAACAGAATGTCACGTAGATAGTCAATGCTGTTAGACACATGGAGCAGCGTAATCACTGTGTCACTCGCATCCATGAAGTGGTGATCTGTGTTCCAGCTTTGCCTGGCACACGGGGTGATGCTGTCCTCTCCATTCAACCCTTTCACTGTCATGTTCCTAATCCAGGTGTAGCAGTGGATGACTTGCAGAAATCAGCAAGGCTATATTCTCATTTCTCTCGACTTGCACGATCAAAACACAGTGTCGGGCAGATGTGTTTTCCCCAAAGCTGAGGTAACACAAAAGGAAAATACTATAGGACAACACACTATCATTGTTCATTTTTAATTCAATTCAAACTGCTCCACATTCATTCCTGATCACTCTCGTGGTTCTGCGTTTTTTGATTATGGTTTATCTGTTTCATTCCCAATAATATTGGCTATACCTTCGTTTCATGAACCCTGTGCTTTCAGAGATGCCTTTGAAATACACAAACCTTGCCAGTTCATCCATCAATTAACAAATTCTGATGGAATTTAATTAAAAAATAAATTGTTTTTGGCCAAACCATATGCTATTCTGCACAGGCCCCTCGCAGATATTCTGTTGTCAACATCTAAGTGAAGGGGGAAAAAGATGTGCCGTCCAATCCAAACACATTTAAATGATTGTCATTTCAGCACAAATAAGCCTTTAATCTGAACCGATAGATGTTTGCCATGACACAGAATGTCACGAAACATATTCTTCGCTGTGTATTTATGCAGGTGTGGATGTGATCCGCTCATGTTTTTGTTGACCATCTACCTGCTCCGTCGTCCGGCTCCAGGCCCGTCTCCGCGTCCACTCCGCACACAACAAAATAGTGGGCGAAACGGCAAGAAGCCGAGCCAGTGGCCGCCGCAGTCCCGCTCATCGTCGACGCGTCTTTACGGTGTGAGAGCTTCAGTTCACTTCTACTTGTCGCCGTAGTTGTTCATAGCTGCTAATCCGAAATGCAGTGCGTGAGTGTCCCCTCCTCGTCCTTTCCTGATCAGTGCGCTGGGTCGTGCGATCCTCGCCTGCGCTCACTGATCCGCGGTCTGACTCTGATGGAGCGCAGGATGATCCGGCGATGGTCATCCAGTTTGTTCCGAGGGGGGAGGAGGCTGTGTGCGTGTAGGCCCGGGAGTGAGGGAGGGAGGGAGGGAGAGAGCGCGAGGGAGACAAAGACCTAAACGCATCATCAGCCTCATTTTAAAGGGTGTTGTCGAAATTCATCAGCAGCACCCACGTTGAAACAACCACGCTTTTACAAAGGGACTTTGTGATTTTTCTTATGTCAGTAAAACCAGGAGTGCATATTTAATGTCGCAGATCATTATATTTTTCCATTTGACTAAAAAATGAAATTGAAGCTACAAGAAAAATGTTCATTTGTCGAGCATTGTAGAACATCAGAAATCAGTTTAGGAGAAAAAAAAAAAAACATACATAGACATAGGCTTTCACCAGTCTAATGAAATACATATAGAGCTGCGTCGAGGGAAATGTAGAATCCAGTCTTATTCCAGCTTGACCCAACTAAAGACTAAATTCAGGATGCCTCAGTCAGACATGTATTTTGGTCCCAGGCCACTGAGAGATTTACAGAGACACGCAGCTGAGACTTGAGTTTAATACATTATAGATGCAAGAAGAGAGGGTGAAATGAGGAGACAGAAATCCATAATTATAGGTCATATGGTATTTATTGAACCATTCAAATGCACATAAACAAATTTCTCATCCTATAGCCAAAATTCTGACTAACTTCATTAAATAAATATGATAATCTAGTTCACAAGTAAATCAACCTCCTGCTGTATCTGATCTGGTAAACCATATCACCTGAGAGATATTTAGGATTTGGGTTAAATAAAGTCAGCGTCACCAACATCAAACATGTGCAGCATCTCTACACACCTGGACTGTCTCATGCCATAAAATCCTGGCATAAAAACCCAACATATTCTTGGATAATAGTCACATTTTTCATGCAAGTTAGAGGTATGCACCTACACCCGTCCTCCTTTCTGTAAATATTGTTTAACGTGCGAGCAGAGGGGTCCACAGCTTCTGTCCTCCAGCTACACATGTGGGTCTGTCACTTCTGGTATGTCTGATTACGATCACTGCATAATTTAACATAAAAAGGCTTCAATCTCTGCTGTCGTTGGACATTTTATGCATAATATTTTTCACAAACAGGTAATCACGGATATTATCATCACTGCTTTGTCCAAGGTCAACCACTCTGTTTATTTCCAAGCTGCATAGCTGTCTGAGGGTTGTGGTAGTTGTAAAACAATCCGAGCAGTCCAGACATCCTTTTTCCGGTGCAACTTCCTCACAGCTCCTCCCTGGAGGATTTGCAGGTGTCTGTAGGCCAGTTGAGGCTTTCACTCCAGGCAACCTGTGGTTGGTGTACCTTCAAAGTCAAGGTTCACCGGGCACCCTAAACATCTCAGCTCGCTCTTTTTAATGCAGAGAGGGCAGTGTGTCAACTTCAAAAATCTTCCTGATACACTTACACCCTTATCTTGTCCCAGGAAGTTTGGCCAGCTGTGCTGTAGGTTAACCTCGCTGCACTTTCTTAAATTAAATTAAAAGATAAAAGATCTTGCTTTCATTGGAATAAGACTACAATTGTTAACTCCACCCATTCATTGGTATCTCCAAGGCATGCTAAGGGGTGCAGCAAGAGACCTCTTCAGCTCTCCTCATAAGTTTCTCTGTCTCTGAACCACGGAGAGTTTGTATCGTGAGTCATGTTGCACAGGTCATACAGACACATTCTCTAGAAAACGTTTGGCAGTGGGTTTGGATTTAGAAATTTTCACCTGGAAAACATCTTCAGAGAAAGTAGATGGATTCTCAGAAGGAAGGGCACTGTGGATCTTTGAAGGAAAATAGTCTCTGGCAAGAAGAAGAAAACTCTCGGCGGCAGGAAAAAACAGAGGCTGCCTGTTTTTACACTCTACTGAATGAATAGTTTCTTCTTGCTCATTCAGTGTTCATCAAGTAATTGTAGTACAAGCAAAAATGGAAATCAGGGAAAAATTGACTGTTGAGGTGGAACAAATTTTTTAGTTTTGTGCAGTAATAATATTGACTTCGGGGGATATTGTAGGTATAGCGAGTTTGGGAGTGTCAGCTGAGTGTCCACAGGAAGCTACACAGCCTACTCTTCTGTAAATTAACTGTCAACAGATTTATAACTTTAACTTGAAGGGTAAAAGGTTGATGGCTTTGGCAAAGTGTGCGGAAGCATAAAGCTGTGCATGGACCAAGAGCGCAGACGGAGAGGTCTATGTCAATATGCGAGCCACCTGGGCCTGAATGTCCCCGTCAGGGTGTGAAAGCAGCTGGACCAGTCTGCTGTGGAGCTGGGAGGATTCGTCCAACATGACGCGGAACAGGCAATCCTGCTTCCGCCTCAGCTCATCAGCTACTTGTGCCGAGGGCCTCCAGGCCTTCAAGTTCCCTGCGAAGGTTAGCAGTCGCAGAAGCACTGCGGGAGCTGTGCGTGCGTCGAACAGCAGCACAACAGAAGCTGGAGCCTTGGGGGGAAAAAAACACACAAGATTTAATGTGAGGATTCTCAAACTGTGCTAATTTAGTAACAATGTATTATATAGACATGCAAACCACACTGGTTGTTTGAATGATATGAGAATGATTGCATTTTTTGTCTTTTAGTGGTACCTGGGCTTGAACGATGTCGTCCATCATATCTGGATTAGAGGACAAATTCACGAGGACTTTCAAAGTCTGAACCTGAAACAAAAAGATACATCGCATATGGGGTTGCATTAGCAGCTCAACTGGTTTAACTGGTTTCAACTACAGCTACAATCATTAAAATATGTCAGAGGTATCAACGGTAACATATTGTAAAATGATTAAGACATGTAAAAGATATCAACATAAGGGCAACCTGACAAGATACTAACCTGCAAGGCTTCGTTGCTCACAACAAGCAGAGACAGTAAAAGTGTAACTGATTCCTTCAGCAAGTGCTGATGTTTGTCTGCGACTGAAAGGTTGGTCAGCAGCCTGAGAGCACCAAGCTGAAGGTCAGAATTCACTGGGGACATCTCAATCAGTTCCAGCACTTGTGGCACATAAACCTACAAGACAAGATAAGACATTTAGTGAAACAAGTCTGTCCCCGTGAACATGGGCATGAATATGTGAACAAAAAGACATGATGCTCAGCAACAGATTGCATGCTATTTGCTGTACAGAACGGCAACAAACCTTCAGTTGCTCCTGGTTTTGGACATTCATACACAGATTGCTTAAAGTGTTCAGAGTCTGCACCCTAACCTCTGCCAAAGGATCAGAGAGGTAACTGGCAATTATATGAATCCCATCAAATTCCCGTATCAGATTCTGGTGGATCAGTGAGAAATGAAGAACTGTGAGTGTGGTGACCAACAAATGACAAATGCTACATAACTTTTTTAAACAGGGGAATTTTTGGTAAAATTCAAAATCTTGGTTGGCATTAGCAACCAGTACTAATCTCAGTTGCACGCTGTTCTTGAAAAAGCACACTTTTACCATACCTGATTCACAGTGAAGGCAGCAGCATTTCCTAATGTAATCAGGATCTGGGATCTCTGAGATGGATTATTGCTGTTCTGCAGACATGAGAGCAGCAGTTTCAGGTGCTGTGGCTCCAGGTTACCAGGGGACTGGTGGATGATGCCACCTATGGAGCAAAAGAAGGCATTTAATCTCCACTTACTGATATTTATTATTTGTGTCCAGCGACTGAGACGGACTACAAGCAAGCTGCAGTTTTGGGGGCAAGTCAAAAGCACTCCGTGTGAACTGTGAATTTGTTTACACGTAGGACATTTTGAGAAATGATTCGGAAGTATTTACATTGCTGACAATTTCAGTTTAGATAAAAGGCGACGTCGTGCGTCATCTCTCGGGTGGATTACTGCTGATCTGCAGACGTGACAGCAGTGTTTGTGTTGTATGTGTCGTGCAAGTATTGTCCAGCTCTAGCTGGTTCTTACCTGATGCAACATCGGCTGGTTGTGGACAGACAACATCCAGTCCCGACACTTTGGCCAGCAGGCTGCCCGGCTGCAGGGTAACTTCGCTGGACTGACTGCTCCTGACACTAGGACTTTCACTGGTGGCACTTTTCTTGTTTCTCTTGAAGCTTCCCCCGCTGATAAGTTTGTATATCCCGTACGAAGCACCGGCTCCAGCAACTATCCCAAGCAACGCCTTCATGTTGCCGAGCCTGGGAGTGACACTGCCATCGCCCATGCTGCTGCTGCTAATTGTGCCTGTAGCTCAGCTCTGCTAGCTAGCTAACCTCAGTCCACAGATGCTATGAACCGCTGTGAATCAAATCTGTTGACTTGCCAGCAGACTAACTCGGCTTATTAGTTAGCTAGCACCGGCTACAACCAATTAAAGTCACTTCAAAGCCCAGCCAAGCTAATACGAGCGACTTCATTGCTGTGAAAACTGGAGAAGTTTGGTGACAAGCCTCAGTTGTCAACAATGTTTCGTTCCGCTGTTTCGTGCGGCTCGGAATGGCCGACACAATCTTTCGCAGACTGACTGGCAACGTGAAAAATCGTAGGCTTTCATTTTGCAATATGCATTTGGAATGAAAAACAACAACTGTGAGTTGGCGTAAACAATTTTGGAGCTAAAAATGTGTGCGTCTATGTCCATACGTGGTCTTTCTACGATGCATTGAAAGTTATTAGTTGTCCAACAATTAACGTTACTTGCGTTTTACTTGCGCCGTTACCTAGCAACCACGAGTTTCCAAATGGAGGAATACTGGGTGAAAACTGACAAACGACTAATATTTTAATATTGCAGACCTGATAAAGACTGGGCATGGCTGAAGCAAACAGAGAACACATTCTGAAAGAATGTGAACTGAAGCACTTCCTCCCACAAATATATGAGGTAGGTTATCTTCAGTATGTACAGTAACGTTACAGATAAATCTTTAGGTCAGCTCTTCATCACTTGGCTTTCTGACTACTACTGGCTACTGTCACCACTTGAATACTTATTTCTCTTGAACCCGAAAAGTCATTGTATTTATTTCACCTTCTTTGACAACAGAGCCTGTTGACAGCTTCGTGTCTGGCATATCCCAGTGACCCGATCCAGTTTCTGAAAAACGCGCTTTGGGCCTCCCAGGGACATGAGAATCTTGAGGATGTGGACTGGTAGGTGGAGCTGTTCTTCCCGTGACTTGTCCTGAGACGGACACACGGTGGCTCACTTTCTCAACTTTTCTTTTCCTCCTAGGAGGGAAATTCTGGTAAGGCTACCAAATGAGGAGGAGTGAAGATTACAAAAACATGTTTCCACAGCCACATTCCTTCTCAGACCCCAAAATGGGTTTCAGTAGGAGGACAAGCTTGTAAAAAAAAAAAAAAAAAAAAACTGAAAACAAAAACACAACAAACTAAACTGAAAATATTTTTTGTTAACCTTTTTTTAAAAATCACATTGTGTTTCCAGCTGCATCACAAACTCCTCTGGTTTGGGTCATTGTACATTTGCTCACATATTTTTAAGTTATTTCTTCCAGTACATATTAGGAATAATCAAAAACAGAGCCAACAAAGACAAAAGTGAACCCTTTGGATTTAACTACATTTGTGTGTATTTTTTTTTCAAATGTGGTCAGATCTTCATCTAACAGTCTATTTTTACAGATACAAATTGTTCTCATCCATACTGATTACACCCTTCCAACATTCACAGTGTAGACTGGAAAAAATATGTGAACTGTTTGGCTGTCATCAGCAAAAACCAGACTGGAGTCAGGAGTTAGCAAACCTGGAGTCCAGTCAGTGAAAACAGATTGGAGGTGTCACTTTGACCTACTTTGACTTATGAGAAAACATTCAAATGTTTTGAGTTTGTTTCTCACAAGAAGCATCTGCTGATGTGAACCATGCCTCACCAAAAAAAATAAAAAATAAATAGAGTGCTCAGAAGACTCATGATGAAGAATTGCCTAAGTCCAAAAAGCTGGAAAAGGTTTCAAAGTAATCTCAAAGAGTTTAGATAGTCATCACTTTACCATAAGAAAAATTGTCAACAAATGGAGACAAATAAGTACTTGGGGCGACTCCCCGTAGAGGTTGGCGTCCAGCTAACATGACTCCAAGAGCACAATGCAGAATGTTTAATGAGGTATTACAATAACACCAGAGCAACAGCTGAAGGATTAAAAGAACCACTGGAGCTGGTGAACCTCACTGTTTGTGAGTCTGCTATACACAAATCATGGAGCAAAGTGTCCATTGCGCAGTACCATGGAAAGAAGAAGCTGTTCCCCAAAGCAGCATCACTGTGCTCCTGGACTTTGCCAAGAGAGCAGCCTGACACTCCACAAAACTACAATTAAAATGTTTTGTTGACTGATGAGCCTAAGGTTTAATGGTTTGGGCCATTAAAGAGCACAGAGCACTGTTTAGGGTTCACTGCTTCCCACCAGTGAGGTACAGTGAAGGGAGCATCATGATGTAGGGGCTTTGCTGCCTCTGGGCCTGGACAGCTCACCATCACTGAGGGGGAAATGAATTCTTGTTTAAGTTATCTTACGGGATAAGGTCAGGGTGGCCATCCACCAGCTGGTGGTCAGTGCAAAATAGGGGATGTGGAAGGGCAGTTACCCTAAACGTCAGACTGCAGAATGACCTCAAGCAAAGAAAATCCAGATTTGTCCGAGCCCGGACCTTAACCCCCACCAAGATGCTGGGGAATGGCCTTAAGTGAGCTGTTTACACCAGACATCTTCAGACTATGGCTGAGCCGAAACAGCTTCTCCTCATCTGCAGTTAACAGAAGGGGTTTGACCTCGTTATTAAATCCAAGGGTTCGCCTTTTCCACCAGCACTGTGAATGTTGAATGGGTGAGTTCAGTAAAGACAAAAACTATAATTGTGCGGTATTAGCTTGAGGACATTGTGTTGGTCTGTACTCCTGAGTTAGATGATCAGATCACATTTTGTGACCAAAACTAGATCATTCCAAAAGATTGATAAAATCTTATAGTGACTGTTTAAATTACAACCCCCCCAGCACCTGATGTTACTCATTACAAGCAAAATTCACAAAACATTTGATATATGGTCACCGACAACTTCGATTTTCGTTCAAAACCTTAGTTTTCAACCACAAGAGTAGTTGGTCATCATAAGTCATATGCATTGAAAACTCATCCTGTGAAATGTCACTAAGCAGACAATGTGTCACTCCCTCGACTTGTAAGTATGTCCTTCCAGTATTATACGTTTACCGTTTTACGGGCATTATCTGTCTTTGATGCCAACTTTAATCTTTCTTGCGGCACAAGTCCGTTGCTGAGGCAGCACGGCGCGCTACGACCACCACCTCTCTGTCAGGTAGAACAGCGGACACGGCCTGTAATCCAGAGGACATCGAGGTACTGTAGCAAGCGCAACCTTGAAAGTCTGATTGAATCCCAGATTTCCAAAGGGAACTACTTGGAATTGTGCCATTATGATCATTTCTGTGCTGCGTTCCTTTTCCAGCCGCCCTTTTGTCAGTTCGAGAAGGCCTACTGCTGGTACAGGAAAAGTTTAACGAGCTCTTGCTTCAGGTAAGCCTACAGCTCTGACATCCAGACCAGCACAAGTTACTGATGAATATTTTCTTAGAGGGGGAAAGGAAAATGACAGTGTTGAGCATACTTGGCCTTTGGGACAAGATACAGATTATCAACCTTAAAAAACAGTGAAATCGTTGAGTGAATGAAGCCACTGACACAATCAAGAGATTTTTAAGATATTGCATGCCTTTACTGATTACAGTGCATGTGTGTAGAACACTAGAATTTATTTTTTTTTCTCCCAGATGATGGAAACAGATCCTAATGGAAACAAAAAAAATTAAAAAATTTCAGCTCCAGTTTACGGCCATTTGACAATTTAACATTCACTATGAGCACTTACGTATGTTTACAAGAGGACTTGCCGCCGGTCAGGGATTTGACCTACAATTTAGAAAAAGAGGTGGGGAAAAAAAAAAAATCAGAGTAGCCACAATTTTCACGTGAGATATGTTTGAAAGCAACACCAACAGTAACGACTTCAAAACTTAAATGCACCTCTGGGTTTTCCCATGTGGAGGTTTGGCTTAAAACGTCTTTAAAAAAGTAACACATTTTACTCTGAATCTGTATGATTTTATTTTCAGATCTTGTTTCCAGATTAGTTGATGTGAGAAATGATTGCCATTATAAGCACAGGAGTTATGTTTGCATGCAAAGTAAAAGCTTTTCCGTACCATTTTTATCTCACTCACAAGTGACCACTCTTCCCCACTGTTCTTCACACCTTTTTACTTTGTGGGATACAGTGGGGGTTTTTGTTGTTTTGGGGCAGGTTTCCTTTGTTCTACGGGGGTCTTGCCTTCAGCGTGCTGATATGGTGTATAACGGGTATTTGATACAGATACTTTTCCCTTTACATAACTGCTTCTGGACTTCGCAAGGTATGCGCTTACAGACGGTGGTAACGTACTTGGGCCCTTTTGGAGAGGAAGCCTTTTTCTGTTGCCACCATTCCTGTCAAAGACACCATGAAGAGTCGCACCAGACACTTTGGATGCTGACAGCGGTTCAGGGGGCCTGTAGGTCATGTCACCAGTCTCTTTATTCACATTGGCTGGACGCTTCCGTACTTTGGTCTGTCGAGGGCCAGCCCTGGTAGCACCCAAAAAGCCATTCTTCAGAGAAATGCCTTGCCTTCGCTGGGAAGAATACAAGCCCGGGAGATTTCTGGCACCCATCAGAAACTTAGAGATTATATTCTTGAAGTTCCTGGACATGAGTTCTTTGCCAAGTAGCCTCAAAAGGGCTTTCTTTGGTTCCGAGGTTGGAGCCAAGTTAGTCGGAGAGTTCAAACCTGCATGATCACCACTGACCTGTGACGAGATCCCACTCTGGGTAAGGGTGGGACGGGGAGCACTGACCTTCTTTTGTCTTGGTTCCTGAATGGCAGACACTAGATTCAGCTTGGGCAGGTCGGAGTCCTCCTCATCTCCTGCCTGAGCAGTGAGGATGGATGGATGAGGAGCACCGCCATGTCTGCTTGAGTCATGAAGAGAGCTGGAAGGTTCCACAGTAACCGGCTGCCTACTTCTGCTGCTGCTGGCAACTTGATGCTGAGGGTCACGTGGCCTACTTTTTTCAACACCCACGTGACCATCACCACTCTGAGGTGAAAGGTCAGAGCTCATAGAAACAGATCCAGTAAATGCAGGCAGGTGCTCGGCAGGAGCATCCTTTGATTCCTTGCCTGCAGCGGGTTCATATATCAGAACCGACGCTGGCCTTTCCCTGTGTTTTTGCAGATTATCTGGGATATAGTGTTGACCTCTTGGTGCACTGACATATATACTTTTACCGTAGGAATTCAAAGGCGCAGGCATCCGGGGAGAGAGGACATCAGCCTCATTCACTCTGAGCAGCTCATTTACATGGAAATCTTCATCAAGTTCAAAACCATCTGATGGTTTTTGATACTGTCTTAAAGAGTCCCCACTGTGAGGTGAGAGGTTCAATGTTCGAGGTTTTGCTATCTTACTGGAATAGTAGCTGAGGTCTTGAGATGGGCTGTGTGAGGGGTTGAAAGGTGGTGCTGTTGCGTGGCCACTGAAAGTAAAATCCCCTCCAGAGAACGAGCCAGAGGGTACTTGCTCAGAGGGCGTGTAGCTTGTTGACAGCAGACCATCTTTTTGCACATTAGGAGCACTTGTGAAAATACCAGGGTGTTCCCCAGAAATGCCACCTCCATAATGACTTGAAACATGTTCTGTGGCTGCTAAATTGTGGCGTGGGAAGAGAGCGGAGCCATGGCGCTCGTAAACGGTGGGAGAAATGAGACTTGCAGTTGGAGTCGACGGGATCAGTGAAAGAGAGGCTTTCACTTGGCTTTTGGTTGTGGGCGTCCTGTTCGCCCTGTTCAAACACCGTATTCATGGGTTCACTCCAGACTTCATTTTTACCGTCATCGTCATCATGGTCTGATCCCTCTTTCACAGATTCAGACCCAGTAGAAGACTTAACATTTTGAGAACTGAGAGTCAACTCCTTTTCCATCGTTTCCCGGGCTGTTTGAAAATGTCTTGTCAAGTCACTCCCTGGCATCAAGAAGGAGCTCTTCATAGTTTCTACAAATCGTTGGAAATCTTTGATTGTTGGGAAAGTGACACCCTCCGCAGTTTCCTGTGTTGTGTGCTCCTTTGTTAAAATGCCAAAGGGATGTTGATAACCAGAACTCAGGTATTTATTTTTCTGCACAGGAGGCTCATCTTGCTCCTGTCCGGAGTCTGGTTGCACAGTCTCTTCACCGGGGCTAGCAACTGAGCCAAAATCCTCCCCGTTTTCATAATGGACTGGTTCACTCTGAGCCAAATGTAAGCTCTGGTGCCCCATAGCCTGCATGTCATCCTCATGGTTTGTGTTTATAAAGGCCCCAGAATCAAACTGGTTTGAGGTTTGTGGGTTCTCACTGAGAGAGTAGCCATGTGCAGCATTGTAACCTAGGGAATAAACAAACCTTGCATTAGTTTTTTTTATTCATACGGTTGAACATAGCAGTGAATAATTAAAAAAATATATATATCATACCATTCTGAGAGGGAAAACAAGTGCAGCCCCACAGCAACAGAACGCAGAGCTGAGAAACTCTGAAAAACAATGAAGGTAAACATAAAAAAGTAGCCAGATTTAGCCCAAAATACACTTGTATCTTATTTACCCAAATGGAAGGTCCATAGCAGTGATTAACAACTGAATCCACCTGCAGCAGCAACACCAGCAGACTCTTGATTAAAACTGCCAGCTCTGATAACAATCAGTCATGCTCTGTCCTTTCTTTCTCCGCAAAGTTTGACACCAAAAGTGCCAGGAAGGATTGTAAAAGTGTTCGGACGTCGCTCACGCCTGCTGCAGCGAGGTGATTGCAGGCAGCTGGTGCTGTGTGAAAATCAACCTAATTAGACAAGCTCAGTTGGAGCATTTGGTCACAGGACAGAGCTCTGGGCAGGCCCTTGAGCAATGTGAACGGGACTCTTGAACGTTTTTTTTCTCTGGATCATTGTGAACACGTGGGCAAGCTGGTAGTCGAGCATATTCTGTTTCACAGATTCCCTTTCACCTCTCCATTTTCAGTGCGGTCATCCCCATCGCTCGCCTTTTTGTCCCAGTAATCGCTCGGCCCTGCCTGAATGTGCAAAACCTGCTTCAGCTGAGTTCATCTTTAGAACAAATGGATTCAAGATTACATAATGATTAGAAATAACCCCTGAATTTTATTTTCAGTGTTGCTGACTCCTGGGCAGAGGCAGGCTCCTGACAGCCTGCCTGTGCACTGAATTAATGATGAGCTGTGTCCACAGGAAGTGGAAGGGTTCCACAGCACGGAGCAAGAGAGATGCCGCAGGGCTGGCTCTGAAGATGGACCTGACAAAGAAGCACCTTGACAGGAAATGCCAGCAGGTCGCTTTCACCAACTGGTCGAAATGGGTGAAATTACGCAAGAGGACACGGGCTGGTAGGTGACCTCACAAGTATTTATGTATTTCTTGGTGAGAAAATAATTCCAGAGGAGCGTTGTTTTAACAAATGCGAAGTGACAAGTGCAAGCTGTGACTTTCTCATGTATCGAGCCAGAGAAAACAGGCCCTGTGGTTAAGAAGTGTGTCCAAGCTGAACGGCTTTCCTGACAATCATTCCTTCCCCACTGTATACACCCACTGCGGTGACTAATTTTGTCCCCTCTACTTTCACCACTCTACTTTTAAGAGCTAAATTTGTCTCGAAAATCAGTACAGTCCAACTTTTTCAACACAGTATTGTTGCCATAACTCAGCCTGTATGTTATCCTTCTGCTAAAAAAAATTGCAAAATTTCAAATACTTGTGATGTTTAAAAGATTTAAGATTTGCTCTCCAATTCAGCTGCCACTGAGAAACTCGTGGGACTTGTTAATGCTGGTCGCATGAAGCGCATCATAGCTGCATGGCGTAATGTGGCCAAGGACGCAAAGAGGAGAGAGGAGTACTTTAAGGTATACTCTTATGTGGAATTTTAGTTTTTACGTTGGGAAATTGCATATATAATAATTTCTTTTTGTGTGTTTGTGCGCCTCTTGCAGAATTTGGAAAGGGATTACATTGAGAACAGTGATGGAGGATGCGACAGAGCCTCAGTGCTCCCTGGCAGCCTCTTGCTGAAGGTAGCTCCCCCTTTTAATCTCGCAGCATTCGTGAAGCTCACGCAAAGATGGGCATCGGCCCCAGCTTTAAAGCTGCGGCAGCTTAATTTCTCAGTTCTCCAAGCGGTCAGGAATGAGATCATATGCAGTGTGTCCGTTGCATCGTGCTTGAGGTGGACTTCGCTGGAAATAGACTTCCAGTCTCTGAGAGGCCGGTTGATCCAAGTCAGGCACAGATTATGCTGCCGTCCACCTGCTCTCTAAGTTATCAGTGTGTTGAAACACTAAAGTAAACAAGTTATTTTTCCACTTCTTCTTAAACTCATCGGTTGCAGCCCTGTTTGGCTTTGGATTCACCTTTGATGGCAATGTGAGAGACAGTTTTGGCTTTGTTTGCTCTGGCGTTTCTGTCCAGCACTTCTCTTGGTAAATACCGCTCCAACATGACTATGTTTGGAGAGAGAAAGAGGCTCCCTGTACAATTGCATCACGCTGCCTTGCAAAGTGGCAGTGCCAGAGGTGGCAGTGAACCCTGTCTGGGATTGGCCAGACGAGGGCCAGTTATTGTTGTTTGTATTGTTGTTTCATTGCTTTAATCTGTGAATTTCTTCCTCATAACATTTGGGACAGAGGTGGGTGTGTTTTAAGTTTGAAGTTCCATAAATAGAGAGGCAATTCATATGTCTTCAATCTTTCATCTGACATGATTCAGAATTATTAAATATGTTCATTCGTCAGATCTTTCGATATCTAGAATTACGAGACTGGCTGAACTGTGCTGAAGTGTGTTGCAAGTGGAGATCCGTCATCCAATCAGGCACACTCTGGAGTCAGGTCGGTGCACAGAATGATGCTTGTATTTAAATCCCTGGAAATGTTTAGTCATCACTGTGACAGGACTGTAAATGTTGCTTCATGCTCGTCCCCTGTTAGATCAATGTCTCTGCTGAGAAAGACTGGATAACAGACGGCACAGTGAAGCAGATTCTGCAGAACTACCGCCCATTTGTGATCCATCTCAACCTGCGGGGCTGCGTATCACTTACATGGCCCAGCTTGAAATGTATCAGTGAGTAATCCTGTTGCCACATATATCTCTATCTATTTTTTGCGTGTGTGTGTTTCATGTGCAAAGCCCATGTATCACTCACACATTGTCCCATACAGATCATGCTCTAATAGTAATAATTACAAATACAAAGTCTATTAGTTGACAAATCTTATATTTTTATTACGCAACTCTGACACAACATAAAAGCAACACTGAAAAAAATGTAGTTTCTCCATCTGATAAACTTTGCTTCATAATATGGAAAGGAAACGAAAAAGGTGAAAACCAAGACCCTTTTTAAAAGTCCGATTCCAGGTCAACATATTACTGGAGTCAAGAGAGTCTGATAATCTGGTATTTCTGCGGCACTCTCAAGTGGCTCGGCTCCAGCTCCTCCTCCAGCTCTCCCTGTGCTTCCATCAGCGTGTTCCACAGCTCGGGGTTCGTTTGCTCCTGATCTGTCCGGCTGTGCTGTCTATCCTTTGGACACTCTCTGTTGTAGGAATGCACGTAGCTCTCCACAGCTTCCCCGGTATGCTCAAGAGGGGAGCGACAGAGCAGGCCCGAGTGCCTCACCCCCGGGTGCAGGCGCAGCCAGTACACCATGTAGTGGATGCTGGGGGGAAAAAAAGAAATAGTCGGTTTTTGATAATGGTTTTGATTGTGTTTTTGATTTGTACACATTTTGAGGAGAGGAGCCCACCTGTAGTCACACACCCATGGGTTTCCTCCCAGTTTTAGCTGTGACAGGAAGTAAAGGTCTTCAAGCACCCCGTACTGGATAAAATGCAGGCTGTTGTCTGACAAGTCCAGCTCACGGAGGTGCAGGAGCCCGGACAGGGACGCTATGAGAGTGAAAAGGACGAAGTGCATGAGCAAAGCATCCATCTGTTTCTTGCTTCTCTCTTTTAGTCCGACCTATTGCTGTTGTTAAGTAACTAAGAAAAGCAAAAGCCAGTAATGCAATCAAACTCTGATCTGTCCAGGCTGGTGTTCAGTTTGTGCCTGAAACACTTGATTACTTCATGCCTGTAACACACTGTAAATAAAACTAATGCTTTATGCACAAACATGGCAGAATGCCCACTGCGGAAAAGGAGAAATGGGAAACAGAAGCCAGCAGTAGTTGTATAATGTGTTCTCAGGGATTCCATATGTGATCTAGCCAAAGAAAAACACAGTTTTATTTGCGTAGGTTTTCATCCTGGATATTACAGGAAGAATTACGCAGTAATACTGCAATATTCACTGACCGCGTTTAATATGCAGTAATAATAACAAACAAAAGCTTTTACCTGTGTCAATGTGCTCCATGTGGTTACTACTGAGGTTAAGGGTTCTGAGGCTCCTCGCACTTTGGAAATCTCTGGGCCTGAGATGTCGGATTGAGTTTTGGGACAGATCAATATGAACGGCATCCTCTGGAATACCTGTGGGCACCTCAGTTAGACCTGGACACGGGGCGGACAGGGTTACTTAGGGGGTTACTCGAAAGTGATTGTTTTACATCTGCCAAGAAATTAACTTTTAGAATTCATTCACATGCTCAGCATTTGTTTTCTTAATTAATTTGAGTGACTGAGTTGTCCACACCATCCAAATTTGTCAAACTGCCCTAAGAAATCGTCTTGAGATTCTTCTCTTAGTGCTGCACGTTGAGCAACTGAAAAACCGGCGCAGAGGCAGATTTATGCTCTGCCTCAACCAACGGCCTAAATTTTGACATTAATGTCCAGGCCTACTGCCAGCAGGAAGCAAATAGTAGCAAGACATAATTTAATAGTCTATTCTTAAGCACATTTAAAATACCTTCACATGTTTTGCAGTGGACTTATTTTGAAATAGCAGCCACACTTTGTTTAGCTGATGCTTTCCAAGTTGCTCATAAGGTGACAAATGACAATAACATGGAATCGGTCAGAGGTTAAGAATGCGCGCAGCCATAACGTTGTGTAAATCTGCCAAAAATGAAAATCGTTTCAATTCTCTGAATCGGCCCTGAAAATCATTTGAGAAATGGAAGTTTAGTCCTTCCACTCACGCAGCGGTAATTTTTTATCACGAGCAAACAAGTATTTTACTCCTCTGCTGTGTATGAAAATGTGCGCTGAATTTCTCAAAGCTCGGTGAGGCTCAGTGTAGGGTGCAATTAATCAACTTGATTTACAAAAATATACAAAAAAGAGCTGATTGCAGACTTGCCTCGCTTTCTGCAGTCCATGCGGATTTGGGGGAAAAGGTACGTGTGGCAAGATGCGGTGGCGTCCGGTTTGCCGCGAAATGAACTCGGCTCTCCGGGGCCTGCGGTTCCCGCTTGCTCGCCCTGTGGGTTGCCGGCCGGGTCCAGCTCCTTACAGAGTAGCTCAGGGTTAGCCTGCTTCAACTTAATGCCTTTTAGCCTGATAGGCTCTGCACACCTAGCAGAGGAAATACAGTTAAGTTGTGAATAAATCAGTTCAGATGTTTGGAGGCAGTTTGCAATTCTGAGGCTCGGTAATGACTTGTACACCTGTAGGATCAGAGCAATGGATCAGACTATGTCAAAATCTTCTGGTGAAATCATTCACCTGGCATGATTTCCTAAGTTACGGTTGCTTGGGACCTGAAGGGTGCGTACGAGACTATCCATTGGACAGAGGCAGTTCCAGGGATTGTCATATAAACGCAGGTAGTGAAGGTTTGGCATGGGGATCAGGGCCTCCTCGCTAAGCGTTCCCAGGCGGTTGTGCTGCAGCAACAGGGTTCTAAGGCGTGTCAAGCCCTGGAAGGCACCTTCCTCCACCAAAGAGATCTGATTCTGCTGCAGATCGAGAGTGGCTAAACCCTCATATCCAAAGAAGGCCCCATCCCGAAGGACTTTGATCTGGTTGCGGGCTAGGAGGAGGTGCTTTGGCTTTTTGGACCAGGTTTGTGAGGAGGGAACGGAGGTGAGACGCCGGTCCTGACAGTCCACAAAGTTCTCTCCAGATTCTCTCGACTCTGAGCAGTCGGGTGACGCGAGCCTGGAGGGGCCCGATCTGCCATGGCGCCCAGACGCTCTTACCCTGGTAGTTTTCAAACAAAGGAAAAAGGGGAATACGTTGTCATAACAGCCTGCGGAAAAACAGATTGAACAGGTCAGATTCAAGAGTAAATCCATACTTGTCCCGCGTGAGCTTGTGTCGTGCTCCTCTGAGGCCTCTGCCCTTCCCCGGCCTCTTCATCTCGACGGATGCAAGCGGGAGGAGGAGGAGGAGCAGGGAAGCATAAAGGAGACAGGAGGTCACATGCATCCTGAGCACCGCAGGGATCGTCCCCTTCAGCAAGAGGAGCTAGAGCCAAAGCAGGAGTTTGAGATGAAAGTTGAATGAGAACAGAAGCGATGGGTCACCCGTGTTATTGCTGATGAAACGCAGCTGGCGGTTACCCTGCGGAAGACGTGAGAGGCCGCACGTTACATAACAGACAGGAACCGTCCAGGAATGTATACAGCTTGGATACAAAGCAAAATAGTATCCTGTGTTGTTCCTAACATGATGTTATATATTTACTTCATTATATTACAAAGTACTTACATTTATAGCTATAACGTTCCAAAAGTGGACATCATAATTTGACTAGTTATTTATAGGTGCTTTACTCTTTTTCTGTGCATTTTATTTATCTTAGGTGAATGCAGAAATCTCCAGGAGCTCAATGTATCAGAGTGCTTTAATGTCACAGTAAGTAAAACATTAAGACTATTGATAATGTATAGATGGTGGAAAAATAAAAAATACCCACCAATGACAACTAGTGAATTATGATAAATATTAAGGTCTTGTGCTGAAACAAATGAAATAAAAACAACCCTTTTTAAAAAAGGTCCTTTGTGGAAGATTACGCAGAATTTATCTGTGAAGGTCTCCCTCAGTGTTTGTCTAAACCATCGTCATTGTTAGTAGGTCAAAGATAAAAGTAACATCTCATTTCTTCAGTATCTTACAGTTGTTTCGCTGTTTAATCAATTGTAATTTTATGCATCAATTATTCCATTTCCAATTCCACGACATTTTTGTCATTGCACCGTTGACTAGGGTTTTACCCATACAAAAGATGCCTGGCTGAGAAAACATGAGGTAATATTTGAACCTTGCTCTTTGACAGGACATGATGGTTCAGAGAATTGTCGAGGGCTGTCCCTGCCTGCTCTACTTGAACCTTTCCTGCACACTGGTGACAAACACAACTCTTCGAGAACTGTCCAGGTAAAACCTCCCGTTGCGTGGAACCCATCAGACATTAGGCTTTGTGACTAGAGTAGATTCATGCTGTAAACTGTTGTGCGACTCAATTTTCTCACTCTCTTTCTGGCCTCTGGTCCATTTTATATATTTATTATCCCCTTTTCTGCTTGTCCAACATGCATCCCCCTGCTGGGTTGTATTTCACGTGTGAAGGCAGTGTGATCAGTGACAATACAGTGAACACATGTGGCACTCATGACATAAAAGCTAAACTGTATGGTTACATCATTGATAGAGTCCAACAGTTTGCTGTCATTAGCTCTCTCTCTCTCCCGCTCTCTCTCTCATGGGTAGTAAGAATTGCGCAACATGTTTTGGAAATATTTCATATCTTACATGCAACAATTTGAAGGTTGTGCCATTTTTCCTTTGGTTAAAAACAACAACAAAAGAAGCAACTGTAATCTACAAAAAAACTGAAAAATAAATAATTTGTTCCTTATGTAAATTAATCCAACAATTGCTTTGGAACAGGAACTGTCTCAACCTTCAATACCTGAGTCTGGCCTACTGCTACAGGTTCACAGATCAAGGATTTCTGTACCTGACCACAGGGAAGGGCTGCCACAATCTCATCCACCTCAACCTGTCCGGCTGCACTCAGGTCAGTTTGTGTGCTCCTCCTGGTCTGGTAAGTCGTCACTGCTGCAGCTGGAGCCGGAACACAGTTTTTTGCCTTTTAAAAGGTTCAGCGTTGAGTCAGCCTCAGATAAACGCGGTCACTGCTCTCTCTTTGCACGTTACTCCTCGCCTTGCTGGCTGCACACTGGTGACTGCGCTCATTTAGTGCCTTAAGCGAATGGATGAAAATCTGAAGGAGAGGTAGAGTAAGAGGCAGCCGTGGCCAAGTGGAGGGTTGGGTTTATACAATCAACTCTGGCCCACCCACTCAAGATGTGCACACTCCATAACATAACACACGTGCACTGCAACATAAAACGCATTTTCCCCTGGCGATGTGCCCTCGCTCGGTTCCAGATGTATGGTTTCACTTTATGGGGCCCAGAAAATGTGAGGAGTGAGGAAAACTGCATCCACGAGAGTGATTCAGATTCCACCGTGGACACATATTTTCCCCTGACTCTTCCCAGATAACAGTAAATGGGTTCAAATGCGTTTCAGCTGGATGCCCTTCACTCAAAGAGGTTGTGCTTGATGACATGCCCACACTGTCAGATAGCTGTGTCTTGGTAAGTTTAATCCTTCCTTACATCACAGGTTTCACAGTCTTAAAATAACTGCTATGTATGGGTTGCCAGGGTGTGACTAAGTCAGAAAAGAATTTGGTTTGTCAGTCCATTTGTTATTGTTTTGTTCACATGCCCGTGACCCCTGGTGGCAGAGATCATTCTTGAATCTCACTCCTCCTCTAACAGGCACTACTTGCCAGTTGTCCCTGTCTGTCTGCCATTTCTCTGTTGGATGCTCATCATCTTTCCGACATGGCCTTCAGAGCCATCGCTGAAGTCGCCACGCTGACGACTTTCAGTACAGAGGGTGAGATCATTCTGCATTCCACTGCTTTCATTTCCTTATACACATGAAAAAAGTTATGACACTGATCCAGGGATTCTGTCTGTTCCACGCCCTAATGTGCACTTTAGGTAACAACCAACTCTCAGACATCAGCTGGAAGGCCCTGTGCAGCAGCTTGCAAGGCCTCCGCAGACTCCATGCTGCAGAATGTCCCAGAATGACCGACAGCAGCCTCAGATCTGTGGCCACCCTCAAGAACCTGCAATATCTGGACATCTCGCTTTGCAACAAGTGTGTGCTTTTTTTTTTTTTTTACAGCTGAGGTGTGTTACGCTTTCAATCGTGATGCTGTGCTTTGTCATTACGGTGCATGACCTCACGTGTGTTTCAGGGTAAGTGACGTTGGGATCAAGTATTTGACTGAAGGCTCTTCAGTCGCCAAATTACGAGAGCTGAACGTCAGTCACTGCAATCACATCACTGACGTCTCTGTCAAGAGGATTGCACAAAGGTATACAGTGCATTCTCACTGCGCGCACAACTCCACACATACATAGCTGTAATTTGCTGATTAGTGTCACATAGCAACGCTTTTGTTTCGTGTGCACAATTGATCAGGTTGTGCAAATTGTCCCATCTCAACTTGAGTCACTGTGAGGGACTGACTGACATGAGTCTGGAGTGGCTGAGTGGAAGCTCTATCTCCTCTCTTGACATCAGCGGCTGTAACATCCAGGATCAGGTATTGTTTAGATGTTTGTTCTTATAGTCACACTTTTTTCTAAAAAAAAAAAAAAAAAAAAAAAAGATTATTGAAGTTTGTGATGAACAGTAATTTGACAGTTCTTTTTTTTAGGGACTGGCTGCTGTCGAGGGAATTAGCTTGAGGAAGTTAGTTGTCGCAGAGTGTGTCCACATCACAGACGTCGGCATAGAGGTACAAATACAGCTGGAGTTTCCAGATTTTGCATTTCTATAATGCAGTTTACAAATTTAATGAGTTTTAAGTTTTACTTCTTTTTCCAGTGTTTGCTAATATCAACAGTGGACAGGAAATAAACTTGTACCCAAACAGTTTCCTAGCAAAGTAATAAAATGAGGTAGTCTTTTTCTTCACTTGCTGTTCCTGTTTACAAGCAGACGTGAACAGAGTGTCGATGGTAGTCTTCCTGTACATGTGGTTACCGTCATGGCCTCAACTCGCATTTCATCCCAAATCGCTCTCTTATTTCCTTTGTTCCCCACGATGACAGAAGCTGTGCAAGAATGTGAGGGATCTGGAACATGTTGATGTGTCTCACTGTGTAGCTCTGTCTGACCCGGCTATCCGAGCCATTTCATTTTACTGCAGAGGTCTGGTCACACTGCGAATGTCAGGTTGTCCCAAGGTATACACACACACACACGTAAACGCACTTTCCTAAGCCTTTTAATGTTCCTTGATTGTTCTCATGTGGATTGTGTTTTCTCGTCATTCATGCCACGTTTTCTGTTTTCTTCTACCCTGTCCTAAGATGACAGATATGGCAGTGCAGTATCTGACAAGTGGATCCCCGTACCTCCGAGAGCTTGACGTGAGTGGCTGTGATCTTCTCACAGATCGCACGCTACGTCACTTGGAACGGATCTGTCCTCCGCTCCGCTCCATCACGATGGCCTGCTGCAGCGGCATCTCCAAGTAAGACACAAACTCAGAGGCCTGCTGAAGCTAAAAGTCCCGCCTGAGAACTTTAATGAGCAGTGAGTGTGTGTTCCCTCAGGGTGGCAGCCTTAAAGCTGCAGCCACGTGTGAAACACTGGGAGCACAGCAGTGACTACTCTCCCTACTGATTTGGATACAACATGGGCCAAATTGTTCCTCCAGTTATGAGACCCAGCCAGACTGTTGACAACTGGGAAGTGGTGACAGGAGCAGCAAGCACAGAGGGGCATGTAAACTGATTTCAATAAGTAATGGATTTGTAAATAAAACATTTTTTAATTGAATAAATAAAATGGAGCCCTTTAGTAATTTAAAAACAAATTAATTTGATGGGATGTTGCGTAAATTGCATGCTATCATGCTGCCTTACAGGCAGTTCGATTTCTGCAATCTGCTATTGACTGTTTGCACTGCTGGAATGTTCCAGACTTTGATGTGGTGATTCAGCAAATTGCTAAAACAGCAACAGCATGTGCATACAGTATTTGTAATGAGGCCTGCAAGCAAGAAATTGGCTTTTTGAATACACAAGCTGCTGTTTGTGAGTTTCTGTCTGTAGGTATGTATGAATTTAGGTTATGATTACAGCATACACATAACCTCACATTATCTTAAACTGATCACTTCCAATCTTTCAGGAGACCAAATTTGCATGGCTCAACCTTGTACTAGCCTAAACTAGTATTAAGCGACACTTTAGAGAGAACTAGCTGACCCCCTCTCGGTAGGGTATAGGAGTCACTGCAACTGAAACATGAGCTAATTCTTTAAGAACTTAATTCAATTTAGTTGTCAAATAGAATAGTTCCACATCTACTTGGAAGGTATAGAACCACCTTATGCAAATTAGAGATTTTGTTTGGGTTAAATACGCCCCTTCTTGAGGGCAGCCTCAGATTTGGGATCGCATTAAAAGTTCCAGCCCGTGAACGCCTCTGCATTGCCCTTCATCTTTCTCGCTGACGCCTGACGACATCCCTGAAAACTCCTGAGAACTCACCTCTCGAGCAAGATTTCTACAACAGCCATCATTATATTCTATACTTTACATCCAGATACATTAAGACATTACGAACCTTTCTGTACCCTACCAGTCTGGATAGAAACTCAGACAAATTTACCAATTTACTTAATCTAAAATGTTCCTTATCTTTTATGAAAAGTGGTTTTAAATTACAGACATACAATCTGCAGTCAAGTTGTAGCCACAGTTCTGAAATCACGAGATGTTTACCACTACAACTCAACAGCTTGATTCAGAATACAGAATATACAGCATATTTGTTACAAGCCACAGATCGTACGTATCTTCCTCATTGAAAATTCAGTATGATTTGAGCAGAGACTTAAATACTTCAGTGAGGTAAAGTTACAGTCACTCTTGCTGCAGCAGCTCCAGGAAACATCTGGCCCTGTGAGTGCACTGCCCCAGTGCAGCGAGGAAGCATCATGCACAGAAATCCTGTCAGTCACGCGTCAGCTCCCCAGTTTCAGCGACTCAAACCAACTCTGTGTCTTCAGCCTGACAGAGCCGCTGTCTGCCCGGGCTTTAACCCACCGATCCACTGGAGACGCTCCGTTTATATAACCTAAAAGAGAATTACAGGAGATATTCAGAGCATGTAAAGGACGTTACGTGATCAATTCTTGGTTGGAGGGTTTAGTTAATTAACTATTTCATGAAGTGTGACGCAATGAAAGATAATGGCTTACCAGTAATTGTGGTTTGGCCTCGAGTTGTGTTGTTTTCTGCTCCGTGCAGAACAACCTCCGGGCTGATTTCCACCGAGCCTCCGCAGAGCTCCACCCCTGCTCTCAGAGAGGACGGGACACGCACACACACCACTCCTGCGTAAGACAGACGAATGAGGGAAGCGAAGAACAAGAACATGACTGAAAAGTTTGGACGGTGTGCAGGAAAACAGAGCTGTGCTCCGTAAGGTGAATATTCTCCCTGGTCTGTCTGCGTCTTTACCTTCCTGACTGTGGAGCTCAGCGCTGCCACCATCACCCACATAGACATCAATGCTGCCGCTGTCAGAGGAAACGTCCAGGAAACTGTTTGAACCATCTGCGAAAACCAAAGCAACCCTCACGTGTGTTGTTTTTAACCAGCCACTGACAGATAGCATACAGATAGCATCACAGCTTAATCAGTCAGCGTGCTTACCTATAACTGTATCTCCAGACACAGTCTTCACCGTGGCATTACCTTTTAATCAATGAAAGCACACGGTCAGTGTTAATTTATGTAACCAGCTGTCAGATTATTTAGTTACAAGTAGGCAAATTACAAAAGTATGGAAGTGGAAAAATACCGTGACTGGAAAGGACACAGACTGCATGTATTATAAACCTGCCTCCCTGAACTTAAAAAAAAAGATTGTTTCCATTTATTCTGTGATGAGAGGCTCGTATCCGGAAGAGATTAAAATTTTATGTGGTTAAGGCAATTTTCTTCTTTTGATGTCCCAGGGTTGTTTGCATTTGTTAGCAAAACTCGAGTTCCAATGGTGAGTCTTTTTGTACAGGTGACCCGTTTTATAGCGGCCCCCGAAACAAACAGCAAAACAAGTACAGAATTTGCCATAAAGTGCAACCACATTGCAATTAAATTGACTCAGAGTCCAGGATTCCAGACATACCAAAGTGCTGCTTTACCAACCGACCTAATACGGTGCAGCTGTGTCACAGCGGTTTGTGGACAGGGAACCTGTAGCTGGATCCAAACCAGCTACAGGTTCTTTTAACTTTAACTCCAGTTTAGTGGAAGTGGCTGCAGCTAAGGTTGCTGAGTGAGGCAGCTGTTCTTTGTAGTTGGCTGGTTTGACACTCGCTTGCAGCTTGAGTTTGGCTGCAGCAGTAACCACACATACAGTATAGATGAGGATATATACAGAATACTGTAGATGCTTTGGTGTAGATGAATGATAGAGGCTGGAGTTTGCTCACCATGTACATGCCCCAGCTGTACTCTCCCGGAGCAGGAGGAGATGCAGCTGGACTCGGCATAAATGGCTTTGACCTTCAAAGGGCCACGCTCTGTTGAAACATTCATCTCGGTGCCCTGGAGCTTCTTGACATCCACTTCCTGAAAATAAACATACACGCTGATCCCTGCACAGTGTTAGAACCGTATGATGTTTGATTTAATTTTTCTTTTTTTTCCTTTCAGTTTTATCTCTGCATCATTAAGTGAAACATGCAACTTTCTGACCACGTTTGGATACATTTTTATTCTGGCTGCTGCTGCCCCCTAATGTCCAACAAGTACCAGGTAATAACGCAGTCCTCCTTACACTGTCTCCACATGTGATGAGGTTCACGTTGCCATGGATTGTACCCATGCCTGTGATGTGACCGCCACTGGACCGCACCTTGATCTGATGACCCTGTGATACAACAAACAACAGTGAGAGAGCCAGGGTTCTTGTGGGGGGTTTAGGAGACAGGGATCTGGACAAAAAAATCCCTACACATAATTGTGAACACTAATTCCAAAAAGTATTTTTGAAGAAAATAATATTAAAATAAAAATATGAAAATAAAATTTAATGGGTGATTTGATTTGATTTGCATTAAGCGGCAAAGAGATGCTGACAGGCCAGTAAGAAACAGATAGCTGGATATGCCATGTTGGTGCCTCATTTGTTATGTGTTGTCATGCCACCACCTACCTACCTTGACAGAGTGCAGCAAACAGCTGCCTCTCTCTGTTTGCACCTTGCAGATGTCACACTCCATCTTCTGTACTTTCACGTTGCCCTCTCCTTCAGCAGTAATGAATAAATCTGACAAAAACACAGTGAAATTATTTGAGGACACACGAGGACGGTTCTGCTGTAGAGATCCAGTGGGGTAAAGCGATTTTTTTTGTTCTTTTCCAAGTCATTGGTTGTTTCCATCGTTTCACAAGAGACACTCACTGCTTTTGATAGGTGCGGCCAGATCAATCGACAGGCTGCTGTTCACCTTCTCGGCGGAGATGAGCAGCTCTTTGTTCTGATCGTCGTAGTGGACGTGAACGTGATCCAGATCGACCTCCTGCTGGGCGCCTGTGCCGTGGACTGTGACGAAGGCTCGGTCCGCCTCCGGGAAGGCGTGCGGGTCCAGCGGACGGACGGAGATGCTGCAGGCCAGCCGTGCCCGCACGGTACTGAAGGGGCTCACGGTCAGATCCCACCGCTTCAGAGGCGGGTTCGCCTCCTCATGGGTCGGAGACTTGGCGGTGGCAGAGATGGAGAAGGAGCGTGGAGCGTGAAGGGGGCATCGAGAGGTTACGGAGGTCCTGGGGCTGGCTGCGAGGGAGCAGCGGCGCAGGAGTGCGACACAGCCCCGCTGACCCGCTGAACTCCAAAACATCTCGCCACCTTCGGGTAAACAAGCTCATCCGCGCCGCAGCGGTCTGATCTTAAAGGCAAAATGAACTACTGAACTAAAGAAGTTGTCATTCAGTCGACATGGACTGTCAGCACGCTGCCAAAGTTTGTGTTAACACCCATACAACAAGACCAGACTTCCGGTGTGAGCTTTCAGACTAAAAGCGACATTTCGCACAATGTAAAACTTGACTGTAACTCATCTGCGCAAACAAGGAAGTGTTAAAGCAGCTAAATGTCCCATTCAGTGCTGGTTTAAAGAAGGTGTGAAGAAACAGGAATAGAAAGAATGGAAATTCTCTCCGACTGAAACACACAGCCATTTTAAATGCTCATTATACAATTTACATTTAAAGATAGTTGTTAATAATCAATGCCCCTTCTGAGCCTCTGCTGATACTTTTACTTTTATGTTGAAGGCAAACCCTTTCACTCCGGTGTTAATCTGCATCACTGTAGTTAACTTGACAGTCCGGATATAAAAATTTGCGTAACTCAGGTTTTGTCCAATCAAGCAACTCCCATGTGACGTTTTCTTCCGCAACTCCCAATCTTGTCAAAGCGCCACTAAATGAGGTGTCGGTGTCTTTAATGGAATTCTAATGGGTCTGTGGCTGCTCTTCTAATAATGTCGACTAAAATACTAAATGTCCTGCTCAGCTTGTACTCGAATTTGCCGTTGATTTCAATAGAGAAAAATACGCAGACAAATACAAATCCTGTATGTAAATAAATTTTTATTTATCTTGACAGAACAAATCATAAAACATCCCAAATATCAACCATCAACTGGCCTCCCAGCACTGTAAGAAAAAATATTGCTCTCTTTAGCTACATAGCCATCAGATTCAGATCTTTGTAGAAAAATAACTCTTCGCAAGAGGATTTCTCTCTCTCGTCATTAACAAAATCCACCCTCAAAATCATATATATTATTAAAAGGTTATAAAAAGGTACTGTGTAATAAGGACAATAACCTTTGTAACTATGTACATCCTCAGTCATTGTCATATTAACCTGTAAACAAAACAGTAGGCTACTGAAAAATAAACACCACTAGGCGGCAGCATTGTGTTAATGGTGTGCAATAACTGTGTCGATAGTATAATCGGTTTTATTAAACTTGTAAGGAGCATCTTAGGAGCTTATTGTTGAAGTTAACAGTTACACCCTTTGCGTTTCTTTTGTTTTCAGACACTTCCTGGCAGAGTCGCAGCTCATGGTGCAAAGCCTTTAGGCCTGATCATCATCCGGACACGTTTAAAGGACCGCCTGTCGTTGGTGGGGTAGTACTCTGTCGATATGTTGTGCCACGTGCCCCAGAAAATCCCATCTCGGACTCCCGTGTACTTCCCCACGTAGTATCTCCCGTTCAGGTTTGCAGCCATGCAGGCGTCAAACCACCAGCCGGAGCTATAGTAGGCCCCGCAGTTCCCGGATGGATAGCGGTCATTGTCCCTGTCCGGGGTGGTGAACAGCCTGTTGTTGTGGTCATACCTCTTACTGAAGCGGAGAGCATCACCTGCGGTGCCGGAGTATCCTCCCACTGTCAGCTTGTAGCGCAGACGCTCACTTGCCACCTTGAAGTGCTCGTACTCTGCGTACCCCATCGCTCCGTCAAAGTCCTCCAGCTCCACGCGCAGCACCACGTCCATGTTCCGTGTCAGCAGGTGGATCATGTTGTTACCCAGCCAAAACTCCCCACTGCCCAACTCCCCGAAGCCCGAGCGGTACTCGTCCCAGGTGCGGTTGAAGCTCACGCTGCCGTCCTGCCGGCTCTGCAGGACGGTCCATCCTCCACCACCCAGCTCCATGTCGCAGAGGACCGGGAAGCTTTTGCTTCGGAGATCAGGGGTCACCAGATAGACTCCGCTTGTTCTCTCCCCTCGGAGCAGAATGTCTGAGCAGTCTCTCCTCGCCATGGTGACTGTGCATAAAGAAAACAGTAAGAAAAAAATACGAAAATCCTCTAAAAGCAAACTTGCCTTTCGTTTAGGAAATGATCTAACTAAAGTCCTGTCTCTGCTTGTATCTTGCAGGTGAGGTTTTCACTGCAGCTGTGATGAAGCCGTGAAATATATTGGGTGAGGTCACAAGTGCAACAGGTCAGTGCAAATCTACTTCTCCACCATAAAGGTTTTACTGCTTTTGCAGCTTTTTAAGGTGGACCTCCACAATAGATAGACATTCAGAATTTAAGAGGAAAATAATAAATAAATAGTGGAAATGATACAAATTTGTGAAATAACTTTTTTTATTCATCGTTTTCAATCCTTTCCTAGTGATCATTTTGTTAAATCCAACACTGAGGGGTGCTTCTAAGCACTTAATCTATGCAAACTTGTGGTTTTATCCCTCACCACCACACACGCACATTTTGCACACATCTGCAAATCCCTTCAAACAATATTAGCCACAATGTAATTAACAAAGATGATCTCACACACACAAGCCAATTGGTATGACATTAAGCTCTCTCTCTCAAACAGACATATCAAATGATATATAATTTACAGCATACTGCCATACCAATTTGCTTTTTTCTGAGTAGTACCATTATAAGACATTCAAATACTAATGCACACCAGTACTGAGGCAGTTTTTCTCAGCCTATTTATTGTGATGTAATGTCACCAGACATTACAGATTTCTGTGACAGTGATTCTAAATTCCACTGCGAATTTGCATTCACCTTCTCACATTTCTTTTCTAATTAATTTTTTATTTGGCTGTTTTGTGCAGTGACTATTTGCACAGAAATCATGATTAAATGATCATACATGGTGTGGAAAATCAATATTACTTGCTACCATCAAGCACTGTGACAGTATGAAATGTTATCTCTTGCCTTTAGATGGTATCCGTGTCGGTGGTTTATGGTCGGGTCTGCTGCCTCCCTGGTCGCCCTCAGGCTGCTCGTTTGGATGCCTGTCAGGTGATCTTCCATTTGGATTTAAGCTTTTATTGAAGAAAGCAGCCACCTGGTTGATTTTCACACGCAGCTCACGTGCACTTGGAGTGGAGGACTCAGCAGCTTCAAGGCCAAAGGTGGCAGGGGTCGTTGACCTTACATTAGGGCTGAGAGTGGAGGTCGTCTGGGCACTGGGGGAAGGGAACAGAACCATCATTTTGTCTGGATCTGAAGTTTGTCTAGGTGCTGTTTCCTCCACATTGTGAATTGTCTCATCCTGTAAGCTGGATTCTGTAGTAGCAGCTAGATGCAGCTTTGTGGATCCTGGACTGGTGCTAGGGATAACACTTGGGAGGATCCCACGGCTGATTTTGTTTGGTCTTGTTGTCATTGGGATCAATGGTGGTTGACCGGCTGTTTGTGGCCTCAGATCAGACGTAATCCTGCTGTTTGGGCTCATTTTGAAGCCTTCGGGGAGAGCGTGAAGGAGAGGGCTCTTGGAGGTCTTTGGACCCAGAGTGATAGTTTTCTTTGTGCTGGGACTGAACTCTGTGTCCCCTGGGGAATGAGTCTCCTCAGCAGTTCTCTCTTTTACAGGACCAGATGTAGGTGGCATGTCAGTTTGAGAATTTTGGATGCCATCTGAAGTGGCCCCGCTGATATGAGGAGGATCTAAAGCTGCTTTGGTCTTTGGGCTTGGCCTTAGTTGCACTGCTGGTTTTGGCCTTCGAACAGATGTTGCTCCTGGCTTGAGCGTAGGTCCAGTTGGTGGTGTGTGATTGGGGGGAGGCATGAGTTTCGATGTTTTGTTAGATTCTGCTACAGGGATTTCATCAGGCAAAGATTTGGGGTTAAGATTATGCATCTGATCAGGACCAGGTGTTTTAAGGCCCTGATTTATCCATGGTGCTTGGCCAGGTTTAGGTTTCACATTTGGTTTAGGCTCAGGATATTTTTGGTTAAGTTTAGGTATGTGGCCAGGTCTAAGGTTTTGGTTAACTTCGAGGGAATTTCTGGTTGGGTTTCAGCCTTTGATCAGGAGGTATATTAATATGGTCAGGTATAGGCTTTTGTCCAGATGTTGAGTCTTGGGTAGATGTAGGCTCAGGCAAAGGATTTTCATCAGAATTTCGCATGAATTCTATTCCAGATTCTTGGTTAGGCTTTCGTGAAGGAATAATCACTTCACCTGTTTCAGGCTCTTCAGCAGGTGTGGTACGTTGGTTTGGTTCAGGTGTTTGATCAGATTTTGTTTTTTCTTCATTTTTCAGCATTTTCTCAGGTTTTTGATTCTGACCAGGTTGGTCAGTTGGGTCGAGATGATGATGTGTTTTTTTCCCAGGTTTTGACTTTTGATTAATAATAGTGATTTCAACAGATTCAGGCTCCCGGTCAGGATCTTTGTCAGAACGGGTTGCATTTACAGTCACAGGTCTTTGATGAGATACGGGTCTCTTGAGAGGAGGTACAGTCTTTTGAACAGAGAATTTATTTTGATCAGTTGAATGGTCTTGGTCATGTGGAGGTATTGGATCATTTTTCAGATTTTCGTCATTTGTTAAATCATCATGTGGAGCTCTCCGGTCAGATTTTGGAATCTGGCCTTGTTGGCGATCTTTGCCAGGTTTGGATTTCTGGTCAGCTGTGGGTTTTTGCTGAGTAGGCCTGAAGTTTTGGTCTTGTTTTGTTTTCTTGTCAAGCGGAGGAGCTCGGTCAGATTTACGGTCATTCTTTGGATTTTTTAGCTTTTGGTCTGCTTCAGGCTTAGTCCCAGGTATATGCTTTTCACTAGTCAGTTCTCCTTGGTCTGGTCGAGGTCTCACACCAGCTTTAGTGTCTGAGCTGATGTTCTTTTTAGTTGTGATGTCATTGCGGTCTGCGACTCCTGGGAATGTAGATGTGTATAACTTTTCACTAGGAGCTGTGTTGGTTGCAGTTGCCCTAGTTGAGCCGACTTGACCCTGGAAGCCTGCTCCAGGTTTTGGACTGGTTGTGGAAATGAATCTAGTAGTGGCCCTGGTTACCTGGTGTCCAAGGCCACCAAGTGTGCTTATTGTGGCTGTTGTTGTTGGCCTACTTGATGTCCAAAAGCTTGCCTCTGCATTAGGGCGTGGGTTCCCAGAAATGCCAGCTACTTCAGTGTCTGTGCCTTGGGTTGGTTGTCCATAAGCAGCCATCTCCATCCCTTGATTCACATCTGGGATCAAATGTGACAAAGGACGAGGTGGAAAAGATGACGTAAAGGTTGAAGCTTTGTTTGAGTCCATGGAGCCACGTCTCGGAGCCAGACTAATAGTAGACTGAGGAGTTGGGCTGATTGAGACAGAGTCTGTCCTTTCGTTCGCTTTGTTGGATGCTAATTCTCCATCACTGTCTCTCTGTACACTCTGGACCATTTGTTCTCCTTCTGTTTTGATGTCCTTGCCCATCTCCCTGTCCTCCTCCCCCTCTCCCTCTTTTATAGCCTTCTCTTTCTCTGCGTGCCCGATGCTCTCAGTCTGTTTTGGTTTCCCATTATTTCGTTCCACTTTTATTCCCTTTTCTATTTTCTTTTTCCTCTCCTCCCTTTGCTGCGCTCTCTCCTCATTTGTATGCTCATCATGCTCCCCAGACATCTTTATTCTATCACTGCCCATGTCTTCTTCAGTTTGGGTATTTTTGTCTGTTTCCTTTGTTTTATCTCGCCTCACGTGTTGGTCACTTTCTTCTGTTTTTTCCTTTTTTTTGATATTAGTGGTCATCTTTCTTTCTTTTCCACCCTCCAAATTATTCTCTCGGTTTCCCTTTGAAACTCCTTTTCTATCTTTTTCCTTATTTCTTTCTGCGTCTGTCCCCCTGTTATTTTTTTCAACAAACTTGTCTCTTGCCATCTCCACTATTCTCTCATTTCCATCAGCAGCTGGCACCTTTGCCTGCCCCACTTTGTCGTTTCCTTTTGCCCCCTCTGTCCAAGTTTTTCCATCATCTCCTTCTTTTAAGGCTGCCTTTTCATTTTCTTTTACGACCCCTTTATCGCTCTCTCTGTCTGCTTCCCATTTCGTTATCCCTCTCTCCTCCAAAGTCGTTCTTTTTTCCAAATCAGCATCACCATCTCCTTCCATGGTCTTTTCGGCCCTGGCCCTGTCTGTTTCGTACTCCGGTCTAAAATCTTTTGGTCTCTCGGGATTTCTCTCATTCACCCGGCTCCTCTCATTCCCATGCCTATCTCTACCTTCATTCTGTTCAACATGCTCTCTTTCTCTTTGCTTTTCACACTCTCTCTCAGTTTGGCTTACTGTACAATCTGCACACATCTTCCTCAGTTGATCCACATTGTCCTTCAGCATCTGCAGATCCTTCACAATCTTATCCAGCTCTCTGAGCTGCTTTGGCAGATGAACAGTCAGCGGTGGCAGACTGAATAGGTAGGGGCATGCGTTATCATCCTGCCCCTGTCTGCACGGCTCCTCAAGTTGTAGAGTTGCAACGCAGGCCCCGAATCCCTTATCCCCCAGGAGGTCGCCTTCACCAGACTCCGTCGCAGTCCAAGAAAGGCTTGAGAGGGTCAGCAGGGTCCCACATATGCTCAGCGCTGTTAACCTCATTGTGTCCTGGGAGTAAAGAGTGAAGGGAGTGGAGGGAGAGGGCATAAAAAAGATCCCCCCTCAGTTTGTGAAGCACAGTGACAGTGAGAGGAGGAGGTAAGGTGGGAGGGAGAAGAGGAGGGAGGGAGGGAGGGAGGGAGAACTGATGGAGCTGTTCAGTGGAAAGCAAGTCTGTGAAGGAAATGAGGAGTGAGACGCTTTGAGGGGGAAACAGGTGGGAAAAAAGACAGACAGAGAGAGAGAGAAAGACAAAGGGACTGTGAGGATCAAACACGATCTCAGTGGATGAAAAGCATGACGCGTGAGGGCTTGGTCAAATATGATATAAGCAGAATTAGTATAAACAACAGTTAGAAATCAATCATGAAAAAGCACAAACTGTGAAAGCCTTAAAAAACATGTGTCTTATTTTAATCCTATTATTACGTTCCACTCGATGCTCATTATAATCACACCGTTTAATCAAGACCATTTGTAATGCATTCTCACTCCATGCTGTAATGATAAGTATATCATGGCCTTCAGTGTGCATGTGTGTCACAGTTGCTTTGGCAGGAGCTTCCCAAGCTTCCTGTCAGTGGGTCCACAGACATGTGAATGGCAGATGCGACAGTCCTAAATATGCATTTGAAACAAAATATTGGCTACTGGGCAGAAGCCAGCAATTTGTTTCCCTGATTTGTTAGGACGTATTTCATTTTACTGTAAGCTGTGTGGTTTAGTTCAGCTTCTGAGTAATCAAAGCCAGGAATGTCAGATTTATCTGAGATGGCCATTTGATTCAAATGCAATGCCAGGGGATAGACATTTTTCATGTACTATTGACTTTATTCGGACAGCACTAATCCTCAACAAGTGTTGAGAATCAGTGAGGCAATTTCTGGGTGGAGAGGCCAATCTCACTGTGTACAGACTGGAAGTTCATCGCAGATTGGGGCTTTTAGCTTAGTCATTGTGTCCATAATCAGGAAAAAAAACAGCAAGAGAGAAACACAGTCACATGAACCAAATGAGGCATCTGCCTGGCAGGGAGTTTAGATAATGAGGCTTTAGTTTTTCAGGCCGAGGGTGTAAATGTCAGTCCCACCACCGGATATGAGAAATGAGTGATAACATGCGATGCGTGTGCCTGTGATGTTTCAGAAACATCATTTTCAATGCCTGCTGGACCACTTAGTATGTCTTATTTTTAGACCGTAAGGAAACGTGACCCTTGCTCATTTCTGCTCTCTGTCTTTTTCACTGACTGCACAAAGCTGGTGAAACTTCTCAGCTGTCCTTTAACAATGACAATGGAAACCATTTGTTTAGTGGGAGGACTGTGGGAAACGTCACATTAGAAATTAAAAAGTGTTAAGGTGGATGAATATGGCTCAACATAATTCATATCTACTGTATGTCTGGGGAAACCATACCTTGTCAGAGCATAATAAATGTGTGTGTTTACATTTTGTTGAAATGTTAAAGTTTGAAATGTAGTTCATTTTTCCACTTTAGAAAATAAGATGTAATTGATTATAAAGGCTACGGTCACTATCTGTTCAACCCTACTCTGTACGACCTTACTTTTCAGGATGGACTCATCCTCCTTCCTCTGTGCTAATGCAGCTATGAGCTCATTTGACATTTGGCAACTGTTGGCAGGACAAAAGCCAGGAATAAGGATCCTTTCACCTTTCACAGTCGCTTCAGTACTTAAACACTTACACTGGGAAAGAGTGTGAGAAAAATGTTTACACTCTCAAGAGACTTCTGTCTGAACACAAGGCCGTGCTGATTTATTATCATAGAGCCACATCTTTGACAACAAGGCTAAGCGTGAATCTCAGACAATCACTGCTCACCTGATGCATGAAGAACAACAGTGATTGAGAAGTTATAAAATCTTTGACAAAGGTTAGTTGGGCTGATTCATTTGATTTTAGCTCATCTAAATGAATCCATGCTGAGTGCAGCCAGGAGCTCTATTAATCTCATCAATACCCTCACTCCGAGCTTTACCCATTTATGGCCAGCAGTTTTTTTTTCCTCAGAGTGCCCTCTTGGGATAAAGTGTTTTGAATTCCCCAAGTGAGTTGGCTCAGCCCACTCTCTGTCCTGGATCGTGTAAACACTGTGGGTTTTTTCCATATAGACTAGAACAAACATCTGACCATCAGTCCAGCTTCACTGGGCTTCCTGGCAGACCCCTTCATCTCCATCCACTTTGGGCAGGGGAGCCTGTGTTGTCGGTCATGTCTGTTATGTGCATAAGTGTCCCATTTCCAGCTGAACTGGAGTGAACCCAACGACTGTCGTGGTGCAGCGCCGCCGTTTTGTAATACCACACTCAATCTGCCTGCCTGAAGGTATGAACCTACCTGGAAAATATTATTCCACTGACTCCCTGTTTGCATGCTGAGAACAAATAAACATCTTCATTTAGAAGAAACAGTTATATGATACAACACCTGCCTTAATCCTGCGGATCAGTGTGTATCCGTTTGAAATTAAAGTATCACTCCTTGTCTCTTTCTGTCCTGTCTTTCATACACATTTTGATATTCACATGAATTGTTCTTTGCCAATTCCTTAATTTTTCAGTAACTGATACATTCCATTGCCATGTGTGAGAATGTTTTTCATTGGTCAGTTGACTGATGTGATTCTTAAAAATGAAACAACCAAGTGTCCCTCACATCTGGGCTGGATTTCCTACAGCTAGCCAGCACCAGATAACGTCAGGTCAATTTGTTTCTATTCCAAAAGCCTGGACTTCATTAAGACATTGTCCTGATGAAGGATATGAAAAGCAGGCGTAACGTGGGAACAGGTTATCTGCTGTTGTCACCTTCTGGCCAGCAGGACTGAACTCCGGAGCTGGAAGGGGACATTTTTGAGACAATGGCATGCATGAGAAATGAACGGGTATTTTTTCCATGAAATATTTTGTAGTAAACTCTTTAAAGGCAATAAATTGAAGCTGCTTTGTTTTCCATCATATCATATCCTGATGCTCATACTGGATGGATTTGTGCTGCATTCTGTATATTTCCCAGCTGTGGTTAATAGAAACCATGCACGATACACAGTGCAGACAAGATGTGGATGTACAGAAAGGTGTCACTAAGTTTGGTGTAAATCCCCCTGTTTGGTGACCTTTCCTTTTCTTTGTACTAATTCTACAGTAATATTTAGATGAGACTTTAGGATGGCAAAAATAGATAATTTGAATTGCAACTTGCATATTATCGAGAATAACAAAGGTCAGGGGTGGAGGAAGGTGTTCAGATATTTTTCTAAGTAAATGTAACTATACTACACTGGAAAAATATTATTGAAAATGTATCATAACTTATCTTTATAAGTATCATTTGCAAAATGTACTATAATGTGCAATAATGTGTGAGTAGTGTTTTACTGTTGTATCTGGTTGAGGTGGAGACAATGATATATATCATATATATAATGATATCATTTTATATAGTATCAGTATATTATAATATATTTTGTGGTGGTTAAATCTCAATGTTTAATCTAAATAACACTGACAAATGTGATAAAATAAAAATTACATTTCCCTCTGAACTTTTCTGTAGTAGAACTATACTGATTATAGTATTTGAGTAAATGTACTTTCCACCACTGCTGAAGGTGGAACTATATAGGATTATTCATGGGAACCAAAAATATCATTTAACTTTATCATCCTAACTGGGTCCTCTTCTCTACAGCCATTGTCAGTGTCAGAGCTCAGCATAACATTCACCCCCGTGAACAATTCGGGTCAAAAGAAATAAACAAATGTCAACACTGATGAAAACTGTATGCACCACCTCTCCACTCTCCCTGGCAGATTAATACGTCTACTTTAAAGACTACAGATATGGATGGGAGAAGGGTTTTGATCAATGTGGACTGAGAGAGAGAGAGACCATTTGACAGAATAGTTTGGAGAAATGCAATTTTCCACGTGTTTATCGGATTTGTTTCTGTTTTTGGTCATAACAAAAAGATAGCTTTCATTCTGTGTTAGTGTTTTTGATATTTTATGAAAGATCATTTCGGCATGGTATTGAAATTTTCATCACAATGTTGACAGTAATTGAGTAGCAGTACTTAGACCTTGGATGTAATGAAACTAGTGACAAAGCAAGTCTTGTCAGTATATTTCCACCACTATGCTGCCACCTAGTGACATCATAAGAAATATCTTATACTATACTGATTTCACTGTGTACCTTTGGAAATAATGATTCCACAGGAAAACTTTGATAAACGGTTTGCACATATCAAAAAGGAAAATCAAAAAAATACATTTTCACAAGAGATCTTCAGAGTTTAAAATGGCATATTATGGTAAATTTCATGGCTAATTATTTACCAAACTACATAAATGAGTGAATTCTTTCCATTTTCACCTATTTGTAAATAGATGAGCAATTGATGGGATTAATAAATGCATTTACAAACTTGCAATATAGTGTCACTGTTCCAGTGTCATTATCAGAAAATGTAGCATAAGGGCAACTGAACGTCTCTTCTCTGATCCATCATTATTTTTTCTTTTCCTTTTGAGTTTTCAAGTCATTGTTGTCATATGTTATACAGACTGCAAAGGCTAATTTATGGTTATATTAACACAACTAGTTTCACATGACACGCATCCAAAACAAACAACAGAAGGACTGTTAGAAGGACTCTTAGAGTCTCTACGACTAGAAAGGGTTAAGGTTCGGGGTAGTATAATAATAATAATAATAATAATAATAATAATAATAATAATAATATAAAATATTCTGTGTTTTTTCGATTCATTTTAAAAACTATAGGGCCCAGTATAAATAACTCGGCATCTGCAGTTACATTGTTCGGTCAAAAACAATTATCCCAAATCCCCACTCTTTTCCTCCCCTCTTGAGAACTGAGATCGATCGTCCTGCAGAGCCGACACTGCGATCTGTCCTCCTCTGTTCTATTCGCGGCAGTGTTGCAATCTCGACACGGAGACATTTGTCGAGACACCGCGCGGCCCTCTTGTCCCGCAGGCAGTAAACACCGCTGTCTGCCGCTCTCCGCCCTCCGTGCGTCTGACGTAGTTCGCAGAGCCCCGCCCCGCCCTGGCTCTCACGCACCAGTTACGTCCGACCGTAAAAAATAGAAACTTCCAAGATGGCCGAGTCCGTAGACTCCATGCATTTCGCAGCAAACAGCAAAACAAATTCCCCCAAACCCCTAATAGCCAAACGGCCGCCGGAGAGCCGACCGCAGTCTTCCAGCGACATTTACCCACCGCCCCCCAAGAAGGTCCGGTTGGAGGAGAAGGGCCTGAAGCACAGGAAACTGAACGGAGAGGTGTGCGCAGGGGAAAAACACAACGGGAAGCAGAGTTGTGGGAGCCCAGCGAAATGGAGTTTCGGCCCGGCCAAGGCGAGCCACTCCGCCGCCGCCGCGGTGCCCGCGACCCCCGCTCGGAAGATCTTCAAAATCAGCAACTTCCTCGCGTCGCCCCTCAAGGCGAAGAAGGCGAAAGAGAAGCGCCACAAGGAGAAGGAGAAAGGCGGCGAAGCGCAGCGGAGAGCCGCCGCGGGTGTGGAGAGAGTGAGCCCAGCTAGCTGCCATACAAAGACCGAGAACGGCGACTTGAAAACGCTTCAGAGAGGTAGGACGGCGCGGCCAGCCCGCTCCCCGCGGCACTCCGCTCACCCACGCGATCGTCTCACTAAAACACACGCGAAGTGATCCGGCTTTGATGCCATTTATTCCGTCGTTACATAATTTGCTGTGCCACAGGCCCTGGTATTTATTAGGCCCGGATTGGGATTTTTCTACACGTGGAAATGTTTTTTCGTCAGTCGCGTCTCCCAACGTGAATGTTACAGCGTTTCCCTTCGCCCTCACCCTGCCTCCTCCTCCTCCTCCTCCTCCTCTGCTCCTCTCAGATCACCGTGTGAAGGAGAAGGACAGAGACAAGAAAAAGAAGAAAGAGTGGAAAAATCACAAACTGCCACCTGTGCACGACATCGCCAGAGAGAACGGAGACATGATGCCTGCACAGAAAGGTAGGAATCGGACGGACCGCCGGGGCCAGCGTGGACCAAAAGTTTATTTATTTATTTTATTTAAAAAAAAAATTCACCAACTTTGAATCACATCAGCCTCTTGAATTAGTTTGGCCCCACAAGCGGTTGTGTGGGTGAAAGACAAGTCACATCAGAGCTGATGAGTCCAGGATGATTCAGTGGGTTTGAACAACATGTCAGAATTTTTTTATGACATGTATTTTTCTGGAGAAAGCTCAGTCATGTATCCTTGGTAGGTATTAGATAACGTCCATTGTTGTACCCGATCTGTAAAAAATCAAAATACTTGTCTGCTCTCGCAGAGTCGAAGGAGAAGCCCAAAGCTGGTTCAGAGGAAGACCTCCTGCTGAAGAAACTTAAGAAGAAGAAGAAAAAGAAGCACAAAGATGGGGAGCGGGGGAAGGAGCGGTATGGCCGACCCAAGATGTATCACCGCTCGTGCCAGACGGTGTGTTCGGGAGTGACTCTGGGTCTGCCCGAGTTCCTCAGTCGAATCAACGGCAACAACAGCGTCGACGGCGGCGGCCTCCTCCACGCCGCCGGCCCGCAACAGTACCATCAGGATCCCCCCGTCACTGCCGCTACCTCCGCCTCCGTCTCCTCCATGGTCAGGGACCGGCTGGGCTACAGCTCCCCGCTCCACTGCACCCCGGTGCCGGGCCTGCCCGGCCTGGAGTTTGGCCGCCTGATCCACGTCGAGCAGCAGGCCAACGGGGGGGCGTCTGTGGTGCACGCCTACAGCGAGCAGCTCTCCACTCTGTCTCCGGCCGAGATTCAGCGCTTCGCTCAGGAGTTCGTCGCGCTGTCGTTCAGCGAGGACGAGGCCCAGGCCGCCTGTTTTGTGATGGGAATCATCCACGGGGCGGCGTCCTACCTCCCAGACTTCCTGGACTACTTCTCCTACAAGTTCCCCAACGCACCGGTGAAGATGGAGGTGCTCGGGAAGAAGGACATAGAGACGACGACCATGGCCAACTTCCACTCTCAGGTGAGATAAAAGTTCTGTCTTCTGCGGTGGAGTCGGCTTGAAGTCACATCGAACACTGTCTTTAATTTTTTATAGTGGCACCTTTACTCGTGCGTTCACAGTGCGTCGGCGTCCAGGTTGCGTCGTGGAGCTGTGTCGTGCGTCACGTGGCCCCTTTCTCGCGTAACACGTCTCCATGGCGATTGTTGGATGTTTGAATGTTAGTGTGCAACCAGGTGTGCATCCGAAGTCGCCTGCGTTTTGGGTCAGTGCGTTGGTTTGTCCGGATTGAGTCGGTCTGAAGTGAAGCGATGCAGCTATGAGCAGTTTGTATTCATTGTTACCTCTTTACTTCTTCTCTTTGCTTGACCCCCGATCTAAAATCCTGCGACACGATCTCTGTGACAAAAATCTCAGACAGAGACACAAACCATCTAAACGCCCGGCGGGGTACTCGGCACAAACAGAATGGCAAGGTGAAGACAACACCGGCGAAGACTGTGCAGTCTGAGATAAAAGCTTTTATAACTCATTTGCCGCTGACTGTTTTGTCGTGAGAACCTTTCATGAAATATCATTAAATAACGATTTGTCGTCACGACCCCCCCACACACAGTTTTTTTTTTGTCACAGTCTGTTCCCCCATTAGCCCTAAAACGGTGTTTGTCGCGCCCCTCATAATGAGGCGCTGGTATCTGAATAAGCAGAATAAACATCTATTAGTGTTTGTCCTAAATGGCTTAATCCTTTCAGTGGATTCACCTAAAAATTTAATTGTTATGATGAAAATAAAACCAACAGAAATCACCTTATTTACGCCAGGGATTAGAGTGTGTTTTTCTCTTGATCGTCCCGATGCTCCGTGTTCTTCGGGGGTCCAGATTGCCTGTCGCTGTCCTCAATCCCAAACCAGACTGGGTTCAACCGTCGTCATTTCGGCCGGTTCGACCCGACAGAAAGGGGCCCGCGCGCTTGCATCCTTTCGCGCTACCACACGGCGACGGCGAATCAGCGGCGTCGTGAGCGGGCCTGCTGACGCGATTTGTCTGCGTCGCTTCTCTTCCTCGAACAGCTTCTGTTGGATCGTTCCATGGAAGCGGCGTCACGTACACTTTGAGGGAGAGAGAGGATGTTGCAAATGCAACGGCGACAGAACTACGGGACGAGGGTGTCCGCGGCAAACCATTTCACCGCTTGTCAAAAGCTGGACCGCCTGAGTCCGCGCTCCTTTTCTCTTTCAGCAGCCCTGCAGCAGGTTTAATGCACAGTACAGGAAAGTGAATTGTCTGCCACGCAAAACTAAGTCAGGAGGGATGTAATTTCTCCGCAGAGAGTAAAATAAAGTGGCGGTGGTCTCGTCGGTCCAAACTCCAGAGCGGATGAAACATGGATCGGTTAGAAAGTGCCAACTTTTATTTATCTGGACGAAAAAAGAAAGGGAAAAAAAGACTTCCTTCCAGGCGTTAGACTCCAGTGTCTTGGGAGAAGTGGTTTAGAAATTACTTGGCCACGGCGAGGCTGTGGACAATATTATGAAGGACTTGTCTTTTTTTTTTTTTCACAGTGAATACCTCACCAGGCCTTATCACGTTAGTCATCATCTGGTGTCATTATCGTTCATACCCCCCAAAAAAAAAAAAAAAAAAAAATCCTGTTCCCACTGTGGTTATCGCATCTTCTACCTGCCGTGTGATCAAGCCCTTAATACGAGTCAGATACAGCTTTTCCTATTCGCACCTTCCAGCACTTTTTTTTTCTTGTAATTCAGAGCTCTTGTTACATAGCAACACAGACCTGTCTGTACAGTTTCCATCGTTGTGTGTGTTTTGCATCCCCTGACATCTTCCGTAAAAGATATTTCACTACTTTGCCATGTACATACATATAGGAGAGAAGAGTGAAAGAAGCGAAAGAAGCGCTCGGCAATAAATACAGAAGAATACACAGAGCGCAGTCGGTGCCGCTGTCACGTGACCTTTTGTGTTGAGATTTCCATTTAATCCCTGTGGGTTATACCTCACGTTTCAGAAGTGCAGACAATAGACGTCGACTTGTGTCGTCTCCGCCGTGGACACAGACCGTTGCGTCGGAGGTCCTGTTAAATGGCGAGAAGATGCTGGTGGTTCTCATAACGAGCGTGTTATCGAAAGGCAGGTGCGCTGGAACGGTCCAACAGTGCTAGTCTGGGGGGGGTTCTAAAGAATGTCGCGAGGTTTATGAGTCTGATCTGTTTTCCTCTGCGGTCCCCTGCTGCAGGTGAAGCGGACGTACTCCCAGGGAACGTACCGCGCCGGCGCCATGCGGCAGGTCAGCCTGGTCGGAGCTGTGGACGAGGAGGTCGGAGACTACTTCCCAGAGTTCATCCGCATGCTGGAGGAATCTCCCTTCCTGGAGGTCAGTGTCCGTGTCGCACGCTGAGGCCCCCGGCCGCGCACGGCTGCGAGTTGTTAGCGTAACGCCGAGGTTTCTCGCCCCGTGTCCCTGCAGCGGACTCTGCCCTGGGGGACGTTCTCCAGTCTGCGGCTGCAGAGCCCCACCGAGAGCGACGACGGCCCCATCATGTGGGTCAGACCTGGAGAACAGATGATCCCTTTGGCGGACATGCCAAAGTCGCCCTTCAAGAGGAAAAGGTGTGTGGGCGATGTCGAGTGTGTAGACGGGCGTTATCGTGGTTGTCTGTGAGAGCAGGAAAAATTAATTTGAGGTGGAGCCGACGGAGCAAAACCACATCTGCGTTAAACAGCTTCGGGCTTATTCCTTCCCTGCACGCGCCATGCGCCGAGCACACGCTGACCGTGATGAATCCGTACGTTTCAGGTCCACCAATGAGATAAAGAACCTGCAGTATCTGCCCAGAACCAGCGAGCCGCGGGAGATGCTGTTTGAGGACCGGACGAGGGCCCACGCCGACCACATCGGCCAGGGATTCGAGAGGCAGACTACCGCTGCCGTCGGCGTGCTGAAGGCTGTGCGCTGCGGAGAGGAGTGAGTACACGACCGTGTCGCCTGCTCACTGTATATAATGGAAATGTATAAAATGTAACCCGGCATCCGTGCGGTAGAGCAACGTTCGTCAGCCACCAGCAACGGTTTAAAAACGTTCGGCAGGCCTACGCCATGTAGCGTGGTAGCATTCGTGGTGTTCAGACTTTAACCCCGACCAGTAAACGGCCCCTTCTGCTCACTGCCCTGCAGCAGCGACGCTCCTGCCCGCATCACCAAAGATGTCGTGTGTTTCCACGCTGGCGATTTTCCAGATGTGGTCATGAGGCTGCAGCTGGACCTGCACGAACCACCGCTCTCTCAGGTGGGTCGCATTTATAAGTCACGGCGCGAGGCGGATATGAATAGATCCCCGCGGGTCAAACGCCGCTTTATCGCGGAATTTGCTGAGTCACGTGTTTTCCCGTCGCCGCCCCCACAGTGCGTGCAGTGGATCGATGATGCCAAGCTGAACCAGCTGCGGAGGGAGGGGATCCGATACGCCCGCATCCAGCTCTACCACGATGACATCTACTTCATTCCCAGAGGAGTTGTCCACCAATTCAAGACGGTGTCTGCTGTCTGCAGCCTGGCGTGGCACATCCGCCTCAAACAGTATCACCAGCACGAGGAGAAGGAGGAAGAGGAGGAGGAGGAGGAGGAGGAGGAGAGGAGGGAAGAGGACAAGTGTGCGCACGCAGAAGTCGCACTTCATATCAAAGAGGAGGAGGAGGAAGATGAGGAGGTGGAGAGGAAGGAGCATGACCCCGCTGCACAGACACTGGCGGGGCTGGGGGAGGAGGACTCAGAGGGAAGGGTGGGGGCGCCCTCACAAACGCCGACGCCGATTTTCAAGGAGGAGGAGCAGGAGAGCAGAGTCGAGGTGAAGGAGATGTCGACGGCACAGCCTGTATCTTTTGTCAAGAGGGAGAGAGACGACACGCTAACGGAGCCTAAAGCTGAGGACGAGGAGGAGGAGGAGAAAGAGGAAGGCAGGGGAGGGGGGGACAGAGGTGCGGACACAAGCCAGACACTGCAGAAGGGCTACGAGGAGGGTGGGGTGGACGGTGCGCCCTTCAAGTCACTACAGCAGATTAGAAAGGAGAGCGATGTGGAGGAAGAAAGGCAGCATAAGACGACTCTGCCGGGTCAAGGTCTTAAAGAGAAAACTAAAGAAAGTATACCCACCACTTTCAACACACCAGTCAAAAAGGACAAGGACAGAGGGAAAAGAGAGAAAGATGAGAAGGACAGGCCGAAGGAGAAGAAGGACAAGGACAGGAGTAAAGAGAAAGACAGGGATAAAAAGGAAAGGGGGAAAGATAAGGATAGAGAGAAGGACAAGGCGAGGGAGGCGGAGAGAGTGAAGGCGGAGGGAGGAAGAGGCGAGGCGGCGGTGATGCAGCCGGCGCCACAGGCGAGGAAGAAAGAGGAGGAGGAGCCGGCGAGAGAGAGCGGCAAACCCCCCGAACCGCCACTGCCAGCTCAGAGGGATGAGAAGTGGGCCAGGGAGTGGGACCCCAGGACGCAGCCCCACGTCAAGAGGGAGAAGGAGCACGAGAGAGACAGGGGGGGCGCGCAGTCGGCGTCTCACCCGCGGCCGGACAGGGAGGAGGCCCGGGACGCCTGCTCGCATAAACACAAGTCGTCGCACGGGAAGAAGGAGAGGAGCGGGCAGCGGGAGGGCAAGGAGAGCAACGTGCCGGCGCGCAGGGAGTCCCGGCGAAGTCGGGGAGGGAAGGGGACGGGAAGACCGGTGCCCCCAAACCTGCGAGCGTTCAGGTCAGGAAAGAAGGAAAGAAGGATAAAGACGGCGGCAGCAAGGACGAGAGGAAGAAGCCCTCTTCCGGCCCCGCGCCACGGACGCTCATCACCTTTGACCTCTTTAAGCCCATGGAGGCCCACCAGACTCTCGCCCTGTCCTTCACGGACAGCCGACCCAAGGGCCACCACCACGGCGAGTCTCGAGGCTCCTCGTCGAAGCCCGGACCCGACGGTCGGACAGTTGTGCCGTCTAAAGGGGTGCGGGTGAAGGACTCGGTGCAGGGGAAACCCGCCACGCCTCTGCAGGACACGCGGCCGCAGCAACATTCATTAAAACAGCCGCTGAAAACACACACGCCCCACACACAGAAAGACTTCTTATTATGAATGTCTCAACGTCTGGTCTCCTTCATTTTTTTTCCCTTTCTTCTTTTTTTTTTTTTTGTTTTTTACTGTACAACTTACCCCAAAGGCTTTGTTAAAATATTTGAGAAGGCGCCCCTTCCCCCGGCCCGCGAAAAAACTGGTCTTTCTGATTCGCCGGGAGATGAGCGGGCGCGTTCTGTGACTCCGCCGACGCGGCAAAGCACGGGTTGCGCTCTCCCAAGTATTTTAACGGCGCCTAAGAATGTAAGCTAAGTAGCTCACTTCACGTCCGTTAGCGAATGTATGTAGGCTCTATACAAAGTGTTGTGTGACCCGTGCGTCGGTGCCTGTGCACTACTTAGCTTCGCTCTCAAAGCACCTCTTTTTAGGTACTGGACTGGCCGGTCTGAAAACAGCCTGCGTTCGCCGTTCGGGGGCACGTTAGACAAGTCGCGGGGGGGGGTGCTGCCGAGTTCTTCTCCTGCTGCGTTCGCTTTAGTCGATGGGAGTCCGTTGTGTTCGTGACGAGTCGGAGCGGGCGGTTTGTTTTCAGACTGGACTCTGTTTGACTCACACAGGGCTGTAAATGATACTGTATGTACCAAAACTGTACAGTATAGATGTTATTAGCACCAATGTGAGAAAATGTATACAGAAATTGCATATATTTTTTGTAAGACAAGTTTTATTTTGCATAGAACTTATTTATATCATTTACCGTCTGTTTTTATTTGAAACCAATGTATGTGGAAAATTTTTTTGTAAATACATTTTATTTCCTAAGATAAGACTTGGTAGTGTGATTTATACTCTGATCAGAACCTCTTAATAAACGGTTCAAAATGTTGACCCGCCTGGCGTTCATGTCTGTCCTGCGTTCCGAAGTCCTCGAGGTTTTCGACATTTGCTTTGTCTGCCACTTTAAGCGGCTCGGGTCCGGAGATGAGGGCGCCCGTCGGCCTGACGCAGAAATAGCTGAAAAAGGATAAAGTGCAGCCGACGCTTGACAAAGCCCAGTTTTACGACGACCACGTGCCGAGCTGTCCGGGATGTTCTGAAACTGTACATATTTTACATCCGCGGGGATGTGAACGACGGTATTTCGCATGCATATATGTCTGCACAGTGCAAGGGACGTTCTCGATCCATATAGCATTAGAAAGTTGTGAACTTTTTTGCGTCATTGGGCGGAGCGGCCTCCTGGGACGGCTGCCGACTGAACAGCCGTGATGCGTCGCACGCTGGAAGCTGTGAGGTTTTCCTCCAGCTCTACAATAAGAATTTCGTCACTTCCCACAAACGAGCATTTTACGGCTCAGCAGCGCATCTATACTGCGGCGTCGGTGTCGGAACGCCTCGCTGCTGCATTTGTGCGTGTGCGCCTTCTCCCTAAAAAGAGGTGAAATGTCAACCAAAACGTAGTGTTGCAGACAACATTTTGGATCGCAGTTCACCGGTTCCTTTTTGACTGCTGCCTAAAGACGAGCCAGAAGGCAGTAGAGTGAATGCCGAAACAAGGTACTGCTCTTGTCTTCTCCTGTACACCACAGTGTTGTGTAGAACTCATTGGAGCCCGTCCGAACCGGCAGACTGCTGCAACTTGTGCAGCTTTTCGCAGATAAAGTGAATTTTGTAATGACACAAGGTGTTTGACGTGCATCGGTCGAGTCTGGCTGATTTTAACTGTCGGATCTGAGGTTAATCCAACCGATCGGACTGATGCATCCATAAATAGAGAGGCTTGGGTGTAAAAAGCTTCTGTCCCTTATATTACAGTTCAAAGCCAAATACCACCGTGTCCTTTGGTTCAGTCCCTCCTGTAGTGGAAAACGCTGTGTCCCAGCTCCACCAGCGCCCCACCCAGCAGCACCCACAGGGGGACGCACACCACGCTGACCCACATGTCGGTGAGCCTCTCCAGACGGGAGCACAGTGTCAGACAGAAGGCCAGTTTCAGCAGCAGGGCCGTCAGGTACCACAGCCTCTTCTTCAGGCTCTGCTCACCGTCCCTGGGGTCAAAGTCTGGCTTGCAGCGCCCTGCCATCTTCACAATCAGCATGAGGATGAGGATCGTGTCAAAGGTCCAGACGGGCAGGAAGATGAGGAACCAGTTCCAGTGGATCTTGGCGTCTAGCTTGAGGACCAGCATGATGAGGAAGATCAGGGCGAAGATCCAGGAGAGGAGCACTCGCTGGGCCAGGGACATCTTCATCTACAGAGGACTGGCACAGAGCCAGTGTCATCCGCACCCAGAGAGACCGAGGAGACCCAACCACACACACGGTGATCTGAAAACACAACAAACATACAACTCAGCAGGCGTGTTGTCTGCTGGATGTGGTGCCCCACTGACGAACATATGGCAGAAAATAACAGAGAGAAAGAGAGTATACTCCGATCGCCACCAAGATTTTCATAAATCCTGTCGATGACTTCCATTTAGCTTCTAGTGTAGATCCGAAGCTAGTCTGTTAGCATGCTGCAGCTAATTTATGAAACCCAAACAAACCCCTTGTTCAGAGAAGTCTTACCGTCGCCAGGAAGGTCAACCGGTTTTATTAAATACCCGAAGTTTGAAATACCAACTCAATCACTGACAAATATCAACGCATTTATACAAAAGACTGCGGGAAGTGGAGTGTAGTTAGCTTTAGCTGCAGTTAACTGCGAGGCTTCCGGTATATATTTTCAAAACAAAAGAGCGTTTTTAATCACCGGTGGTATTTTATTTTGATAGATAATCACGAGGAATCCGGTACCCCATTTAGATTTAACAAAAACCTATCAAATCAATAAATAAATCTTTCTCAACGTCCACTTATGAGATTTCTTCCTCAGGACTACTGATCCAAGTCCAAGATGTGAATCAATGCTGTGAAATGTAATAAGGGCAATTAAGAATTAATGCAATATTCAAATTAAACCTGAGATGATTTTACAAATAACAAACATGCATGGCAATATTTCAAAAAAAAGAAATTATTGACAAAACGACATAAGCCAAATTTTAAACATTACTCAAATTTATTGATGTTTTTACTGGGCTTGTATAACAAATTAATACAAAGTACAACTCCGCAGACATCATAGATTGTCAAAAAAAGTAAAGTACAAAATGCTTGAGGTAAAACATCATTTGAAAAAGATTCAGTTAAAAAGCCCTTATTAAAATCTCAATTCATCTCAAGGTAAAAGCTCACTTTACATTTACTAGCTGTCCTAAAAACCAACTATGCACTTTTATTTACAATAGGTGGTGGTGCAAAATACAGTGTGTGAGACAACATTCAGTCAAAATATTCATGTTTTTGTCAAATGTAAACAATGAACATCGGCATATTTTGTCAAACTCCTGCTGTACAAAACTAAAACAGAAAAGAAGAATTCTTTCACACTGATGTTTGCTCTAAGAAGAGAATATTGCAGTAGAACTCTAAGAATGCCAATAAAAACAATTATTTTCTTAAGATGTCGTACAAACGTGAGAGAAGAAATTAATGTGTTACTGCCAACGGGCAGACAACAGAACATGAACAAAAAATGTAAAAATTATGAGGTTAAAAATACAAAAATACAAAATCACCCATGATGAATATATAAAGGTTCAGACACTTATCCATTCAAACTGCAGTTGTAACAGCCAGTTCCTCGGAAGAGGTAAGGAACTGCTGTTGTGTGAACACCTTGTAACTCCAGTTGTGGTCGTTTATTGTGATTCTAAATCCAGTTGAGGAATGATGTGGCTCTTTATAGCAAATCCCATTAAAGGCGAAAACCAACAATGTGTTTGTTTCTCACTGTTTAGCCAGCTAATCTGGCTCTCGCCCCCAAGCACAGTTGTTTCTACAGAAGATGTAAATCTTTGAAGGTAGGTGACAAATCTATTGTTCCATTGTTTTTTAAGGCTAAGTAACTTGTTAAATCACTGAACACTGCAGTTTTTAACAAACTTAACTCAAACAAGAATAAATATTGCATTTGTTCGTAATTATTTTTCAGATGTGGATTGATACACATGTTGTGCACAAGTGAGTCTTTAATGGCAGCAGGATGGTGTATGCAGCACTGACTCATAATAAACTACCGTTTGCTGGATTTGTGTTTTTCATAGTTTTTAGAATTTGACATTTTGGGATTACAAGATTTCACTCACCAGTGAAAGCACTTGGAATGGAGTCATCACTGAAATCCATACAGAAAAAGGAAGATGGTACCCATTTAGTGAAATGTAGTTTTATGATTTCTTTAGTCTTTATCCCAGATTATTGATGCACACACAAACAATGGAGGGAGGGGGGGACTGCTACACAGTGCTCTGCCTGTTCTCGCAGCTGTACCCCATAGCCTCTGATGAGTGAGAAGGGAAATCAATAAATATCCCATCTGAATCTGAGTCTGCAGACTCTAGCACTTGTCCAATTATGGTTTCGGGGCTGGATGATTCACTGGGCGGCGTGGAGGATGCACCCTTACTGAGATCAGTCATTGTTGTTGTGGCCTCAGTGCCGTGCAGAGAATGAAGAGGAAGGATGGAGGGAGATGAAAGAGGCAAGTCCATGGCACTGGCTCCTGCTTGTACAATACCTGTGAATGAGAGGGTTCTGAGTTATTATGGATCCTTAAGCGAGGGATTTTGATATTTTCATTATAAGGAACTTAATGATGAACTTCATTTTTTCATCATACCATTGAACTGAGAGCCCACACATAGCCTATTGGAAGAGGAGGCAGACAGTTCAGATCCTGGGGCCAGGTCAACATAGGCCAGTCCTTGTTCCTCCAAGCATGATATAATCTCACAGGCTGAGTGGCGGCGAATTCCTCCGCTGCCAACAGAGCTGGCATCTGGGTCATACTCAGCCACCGGCGTCAGCAGCAGGGGGATGTTGTAGCTCTTTGATCGTACCACAGGGTTTTTAGACGGTTGGTCTCCAGACTTGGGCAAGCCCCAAGGTAAACGCTTCTCTGAAAGAGTAGATGAAAACAAGGGAAGGTTGTTGATAAAAGAAATGTTTTTCCTCAGATATAAACTCTGCTTTGGGGTTTACAATATGTTCACCCAGTCTTACCTAGAACGCAGCAGTTGGCCTCGGCACTGTCTCCAGAGTAAAGCCCGTGAGTACCCAAGTACGGTGAGACCACCCTCTGAACCAGAGACTCCAGCCTCAGGTAGTCCTCATTCACACCACGTGTCTCATGAACCCCCTACAAATACACACAGACTGGCATAAGTGAGAACTAAAGTTGTTCCACAGTGCTTAAGTCCATCAAAAAAAATGATTACTTGTTATGCTTCAAAGAAGTTATTTATCATGCATCTTCTCATGTATAAGAATGTGTTACTCAATGCATATTGATACACCAATAAATATTTCAGCTTTTTTGGCCGTATGTTTATGCAATTCAGTCTCATGTGTGTATAGTCTTGTCTAGATACAAGATACTTAATTTAAGATTAATTTAAGTGACTATCATCTCTTTTGGTGTCATCCTTCTGTACTTAGAAGCAGTCATAAATTAACACTTGCAAAGCTCAAAAACATGACTGACTGCTGATTCACCTCATTAAAGACAGAAATAACCAGTGAGTGAGGAATCTTACAGTGAAGTTTGCCTTTGTGCCTGTAGCCCTACCTGTAGAATAAGCAGCATCTGTGTAACAGAGGGGGGCACACGGGCCCGAGGTCGAGACAGGGCGTCCTCTAACTTTACACTCAAAACTATGGTGTTCCTGAAGTGAAGCAGAGCAAGCTGTCGGACAGAGGGCTCCTTACCCTGCATGCAGGTGGGACACAGAAAACAGCAGAACTGTTGGAAATGAATCCTTTGGGCAGCGAACATCAAAACAAGCAGACCGTTAAGAAGGCTGTGTACCTGAACCGGATGAAAGATGGCCTGCAGCATCGAGAGAACATCACAAAAGAAGAAGTCCCACGTCTCTGCCAGAGAATCAAGCAACTTCTGACCTGTGTCGATCAGGCATGAACGAGCCAGAAAAACAGTTCATCAGTGCTTTATCCACTGGCACCATTCACTACAATGTATTTTCAGATGATGTCGTACCTTCATAGAACCTTATCTTGTCCCGTAGGATGACCATGCCTTTTGTCAGCAACTGATTCTGTGAAAAGAATATTATTATATAAGACACTAATGTTAGGTCTTGACTGACAATGTTGGAGAGGTTTTAATTTAACTTCACCAGGTATTCCCCAGTTATCAACTTTCCCAACAAGGTCGTGTAGTGTGATACTACTACTACTAATAGTTGCAATACACCCTCTGGCCCCTCTTTTTGAAAATGGGAATCCCAGTCTGCCGACCCATTGGCACTGTCTCCATCTATCATACAACCCAGAAAAGGCATGTCAACCAAGACTGCTCAGCAATGTCTAGAAACCTTTTGCATCTCAGGGTGGATCTCATCCACATCTGGTGCTTTGCCACTGAGGAGCATCTTAACTGCCTGAGAGTTCTCCTCTGTGCAGGATACTGGCAGAGACTCCTCCACAGAGGACATATATGCTGGGCTCGGGAGCCCCTTCCTTCCGCTGCCCGACAATATCCCCAGTTTGGGTGAGTCTACGATGTTTTTGTTTAATATGAAAGATGTGTTACCTGAAGATATTCTGTGAAGAAGGACCCCAGCTCAGTCTTCAAGAGATGTCTGAAAGAAAAAAAAATACATTCCAATTGCTTCACTTCAGAAGTCCAAGAGAGCATGAATGGACAATAACATACAATCTATTACTCAAACACACAGTACCACAGAATACCAATCTACTTAACACCCTCTTTTCCTGCTTTATAATTCAGAGTTTCCTGTGCAGTTTAAGAAATATGCGCAAACCTCTCTGTGGCTTTTCTGTACATGGAAATGTGTTTACTGAGCTATAATGGAGGCTGGTGTGATAGGAGGGACGGGTCTGGTTTGGGAAAGATAATGAGATATCTGGCAGGACCACATGACTCCTCAGGCCCACATACAGTACACACACAAACAACCTCATTCACAAGAAAGCACTAAGTCAGCATACACAGGACAGACAGTAATTATACTAATTATAGCACAAAATGACATCAACAGTCTAAAATAAGGTAGGTTTTCTCCACTTGGTGTATGTGCGTGGCTGTTTCTGTGACTAAACTTACCGGACACCTTCATTGAGGACGTAGAGTTCGTTATCTGCCAAACCTTTCTTCTGGAAGACTGCTATGACAGCGTTGTGGATACTTCAACACAAAACACATAAAATCAGTCAAATGCATTTAAAAAAAACACACTACATTTTTCACACCTTGCTTGTTGTACCTGTTCCAGGTGGCATTGGCTCCTGCCCTTTTCTGCTTCTCCCCTCTGTCCTCTGGTGAACTTTTCTCACTTTTGCCCAGCTCGCTGAGGCTGGGGGAGCTCATCAACTTCAGCCGGTGCAGAGTCCTCATGAGGGAGATGTAAAGGAAGTGGAGAGAAATAAAGAGTATGCACTGTACTGCAAGTACTTGATGGGAGGGAAAGAAGGTCAGGATATGAGCTGACTCACAGAGACACAAAGAAGCATGAGGAGATAGCTGGTGGGGAGGGGAGACACATAAGCAGCGTGAGTCCGCGAGAGACAGAGAGAGAGAGAGAGATGGAGTACATGGACAGAAAAAGCACAATGACAATACAAAGAGCGGCCAGCAACAGAGGAGAGAAGTAGAAGTAGGACAGGATGATGCGTGGTGAGAGTGGGGCAGCACGTTAAGAGCAGGATGGGTGGAGCCAAGCCGGGAGGTGGGCCACATTGTCACCGCACTGCCCGAGGTCTCAGAAGAGAGGAAAACAATAGCACATGCATTGATGGGGGCCATGCTCTTCCTCCCTCTCTGCCTCTCTGTCAGTACAATACAACTATTGATGCAAACAAATATCTATGCAAGGCACAAATGCCAGAAGAACTGCAGGGTAAGCAGACTGAAGCAGTGTGGACTGTGTCACTGTACAGAGGAAGTCACGCAACTTATTAACGACAACAAAAACAGACATAGGAAGTAGTCACACAATGCAGGATAGTTAAGAAGGTTTTCCTGCTCTCCTATTTCCAACACAGCTGGTGTCAGACAAAAAAGCTAAAAAGGAGAACAATACATGAGGCACCAGCCCAATATAGGATTTTTGATCATATTTATGTTTGAGGAGCCCTTATTAGCCAGCATCTCCTCTTTAATAGCTTTAAGCATAGAAAAAGTGTCTCTGACAGTATCAGATATATTTATATTATGTATGGGATTGCCGGAATTGATGAAAGCTTCAGTGTTGTTTTTGATTTGAACAAAGTTTGAATGCAGCGCCTTGGCCTATCTCTTGATAGAGCCAGGCTAGCTCTTTCCCTTTGTTTCCAGTCTTTATGCTAAGCTAATTAACTGCTGGCTCTATCTCTATACTAGCATACAGATGTGACAGTGAAATCAATATTCTCATCTATTTCTTTGCAAGAAAGCATAATTTCCAAACTTTACCATTATGAAATTAAAATTATAATTTATTATTATATTACAATATATATACATTTTAATCCCTTAATCCCTGAATCCCTGTTTTTAAAGGACAGTATCCATGAGGGTTAGATTTCTGGGTGGGGCATTCTTTAAATTTATAAAAATCATCTGTTTGGTATTTCAGTACTGACAATTCCTTATTGACCAAAAAAGGGATTTACTGACACAATACTTCTGCGATAAACTAACATCGTCAGTTTATCTTTGCTCTATCTCTTGATCTAGCTCTGTCTAGATCCTCTTCTCTAAAACATGTGATATTCTCTTAAATCCCAATTCACCCCAAGAGTATGATTTAAAGTGCATACTTTCATGCATTCATAAAAATGAAAAATATCCAGGATTTAATTTAGTGTAAAAGAAAAAACATTTGAATATTTTCAGGGACTGATGAAAACCAATTCTGAAGAAAAACAAGATTGAAAACTCTGCTGGCAGCATGACAATAAATGACAGAGCCCTCCGCCACCCCACACACACACAAGCAGAAAAAACATGAAGATTGAGTGTACAGACTGATGAGACATACACACATAAGAAAACAAGTCAATCAAACATCCCACCAGGAGATCATTATCATTAGGTCAACATGTGTTGCAGGCAAAGCTCTGCCAGTTAATGAAATCTTTTGGGACTAGAGATGGTGCAATTTTTATGAATGCTAATGAATAGTTCATGCATTTTCCAGGATGTTGTATGTTGTAAAATGTTAATCCCAGGGACTGAACCTTACCTCCTGATTGGATGCCCACTGCTGCTGTCCATGTCAGGGCTTGGGGGAGGGGCAGAGAAGGTGCTGAAGTTGAGGGACAGGGGTCGGGGGGAGGGCCGGGAGGCATGCCTCCGCCGGAGTCCATCAAGCATCTGTACATATGAGAGGGAAGGATTGATTAATAGTTATTAAGATGTGCATGAAGTAGAAACGATTACTGGAGTGATCACATTTTTCACGGATGCATGAGGCATCAGGCAAAAATGTCTGAGGCCCTGACACAGTCATGATCCCGCTGCTACCCTTTACTTGGAGACAACAAATGAATCAAGGAACATTTAAGCACAGTAACAAACAAATATAATAATTTAAAGTAAAACTTACATTCACAGGGCCAAAGGAGAAAATCAAGCCACACATGTGTGATCTCCTCACAGGAGTTATTGTTTGAGATCAGCAGACGACTTTCTGTTTCCTTATTCTGTAACTGACTGTTATTACAACACTATGTTTCGCAATCAGAGCTCAACCTACGCTCCAACCTGATCACAATCACATACACACACATTACATCAGGGAAAAAAAGGGGAAATGCATGTGTGTACATGTACAGTGTGTGTGTGTATGTGTGTGTGTTATTCCTGTAAAGGCCACGTAGCCACCGTCCTCTCTTCTCCTGAAGTATGACATTACAGTATTATAGTCTACTTGGGTGTCTCCCCCACAGAAACACACTGTACATGGTGAAGCACCATCCCCTGGTCAAAGGGGAGAACAACAGTCTGGGCTGTCACTCTCCAGACAAAGACACAACACGAGCCACCCTGCATGCGAGTGATTAATGGGCGACTCTTGTGTTTTCTGAAGGACTGGCCTACAGTTGTATTAGAGTAAGATCCCACATCGGTCTGACACACGGAGACTACACGCTGAATACCCGACATGCCGTGCCACGCCAGTCTGGGCGATTCTGCTTTTGTTCACCCCCTCCTCCTTGTCTTTTTACGGGCGACTACAATCGTATCGATGTCACTTTGGATTTGCATTAGCCTCTCTCGCTCTTCTGGGCCCATTGGTAGCCCACTATTTTGCCCATCGACATGTTTAGTCGACATAAGATAGCAAAATCAATCCGGCAGACACGCAATCAACAGTCCACGTTTATCGTACAGGGAGGACTGTACAGCCAGTCGTGCGTACGTGGAGGCTTTTTTTTACCTGTGTGAACGAGGAGACGAGGAAAGGGTGCCACTGTAAACAACCTGGATGTCTTATTAATACACGCAGACTGGCGCAGATGGATAACTGAGTCTACCTATGGATTTAAACTGTATCACAATGGCTACAAAGTTGCCGTATGTCGTGCGCCTCTACCCGCCCACCATAGCCCGCACTCACCGTCGCTTATCCTGTCGCGTTGTTCCTATTGGGATGAAATGGTCATGTAGTACCGAAGTGTTTATTACTGTCCAAGCTCATCAGCTGGACCGCTCCCCGCCAGTCTGCGCACCCACACGGGCATCAGGGTGCAGGCAGATGAAGGGTCCGACCTGCGGCGCGGTAGAGGGGGACTCATTCATGAGGCATGCAACGCCGCTCGCTCGTTCTCCGGCTCGCCCCCGCTTTGTTTTGACGAGATGCAAAGCGAACCTGTACGCATGGACGCGGCCGCGAGCAGCACGTGGACGCGCATTACAATTCTACTGGGGTTACGAGAGAAAAAAACCCTAAAAGCACGAGTTTGCCATATGGTGTGGCCCTTAACCTCCAACACACAAACATCCTCACAACCAAACCATGTAACAGATATATTTGTGACATGGCACAGCAGTGAAAGTGTTGAGCTTGTACTACTGAGGCCTGCATGAGCCACTGGCTAGCATAACTATATAATCAGAACAGGAGGCAGTGTAAATGCAAAGTATCTAGCACTGACCCCAATCTATGCAGTTTTGTGTGTTGTGCCATCTGCCAATGCAGGCATGGGCATTTTGCAGATAATCTTCAGTTTCCACTGTTTATGATGTAAATAAATGCTTCTTGTCAATAACTTGGTTTAAAAAGCCAATATTTAAAACAACTCAAGCAGCAATTTGATTTGCATCCTCAAAATATAACAATGCAGGAGTTTTTTTGTTACTGTTAACTCATCATTACAATCATTACACTTACTGTGTGTGCATGGTGTGACAGTTAATCTGTTCATGCTGCAAAAAGCTCATTGGATCAGAGAGGCTCACATCAACACATCGTAGACAGAGTCGGTCTGTGATCTTTATTTTCTGTTCAGATAATTCATTGCACAATTTCTTCAGAGTGGAGAAATAAAACATGAGAAAAAATATGGTTTGTGCACGAAACACCTCCATAGGTCTCAATACACACATGGCCCGGATGGCAGGCATTTACACCCCACTGTTAATTTCTGTTAGTGTCAGTTTGAAAAAAATGACATTTTATGTGTATCTCTTGCGTGGCCTCCCTCTGTCCAAGTCAATTTAAGTCACACTGTATGCCATCATGTTACATTTTCATCATTATATTGTGTGTATCATACAATCCACTATGTGGTATATTTATAACAAATTATAATATATTATTCATACACAAATCAGCAACATTTTTGATGGCTTATGGTACTATGAAATTTTTCATGACATCTTTATACCCTATGATATTTTTAAATAAATTTTTATGTTTGCTGGACCATTACATGGGTGAGCTGTTGCTGCAGTGGTTAAAAGTATTGGCGCATAACAACAAGGTTCTCTGATCGACCCCCATTTCAGCCAGGGCAGTTTTGCGGTAGTGTACTTTGATGTTTTTATGCCTTAAAGTACTGTATAAAGTGTAGTTTTTCATGACATTTTTGATGCCTTAATCGACTATGTTGTTTTTTATTATGTTTTTGAGGCGTTACTATACTATAATGTTTTTAATGATGTTTTGAGGACTTACTATACCATGACATTTTTCTTGGTATTTTGAGGCCTTGCTACACACGTTCATGACCTTTTTACATCTTGCTATTTTATATATATATTTTATCATGACAGTTTGATGCCTTACTGTTCTATGATATTTTTCATGCCATGAAGATGTCTTGCTATATGATGACACTTTTTTCACTGTTTTTTAATGCCGGAATATATTATTATATCTGATGATGGCATCTAAAAATAAGCACAGGAGTTGAGAGGCCAAAGGGGTCCCAACACTCCAAGCAGACCATCCTGACCTCTGCGAGGGACTGACAGATGTTAATGGACCCAAAATGACAGCCGAGGTTCCCCAGCAATACTTCAGCCACCACCCTGTGAGCAGACATTGTTCTGGTTTGCAACGCCACTAATCCAGTAATGCTGCTGGAAGTGAAAGTACCTTGGGATATTGCTTGGGAGAGGCCTATGAACGTAAGTTCTCCAAGTATGCTGAACAAGATGGAGAATGCCAGTGGGCTGAATGGAGAGCAAGGTGCCTCCCGGTGAAGGGTCTCGAGCCAGACCCTTCACTGTTTTGGGCACTGAGGGAGAAAGGAATAGGGCCATCCGCAGTACCACCAATGCAGCAGAAAAGGTTCAAATGGTGGCTCAAATGAGGGCAGCCACGGATTTGCATGTGCCAAGCAATCTGGACACATTTCTTCTCAAAAGGACAATATGTGTCAAAAATGGAAAAAAAAGGGTCATGTAATAGCATGTCATAAAAATGCAACAAAAGCCTGACGATACTCTGTCATAAAATATAAAAAGCTGTTTGATCATCACTCCATAGGATAATTTGTGTCAAAAATGCAAAAACTCATATTATAACGTGTCATAAAAATTTTAAAAAAACTCCATACAAAATGTCAAGAAATTAAAATTGCCAAAAACACCAGGAAACATGTCAAAATGGTATTTGATCATTACTCCATAGGATAATTTTTGTCAAAAATGCAAAAAACGGTCATATTATTGCATGTCATAAAAACGCAAGAAAAGCCGTACTATACTATTATGTAAAAACATGAAAAACTATAGAAAAATTGAAAATTGCAAAAAAGGCCAGGAAACATGGCAGAATCATGTTTGTTCATCACTACATAGGATGTTATGTGTCACAAATGCAAAAATGGTCATATTCTACCATGTCATAAAAAGTGAAAAAAAAACACGTTTGTCGAAAAAATGCAGAAAAAATCAAAATTTCGAAATGCCTCAAAATGCGTCAAAATGCAAGAAAACATCAAAGAACACTGTTTTATGAACACTAGATAGTATATTAGGTGTTAAAGATGCAAAAAAGGTCATATTTTAGCATGTCAGAAAAAATGAAAAAAACGACATACGGCGGTATGTCGAAAAAATGAGAAAATGTCAAAATTTCAAAATGCCTCAAAATGCAAGAAAACATCAAACAACGATGTTTTATGAACACTAGATAGTATATTAGGTGTTAAAGATGCAAAAAAGGTCATATTTTAGCATGTCAGAAAAAATGAAAAAAAAGCGACATACATAGCGGTATGTCGGCGGTATGCGAAAAAAAATGTCAAAATTTCAAAATGCCTCAAAATGCTTCAAATTGCAAGAAAGCATCAGAGAACACTGTTTTATGAACACTAGATAGTATATTAGGTGTTAAAGATGCAAAAAGGTCATATTTTAGCATGTCAGAAAAAAATGAAAAAAACGACATACGGCGGTATGTCGAAAAAAATGCGAAAAATGTCAAAATTTCAAAATGCCTCAAAATGCAAGAAAACATCAAACAACACTGTTTTATGAACACTAGATAGTATATTAGGTGTTAAAGATGCAAAAAAAGGTCATATTTTAGCATGTCAGAAAAAATGAAAAAAACGACATACGGCGGTATGTCGAAAAAATGAGAAAATGTCAAAATTTCAAAATGCCTCAAAATGCAAGAAAACATCAAACAACACTGTTTTATGAACACTAGATAGTATATTAGGTGTTAAAGATGCAAAAAAGGTCATATTTTAGCATGTCAGAAAAAATGAAAAAAACGACATACGTATGTCGAAAAAATGAGAAAATGTCAAAATTTCAAAATGCCTCAAAATGCAAGAAAACATCAAACAACGATGTTTTATGAACACTAGATAGTATATTAGGTGTTAAAGATGCAAAAAAGTTAATTTTTAGCATGTCAGAAAAAATGAAAAAAACGACATACGGCGGTATGTCGAAAAAATGCGAAAAATATCAAAATTTCAAAATGCCTCAAAATGCTTCAAATTGCAAGAAAACATCAGAGAACACTGTTTTATGAACACTAGACAGTATATTAGGTGTTAAAGATGCAAAAAAGGTCATTTTTTAGCATGTCAGAAAAAATGAAAAAAACGACATACGGCGGTATGTCGAAAAAATGAGAAAATGTCAAAATTTCAAAATGCCTCAAAATGCAAGAAAACATCAAACAACGATGTTTTATGAACACTAGATAGTATATTAGGTGTTAAAGATGCAAAAAAGGTCATATTTTAGCATGTCAGAAAAAATGAAAAAAACGACATACGGCGGTATGTCGAAAAAATGCGAAAAATGTCAAAATTTCAAAATGCCTCAAAATGCAAGAAAACATCAAAGAACACTGTTTTATGAACACTAGATATTATATTAGGTGTTAAAGATGCAAAAAAGTCATATTTTAGCATGTCAGAAAAAATGAAAAAAAACGACATATACGGCGGTATGTCGAAAAAATGCGAAAAATGTCAAAATTTCAAAATGCCTCAAATTGCAAGAAAACATCAGAGAACACTGTTTTATGAACACTAGATAGTATATTAGGTGTTAAAGATGCAAAAAAGGTCATATTTTAGCATGTCAGAAAAAATGAAAAAAACGACATACGGCGGTATGTCAAAAAAAATGCGAAAAATGTCAAAATTTCAAAATGCCTCAAAATGCAAGAAAACATCAAACAACGATGTTTTATGAACACTAGATAGTATATTAGGTGTTAAAGATGCAAAAAAGTCATATTTTAGCATGTCAGAAAAAATGAAAAACGACATACGGCGGTATGTCGAAAAAATGCGAAAAATGTCAAAATTTCAAAATGCCTCAAAATGCTTCAAATTGCAAGAAAACATCAAAGAACACTGTTTTATGAACACTAGATAGTATATTAGGTGTTAAAGATGCAAAAAAGGTCATATTTTAGCATGTCAGAAAAAATGAAAAAAACGACATACGGCGGTATGTCGAAAAAATGCGAAAAATGTCAAAATTTCAAAATGCCTCAAAATTCAAAATGCAAGAAAACATCAGAGAACACTGTTTTATGAACACTAGATAGTATATTAGGTGTTAAAGATGCAAAAAAGTCATATTTTAGCATGTCAGAAAAATGAAAAAAAAACGACATACGGCGGTATGTCGAAAAAATGCGAAAAATGTCAAAATTTCAAAATGCCTCAAAATGCAAAATTGCAAAAAACATCAAAGAACACTGTTTTATGAACACTAGATAGTATATTAGGTGTTAAAGATGCAAAAAAGGTCATATTTTAGCATGTCAGAAAAATGAAAAAAACGACATACGGCGCGGTATGTCGAAAAAATGCGAAAAATGTCAAAATTTCAAAATGCCTCAAAATGCAAAATGAAAAAACATCAAAGAACACTGTTTTATGAACACTAGATAGTATATTAGGTGTTAAAGATGCAAAAAGGTCATATTTTAGCATGTCAGAAAAAATGAAAAAAAAACATACGGGTATGTCGAAAAAAATGCGAAAAATGTCAAAATTTCAAAATGCCTCAAAATGCAAATTGAAAAAAAATCAAAGAACACTGTTTTATGAACACTAGATAGCATATTAGGTGTTAAAGATGCAAAAAGGTCATATTTTAGCATGTCAGAAAAAATGAAAAAACGACATATACGGCGGTATGTCGAAAAAATGCGAAAAATGTCAAAAATTTCAAAATGCCTCAAAATGCCTCAAAATGCAAGAAAACATCAAAGAACACTGTTTTATGAACACTAGATAGTATATTAGGTGTTAAAGATGCAAAAAAGGTCATATTTTAGCATGTCAGAAAAATGAAAAAAAACGACACATACGGCGGTATGTCGAAAAAAATGCGAAAAATGTCAAAATTTCAAAATGCCTCAAAATGCAAGAAAATGCAAGAAAACATCAAAGAACACTGTTTTATGAACACTAGATAGTATATTAGGTGTTAAAGATGCAAAAAAAAGTCATATTTTAGCATGTCAGAAAAAATGAAAAAAAACATACGGCGGCGGTATGTCGAAAAAATGCGAAAAAATGTCAAAATTTCAAAATGCCTCAAAATGCAAGAAAACATCAAAGAACACTGTTTTATGAACACTAGATAGTATATTAGGTGTTAAAGATGCAAAAAAAAGGTCATATTTTAGCATGTCAGAAAAAATGAAAAAACAAACACACATACGGCGGTATGTCGAAAAAATGCGAAAAATGTCAAAATTTCAAAATGCCTCAAAATGTAAGAAAACATCAAAACATCAAAGAACACTGTTTTATGAACACTAGATAGCATATTAGGTGTTAAAGATGCAAAAAAGGTCATATTTTAGCATGTCAGAAAAATGAAAAAAACGACATACGGCGGTATGTCGAAAAAATGCGAAAAATCAAAATTTCAAAATGCCTCAAAATGCCTCAAAATGCAAGAAAACATCAAAGAACACTGTTTTATGAACACTAGATAGCATATTAGGTGTTAAAGAAGCAAAAAAGGTCATATTTTAAGCATGTCAGAAAAAATGGAAAAAAGCGACATACGGCGGTATGTCGAAAAAAATGCGAAAAAATGTCAAAATTTCAAAATGCCTCAAAAATGCAAGCAAGAAAACATCAAAGAACACTGTTTTATGAACACTAGATAGTATATTAGGTGTTAAAGATGCAAAAAAGTCATATTTTAGCATGTCAGAAAAAATGAAAAAAAAACACATACGGCGGTATGTCGAAAAAAATGCGAAAAATGTCAAAATTTCAAAATGCCTCAAAATGCAAGAAAACATCAAAGAACACTGTTTTATGAACACTACATAGCATATTAGGTGTTAAAGATGCAAAAAAAAAGGTCATATTTTAGCATGTCAGAAAAATGAAAAAAAACGACATACATACGGCGGTATGTCGAAAAATGCGAAAAATGTCAAAATTTCAAAATGCCTCAATATTCCTCAAAATGCAAGAAAACATCAAAGAACACTGTTTTATGAACACTAGATAGCATATTAGGTGTTAAAGATGCAAAAAAGGTCATATTTTAGCATGTCAGAAAAATGAAAAAAACAACATACGGCGGTATGTCGAAAAAATGCGAAAAAATGTCAAAATTTCAAAATGCCTCAAAATTCCTCAAAAATGCAAGAAAACATCAAAGAACACTGTTTTATGAACACTTGATAGCATATTAGGTGTTAAAGAAGCAAAAAAGATCATATTTTAGCATGTCAGAAAAAATGCAAAAAGCGACATACGGCGGTATGTCGAAAAAATGCGAAAAATGTCAAAATTTCAAAATGCCTCTAAATGCAAAAAATATCAAAGAACACTGTTTTATGAACACTAGATAGCATATTAGGTGTTAAAAAAGCAAAAGGTCATATTTTAGCATGTCAGAAAAAATGAAAAAAAAAACATATACGGCGGTATGTCGAAAAAATGCGAAAAATGTCAAAATTTCAAAATGCCTCAAAATGCCTCAAAATGCAAGAAAACATCAAAGAACACTGTTTTATGAACACTAGATAGCATATTAGGTGTTAAAGATGCAAAAAAGTCATATTTTAGCATGTCAGAAAAATGAAAAAACGACATACATACGGCGGTATGTCGAAAAAAATGCGAAAAATGTCAAAATTTCAAAATGCCTCAAAAAATGCAAGAAAACATCAAAGAACACTGTTTTATGAACACTAGATAGCATATTAGGTGTTAAAGATGCAAAAAAGGTCATATTTTAGCATGTCAGAAAAAATGAAAAAACGACATACGGCGGTATGTCGAAAAAATGCGAAAAATGTCAAAATTTCAAAATGCCTCAAAATGCAAGAAAACATCAAAGAACACTGTTTTATGAACACTAGATAGCATATTAGGTGTTAAAGATGCAAAAAAGGTCATATTTTAGCATGTCAGAAAAATGAAAAAAACGACATACGGCGGTATGTCGAAAAAATGCGAAAATGTCAAAATTTCAAAATGCCTCAAAATGCAAGAAAACATCAAAGAACACTGTTTTATGAACACTAGATAGCATATTAGGTGTTAAAGATGCAAAAAAGGTCATATTTTAGCATGTCAGAAAAAATGAAAAAAACGACATACGGCGGTATGTCGAAAAAATGCGAAAAAATGCGAAAAATGTCAAAATTTCAAAATGCCTCAAAATGTAAGAAAACATCAAAGAACACTGTTTTATGAACAGTAGACAGTATATTAGGTGTTAAAGATGTAAAAAACGTCATATTTTAGCATGTCAGAAAAAAATGAAAAAAAAAAACATATACGGCGGTATGTCGAAAAAATGCGAAAAATGTCAAAATTTCAAAATGCCTCAAAATGCAAAATGCAAGAAAACATCAAAGAACACTGTTTTATGAACACTAGATAGCATATTAGGTGTTAAAGATGCAAAAAAGGTCATATTTTAGCATGTCAGAAAAAATGAAAAAACACACATACATGGCGGTATGTCGAAAAAATGCGAAAAATGTCAAAATTTCAAAATGCCTCAAAATGCAAAAAAGAAAACATCAAAGAACACTGTTTTATGAACACTAGATAGTATATTAGGTGTTAAAGATGCAAAAAGGTCATATTTTAGCATGTCAGAAAAATGAAAAAAAACGACATACACGGTATATGTCGAAAAAATGCGAAAAATGTCAAAATTTCAAAATGCCTCAAAATGCAAAAAAGAAATCATCAAAGAACACTGTTTTATGAACACTAGATAGCATATTAGGTGTTAAAGATGCAAAAAAGGTCATATTTTAGCATGTCAGAAAAAATGAAAAAAAGACATACACGGCGGTATGTCGAAAAAATGCGAAAAATGTCAAAATTTCAAAATGCCTCAAAATGCAAAAAAAGAAAACATCAAAGAACACTGTTTTATGAACACTAAATAGCATATTAGGTGTTAAAGATGCAAAAAAGGTCATATTTTAGCATGTCAGAAAAATGAAAAAACGACATATACGGCGGTATGTCGAAAAAAATGCGAAAAATGTCAAAATTTCAAAATGCCTCAAAATGTTCAAAATGAAAAACATCAAAGAACACTGTTTTATGAACACTAGATAGTATATTAGGTGTTAAAAGATGCAAAAAAGGTCATATTTTAGCATGTCAGAAAAAATGAAAAAAAACGACATACGGCGGTATGTCGAAAAAATGCGAAAATGTCAAAATTTCAAAATGCCTCAAAATGCAAAATTGCAAGAAAACATCAAAGAACACTGTTTTATGAACACTAGATAGTATATTAGGTGTTAAAGATGCAAAAAAGGTCATATTTTAGCATGTCAGAAAAATGAAAAAAAAACATACATACGGCGGTATGTCGAAAAAATGCGAAAAATGTCAAAATTTCAAAATGCCTCAAAATGCTTCAAAAAGAAAACATCAAACAACAATGTTTTATGAACACTAGATAGTATATTAGGTGTTAAAGATGCAAAAAAGGTCATATTTTCGCATGTCAGAAAAAAATGAAAAAAACGACATACGGCGGTATGTCGAAAAAAATGCGAAAAATGTCAAAATTTCAAAATGCCTCAAAATGCAAAATGCAAGAAAACATCAAAGAACACTGTTTTATGAACACTAGATAGTATATTAGGTGTTAAAGATGCAAAAAGGTCATATTTTAGCATGTCAGAAAAATGAAAAAAACGACATACGGCGGTATGTCGAAAAATGCGAAAATGTCAAAATTTCAAAATGCCTCAAAAAATGCAAGAAAACATCAAAGAACACTGTTTTATGAACACTAGATAGTATATTAGGTGTTAAAGATGCAAAAAAGGTCATATTTTAGCATGTCAGAAAAATGAAAAAAAAAAAACATACGGCGGTATGTCGAAAAAATGCGAAAAATTGTCAAAATTTCAAAATGCCTCAAAATAATTCAAATTGCAAGAAAGCATCAGAGAACACTGTTTTATGAACACTAGATAGTATATTAGGTGTTAAAGATGTAAAAAAGGTCATATTTTAGCATGTCAGAAAAAAAAGAAAAAAACGACATACGGCGGTATGTCGAAAAAAATGCGAAAAATGTCAAAATTTCAAAAAGCCTCAAAATGCTTCAAATTGCAAGAAAACATCAAACAACAATGTTTTATGAACACTAGATAGTATATTAGGTGTTAAAGATGCAAAAAGTTAATTTTTAGCATGTCAGAAAAAATGAAAAAAACATACATACGTGCGGTATGTCAATAAATGCGAAAAATGTCAAAATTTCAAAATGCCTCAAAATGCTTCAAATTGCAAGAAAACATCAAAGAACACTGTTTTATGAACACTAGATAGTATATTAGGTGTTAAAGATGCAAAAAAGGTCATATTTTAGCATGTCAGAAAAAATGAAAAAAAAAGCGACATACGGCGGTATGTCGAAAAAAATGTCAAAAAATGTCAAAATTTCAAAATGCTTCAAAATGCAAGAAAAGATCAAACAACGATGTTTTATGAACACTAGATAGTATATTAGGTGTTAAAGATGCAAAAAAGGTCATATTTTAGCATGTCAGAAAAAATGAAAAAAACGACATACGGCGGTATGTCGAAAAAATGAGAAAATGTCAAAATTTCAAAATGCTTCAAAATGCAAGAAAACATCAAACAACGATGTTTTATGAACACTAGATAGTATATTAGGTGTTAAAGATGCAAAAAAGTTAATTTTTAGCATGTCAGAAAAAATGAAAAAAACGACATACGACGGTATGTCGAAAAAATGCGAAAAATGTCAAAATTTCAAAATGCCTCAAAATGCTTCAAATTGCAAGAAAACATCAGAGAACACTGTTTTATGAACACTAGATAGCATAATATGTGTTAAAAATGGAAAAGATCATATTTTAGCATGAGTACTGTTTTTTAATCAGTGCTGCGTAGGATAATATATGTCAAACGTGCAAAAAAAGGCAACATCATAACATATCAGAAAACGCAACAAAAATGTGAGGCAATAATCCTGTCTACAAATCCTGTAAAACCAGTTACTATTCCCACAGAAACTTCATGGTATGTTTTCAGAGGGTGTCTTCCGCAAACGAAAATTGCTTAGCAATGTCGTATCAATAAAACTTATTAAGACCGACTTATTCATAACATTAGGACTCGGAACGTCTTTTACGTGCTGTAAAATCATGCAATCATGCAACATTCGTTGCTGAAACAACCACGAGTGCGGTACATTGTGACGTATATAGTTTAATTTTCTGACGGTCCTCGAAAGCAGCACAAACTCCGCCTCCGGTAGTCGGAGCGGGAAGTTCAGATGAGTTTTGGTTCGAATGAAATGCTGTACATATTCCCCTGCCGCCGCTGGTTTATACAAAACAAAATTACTTCTGGCAAATTTTAACTGGTGAGTTTGTATTCATACACTCATGTAGGTATACGAGTTAACTTACTGCTGCACCAAGTCACGACTAATGTGGTATTTGCAAGCTAAGTCTGTATTCAGTCGTTAGTTCAACCCTCTGTTGCAGACTTTAAAGTTACATTCACGTCATTTTAGTTAATGAGCAGGTTACAGTTCCGAATGAGTGGAGTGCGTTAAGGTGGGCAACAACAGCTGGCGGTGGTTGTTATCTAGCGGCGCTGAACATTTCTGTTGCCTGCTTATTTCAGAAACCACAGCGGAGCTCCGCAACCATGTCCGGCAACACCGAGGAGGGGAGCACCTCTGCACCGAGGTGCTTCGGACAGGCAAGTGGATTGCAGCTCTCTCTCTCTCTCTCTCTCTCTCTCTCTCTCTCTCTCTCTCTCTCTCTCTCTCTCTCTCTCTCTCTCTCTCTCTCTCTCTCTCTCTGTCTGTCTGTCTCTCTCTCTCTCTCTCTCTCTCTCTCTCTCTCTCTCTCTCTCTCTCTCTCTCTCTCTCTCTCTCTCTCTCTCTCTCTCTCTCTCTCTCTCTCTCTCTCTCTCTCTCTCTCTCTCTCTCTCTCTCTCTCTCTCTCTCTCTCTCTCTCTCTCTCTCCTCAGTGTCTGCCTGTGACACCCAATTCAAAATCCCCAAAATGACAGTAAGTGGACTGAGATAAATTATTAAAGAGTCAACGCCATGAAAAAAATATTAAAAAAGAACAAAAAATAAAACATTACTGAAAACATGAAACAAGCGTGAATGGACTGTGAAACAGGGCTCTTGTGAAGGCAGGGTGTAACGATTATTTGATTTGATTGGGTTGGGAGATAATCAAGAATGAAGACTCAAAAAATTCAAAAAATCGGTGATCAGACTTCTGTTATAGTCTACACCCAGTGTTATGCAACTGCAAACGATATTAATGACAGTTAACGAACGTAATTTGAAACCAAAACAACTCTTGATTGTGACAAAGAATAAAGAGAAACATAAAGAATAAGGCGTAAATATTAGCATATGTGTGTGTGTTTTTTTTGTTCCTAACTGTAACTAAATTGTGTTGACAGCGTACCTACACAACTGAGGAGTACCAGGCGGTGCAAAACGCTCTGCGCCAGAGGCTGGGACCAGAGTACATCAGCACCAGAATGGCCGCAGGAGGACAGAAGGCCGGTTTTGTTTTTTCTCTCAATCAGTCTTGTTGACTCTCTCCAGCTTTGAAGCACATTTACAAATGTTAAGTGCAGAAGAGTTACAAACATCATATGGGTTTGTGGGTTAATGTGATTTTATATTTATATTTTATATTTTATTTTATGTGTGTGATTTTATATGATTCCAAGTCACGAGCAAAATCAGGCAGGAACAAAGACGCTGTGGCAAAATTGAGTCAAACCAAAAGTTGCATCATCAATCACTTGGCTGTAACTCGGCTAATGCCACTGTTTCTCTTGTTTCAGCAGGTGTGCTACGTTGAAGGGCATCGTGTCATCAGCCTGGCTAATGAGATGTTTGGATACAACGGGTGGTCTCACTCCATCTCTCAGCAGAATGTCGGTACGGCTTGTTGAGTTTCTTTCCGCCAGAGGATTCTGTTTCGATGCCCAAACCAAAGCCACACATCCAGACCATCAGGTGATGTGTTTGTGTTTTACAGACTTTGTAGACCTCATCAATGGGAGGTTTTATGTCGGAGTCAGTGCGTTTGTCAAAGTGCAGCTGAAGGTTAGCTGAATGTCAATTTTCGTGATTGTGATCCCAGCAAAAATAGTTGCATGACAGATCATCTCATCAAAATTAATGTCACCTAAAATTTTCATCAATTTTCATCCAGGATGGGTCATTTCATGAGGATGTAGGCTATGGAGTCAGTGAGGGACTGAAGTCTAAAGCTCTGTCGCTGGAAAAGGCGAGAAAGGAAGCTGTCACTGATGGCATGAAGAGGGCACTGAAGTACTGGAATCTGCGTTTTTATACCTCATGTATTGCGTGATGAAAAAAATAATTTAGCACAAACAATCTGTCTAAAACATATTTGTGTTGTTTTGTCGAGATGCTTCGGAAATGCCCTTGGAAACTGCATCTTGGATAAAGAATACCTCCTGGCCATAAACAAGATCCCCAAACAGGTCAGACACAGTATATGAAGCGTCAGCATTTAGTGCTTTCATTTTCATCCAGAATATCTAGGGTGGCTGAATCTTGACACTTGTGCTCCACAAAAAGCCTCCTCCTCCTCTTGACCCGGCCAAGACCAAACGCTCTGAGGGGGAACCCTCAGTGGAGAGGGCCCGGCTCTCCAGTCTGGTCCAAGATGAAAAGCTTGCGACGGCTCCCGCCAGGACGCCGCTGGAGCCCCGAGTCCAAAGCTGTTCAGACGTTCACACCCCTAATGCTGGCCCCGCTCCTGAGGGGAAGAGTGAGAACATCGGCTCCAGGTAAACAGCACGGGTTCCAGCTTCTGATTTTAAATCTGCTTTCAGACCTCATCGCCTCGCCTCATCCGCTTTGCACTTGCGCGTCACCTTAACCCATCTCAGTTCTCCCTGTCGTCTTCTCAGACCGGCCATGGACCCGGCAGGTGCACTCACGTCTGAAATGCACACGGACCCCAAACAGCTGAGGAAGCTCCGACAGCAGCAGCTGCAGCAGAAGTTCAGGAGAGAGATGGAGGCCAAGAAGCTGTGGCAGAAGCAGGATGAGGTCAAGGCAGAGGACACAGAAGTCGCTTTCGGACGAGGATCCGGTGCAGGTGAGGGTTTCATATGTAAAGTAAGTCAGAGTGACTTCATTCTGTTTAAAACAGGAGAGAAAAAAACTAAAATTAATATACACCCAGGTACAGCACTGAATTTGAAACATGTGGGGGGCCTCATTGGACGGATTAGCTCGGTTACTTCGAGACCTCTAATTTGAAGAGTCTCAGTCTTTATGAGAGCATGCACAAGTCTTCCTCCGGCTGTGGCGTTTGTATGAAGCTGTTTCTGTTCCCCAGGTCACGAAGGTTTACCTGCGCCGAACGACGGTTGTGATGCTGGACACAGGAAGCCCAGCAGCAGCGAAGAGCATTTAGCAGGTGCTGCATGAGACAGTGCGGTGGGGAAACCCGCTGTGCCCTCGGGTCTCACCAGCGGGCCTCACAGGTTCTGGTGTGTCCCCCTCTGCAGTTGATCCAGAGATCTGGGACCTCAGCCTGGATGGGATCGAGGAGCTCGACGTCCATGCGGGCGGGCCGTCGTCCAGGGGGCTCAGGCCCAGCACGCCAGGGAATCACCGGATGCAGACGCGCAGCAAGACCCCCCAGAGACCCCCGGTCAGACCTCCAGACGAGAACCCGTCGTGGAGCAGAGGGCAGGACAGGGCTCAGTACAGACCTCAACACCAGAACCAGAATCCAGCAAGACCAGGTGAAGTCTCATCCGCAATCCCTCATTTTATTAATGAGCTGATGGCTGAGTTTTGTGGCCCGCATTTATTTCCAGTTGACATCCTTACAATTAATTTGTATTTTGTTTATTTTACAGACGAATCCTTCAGTCCACGCAGACAAGGACAGTACATGAAGAAACGCAGACTGGAGGCCTGAGATTTTATGTCACCAACACCAGCCTCAGTATCTTATTTTTGTGTTAATATAAATTTGAGCATTTCTGTTTATCAAATTCATTTTTGCGATGAACTTCTGCTATGTCCGGTATTTTGAAGAAACCTTCTCTGGGTTTGTAAAGACAAATAAACAGATTTTAAGAATTACCACAGAAACCCGTCAGCTGTACTGCATGGCGTCAGTAATTTTTTTTTTTACATAATGTTTTTATGCTTATTGAACACTAAAAAAAATCTGATCAGACCACACAACTCATCTTTTCAGGTAAATATTATTACTCCCTTCTCCTGGCTATGTAGTCATTATTTTGTTCTGATACTCCATCATATGTCTTTGATTGTTGTGGACTTGGTCATAAATATTTATTGTAAGTAAAATTTGGTTGTTTTTTTTCTATTAACTAACCTATTAATACTTTCTAAGTGTTCAGTTCGTAACAACTAAATAAAATCAGCAACGCCTGGTCACGACATCTTTTTTTTATTTTATTACACCAATAAGCAAGTGCTTTATTTGATATTTTTATTTGTTTTTACATTTTGTACAATGTGAAAAACATACACAAAACAGACACTGAATCACAGGGAGTCTGCAGGGAGGGATCAGAAATAAAGAGCTCAACAGATATTACTGCGTGTCAGTAGCCTCAGACAGTACTGCGTGGAGGTGCGTGACAGTTACCGCTAACACGTCGTAGCGCATGGACCTTAAGCTTCGTGTGTGTGTGAGCTTGTGCTGTACAGTGGCCAGTTACCAGTCATATGTAAGATTAAACACCAGTGCAGCTGGCATGCAGAAACCAAACGCTGACAGTCCGATATAGAGGTTGTGCCTGTGATATTAGCGAATGGCATTTAAACAGATCGACACTCCGAGACGACTCTCGGGAAGGCAAATAATAATAATAAAAATAAAAAAAGCTCACTAATATTCCAATATCAAAAACATTGAAGTCAGTAACAACCCTCATCGGCATGCAAATGTTTCCATTACCCCTTAGTCCTTATAAAACCTTTGCATATTCTGCATTGCAGTAACTTATTTTTTTCTCTAGAGAAGTTTAACTATTATTCCAATCTACGAGCAGGCGGAGGAGTCACAAAGACGGGATGGCACTCGTGTGAGGTGGTGAGAACGTGACAAACTTTTTAACCTTCATGCAGCTCGGCTCGCTGTCTGAACAAGCGCTTTCATGAAAAGGCTCAACGGGAAACGCACGGAAAACAGACGGCGGCCAAAACCACGTACGCGTGAGTCAAAACATAAACGCACAACTGATTACACAACCAACACAAATGTTTACTGTAGAGAGAAAACTTAACTTTTTTTTTTTTTTTTTTTCTTTCCGCATTACCCAGTGTGCTCTTTGTTCTGCAGTCCTGTGTGTGTGTGTTTGGCGTCTGCCGCAACGCTTCGGAGGGTTACGTCCTCTGGCTCGCGATTGCGTCGTGCACAGGTCGGATTCTCTAGTTTTCTGCAGTACAGTCGGCTACGGGACCAGGCGGGTCTGGAACCTGTCGTCGGCGAGGATGCAAGGCACTAAAGTGTTCCTCGTGTTTTCCAGGTTGCAGTGCGTGTGCGTGTCGAGTGGGCCAACACAAGCGTACTCTAGTGACTGAGCGTTACATCGAAGCATTTACCTCACATTAACGTATATACAATAAAATAGAAAAAGGGGGGGGGTGGGGTGGGGTGGGGCAGGGCAGTCATAGACAGAAGAGCTTAACAAACCGCAGGATTGCTCCTGCGTGGTGAGTAGGACACCGATAACAACAACCCTGCAATTGCACTTTTTTTTTTATATTCCTTTAACTACATGTTGTTTAACAACCTTTAATAATAATTACAGTGAAACAACATCAAAATCTGATGGCTGAATACAGGTCCATAAAGAACATTTGTTTGTTTTATTAAATAACGCATACAAAAACAGACCACAGAAAGAGAACCCCAGACACTTGTGATCTGAGACGGCTAAATGTTGACGAGCAAGGATATCTGACGTGACCCGACTCTGCTGTGCAACATCTGTAGCGACAGCTGGGAGAAGTCTGGGGGGGGGGCAGTTATGCAGTCCTAAACCTTCCACAAACACCGTCCTAATAAACCAAAACTACATGAAAACTTGTGTGTGATGAGCAGACTCCGAACCGCTCATATCTCTCACAGCTAAGTGACGCCCGTGGCAAAGTTTTGACAAGATTTCCTTCTTTACGTTAAAAGAAAAAGAAGAAGAAGAAATACAAAATTATTAATCTCTCTCAACACCCTCTACCCAGGTTGTGACCTACGGCAGCATCACCTCTTCGCTTCCCAACTCCAAATGGTGGTCAACACCAGGACAATCCTTACATTTTCTACGTGGACAATCCACTGGCTTACACGGCTGACGTGAAGAATAAATCGATATGATGGGAGATGACTCAAATCACAATGACCAACCGGACTTTCATGGGGACATAAATATGCTAAATGTGGAATCATAAACCAGTGAAGAAATATATATGTACAAGGTCAACGTTTAAATGTGTCTGGGGATTAAGGCCACAGTTACAAGGGACAGTTTATCTACTCTTTGCCATTATTGCATTTCACAGGGAGCCACTGGGATGGATTCATATTCCAACCACATCCATTACACTCCGGCCTAACGTGCTTCGTCTTTCTTTTCCCGCTCCACCACTCAAACTCTGCTGCTCCGTGCGGAGCAGACTAACCGCCCCGCCCTCGTCTTCCACTTTCTGTGCTCTCACATTCGTCCCATGTCTGAGACGACTGTAACCTACTGTCCTGAGTCGCTCAACCAGGTCACTGCTTTTCTGTTAGGCGTGCCCGTAACCCATTGGCTCAACTGTCTTCGGTGCCAATTCGGCTTAAAGTGGGGACGAGTAGGGACGCGAGCCAGGACCCCCTGCTACCCTCTCCTCCTCCAATGGAATCACAACATTACAGCGCCTGCTCTCAAAAACGACATCTTTGGCTGCTGTTGGTTACGTCTGCGGGCCGTTACGTCACCAGACACAACCAACCCAGTCACCACAGCTCAATTTCACAGCTAAAGGCAGGCTAAGTGTGAGACTCTTGTGCTGTGGATGTGTATTGCACTCTCCCTCCAATTGCCAGACAGATTTCGTTCTGCCTGAGAGGACACAGGTCAACGCATAATGATAAAAGTTGAAATAAAAAAAAAAGGAAAGAAAAAAGAAAAATACCCAGCCAGATAACCCGCAAACTGCAAAGAGAGCTAGTGGTTCTCGATCAACGACTGTCTGCCCTCTCTGCCCCGTGCTCTCGGCCTGGACCGGGGCTCTGACTGGGCTATGTGGGCCTCAGGTTGGGCCCTCCAGGGGTGACTGATTTCTGGGGTGCCGGCGCGGTTGCCATGTGGTAGCCTTGGTGCATGGACACCGAGGCCGTCGTGGGCGGCTGGTACTGCGTTAGCGGCTGTGCGGGGTTAAGCATGGCCACCTGGCACGTGCCTGTGGGTCCTGCCCACTGAGGAGCACTGTAAGGGGCCGAGGCATATCCGAACCCCTGAGCCACCGGGCCCAGAGAGCCTTTACGGGGCCCCAGGGGGACAGAGGGGTTGGCCGGGTTGGGGAGGTGAGCGGTGGCGGTGGATGTGGTGTTGGAAGGGGTGGGATGTGTTGGGCAGAGGTAGCCTGGAGCTGAGAATTTACGGCCCATGTTGGCTGGAGGGATTATCTGTTAAGGAGGAAAAACAGATTATTACAGATATTACAGATAGGAAGCAGTTAACAAAAAATAAAAATATCATGTATGATCACACATTTATAAAATAATCAATAATAGGATCATTTTTATTAAACAAACACTTACATCATGCCCGTGTGTTCCAGCTTTAGGACCTCTCTTGCAGTGAGAGAGGCTGATGGCGTCTCTGGCCCAGTTATCCACCAGTTGGTGAAGGTCATCGGTGAAGGTGCCCTTTCCCTTCTGCGCGGAAGGAGCGGGTCCGGTCGCCTGGGTCAGCGGAACAGAGTGGTTCTGGCAGTGGCCTGAACCGTTTGTGGAGCTGGCACCACTTGATCCTGGGAAACAAGAGGGGAGGTGAGGTGTGAACGAGGGGAAACTAATTTAGGAAGTCAATTGTGGCAGCAGCTTGCTGTGACTAGAGCAAGTGCCCGCACGTACCTGCGGAGCAAGCGCTGAGGCTGGGCATGGATGGAGAGGATCGGAGCTGCTGCGTGGATGACCTACCGACCGCTTGCGATGCTTCGGTCGCCGTTTCCGTGGCCTCCGATGCAGAGGGGGAGCTTTGCTTTGGAGGGGACTCGGAACCATGGAGGCTCTGAGCTGAGGCTGGGGACTCTGAACACATGACCACAGCACGGCACCAGTTTTACTTTTAACACCTTAGCTATTTGGTAAAGCAGGTACATGGGGCGCAAAGTGCTCACTCTCGTTTCCGCGTCCTTACCCGAGTGTATGGGACTGGGCTGCCCGCTGCTGCGAGCGGATTTGTGGCTTTTGCTTTTCAGCCTGCGTCGACCTCCAGCCATGGCCACCGCAGGGGAGAAGACAGTGGGAGGAGGAGCTTTTCCCATGCGTGTGAACAGAGCCTCTATCTCCTCCTTCTGGCGTGTCTGCAACACCTGAATCTCCTTCATATGTCTGTGCGAGTTGGGCAGAAAAACACAGTCAAGTTAAAGCAGTTCTACTGAGCTGTGAAGTGACATTCGTACGGGTGAACGAGGGGAGCGTAAAACGGGATCATAAATACGTGACGCACTTTTCTCTCAGACGGCTAATTTCTTTCTGCAAAGCCTCGTCCTCGTTCTCCGAGTCGTCATCATTGTCACTGCTGTAATGGGCATGTGCATTGTGCGGGTCAGAGGTCGAAGACGAGGGCCCGTTCTGCATGCTGGAGCCGTGTGATGGACTGCAGCCCGCTGCTGGAGCCGGGGTCACTGAGGGAAACAAAATGCATGAGGTCACTGCTGCAGTACAGTGGGCTTAGCCTGAGGACCACATGTGATTTAAAAATGTACCCTTGATGCTAAGTGCGCTGTGTGCACAGGAGGAAGAAAAGCGATGTCCCCGTGCAAATTTTACTGACCAATTCCCGAGGATTATCTCCAGATATGATTAAAAATGGATCTTCAAGTAGCGGCAGCTAGATAAGTCAACCGAGTTCCCAAATGCTACCAAAGCTCTTGTAACTTAACTCCTCGTGAGCGTGGAGGGCTTTACCGAAGCAGACTGAAGGTTTATCAAGGAAAGTCTCTGTTATGGAGCTTTAACGAGTTCACTGTGAACCTGGTGCCCACCTGTAACTGAAAATCGTCCCACTTTGGAGCCAGGGGTGGGCCCAGATGTGGCATCGCCGCTAGCGGACACCTGGAAGCGCCCAATGGTGGTGGGTTGACCGGCGGGACCGGCAGAGAGGGACGAGCCTCCATTCACAGAGTCAGTTTCAAAAGCTCCTTTGGCCAGAGACGATGAGCGGTGGAGGGTATTTTCTGGACTGGAGGGGGAGGAGGAGGAAGAGGAGGAAGAGGAAGAGGAGGAGGAGGAGGAGGAAGAGGAGGTGGAGGAGGATGGGGTGAGGGAGGAAGAGGAAATGACGCAGGAGGGATCCGGAACGCTGCTGGACACACCGTCAGTGGCAACGGATACCTGAGAAAGAGGAAGGTCATCTTAATGGGCTGAGCCAGAGGTTTAACCATTTTCTGCTGAATCAGCTGCAGTCACCACAAGCTGGTGTAGCAAGTGTAGAAACTGACTTGGAATCGTCCCAGAGTGAAACCCGCCGCTGGAGGGTGGCCTCTGCTGCCTCCCTGAACTGTCTCTGGGCTCAGGGCTCTCCTCAACTGTGCGTCCAAATTACCCAGTGGCTGCTGTGGCTGCAGAGTTACACAAACAGGATGTAGGCGACCGTAGTAACACACGAAGAAGTGCACTTATGGTGCTCTTCAAACTGACAGAAGGCAGGAACAATGCAGAACTCACCTGATTTGGTCCTGGAAATGGGGGCACAAGGTCAGCAGGGGGTGTGGCGGCCTGATCAAAACCTGTGGGTAAAGTCTGTCAAGCACAACAAAGAAGGAAGTCAACAAATTCATTCTCGCAGCAAACTGCATTTTTGACTTATAATTGGATGCTGTAGTTTTCACGAACCTGCGCCCTGGGTTTAGTTGGAGGGGTGTGGGCATGTCCGACGGGGGTAATACCCTGTCCTGGGGTGGTTGTTGGGCCCAGGACCCCTTGCGCCCCAGAAGTGAGGGGAAGGTTAGATGGGGGCACCAGGACGGCTCCAGGCGGAGGGGAAGAAGTCCCAGTGGGAGGAGAGGCGGTCCCTGTGTTCTGGCCGGGATCCACCGACGCTGACGAGGCCGTGCTCTGGTCTTTAAAGAGGGACCGCAGCTTCTTATCTAGGGCTTGGATGTCGTCTCTGCCAGCCGTCTTTGACTGCAGCTCGGCCCCCTCTGACTCCACCGCCTGCGGTTGGACCACAGGTTGGACCTGACTCTGACTGGCTGATGAGGTGAGAGGTGGGGGCGGAGCAGAAATGGGAACAGGCTGACACTGGGACGATGGGTGCTGTGGAGCGTGGATGGATGAATTCATAGGCTGCGAAGGTGCAACAGCGCCATCGAAAGGCTGCTGCTCTGAAGCTGGGACAGAACCAGTACTACTGGATGCAACAGAGGAGGCAGAACTACTGCTCAGCTGAGGCCCAGGTGCTGCGGGGGCGGAGGTCTGCGCCGGTGGAATCGAAGTGGTAGAAGACGAGGGGGAGACGTTGGCAGCGGGTGGAACCTGTGAGGGGGGGAGTTCATGGGAAGACTGAGGAGGTGGAAGGGGATCACTGATGACAGAAGCGGGCATTTGGGACTGAATGGGTATAGGTGGGGGGGAAACCCTCCCGGTTGAGGGCGGCGGCGACGCTGTTGCGGCAGACGCAAGAGACGCTGCAGGGAAAGCAGCACTAGCGGCGGGAGCCACAGCTTCTGGAGGAGCCGGGACGCCGTTAGAGTTTGGCCCGAGAACAACTTCAGTGCCCGGTTCTTGCTCAGCGGCAGAGAGGTCGAGAGTGCTGCATCGCTCTACACGAGCATTCATCTTATTAAAAGCCTGCTGGAGGGTCCCGGACGGAGCGGACAAGGAAAGGCCCAAAGGCATTGAGGGAGCTAGGAAAAAAACGTAGAAAGAGAATAATGAATAATGCGATAACAAAAGGTAGTCAACAACACAATAATTTTTAAAAATAAATATTTACAAAGATATTATTAAAATAAGACTTCTCTCTCTCACCAGGGGCAGGTTCATCTCCAAAGGAGGTGTTCGCAGACGAAGTGCCGAAGAACTGCTCTTTAAGACGAGACTCTGGCACTGGGCTGACGATGAACCTTCGTCCTGCTGAATGCACCACCTGGGCCGATGTACTGGGGGAAATACCTGAAAAGACAACAGAAAACAAAAGGTCAGGTGTGAGGTGGGAGGACTTCATAAAAAGTCCACAACTGGACATAAAACATCCTATTTCTGAAAGTTTGTTAACCTGGCAGCATCGGAACGGACAGCTCAGGCTGCTGCTGGAGGTCACTCATCTGAAAAGAGACACAATGCAGGTGGGTAAGTCTGCAGGCTCAGCTGGTCTGGATCAGAACAGCCACCGTTGGTGTCTGGTTAAGATGGCGACGTGTGCTTCAGATGTACCTGCGGGAAACCTTCCTTCATCCCCTCCCCTTTCTCGTCGGCCATTTCTATGACTTCCCGGACCTGCTCGATGAAGGACTCCCGCTCGCTTTCCAATATGAACTCGCTCTCAACCTGAAACCCAGAGCAGAAAAAAGCTCAACGACTGTAACTGCAACCGCATCCACAGTGATAATGCTCCTCAGCTTCACATTGGTTGCTCTTGCTCTTTTTCATTGTAATAAACAATTATTGGACTGTTAATGCTTTCTAAATGTTTAGTGGTAACAAATAGAACCACTACTACCATGATCTTTGCGATTTCCTCTGGATTATCACCATCGAGGTCAAATTTGAATGTCACCATCTTCCGGTTGTGAGTTTCCAGCTGGCACTCTGCTACTCTGTCGCCCACGTTAGAGATCTGAAAAAACATTAGTCCAGGTTAACCCCGACTGTCCAGTCACAGAGAGCTCACGACAGAATACGGGTGAAGTCGTCGGTTCGGCTCCGTACGCTGAGAACGTTGAGCTTGGCCTTGGAGATCTTCTCATGGCGCGAGCGGCTGCGGACGGACCGCCGCTGGTGCCGCTTCAGCGAGCGCCCCTCGTGACGACCTCCTGACGTAGAGCTGCCATCGTTGCCGTCACTGAGCCCTGAAGCTGCATCCGACAGGCAGCTGTGAAGAGACATGAATTCATGAGAGGGGGATTGGACAAGCCGTGCCGGTGGAAACTTAAAAAAAACAAACAAACAAAAAAAAAAACCAACTTCCTTCTCACCTTTCTACAGATGGCGGCACCAGCGCAGAAGATCCTGCTGGCTGCTCCGCTGATGATTGAGGAACACTCACAGGGGCCTGAAACAATGTCAGATATCAAGCATTTCATGTCAGAAGTAAATTGCAATATTGTTTATGCGTTCTTTTTTTTTTTTTTTTTTTTTAGGGATTTACCACTAAACCAGTGATAGTTTATACGTTATTCCTATTAATTTATTCAATTTTACGTTGGTCTTCTGTGCCGTTCTACTATTTAAAGCAGACGTAATGCTCTAAACAAGACGATCCACCAGATGGAGCTATTTAACCTGGTGAACTCAGTCTGGTGTGGGTACTGCAAGAGTCACCATTATTCAGCTGTCAGGCAGAGAGCCTAAGTACTGCTGTGCAATCCATCCATTCCCAGATGTAGCCCTCTTGACCGTCGCAAAATATATTCTAACGGTGACAAGTTGTCTCTATTCTATTTGAATATTCATCTATTCAAAATCTGTAAAAATATTTACAAAAAATATATTTGGAGGATGAGCCTACGCATACTTCAGGGAAGAGAGACTGTATAAGGAAGTGTGAAACACAAGCTGCACACCTGACCCACATGCAACCACACACACACACACACTGCTCTTTAGTGTACCTGCAGGACAGAGAGACATGAGGCCTGATAGAGGAAGTATAGATGCTCTGCGTTGAGTGGAGGAGACAGGACAGGAGTACTTGGATCATTGGTCCAAGACTAAGAGAGACATGCAAGTACAAGCAGGTTGCAGAGGGGCAAGAGTGGACGGGAAAAAAGAAAAGAGGGACAGGCGTGGTCGTGAGAGTTGTGGGTTCAGAGAAACGAGAAAAAAAAAAAAAAAAGATTTAGAAGAGACACAAACATGAAACCCATGCTGTAGTGTGGACAAGCGAAAGTGGAGTTAATGAGTTAAACGGCAAACAAATGTTAGGTTGCGTCTTAAAGCGAGGAAAGAAAGAAGTGTGCATGTGGAGTATTGTCACCTGTAGCTGCTGAGCTCCAGCCGGTGCCTGTGGCAGAGCGGAGCTCTGAAGAGTCAAGCTGTTCTCTGGCTGATGCTGCTGATGCTGCTGATGCTGCTGCTGCGCGAGGCAGACGACTGAGAGGACGGGGCTATCATGACTTGCTGGGTGGGAACCTAAAAGTACATAGAGGACAGAGATGGAGTGGCAGAAACAGGAAGAAAATCAGAGAGGTAAAAATGTGCTGATGAAGACTGACATTCGATGTGGCATTCAGGCTACCTCCTGAAAATCCAATTTAAATTTCTTTTTTTTTTAAACTTTGGCTCGATTCCAGAGCCATACACACTTACCTGTTGAATAATATAGTGGCGTAAGTCGAACCATTCATTTATCTGATCAGAGAACATCTAACATCTCGACAGTGCACTGCATGTCAGACCACACTGCAATAATTGCAAGACTTTAAAACCTAATGGATCCATATTTATCTGTATATGATAAATTCCTTTTTTTAAACCCGACTACAACTGAGAAAAAAAAAGAACTGTGAAAACTGACCACAAAGTCTGAGTCTACCATGCACACCAAGAGAAACCTCTGGTTTATTTTGTTCCTCAGAACATGAGATCCGAAAAGGTGTATTTAAAAGTGGTAAAATGGGACATTTTATCTACCTGAGGGGGAAGCGATGGTTGGTAGTAAACTCCGTACTATAAGAAACAAAACATAACACAGGGTAAGAGCTGGAAACTTGAGAGTAAAAAGAAAAGAGACCGAGGGAAAAGCTCAGGGGTTTCGGCACACTCGGCTCCTTTCATGCAGCCACCTGTGTCATGGAATATAAGATTTAAAGGTTAACTTAACACCCTCTGAAATTTTTTTTTTTTTTTTTGCTGACCTCAAGGTGGTTGAAGTTCACATTTGCTGCGGTGATATAGAAGTGTACACAGGGTGTGTTTAGTACACCGGCTGCGGTGTTCGTGTGGAGTACGTTTGACATTTTTAAACTGAGGTCAGACAAACAATGGCTTTCAGCTGGTGTTAAGTTCCTCTACGGAGCTCATCGAGACGTGCAGCGCGACGCGTACCTGTGGAGGTGCAACTGGATGGGACTGGCTTGCGGGCGCAACAGGGGCAACTTCGGGCTGGACACCTTGCATCTGGGGTTGCTGAACCTTGGGCACGGAACAGAAGCATGCGTGATGAAAATAAGGCAAAGAAGAAAGCAAACGGACAGGGGCACGCGTGTCGGTGAAGAGGCGACGTTCCCGCAAACCAAGAAGATCTCTACGAGTAGGGTCCAGGTTTACTGGCACAGCGAGGCTGTCTGCACTGTCACCTGGTCAACAGTGGATTTAGCAATGGGCTAATGTGACTAGAGAGCACGGCACTCCAAACAGAGGAATAACAAGGGTCAAATTGGAAAAAAACCCTAATCTGTAGGTTTCAGGTGTTTTAAATCTTTAACTGCAGAGCACATGCCGCGGGGATTGAATCGATTCCCTTCAACACACAGGATTGTGTCCTGTTTTCATCATGACTCACCACCGACAACTGCTGCTGTTGCATTTGGTCATTCTGTGCCTGCGGGCACGACAGCTGGGGCTGAGGGTGCTGAGTCGGGGGGGAGCTGTAGGATATTCCAGGCTGTGGAGGCTGGGCCTCAGGAAGGATGGAGGAACCAGGAAGTCTGTCTCCCATGTGACCGGCTGTAAGTGGGACACACGTGGATTCTTTTATAAAAAGACTCTAAATGCAAATCAAAACTGTTTTATCATAGTCTACTGGTCTGCAAGTGTATTCCACCATAATTCATCTCTCATACATACCACCAGCGGCGTGCTGTAGCTGTTGGTGCTGGTCGCTCTCAGGCTCCTCTGACTCTGGCTGGACGGGGGCCAGACTCTGACCCTGAACCGGAACTTGCCCTGTTGACTGGGGGACGTAAGGGGCCCCCTGCGCCATGCCGGTCAGCTGGGTTGGTTGCGGAGTTGCGTAGTTAGAGCTCTGAAGGCCCTGCTGAGATGCAGGCTGCACGGACATTTGCGTGTTGTGCTGGTTTGGTTGCGGGGGGGCGTAGGAGGCAGGTTGCGGCACCGGCTGAGACTGAGGCAACTCCGTGCAGGGCTGGTGGCCTGGCTGCTGCTCCTCTTCGAGCCTTTTCTTCTCCTGATCTTCCCTGACCTACAAGACAGTCAGCACCAAATGTGGAAGAATCTCTCAGTTGATCAGCTGACGTGCGACACGTGACATTGTGACACACTTGCATGCATTCCTTGACTGAGAAATCAATTAAAGCAAAAGCGCTTACGTCAAGAGTATATACTGCACAAATGACACAACATGCACTGTGGTCAGTATGGACTCACCTGCTGCCGCTGTGCTCTCTTGCGACTGATGAGGGACACCCTGTCCTTTATGGCCTTCGCAATGGTCTTGTGGTCGCCTTCGCACACATAACCAGACTCAACCTACAGCACAAACACATGTCAGCAACGGACACTTTGAAGATAGTGAGGAAAATACCTGAAAGTTAGTTTTCTCATTTGTCATGTGGTATCTGTGAACGACAGTACGAAGCTCCATTCACCATTTCCTGAGCCACGTCCTCTGAGACATCTTTGTTGAGGTCAAACGAAAACTCAATGGCTTCGTTGTCTTTGTACTTCCCCTTGAGTTTCTTTACATCCTCAATTCTCAGCCACAGCTTGATAGCCTCCATCTCGCCATCGTCCTCTTCTGCCAGCTCCACGCGCACCCCTGTGTCCTCCTGGAAGAAGGCGTGGTTCAGAAGGTCCTTGATTGAGTACCTAAACGGAGAGGGCAAGCAGTGAGCAAATGTGTTTTCCCGCAGACCTTGATCACTCTCATCTTGCTCGCTGCGCTCTTTTAAAGTTAGAGACCTCTCGTCCTTATTCTGGCGGATACATCCCTCGATGATCTCCTTCACTTCGGGAATGGCCACCTTGTCGAAGCTGCCTGGCTTCACTCCCTACAGGAAACACAGAACCCTGAATCAGAATGGTTCTCCTACTCATCTGTTTTTTTTTGTTTTTTTTTTTTAAAGAAAGGGTTTTGTATTGTTTTTTGTTTTTTTTTAAACTACCCCACATCTTGATGTCTCAACATTAGCGAGACAAAAATGTTATATCTCCCAATAACTAATATAACTGAAACCTAACTTTCTCTTTTGTTTTGGAATGTAACTCAAAAGTCCAAGTATGACGTGGAGGGGGGTTGGTTCTAAGAAACATTATCTCTACACAAGAGGGATCAAATGTTGAAGGATGGTCTGCATTCTGCCTGGCAGCAGTTGGGAAAAGGGGGACAGCTGGCGAGAGGTGATAAATTGTGCAAATAGCAACAGGAAACTGCATGGTGATGCTACAGGAGAATGGATGATGATGAATGGATGAGATCTGAACAGCTGAGCTGAAATAACAAAACAGGAAGACCAACAGCCCATCTCCCCAAGGAGCAGTACAGTAAAACCAGAGGATGTCACACGACCTAAAGCTTGGCTCGAAAACACAATAGCACTTTGTTTTTCCAACTGAGGCAAGTGTTTGGCGCTGTGCGCTATTAGCTCCTTGTGGCTCATTAATACTTTACACTGGGGTAAATAAGAAATGCTCTGCCGAGTCACGTGGCAGAGACTTTGGTGTTTGTGCTTCACAGTTAATGATAAACTGCGGGTAATGATATAGGCACTTTGTAGATAAGAGTCGAGGAGCAGGTTGGACCTTTTCAATCTGTGAGAACTTTGAAGCAACTGCGTGAATCATGCCTGTGAATCAGATCGACGGCTGTGCGTTTCATAAGTAGGCCAGCATGAACATTATGAATAAGAGTAAAACTATGCGTTTTGGGTTTTTTTTTCCCCCTGTGAAAGTTACTGCCCTTCTGGCACGTCACGAGACTGAACTATCAGCCCTTAGAAAAACAGCAGGACTGCGCTCGTTCAGCGTCTTATCAATCATCCACACCTCAGGTCTACGCATGCTTAACTGACATACAGGAGAATCCATAAGAGGGAAAAAGGAAAACAGTATTAGGTGGCAAAAAGGGGCCTGTTTGTGTAAATGACATGTTTTCTCGTGGAGGCTTTCAAAGGTGAAATACAACACTGGAAGACAGACATGTAACGTAAGCTCGTTTAAAAAAGGGGCGATAGCGGGAATATAAAATTATTATTTTAAGAATGGGACACTAGCCTTCTGGGCACACAGGGAGAGGTGAAGGCAGGGCAGAGGGGTGACATGGAGGGTTGAAAAGACGACTTACGCTGGTAACTCTGCGGTAGATCTGTGCAGCATTCTGGCACTCTGAGTAAGGGTACTCTGAGGTGGCCATCTCCAGCATGCACATTCCAAAGGCATACACATCCACTGACTCGTCGTACTTCTCCTCATACATCTCAGGCGCCATGAACTCAGGGGTACCTTAAATCAAAACAACTATTCAGAACTCTGGAACTCCCTTACTGATCGAGCGGGGTTCTCACAACCCATAGCCCCTCTGCTCCCCTAACCCGCGAGGGGTTGAGGAAGAGGAGGAGGATGAGAGGGTTGATCGGCCTGTGGACGTCTCCTGGTGGAGAACCTGTGAGGTGAAAGTTGGAAGAGAGAGAGGAGAAAAAAAAGAAAGAAAGAAAAAGGGAAGGAAAGCAAAAAAGAGACAGAAAACAAAAAAGGAGGGAGAAGCTGGGCTCAGTTAGACTGCAGAGAAGAAGGCACGTGTTTGTCTGTGTAAGACCTTCACATGTTGCGCTATAAGAACGTGGCTGAGGTCACCAATGTGCAGGACACACGTGAACTTTGCGTGCAGCGTTCCAAAACTTAGCCTTAAAGTGAGGCACTTGAGATTAACACCCAGGCCGGGAAACCGTGTGATTTGGTTCGAGGGATGCCGATGCATCTCAGGAAGAGAAATACGACCAGCTATGGAAATAGCTTTTGTCAAGACCTTACCTCACAACCACATTAACATTGTTATGGCAGACTCACCTTTTTAAGCAGCGTGACTTACCGTCTCCTCTTGACCTGCGGGAGGAAAGGGTTACGGTCAAGGCTGAGAGAAGCAGATCCCATAGCTAGTTACTGTGAGGAGCTGTGTGTCCCTGCACATCAGCCTTGTTCCTGTCATTGCCGGTTTTACATTCAATCTCAGGTCTTACACAGAAAAACCGATGTGATTATTTGAATGTGATTGTTTCTGATATGGATGTGTGGTACAGCACACTGTCAGACTTACCAGGCCCATAAAAGTTCATACTTACTCAATGACCAGCAGTACCCTATTCATTCCAAACAGCAGAATGGGGCACAGCTGAGGCTAGAGCCTACATTTTAAAAACATACCCAAGAATGTGAAAGTAAAAAAAATAAATAAATAAAAGAAAAAGAAACAAAAGGCAAAAGGCTGACAGAGAGAAAGTGGGGAGAGCTCCCTGGACACAAAGACGGAGCAAAAAGATTCTGCGGTCCTGCAATATTTTAAAAGACAGTGAGAGACAAACACTAGGAAACAAAACAAAAACAAAAAAAAAACCTGTTGAAGCAAACCCATAGAAAGAGACGTTAAACATTATAGGTGTAACTGGCAAACAGACCACATATTTCCAAACCACAGAACAAAGACCAGTCTAAGACAGAAGCAAAGGCCATACCTTTAGCCATGGCCAGGTTAGCCTGCAAGAAGGCATGACAACTATTATAATAAAAATATTATATTAATATTTAACAGTGGGAGAAATGTTAGGCGCTACTTACATTCAGTAGGTGCCTGGAAAAAAAACCCTCACTTTTTTTTTTTTTTTTTTTTTTGGAGAAACATAGAACAGAAATATTCTGTACAATGACCAAACTTGATATAAAAAAAAGAAAATTCTGTGCGAGTGCAAAGAGCGAAAGCCTTGTGGTTATCTGCCTTAGATCACCACAGTGTTTGGCCTCCTTTTGAGCTGTGGTTTGAGAGACAGCTGAAACGCTGTGGTCTGTTTTTTGAACCACATCGTCAGAAAGACAGAGGAAAATACCTTCTTTAAAAACACACCAACATTTTCTGTACACAACCTCGGAAAGAAAAAGGTACTGCCCGACAGCAGGACAGAAACCGGGGTAGGGGGGATAGAAATGATTTCGGAGTCGTACCTATGACACTCTTGGCAAAGGATGCGCGCTTGAGCGTGGCCAGTCCCAGGTCCCCAATCTTGACGGATCCCGTTGGGCCCGTGATGAAAATGTTGTCACACTTCAGGTCCCTGTGGATGATGGGGGGAGCCCGGGTATGAAGGAAGTGCAGCCCCTTGAGGATTTGTCTGCACCAGCTCCGCAGCACCTTAATTTTCATCACTTTGAAACGCTTCAGGTACCTAAAGGAGAGCGAGTCATAACGTTAAGACATCCTCTGCGCTGGGAAGGCAGATCATACAATGCAAGCAAATGCAGCTTTTCCTCTACACTTCAGAATAAAAGCTACTTAAAGTGTAAATACTTTTCCTTTGGTGTTCGATTACGTATTTAAGTTACTTTACATAATGAGTTATTAAAAACAGCAACATTTTTTGTTTTCTAAAACCTGAGATAAAAACACTGGTTGGAATATTCCTTATTCAATAATCTGGATGACCCAGACTTGGCCTATACTGTATGTACAGTACGGGTGCTGCATTCATGTGGCTGTTGGCTCTGCCAAGCTTGAGACTCACGTTTTGAGCGTGCCAGAAGTCATGAGCTCGGTGACCAGCACAATGCACTTCCTGCCTTTGGAGGGTCCCTCCCAAGAGTCATAAAAGCGGACAATGTTGGGATGCTGCAGCCCCTTCAGCATCCCCGCTTCCTCCTTAAAGCGCTGCCGCTCCGCCTTCGACAGTTTACGATCCTGTGGGCGACACAAGGGAGATGATTGCGAAAGTGTCGCACAGCGAAGAGGGCGGCCCTTTTTCAGACGTACGCGGACTTGTAAGTGAAAAGGCAGCGTGCAAATACCTGGGAGTGTGAAAGCTATCAGCATGTAATGGCCATGTGACATTTATCACCCCTGTACAGGACCTAAAGTCGACCACGAAGCAGAATATTTTCACAGCTACAGTCATTACCGGTCTGGTTAGCTGAAGGTTTCAAAATGCCCTGGAAGTGTTTAAAAAAAAAAGGGTATCACAACATACTGTTCCTTCTCTACACCCAAAACTGCTAATTGTACTGTGACAGAAGTACAATACATAGTATATGGGAGGGGCAGCCGTCTGGAATCCGAGCAAATTCAAACGAGGAATGAGCCACAGGACTGAAAAATTAGGGATGAGCGAAAATGGAAAACCAGCCGATTCATTACGAAACTGTCATGTGTGAAACTGGATTATTTACTACGAGTGCAACTCTGCCTTGGTTCATTGAGTTAATCTTGACCGTGTAGCATCACCCACTATGTCAACAACGACAGATTATATTTGATACTGATGGACTGCCCAGTCCTCCAGATACCAACTGTATCGGGTTTGAAACCAACACCGCTGTATTCTGAACAAAAAATATGGATGATCCAAGTCGACAAACGTCCGGCAGCTGACGGGCTTGTCATTTCATGCGTCCAGACCTGACAGCACTCCTCCCGGTGGGATTTAACATTCCACATCCTGACCGCCGCGAAAAGAAGGATTGGCTGAAATGCATTTCGCAGGGTCTGCGCATTAGCCAAAAAAAAAAAAAAATCTGGAACGGGTTCTGCCGCCCTTCTCCAATTTCCTGGTGTGACCTACATTTGCAACATGTGTGGCTGCGGAGCGGCGAACCCGTACCAGTCAGACAGGCCCAGTGAAAACCCCACAGCCAGAAACCTCCCTTGACAACCCCGGAGACCTGGCGACAGGCCAAGCTGTCCAGGAAATTCAGCCCGTCGGAGCTCCGTGAAGAGCCAGTGTTTGACTTTGCGCGAGCAGCCGCGCACAATAGAAAACTTTCCAGAGGCCGGCATCCCCCTTCACAGACTGACACCACTGAGAGCGCTGCAGGTTTGAGGTTGAACGTTTGCGATTGGGTTTGGTGGGGGGGGTGAAACCCACTTGGAGAAGACACAGCCAAGTCGCGGAGGCTCCACCGTGCACTTGGACCGACCAACCGACTTCATATTTATCTAGCGGGGCAGTGGCTTCCCTTTGTCTTTCTGCAAACCGCATGGAAACAGTCATTCAAAACATCCAGTGCAGAAGTCACAGCCTCGCAGTCGCAGGCTTGGGGTGCACCCCAACCCCCGCACATTCCCAACTACTGTATCAAGGACAGGCATTTCCACAGTCAGCACGCTGCCACACTGATAATTCAGTTAAAACAGATGTCTCCCCTTCGCAAGAACGAACCAGTTACAACTGAATTCCCTGGAAGACGTACTGCATCTTCTTCAATATCCGCCAAGAAAACATGAAGACACATACTAACACTGTACTGTGACAAAGCGTGCTTTTTTGGGGGGGGGGCTCGACCAAACAGATGGCTGCAGAATTCTCCCGCACAGAGCGTGACGACGATAAGCAACCGGATTAAAACTCGCAAAAAAAAGATCACTGCAACCCAGTAACTGCGCTGGCGACAAAAGAATGAATGATGAGACGCCGGCAGAAAGCATGTTTAGTTCGCACCTCAGGCCGCAAAGGAAATAAATGAAATAGAGCTAAGAGCGAACTCGATGTAGCCAATTGTAGTTAAAAGTATGTAGGCCTTGGGGGCCTGAGAAGAAAAAAAAAAACCTTCCAGGAATTTACACTGTCGTAATCCTGAGATATAGATCACATTCCATTCAACTGTCGCAGCCCGCGGTACATCCTCAAACCCTGAGCAGAGAGGACCGACATCCACCGCTCAAAAGACTTAAAAGACCTAAAAATCCTTTTAGTCAGGCGTTGGCTAACTGACATAATCTGGAAATGTGTGTGGATTTTTCTCCTAACCCTTATTTTTTGGTACAAATCTGACAACTTTGGTGCCATTAAAAACAAGATACTGATATTTCAGGATAAGTCTCGGCGGACCGACACTGAGAATGCAGCCTGGTTGACCTCGGTTTGAATTTGGCCAGGCACCTTCGAGGCAACATCCCCTCCCTCTCTTTCCTCCCATGTTTACTGTGGGTTGCTGCTAATCGGCTCACCAATAAAAATCAAGAAGACCAAAACAACACTCCCCGACACGTTTGCTCGAGCTCAAGTGGCTGGAACTGCCCGATTCCCACCTCTGCTCCACTTAAGTTCCCACAATATTTCACATAATTGAAACCGTCTGACTCAAAATCTCGCCGAGATCACAGCATTTAGCGAAGCCCAATAGCCGGCCTTAAATGGTCCCTACTAAACCTCCGGGTGCTTTCACAGTGTCCGTGTCCATGTTCCTCTGCAGACAGCGTTGCCCTCGCATTCTGCATACTGTTCTGAAGGAGAGGCTTTGAGTGTCTATAAATCAGGAGACCAAACCTGACGGGCGCTCAGGGGGCAACAGCAGCTGCAGTTGAACCACAGCAGCCCCATGACTAAGTGTGCATGAGTCAGGCCACTAAAGAGCTGTGCTGGCACCACTGACTCTGCGATATCGCAGCTCTCAGCTGGAAGGTCCTGCCCTCTCCACGGACAGAGGACATGGGAAAAAACACAGCGGTGCAAACGCACATTGCAAGTTTACACAACTGGGACCGGCCAATAAACCACAGTTGATTTATTTTACCTGTGCTCAGCTTCCTCTGATGTAATGCCAAACAGCTGATCACAGTTCACTGCACTGAAAACCATTTGGACTGATTTGGCGTACGCTTGCCATTCCATCGGTAAATGACAGCAGCTAATATTGCTGTATTCATTTCGACCGCAACTGCCAGGCCCCGGCACTGTCCCAACAACTTTGTGACCTAAGGCATTTCAAAGCGACATGCATCACGCCTAAAACCAGGCCGCTGCTACCCCCCGGGTATCACCAAAGCAGAGCAGAAAATACTGCTTCTCGGTAGCGGCCATCGCAACTCACCAACCCTAAAAATAGAGTGAGTGGGGGGGGGGGGGGGGAAGCCTGTGATCGTGCCAACGGCTGGCTCTGTCAGGTCCCTGCTCTGAGGCTGACACTGAGGGCTACATGCAACCCTCTGGCTAACATCTGAAAAGCCAAGAAGCAGTTAAACCGTCCCACCCTAAATGATACATAGCTGCTGCGTCAAGCGCCACTTGCTTGCTTGTACGCCGTGACCGAGATTCCGCGCGATGACAACGAAGTCAAACATCACGAGACAAACTGTCGGCAGCGGACAAGACGACAGATCCAGGTCATTTCACGTCCCGCCAGGTACGACTGTTCACCTGATTTTAAATGGCATACAAAAGAAAAACTACTGCAAAAAAACCCAACAACAAATCTCAAATAAACGTTGAAAAGAGTGGTTCGACATCTTTGCCAACCCTGTCAATGCTCTTGGAAAAATGAGAAAGTAAACCAGCGAACGCCATGCGGAAGTCTACCCCCCAGTTTGACGAAGGAATGCTAAGAATGCACTGAGGAATTTTATTGCACCAAACGCGACATTTCTTCCCACTTTTTTGTCGCGTCTCACACACGGAAATGAGCAATAAAAATTCCGACGACCGTTCGTGAAAAGCGCAGATGAGTCACCACCACGCGACGTGGATATGGCATGTCACTCCCAGCGGATGCCGGCCTGGGAGTGACATGCCGGCCACACGGGCAACTTCCAAAGCATTACTGGGGTTTCTCTTCCTCATCTTTCATCGTTTGACCGCAGCCGGCGACGGGGGAGGAAGGGGGCTGGGAGGCAACGGGTGGGCGATGGATGGATGGGCGAGCAAGAAAGGGGAGGCTCCTAAACGGACTCCCTTTTCCTCGACTTCCTCTCGGCGGTGACCTACTTATTGTTCAGACATGGCTGCAATGCGAGAGCCGGAACAAATGCGGGTTCAAGCGGCGGTTCGCGGGTTGGTGGAAAAGGGCGGACGCCCAGAAATGTTCAGATGATTGTGGACAGATGGCCCCCTCAGAAAGACTCAGCCAGCGCTATTTCAGTTAAACTCTATACATTTTGAGTTTTTAGCCGTGGCCGTCTCACTCCCGCCCACTCTGGTCTAGAGTGAAAAATGTGCCATGAAATCTGGTACAAAATTTTTACATGTCCGGCACTTTGAGATTAATGCTTTTTTAAAACATGGTCCCCGTTGAATAAAAGTAATAAATTCAAAAGCGCAAATGAAAAAATGCACACCACCAGATCCGAGAACAGCAGCACTGGTTTCCTGGTGTGTGTGATGAGTGTTGTGGCCTCACAGGACTGCTGGTGTTGCTCTGGAGTTTTAGCCATGTTTAAGGAAGATTAAGGGATTTTTTGGGGGGTGGGGGTGGGCAAACCCGTCAGACAGGTTTCATTAGCATACGAGCTCAGGCTCTGCTGTTGCTTCCAGCTGACGTGCGGCGAGGCTGATCCCTCTCTGCATCACCGGTTCCAGCGTCAACAGGAAACCAAACAATACACGTGTTAACGGAATGAGCCCCCTGCTCCTTTCTTAAACAGTGAAATCTTACGATGGACGGGAAAAAAATATTTTCATTTTTTTTGGGCCAGCAAAACAGTTAAAAAAGGAAACGGACAATACATGTCCATTACGGTCAATAAGACCATCGGAGGATGTAGTAACGTGCTTGTTTAAAAAGAAATGAAACAACTGACCCTTAACTGAAAATGCGTGAAGAAATGTATGCACGTTAACAACGCTCCATGCAGATATGACCTCTGGATGTGTGGGGAATGTAAAACACATGAGGGGTCACGAGGCAGCTTAAACGAACGTTTGTGAGGGGATTTCAGCCTCTGTGCGGCTGAGCCGTTTAGTAGCCAAACTCTCGAGCCCACGGGGGAACGAATGGGGAAAGATGAGTGTCCGGTTACGCGTTTGTATTTCAGAACCGACCACAGCCGTTAAACAAGGCCACTTCTTATTCTGGTGAAGGAAATTTCAACGCATCCCCTGCTTCCACCGGACCCCCTTCCTCGAACACAAGTAGCAACCGATGAACTCCCAGCGAAATCCTACACCAGAGGGGGGGATCGTTTTCCACAAACTACCTCAACAAAGAGAGGTGGTGTGTTGTGATTTTCACCTGCCCCTTTAAACGGGTCCACAGAATGTCACAGGAGAACGTATCGATAATTTCTCTGATAACATAGTGATTAATACCTCAAGTCTTCAGTCAATTACTCAACCAACAAGAAATTGATTATCATAAATCACTTACGTCAACTGGCTCTGGTAAATTGGGATGGCCATTAATCATTAGCTGCAGCCCTAATACTGATCAATCAATTGCAATAAGGTGCAGTTTGAACACAGCATCATGCCATGAAGTCAAATGTATATTAACAAAGAAGGCAAACATGAGCAACTGCAGTGGCAAAGTAAAGAATAGACAAATTCACATAGTTTTCGTTCCTTTGAGATCAAGAGCAAGAAAAAAACTCCAGACAGGAATAACAAAGTTCCTAACCTCAATTGGTAATATTAACTAATAAAAGTAGTGGTTTCTCAAAATAAAAAGAGTTAGGGAGAAATAAAAAGGTGGGGGTGGGGAAGGGTTGTTAAGGAACAGGCCTTGGCAGGCAAGCAAGCCTGCTGCGCTTCACACAGGAGATTCCTCTGTCAGGAATGTGACCCATTTTACATTCACACAAGCATTCGGGGCAGAAACGCTCTGAGCATGCGCATGATTAACTCCGTGTGTGTGTGTGGTGGTGGTGGTGGTGGGGGGGGGGCACGTGACTCAGATCTCCACATTGTTCTAAAACCAGTGTGCATGTGTAGCTACGGCTCTGCGAGGCCTCTGCCTCTCATGACGGGGTGAAAGCGTGACTGTGAAAGCAAACATTCACGTGGTGAATGGGGTCAAACTCTGCTGTGGGCCATGTAGCTGCTGTAACTGAACAGATAGCAAACCCTAATTTTTTTTTTTTTTACAAGTATCAGGATAAATACTAACTGCTGGCCTGAAGCCGATTCAAAGCAACATGTTGGCATCTTTAATGCATAATCACTACATCAGGATATAACAATGAATTTGTCTAAAACAAGAAAAGAACTTGAAAATCTAATTGAGGAAGATGCTTGAATTTTTTTTTTTTTTTTCCAATGCGATTCAATTATAACTACTGGTGCTGCATTTAGCCTTGGAAACTACAAGGAACAATAGATTAATGACATTTTAGCATTTTGCTGACTTTTACAGCATTCTGAAAGCGCTACATTTTTAAAAGTTTTAATAATAAACTAATGAAAACGGTTTCAGTGTGAGAAAGGAATAATGGAAATTATTTTCATGACGACGTCAATTCTATACATTATCAGTGCAATGGATAAAAAAAAAGCTGACCTCATATTCTAGTTCTGTGTCTCAGGTGTTGTTTGGTATTATCAGTCATAGATGGAAACTATGATAACTTTTGGTAATTTTCCAACATGTGTAAAGACGTTTGCTCTTTGTTTTGTTTTGCTGACAAACGCAAATTGGAACAATCAAAAGTGGGGGAAATGAAAAGAGGCTGTAGCTCAGGTTACAGCGTGGAAAGAAACAGCTCTGGCTCCACTCCACCACACTTAAGCCAGGTAAGAGCAGGCCTAAACAAAAGGAGGAGATGACACGGGCAGGAGAATGCAACACCTAAGATGACTCAATTGAAGAGCATGAGTAAGTGATGCCCTCTCAACTGCTAATGTCTTGAGTCAGTGCACAGGGCTGAAGTGAAATGGGTATTGAAATGACAGCAATAGCAGAAACAGCAGGTTAGCAAGGAGAGCAATGGTTATCCCAACTTCGTACCTGCAGCTCACACCAAGCCACCTCCACGGTGGTCTCAGTGTCCAAGCCCTTGTAGACGGTCTTGAAGGAGCCACGTCCAATTTCTATATCAAACTTTAGGAAGCGCCCGTCCGGTGATGTTCCCACAGCTTTGGTCTCGACCTCTTCGATGTCCTCCTGCACCTTTTTCTCAGCTTCTCTCTGCTCTGCTTCTGCTCGTGCTTTGGCAGAGTCCTTATCTTCTTCCTCCCCCTCTTCTTCGTGATGCACCTTCACTTCAGCGGTGCTTTCGGGCTCTGTTTGACTTGGCAATTCTCTTCCCAACCCTGGTGCAGAGTGGGCTGTTACCACCCCCTCTCCATCACATATATCTCGTACACTGGCAGGCTCCTGGTCTGAAGGCACTACTTCCACCTTGGCTATTTCTATGACTTTTCCATGTTCTCCTCCTCTTCCGTGATCAGCAGACTCCTCATTTCGAGCTAAACTTGTTGCAGTCTGCGGCAAATGAGCAGGAGCGACAGCCTGCAGCCCCTGGGGGACCGCTTCCCGACGCTGAACCCGCTGAGGTGCAGGGATGGGGATCTTGCTGGGCAAAGGGAGGGCCAGTGCCGTAGCATTGGAATCACTGATGACACTGCGGCGCAAGAAACGGTGTTCCGGGTTACAACGATCACGCTCCATGGTGTGATGCCGGCGTCTCACTTCCACTGGCCGGCACTCACTCATCATCGAATCTGAACCAGAGCTGGGGAAGTTTCCACTCTTCTGGGGGGGAGCCAGGAACTTCACCATTTTGTCGTCTGGCTTTTCCGACATCCCACCACCCACACAAAGAGTAAGGGGGTACAACGACTGAAAAATTAAAATAAGGATATTTCCATGTCCGTCAAACAGGCCTATATAAGCAGTATCTATCTGTGCTTAGAAAAAGAAAAAAGATAGAAATCTTATAACTTCTATCTCTGGCTGTCTTTGTTATAGCTCAAAGATGGTCTTTATATGTATAGTGCCGAGAATGGGGGTGTAAGATGGGAGGCGTTCTCTTGTAAGTTGAAAAAGATTGGGGCCGATGTTGATACGCAGGTCTCTTTAAGCAAACACCATCCATTCTGCAAGACACTGGGTGCAGCTTCTATCAAGCATGAGGAATCACTGGTGAGGGACGAGCACGTACAGCCTCCAACAGGCACCAAGCCTCCTACTGTAGGCGAAGGCAGGATGGCCAGATGGGCTCCAGTCCAGTTTCACTGCAACAGAATAAAAGAAAACAAAAGCTGCCTGACATGTTTTCAGAAAGTAACCAGCGTTATGTCAAATGTCAACAAGATTTGCAAGAGGCAGGTCTAAGTTTTCACTAGTAGAATTTACAGTATACATAAAGTTTAATGACACCGCTTTACACATAAGCACGAGTGACACACACCACATAGTCTATCCAGCCCATCTAGTGCTACAAACATTAAATCTTAAGTGTGCTGCATGTGCATTGTTAGTGTGCTGCACCGAACCACCATAATTTTTTGATATACTTTTAACGGCCGAGGAAGAAAGCTCTCTCTGAAGTGTGACGTCATGTACAGTAGGGCACATGTTTGCCTTCACGGTGGCTCCACTTCAGGTCCTAAAGAATGTCACAGTATTTTTCCAGCTGTGCCAATCGACAAACCATTCAAAGGATTAGTTAGGTAAGCATTAAATATTTACCTATGTTAATTGTATGAAACAAATAAGCACTGAAGAATGTACTGTAGTAAAAAAAAAAAATCCCAAATGTCCTTAGGAGTGACACACAAACCTTGCAATGCCTCACATTTGTTGAAGAGCAGAAGAAACTACTCAAGTACAGTTGACAACCAGAACTCGGTCTCAAAAACGAAGAAGATAATAAATCCATGAATGAATCACTACTGAAACAGCTTTTGCACACTAAATGTTTAAGCTGCACAAAGCTATAAACCCACCAACATTTAATCTGTAGCTGTAAAATCCATGCAATTTAATACGACTATATTTTATGAGTGCTAACCGATTTGCAATGCCAATCTTGTTACTTATTAGTCATCTGCACCTTGCCGTGGTTGCAGCCATTACCAGCGTCGGCAACCACAATGTCATAACCATACCTGGCACTGTTAACAAGCCGTTAGATAAAACAGACGACAGCGTGGACTAATTGAATTGGAATCTTAATTTACGTAAAGCTCTCCTTACATACCTATTTCTTCGCCGCCTTCTAAGTGACACCATTTGAAACGGAAACATCGAACGTACAAAGCAAGGAGGAGCAACGGCTCTTTGTTAGCTTGCTAACTAGCACAGCTAGCACAGAGCTAGTTAGCTGCCGCTAGCTAATCCTTAACCAGTGAGACGTTAACCAACGGTGAATGATTTCCACGTCGCGTCTACTGAGCTATATTCCACCATGTTGTTGGGTACTCGGCGTACAAATATTATTCACCACATATTGCCACTTGTAATGTATCTGTAACAGTTACCAATCAGCGTTTAATTTAATGTGGCAAATTTACCGTATCCGAGTCCCTCTGCCATCCCTGAGTGACTAACGTTAAAAACGGTGCTAACACACCGGATACGTTAGCCCGGTGTGACGCCGGTTGGAAAGCTACCAGGCAGTGACAAATAGCGCCAGTGCTACCCAGCTAGCTAACGATAGCAAGGAGGGTCTTGCCAATGGCCTACAAAACTAGACCCACCTCCTGGCTGCCCCCATTCAGTTTGACGTTATCTGAGGGGTTAATAACATTGGCGGTGGTTTGTTGTTATTACGCAGTGTAAAATATATTTTTACTAGCTGGTAAACAGCAACTAATCGTCCCCGACTGATACATCGTCTACATATCATTTGTTTCTGTTTGATAACGTTACACCAGTTAGCAGCTGTTCGTAGCTGATTCTAATATAGGTGACAGTTTTAGCATTGTAGCCCTTCGCGACCGAGCTAGCGTAGAGCTGTGCCGGGTGGCAGAGACGTACCTCAATATCGTATCCACAACACAGGTAACGGTGAACTGCGGTGAAATTGTCCACACGGCGTGTATACGTCTTCGTATAAATAAAAGAGAACACATGTACATTATCCTCCAGTTTCAGACGGACACATTACCCAGTTAGCGAATATCGAAGTTGAGACTGGTGGGATCGCTTTCAAACAAGCGAAGCTGTTGCTACATACTGACGAAGAAACGGGTTTTTCCCAAAGCGCCTGCGCCAGTGAAGAATGACCTCACAACCTTAACCATGACACACACGCACACACATCATCTTGAAACACCGTCGTGTAAGCGTTATTAGGTTATCTAGTTTTATTATGCCAATGAATTTATATATACTTAATTTCAAAAGCCACTTGAATTCAAGCCACAAAATATACGTGGGCTTCTAAATGCTAAACATATTAAAATAAATTAGCAATAAAGATCTCCCTAAGAGACTACCTGAAATAAAACTTTCTCTTCCCCATAAAGATTCTGTACCCCCCCCCACACACACACACACACACAAACAAAGTTTGAAAAAGTCCCTTTTGCTTTTGTTTCAAAGTTCACGAATGTTCATGTCAATGCCCTTTTCAAAAGGACGTCCTGGATCACTCACATTACTCATTTACTGCTGCAACTTTACAGCAAATTCATGCTTTGTTGAGGTGTGAACATGCTTAACACAAGTTACAGCTGTCGTACACAAATGCCTTTTGCTTCACATATTCTATATATGATATACTATATTCATTTGATTACAGCATTATTAGCCGAAACCCTGCTAATAAATTATTTAATCACGAAAACCGTGCGGAGTTCTTTGGGAGTGTAGAGGCGTGCTCCTTTTCCAGTTCAGATTTCTGTCAAACTACAAACAGTCATATGGACTGGACTAAAGTGAAGAACATTGTAGTCTACCTCGGCATATTGTCATACACAGAAATATGACTCATTTCTTTCATTTCATGTGCTGAAAACGATCTGAAAGGCCACCGTATTCTTTTACAGCGACCATTTCGCAGGCGCAGTTTTCTTACAGGTAGGCACTGCCCCCTGCTTGTGTCTGTTAGTACCTGCACCCTGCTCGCGCCTTCAGCTCGTGACCGCGCGTTTAAAATTCAAGCGTGGCGAGGAAAGGCTGTTGTGAACGCGCGCAGGAGGCTTGACGTCACTGAGGCGCCCTGGCTCTCCTGAGCCGCTGGAACTGCTGGTAAAAAGAGATGGGGAAATTTGATAGACATCTATCGAGTGAGTAATGTAAAATGAGCGTTTTTGCAGCCGATCTCCAGCCGCTTGACAAAGGATTAAATACTGGCACCGGGTTGAGCTCCACCAGACAACGAGAAAGGTAGTTTGTTTGGAGAGGTTTTCACCGTTGGCTATTGTGTTAGCGAGAAAAAAACAGAGGTTCTGCTTGACCACATATATTGGATGGACTAGCCTCCCTATGTCACGGTGAGGTAACGCTAAACGTTATGTGAATCTCATATTTTAGCCCCTCCTTGACAATTACTTGACTCACAGCTGTGTGTGTGGCCCCGATTTAAGAAAATCGCAGCTTAAAATGAAAATCCGTTCAGCAGAGGAGGAGGAAAATGGATATGGTTTGACATGGGTGTCTCCAAAGCACAGACCATGTACGGTGTCGTTAGGATTGTGTGCAGAACGCTTCACTTTTGATTAAATATGTCACAATTTGACACCGCATTTTACCCACCGCATCAGATATCTAGCCATCTATCCGAGGGAGTATTATTTCTATTTGTATTCATTTTTACAGGCTGGGAGATTTTTCCCCCTTACAACGTCCACCATGAACAATCCCCTTTGCCTCCCTGGCTAGTTTGAATCCATAGCGTCAGCACATTGGAAAAAGAAAGATCCGGAAATTCGAGATTTAGTCCTCAGACGAAAAATACGTTCACGCACGTCTCAAAGAAGACAAGGGGTTCAGGGATCACGCGTAGTAAGCGGTAGAAATCTGCCTTTACGGTTAGCCGGTATGTTAACGTAACGTTAGCTGCTAGCAAGGCCACGCAGACTGCCAAGTTAAATGGCTGTGGTGGAAATCCAGTTAAGAACAGAACCAGATTGGGGGAAAAAACCCAAAACAACACAGAGCATGAACCAGAATAGTCCGATACATGTCGACGCTCAAAAGCTATTAGTCAAACTCTCACAACGTCAGCTCTTCAAAATTTCAGATCAGATGCTACTTATTAATTACAGCGTTATAGCGTTCAGCTTAACATTTAATAGGGATAACCCATAAAACAGTGGCCGCAAAACCTTTTCCACATCAGCACGAAGGATTCGGAATAGGTCGATTAGGAAGGACTAATGGACCGAGTCTGTGAAGATTATTTTAGTCTTAGCTTAGTCTATAGTGCAGGGAGGAATCCAGTAAAGATAGTGAAACCTACCAACAGCATCCCTAATCGTTCTCATTGTGTTAAACATTAACAATTTAATGGAACTAAAAGTAAAGCGTGATATTTCTCTGCAGCTGGATATGACTGAAGACCCCTTCAATGACCCCACACCGCATGTTGGGAACCCTGGATTGTTTGATACGGGGTTCCTCGAGTTTGACACTGATTTAATTGGGTTTTGATGCTGCTGTGTGTGTTTAACATTCAGCCAGTTGCCTTATTACTTCATAACAGTTGCTTCATGTGTGCTAATGCGTTGCAATTTACAGGGAACAACTGCCTTTTTTTCTTTGCAGATTGGTGTCATAAGTTCTAACACTGGATAGCTCCTGCCTGAAGAAGATAGTCTTTTTTATCATGGACATTGTGCCTACCATTTCCAGTTGAAGCAGGGTTGCCGCCACGTTTTCACACAATTGTCGGAAAGTCACAACCGCAAAATCAGCTGTAAAACAGGGAATTTAACAGACACTCGCAGCTTATACCTCAGTTTTGCCGTCAGTGCTGTTCTTCTATTTAGCACAAGATGTACGGTAGTGCCCGCTCTGTTGGCAGAGGGGATGCCAACCATAGTGGAGGCAGAGATGGAGGTTGCGCTGGCAATCAGGGATCTAGCCATTCCCCTCGCCTTCCCCGCTCTCCTCGGATGGGACACCGTCGCACCAACAGCACTGGGGGCAGCGGAGGGGGACCTGGAGGAGCAGGAGGCAAGACGCTTTCCATGGAGAACATCCAGTCCCTCAACGCGGCATACGCCACCTCAGGGCCGATGTACCTGAGTGACAACGAGGTCGCCATGGCAGGGGACCACCTTCCCAAAAGCGGCGGAACGGTGACCACTATGGGGCGGCAAAGGGTGACATATGGGTCGAGGGGAAGCAGCAGTGGAGTGGTGGCTGCTAGCACTCCCAACATCTCCACCTCAGTGCCTGCCAATGCCGTGTTGCCGGCCGGCATGATGGCGGGTGATGCACTAGCCTTTGGGGACCACCACATGGCCTCCACTGTGCCCCACTCTCTGAGGCAGGCCCGAGACAACACCATACTAGACCTGCAGGCCCAACTTAAAGAGGTATTTTGTCGTTTTTCTCTCAGTTTACAGATTTTCTCTGTCAAGGACGTGGCCGTTTTTGAGGCTGACTTGTGAGGTTTTACTGACCACATGCCGGTACTTTGTAATTATGTGCTGGGCCTTTATCCTGCCTTCCCAGGTTTTGCGTGAGAACGAGATGCTGCGGCGGGAAGTGGAAGTCAAGGAGAGCAAGCTCAGTTCCTCCATGAATTCTATCAAGACCTTCTGGAGCCCAGAGTTAAAGAAGGAGCGAGCTCTCAGGAAAGATGAGGTGTCCAAGATTGCCGTCTGGAAGGAACAATACCGTGTGATTCAGGATGAGGCGCAGGTGAGTATTCCCTAATATTTGACTGAATAGATTGCATCGTCAAGTTTTGCCCCAGAGTCTGTATTTCTGACCTCATCAACTTATATTTCTCTATCTGAACAGATTCCTTAATCTGCCTGGGGCAAATGTGCTCAGCTGGAGAAATGCATTTCACACGTTGCGTCAACTTTAGCACAGGCGTGTCTCTCTGTGCATAAGTTAGCGGCAGTTTTTGAACATCGAGTTAATCCCCTTACACGCAGCTATATGCTCATGTTTTATAGATGAAAGAGGCCGTTGGTCTAATGGCTGCATTAGCATCTCTGGATGCTTCAGAAACTGCTTGATGTGGTGAACAGGATTAAAAAAAAAAGTGGAGAGAGCAAATTTAAAACTAGGTATATGTGCAGTAAATTAAATTCTGCTGTAAATAAACTAATTTAAGAATGTTGTCAGTAGCAGTAATAAAGGTGTACTTGTGAATCGCTCTTTTGATTTAGTATTTTAGTTTTGCCTCTCAAGACTATTGAACTAAAAGTTCTCTTTTAGTTCATCCTTTGTTTTGGAAGCAGGTGCTATATCTTTCACTGAAGTGAAATGGCCAAAAACCAAAGAGAAAAGCTGCAGAATTGACTTGCAGTACTTTTCTCGTGGATCGAAAATAATCACTCAGCGTAAACACGAGTGCCGAGAGCAGACTGGGGTTAGATGGAAGAAAACACACTTAAAAAGAGCAAGAGGGTCTATGTGTGCTTAGTTCGCTTTTATAAGTAATCAAAGTTTCTTCATTTGTGATGTCAAGTGCCAAATCCCAGCATTTTTTAACACCTTGCATTTCCTATAATTTGTTCTGTGTCACGGGCCAGGCAAAATTAGAGACCGCTTCCTCGCTTCTCAGCCTGCACGCGTGCATAGTTATACGTGCACGTCTAGCAAATATGTATTCAGTAACAATAAGTGAATAAATACAGTCGCAAGCTCTATTTTTAAAACCTACCAGCGTGTTGTGGGAATTGTGCAAATTAAGTCTCGGAGATGAAGAGAAACGGCCTTTTGTTTCACTGAGATTCTTAATGGATGGGCAGGCCCGTGTAATTTGCTGTTTTCACTCCTGCTGAGTCACAGGATCCCACTGTGGACTAATTCCCAGTAATGCCCGACTAGTGCGCAGCAAATTAGTGGGTGCTGTAATTTAAAGATGTCTGCTTTCATATGTCAGCCCCCCACCTCCCGCGTTGGCACACGTGCAGCGGAAAGCTCGGACACACCCGCGCGCGCACACACGCGCACGCTCATTTGGTTAATTACAGTCTCAGTTGAGCTGCACGCCCATCGCTGAACATAGGTCCAACCGACTGTTTATGTTGATGCACACGCGCAGTTGTGATGCGTTTCTGTGGCTGCGACGCTGACACATGTGTCGGCCGGTCGCCGTCTTTCTAAATCCCCGCCAAAAGGTCTCTCTCTGTCATGTCCTGTGATAAGCGACTCCTGTTACCGAGCGTGTAATGGTGAAATGGCTGTCTTGCTCCTTTTCCCATTATAAAAGGGCAGATACTCTCTGAGTAATCATCAGCTATTTCTCGCTAAACACTCCTTGTCAGGTGGATTTTTTCAAAAAGAAGAAGAAAAAAAAATCACATTTATCATAAGCTGTTGTGAAATGATGTTTCATCAGCTGATACACAGTAGTGGTGAAGTAAGCATGTGTCGCATGCTGAGCATCTTCAGCGCTTTAACTCGCGTACAGTTTGCCCGGCCGTGTGGATGTTCTCGGGCAGAAGTTTGGTTTTATGTGCTCTGCGTTGACACGGGCTGTGACTTACCGTTCAGATCGGTTTAGTCGACGCATCGCGCCTCCTGTGCTTTATGCTCCGCGAAACGCCTGGCTGTTATCTCTCCTCAGGCAGAGGGTGAGAACATGGGAGGGGAAAGGAGAAGGTGTGTGTGTGTGTGTGTGCGTGCGTGCACGTTGGAGGGTGGATCGGCGCGGTCACAGCAGTGAGTCAGCCTTCGTCAGGCGGCGGAGAGGCTGATGGAAAGAGAGGGTGTGCGAGAGGCGAGGTGAGAGTGCTGGAGGGAGGGGATGGGGCGAGAGCGGGCAAGGTAGCTGGCGAGCGTGCGAGGAGGAGAATGGTGTGGGGAGAGCGACAAAGGAAGGAGAGGGAGGAGGAGGAGGAGGAGGAGGAGGAGGACGGAGAGAAACGAAGGCAGGCGCTGACTTCCCTCTTTGTTCTGTCGTCTGAAAACGCTCACAGTTGGTTCAGACCAGGGTGAAACACAGCCTTGTGTTACCGTCTCACAGCGGCCCTGCCAAGTGTCTGTGGCGTCACATGCCGCAAACAATGCAATACTATACTGGGCTGATTGTGTTTCACCACTTGTAAACGTCTGGCCATGAAACGTAACACTGTCCACAAAGCCTGACTGTTGGGGCTGCATCTGTCAGGGCCTTGCTGAATTTTTCAGTCATGATTAGATGCTGATTTTTTTAACAGGCTGTAACACAATATTATGCCAGGATCCATTCCGCAAAGTGGGGCCGTTGGAGCCTCTGTAACATTCAAATAATCGATACATTTCCTCACCTCATCTATTTCTGTGTAAATCATGTTGTAACGAGAAAGCACTCAAGAGAGCGCACACCTCTGCCAAGGCTGAACATTTCCCTAAAACCAGAAGAGTGTCCGGGTCTGGATCAATTTGTGATACTTTCTGGAGAGCATTGAGATAGCGTCCCCCCCCCAGGGAGTTTAACCAGGGACCTGCTGCTCAGGAGCTTAAGTCCATGTGGTATGTGCCCCAACCATACGGCAATTGCATCACTCCACGTATTCCATATCTTTATGCATTTATGGAGCTTTGACTCAAAACAAACAGACCCAAAAACACAACTTCCTGGGCAGAGGTAATAAAAAGGCTTGCAAGGGCAGAGAAGAACAGATGGAGGTTAACATTCATGCACATGTGGCTCTTATCTGTCTCTAGCATCTCCAGATGACTGTCCAGGCCCTTCAGGATGAGCTGAGGATCCAGAGGGACCTGAACCAGCTGCTTCAGCAAGATCCCGCCAGCCAAGGCCGGGACCTGGCCCTGACCTCTGAACCCACAGAGGAGAACTACCGGCGGCTACATGCCGAGCACGAGAGGCAGGCCAAAGAGCTCTTCCTCCTCAGGAAGACCCTGGAGGAGATGGAGCTGAGGATCGACACACAGAAGCAAACCCTGGGAGCCAGAGACGAATCCATCAAGAAACTTCTGGAGATGCTGCAGAGCAAAGGTAGTTTTGCGCCTGGGTAGAGCAGCAAAGCACTAGGTTCCATCCTGGTGTTGGGCGTTCTTCAACCTCAGACTATATGAATGTCTCTTTACCTTCTTCGTCATGGTAACCAGGCTGTTCTGTTTGCCGTGTCAGGGCCGTCTGCCAAGGCATCAGAGGAAGACCAGGAACGGACCAGGAGACTGGCTGATGCAGAGATGCACAGGCATCACCTTGAGAGTTTACTGGACCAGAGAGACAGAGAGATTACTGCACTACGAGAGGTAACATCCAGCATAACCGTCTGTTTCTTATGTTTGGTTACTCATAGATACTGTAGTTTACACACAAGCCGGATATGTCTTCTTGTCACCCAGCAGGAGTTGCACCGTCGTTACGAGGGAACCCCCGAGTCCACCAAAACTAAGGCTCTCCAGACTGTCATCGACATGAAGGTGGGTGCTTTTTAATGGTATGGCCATGTTATGCGGTGTGCGTGTGTTAACCTGTCTCGGTCAACCCCAGGATGCGAAAATCAACTCAATGGAGCGGAGCCTGAGGGACATGGAGGAGGAGGTGTTGATGCTGAAGTCCAACGGACTCCTCAGCTGCGAGGAGCGTCAGGAGGAGATGAAGCAGATGGAGGTTTACCGCAGCCACACCAAGTTCATGAAGAACAAGGTCAGAAGGACACATTTGGTTCGACCGACTTCCGTGTATAAGTCTCTAGCTCTCTTTATCTTGAGCCCTCACCTTCCGTCGTTTTTTCTCCACTCTGCCTTTTTTTGCTTTTTTTTCAGATGGAGCAGGTGAAGCAGGACCTCTCCAGGAAGGACACTGAGCTTCTCGGTTTGCAGACCAAACTGGAGACGCTCACCAACCAGTTCTCAGACAGCAAGCAGCACATCGAAGTCCTCAAGGAGTCTCTCACGGCCAAGGAGCAGCGAGCTGCCATCTTACAGACAGAGGTAACAGCAGATACATGTATTTACGCCTCATACGCCCAGAGGTCTTGGGAATAGGTGTACAGCAAGTGCACTTTAAAAGAAGCAGTGAGAGGAAAGATGTGTCCCTCCTACTCTCGACTAATAGTTTGTGGCTGCTGTAAATTGTCCTGTTCCCGGCCAGGTTGATGCCCTGCGCCTGCGCCTGGAAGAAAAGGAGGCGACATTGAATAAGAAGAGCAAGCAGATACAGGAAATGTCGGAGGAGAAGGGCACGCTCAACGGGGAAATCCACGACCTCAAGGACATGTTGGAGGTCAAGGAGCGCAAAGTGAACGTGCTGCAGAAGAAGGTGATTTGGGCCCGGGAGCCGTCTCGTGTTTTATTTTGTTGTGGCCACAAGGAGCGTGTCCTGTGGTCGGCATTTGCTTTGACTGATGGCTGCCTGTGTTCGCGCTGCAGATTGAGAACCTGCAGGAGCAGCTGAGAGACAAGGAGAAGCAGATGAGCAGCCTGAAGGAGAGAGTAAAGTCTTTGCAGGCAGACACCTCCAACACCGACACTGCTCTCACCACGCTGGAGGAATCTCTTGCAGAGAAGGTGAATTCACGTCCGCGCAAATTCGGGGGCCGGGGCCTCGGCGGGCCCGGAGCTCGAACTCATTTGCGTGCAATGTACATATGTTTCCTCCACCACCAACTAGGAACGCATCATTGAGCGCCTAAAGGAGCAGCGAGACAGAGACGACCGCGAGAAGACGGAGGAACTGGACTGTAACAAGAAGGAACTGAAAGAGTTGAAGGAGAGACTGAGCTTACTGCAGGGAGACCTGTCAGACAGGGAGGTGAGAGATGGATTCACACTAAGAACAGGCCAACACTTGTTAACTCTGGTTGTTTGATATTTTTCATTAGTTTCACTTTCACGATGAGTCATGGTTGCCAGAATTAGATCAAATGTATTTTTGACCTCTGGTGGTGTGATGAGCTCGGAGAGGTTCATCTATACGTGTGTGTGTGTGTGTGTGTGTGTGTGTGTGTGTGTGTGTGTGTGTGTGTGCACCCGAAGACCTCACTGTTGGACCTGAAGGAGCACGCGTCATCCCTGGCCTCGTCTGGGCTGAAGAAGGACTCAAAACTCAAGAGTCTGGAGATCACCTTGGAGCAGAAGAAGGAGGAGTGCCTGAAACTGGAGAACCAGCTGAAGCGGGTAAGAAAGCTCACACGGCGCACTCCGCCAGGATGCGGCAGAGTCCCAGAGGCCAGGCCACTGCGGCTGATCCTCCTAACCCAGCGTCTCGTCCCCCCCGCCAGGCTCAGAATGCAGCCCTGGAGGCTCAGGCGAACACCGAGCTGGTCGAGCGCATCAAGAACCTGGAGCAGGAAGTGGCCTGCCACAAGGAGGACTCCGGGAAGGCCCAGGCCGAGGTGGACCGCCTGCTGGAGATCCTCCGGGAAATGGAGAACGAGAAGAACGACAAAGATAAAAAGATCAGCGAGCTGGAGAGGTAGGCCGCGACGTGCACGCGAAGCAAACGTCACTGTTGAGCTTTTTCAATCGACGTTGGCCAGTTTTGGCGTTTGGTCCCTGCTCACCTGGGACCACTGTTCCTCTTCACTGATGCAAATCTTCCTTCAGTAACTTCATGTCACCCTTTGCACGTTAAATGGGGAATTTTAGTGCCATTTGCCATTTTAGCGGCATTGCTTCGAAAGTGGATGTGGTGAATGTTAGCCGTTCTGTTTTAATGGTGGTCGGTACAACTGGAGTAACCGACGTAGGCATTAAGCTTCCGTGACCCTTGTCTTTTCCCGTGGACGCGGTGAACTGTGTGACATCGGAGGCAAAGACGCTAAATAATCCTCGAGGCGTGAATGTGAATGAGGTCTCTCCTCTTCCTCTCTTTTTTTTTTCATCCATATTTGCTCACCTTCCTGGTTTGAGTCTGTTTTCTCTCTACTGCTTTCTTGTCTTTACGCCGGAAATCTCTCGCCCCACCAGTCTGGCCTCCAGGTTAGTAGCTGCTCTTTTCTCTCCTTTCCCCTGACATCTTTTTTTTTTAAATTTTACTCTTTGTCTTCCTCTCACATTGCACCTCTTGCCTCCCTGTGGTATCTGGTGCCGCGAGCAGTTGCCCCGTCCTGACACATTGAACTCTGTCTTTTGTCTCACCCCTGCTCACGCTCATTTTTCCTCTTTCGCCTTACCGTTCGTTCGTAACATCCATTTCAGTGTGTTACCTCAATGTGGGCTCACATCTCGTCAGCCCTGTATTTCCTTATTTGCACGTTTTCCACCCCCGACATGAATTTTTTTTCAAGCGGGGCCCACAGACTGACTTGTGCCTGTACAAAAAGCGTAACGCCACCTGTGTGACCCATACTGTCCCTGCAGGCAGATGAAGGACCAGACGAAGAAGGTGGCGTCTCTGAAGCACAAAGAGCAGGTGGAGAAGAGCAGGAACGCTCGACTCATGGAGGAGGCCAGAAAGAGGGAGGACAACCTGTCTGAGTCCTCCCAGCAGGTGAAGGTAAGGCTCAGGGTGAGGCTCGCGTCGACCGTCCCCCCCCCCTCGCGGAAATGTCTGCATGCTCTTCTTGGCACTGATGGACCACGGGCGTGACCTCTCCCTGCTCCCGCTCTGAAGGACACCTTGCGTCAGAAGACGGAGCGCATAGAGGAGCTGGAGGAGGCCCTGAGGGAGAGTGTTCAGATCACCGCTGAGCGAGAGATGGTGCTCGCCCAGGAGGAGGCTGCCAGGTCACTGCAGGAGAAACAGGTACGCGTGGTGCCCCCCCCCAACACACACGCGTGATCATCACAGAGCAATACCGATAAAGCCAGCACATCTACAGTACACCTCCTTACAGAGATTACACCTTCATATACTGAAATTCTGTCTCCCTCGCGGTTTTGCTGCCATTTGCGTGTTTGTCATCCCTTCCTCACCTCCCTCCTCTCCTCTGGCCTCCTCCTCCTCCTCCTCCTCTTTCTCAGTTCTTTTATCTTTGCTTGTGGTTTTTCTCTCGTTTTCTCTCTGCTACACACCGCCTCTCAGAAGCACTCATTCAAACCAATGCATGAGTCCAACCTCGCCCACTTTAAGTGGTCTAAGGTACGAGCCCAGCATGCGTGACCTCCGTCAGCGAGCGGCAACGCTGAGGGGAGCACACTAGCAGCAGCGCCTCGACAATTCATGCAATTCCATAGAGCAGCCCTGCTGTGTGTGTGTGTGTGTGTGTGTGTGTGTGCGCGCACAGTTTGGTCAGTTTTGGTGTCGTTTGTGTTTCTCTGTTGTTGGACTGCATGTTCTTGCAAAGTGTCGCTGTCGTTTCCAGCTCCCATGTAATTTCCATGTCATTTTGTTTACCTGTTGTTTTCTGATAAAACATACGTATTTTCTTTATTGGTTCGTTCACACATCCAGCAGCCAATGACGCTGATCATTTGAGGATGAATGAGTCAGCTGTGATTTGAAGTATGTAAAATGATGTGAAACAGGGGAACCCTGGTGTCTTTTTAACGGAATAACAGGTAAATGAAATGTGTTGTGTTATAGTTATAGACCGCCTGGTCCACATGAATTCCGCCCCTGACTCTTACTAGTGCAGTTCGTACTGGAAAACTTGCAAAACGCTGTCACTGATGGCTTTAGTTCATCTGTTCTTCCTTGACTCATGACTGAATTGTTTGTGTGTGTGTGTGTGTGTCCAGATGGAGGAGCTGCTGGGGGCCATGGAGAAGGTGAAGCAGGAGCTGGAGTCCATGAGGGCCAAGCTGGCCTCCACCCAGCAGTCTCTGTGTGAGAAGGAGGCGCACCTCACAACCCTGCGTGCCGAGCGCAGGAAACACCTGGAGGAGGTGCTGGAGATGAAGTAAGACGCACACGCACACACACACACACACACACACACACACACACACACACACACACAGTAGGTTCCAATAGACTCTGCACTATTGACTGATACCTCCCACTTGTAAAATGCCATGCAGTTCTGGCCTTCCCCAGCTGACAGGAAGAATCTGCGCAATGAATTATAAATGATAATTGAGCTGTTTACTCGCGGGGGTTAATTGCCGTGTTGTGTCCTCCCCACCTTGACAGGCAGGAGGCGCTGTTGGCCGCTATCAGCGAAAAGGACGCCAACATCGCGCTCCTGGAGCTGTCCTCGTCCAAGAAGAAGAAGACCCAGGATGAGGTGGCGCTGCTGAAGCGGGAGAAGGACAGGCTGGTGCAACAGCTCAAGCAGCAGGTGGGTAGCGGAGGCGGGGCTGTTCAAGCCCCATCGGACCCATTCACGCCATTTCCGTTTCTGCTTGGTGTGCGTCTCGCATACGATGAGTTCACCAGTGAGGGACGGGGTGAGGCGATTCAGTGTCGGTGCGACTTTCCACCAAGAACAGTTCGTGTAAATGCCAGGCACACTGCAAGATTACACGCCAAATACCAGCAAAAATATGTCTCTGGCACGAAGCCCTCCAGCTCCCAGTGGGAAGTTTTCTGCTGGGAAAAAAAAATTTCGGTCCCTAGATGGAGATGGTGTTCCTCTCTCTGCTGACCACTGTGCGCTCTCTCTAACCGAGAGCCAGTCAAACAAAAAGCACAACAACAGTGGCTCCCCATCAAACGGGCTCTGCGGATGCTACCTCCAAACAAAGGTGTTTAACCTGCGCAGTGTCATTTTTGTCGAAAGTTTTTCACAAGTTGGGTTGATTACGTCAAGAGTCAAACCAGCTGATAGATTGGAAAGCTTGAATCAGGCAGGAGCTGAATTCTCTACACAAACAGGTAGGGTGACATAAATCATACGTACCGTGTACGCAAAATGTTGTTGTTTTGTCTCAGTATGATGAAGGCTTCATCAGCCTTTCACGCCTTTCACCAAAGAAGAATTAAAAACAATAACACATTTTTTAAAATCCTCATCGTCACAGACTCAGAACAGGATGAAGCTGATGGCAGACAACTATGAAGACGACCATCTGAAGACCGCCCCCGACCAGACAAATCACAAACCCTCTCCAGATCAGGTAGCTAACCAATCAGCCGGATGGCGTCTTGCGTTTCATCCTCAACGGCTTCTCTTAAAATGTTTGCAACTGTTGTTTGAGCCGATACCTGAAACGGCAAAATTTTCTTCTGTCCTTGTCTGCTCTGTAAACACACTAACCAAATGTTCCTCTCTAATGCTGCGATTGGCTTACACTGTGGCTAACAGGATGATGAGGAGGGTATTTGGGCGTAGCCAACCTTTGGCCGCCCCCCCCACCTCTCTCTCAGCCATTTTGTTAAGACGGGTGAGCTCGTGTGAAAGGCCAGACCCGCGGCACCTTCCTCCGTCGTCGCTCCGCCGCATGTTCCCTCGTCTTCCGCTCATTTGTGGTTTTCTTTTCGTCACGCTGCACCTCCCCTCTCTTCCTCACGCTCATGGCCACCGTCAACCGCCGCTATGTCCTTCCGCGGGAGCCGCTCTCGCCGCTCATCCATCTCTCACTCTATTCATTCATTGCTTTTTAGCGGCTTGCGGGACAGGGATCATTTGCTGCGTGTTTGTGCGTGTTGTGCATGCACAAGCTGAGAGGATGAGTGGATTTCGATCCCGGCTCCGTCTCATCGCCTCAAACCGAAGCACCCTTGCATGACACTAATGAGCGGGGGCTCACCTTTGGACCGGCACAGTCAGGCCGCTGCAGCGGATAACAATAATCCGGACTTAATCTATGGCAGAGCTCCTCTCGTAAAACGCTTTCTTGAGCTGCACATAAATGGAAAAAAAACAGAAACAAAAACAAGCATACCTAGGCTGATCAACTAATCACGTGACCGACAAGGTCGGCTCTGATAGGAGATGGTGATGGGTTCATACGCATGCACGCAGATGATGATGATGATGATGATGATGATGTCACGTTTGAATGCTGTCTTGTGCTTGGGTCTGTTCAACCATTGAAATCGGCCACATAACAACTCATCCTTTGTCAGTGTGTTGTTCTGGAGAAAGTTTACCTCACCCCTCTCTCCTCTGCTTCACCCTCCCACCCACCCTGCAGATGATACCCCCTCTTCTAGCCCTGTCCCAGAACCGCAGCAAGCTCAAGCTCTACATCGCCCACCTGACAGACCTTTGCCATGAGCGGGACCCCAGCATCCTCAGCCAGCTCACGCCGCCCTCTCACTACCACCACAGCGACCCCGAAGACTGGGAGGAGGAGATCCAGAAGATGAGCGTCAAACAGGTAGAGGAGCAACTCTTCGGTCGCTCTGGGACGGAATCATGTCAAACCGACAGATGTAAACATCCTCCAAATATGTTTTTTGTTTGTTTTTTTAAGTAATACTCATTTGTGCTCTCTTGCCTCCAGCTGGAGCAGGAGCTGGAGGTGTGTGAGAAGGAGAGCGGAGAGCTGCAGGAATACGCCAACTCCGTCCTCCAGCAGATCGCAGACTACTGCCCCGATATCCTGGAGCAGGTTGTCAACGCCCTGGAGGAGTCGTGCTGACAACTCCGACCTCAGACCACAACCATGGCCAACCGCTGGCCGTCTCACAACCTGTGGCTGAGCCCAGGTGCCCCTACCTCCACCTTATGAGGGTCCTGGAAGGAAGCACGGAAGCAGGGGCATTATGTCAACCCACTGAGCTCTACTTCGCTGTTCCCCTCGTCCACCCTGGAGCAAACTTTCAGAACCCCTGAGTGCTTTCCTGTCTCATGTGTCTCTCTGATGTCAGGCCTGCAAAAATCAAATTAGGGATGTTCACAAAGTCTCAACAAAGTGCGGTTACATATGCCATTTAGGGCAAATATGGGATTACTCGCCGCCCACCGAGGTCCGCTCAGTTTGACGACAGGCCGTGGCAGATGGCGGAGTTACGGTGGGGAGGAGGGGAACCAGCGTAGACACCTAAACATGCGTCAGATGGGCACCAGCACGCCGGAGGTCAGTCCGAACAGCAAAGAGTTTGCGCTTGTGAACGCACCCGATTTGATTTTTGCTTGTAGGATACTTACAACAAGAATATCACTGCACACCTGTAGGTCTGGGACGGGTGCGCTGGGAGAGGAAGGATTTCAGATGAGAGAAGCAAACTTCCGCACAAAGGCTCGGAGTATACTGCCAACCTTCCTCTCCCTTGACGGCCTCATTCGCAGCGGGATTTGCCAGATCAAGCACACTTACCTCACCGACTTTATCTCAGTCTTTTACCCCTTCGATCCCTCTCACAGATCTTTTCAGTGTTGAAGAGGTAAAATGTATTACTCACATGGGGCAGGAAAGCACCTTTTTTGGGGGAGGGAGCACTGGGGAGCTGCTACATCTAGAGGGGAGCAGAGAAGAGCGGAGTTCGGCGCGTGCCGTAAATCACCGAGCCGCGTAGATGCTCGTTTTGTGTTCTCGTCAGTCATCCTTGAGCATCGAGCTGGAGCCCGGGCACGAGTTAGAATCTGGTGGCCGGTGTTGCTCGCCTCTTAAACCAAATAAATGCAGCGTGCTCCTCCAAACGTTTTCCCCCGGGCTCGGGGCTGCGGATCTGTCCACGTAGCCGGGATCAGGTCGTAGGTACGTTTCGTGGTCGCCCACGGCTGGGTCATTACTGCCCGATCTTGGACGCAGATCTAAGATCAGCATGTAATCACGCTAAGATTTCAAATGAATGAGAGAGAGAGAGGGGGGAGAGAGAGGAAAAAACCTTTTTATTCTTGGTGGCGTATTCATTTTGACATGGGTTTTGCACACAACGTCCACTTGTTTATGAGGTATGCAATGTTTCTTTTGAGAACGTTCTAGTGGCCTTGGAGCATGCACAGTGATCAGTACTGGACCTAATGCAGGGATATTTATTCCGCTGTCATATCGGTGCTAAGGCATGATGTAGGGAAGTTTTCGACGTGATCCACTGATCATCCACTCTCAAAAGTTTCTATAGATGTTACTCGAAGCCCGCTTGATCCTTGAGTTTACCGGTTGGATCGCTGAGGGATACCCCCCCCCTTTTTTTCTTGTATTTTCCAGGTCGCTTACGCGTGCAAGTGGGGCCTCCTCTTATCGTATTTTTTGAAATCTTCAGGGCTGAGGTTTTTAATTACCCTATAAGTGCGTCTACATTTACAGGAAACGAAAGTCACTTTTCGGCAGATTTTGACTTTTTAGATCAGTTTGTAAATAACGTGATATTTAACACGTACAGTGACTGAATAAAGGTAATTAAGTGGAAGGTGTTGTGCATTCTTTGAAAAAAAAAATCTGAAAAGTTAAAAGCAGTGCAGTTGTCTCTTGTGTCCAATTTTGTCCTCAGGACAAAATGTGCGTGTGTGTGACAGTACTGCCATAACTTGCGGAAAGTCATGTTCTATAGAGATATATATAAATATAAATATAAATATATATAATACATATATATTAAAAAAATGTTTACTGTATGGATATGCATTGAATGTTTGCACAGGATCTTGAAGAGCGAGCTGCTCTGAACAAAAAGACCATCGAGTTAGCGTCCTCAGCAGAAACTGAGGAAAGTGTCAAAAAAAAAAGAAAAAAGAAACCTTTTGTGTCAAAATAATGTGTGAAGTACAAATGTTTTCAAACTGTGACTGTGTGATGGGAGAGTACTTTTCTTGCATTTATTTCTTTTTGTCATTTTTATATATCGATATATATATATATACATTTTCACCACATGGTGATGTAAATGTATTATCCGGAGATTCCAGTGTTGTCTGTTTTTTTATTTTTCCTTCTTACCTGTTCTGTCATGGTTGATGTCAGAGGCCGACTGAGCCCGATGGGTAAAAAAAAAAAAAAAAAAAAAAGACGTCTCCCGCCATCACGCGGCCCTCCTGCCGTTGTGAGAGGAACGTAACGCCACAGACCAAACCAGTGAAGCACTGCGTCAGCATATGTCTAAAAATAGACGCAAAAAAGTAAAACGTACGTTTTCTAACAAACTTCCTGTGTTTGTGGTCTATAAGTTGCCAGATAAAACTTGGGCGGGCGGGGTCTTTTCAAAGTCATACTTCGAAACAAAAAGCACCCCTGGTGCCGGACGCTTGTTTTTCTACTCCTCGTCTGTCTCACCTCTCGGAGCGAAGGTCCGTTTCTTTCCATTTCTGCCGTTCACTGCTGGGTTCAGAGAAAGAAGCGCGTTATTCCCCTCACTCTGGCCTGCACACGCGTCCCCGCCCTCGCCTTAATGTCTCGTCATCTCTTTCTCGTGACTCCTCACTGAGGAACACAGAGCCGATCAAGGGCCTTCAGTCAAGCCCACGGTATCTGTTCCTTTCCGCTGGCGTTTGTATAAGAAATGTGCTGCCTTCTTGTCTGTTCGTGTTAAGAATCAAACTGTAAAAAGAAAGCAAAACAGACATGTTTGTGAGTCATTTGGATTTTGTATGTATGTAAATAAATAAATTATAAGCCTTGGTTTCTTGTTTAAGCATGTTTTTCCCCCCCAAACAAATTACAGAGAGAAAGACGCCTCTTGTGCTTTTATCTCCACCCAAACGCATGAACGCTGGATTTGCTCTTTAACCAGACAAACTTTCCGTGTCCGTTTTGTGACACTTGCAGCTGCTAATGACAAGAAATACTTGAGGTACAGCTGACAGTTTTAGACCGTACCGCCCTTTGAAACCAAATGGTACAATACGCCTCTGCAGCAGTGTCAAAACAAAATTGTCAAACCTGTGTTTATCCTCTGCAAATACATTCGTTCTTCAAACTTGTGATTATCTTCTGCAGCACACACGTAAAAAAAATGTCTATTAAGACTTAATATTGTAACACTTCCAATTGTTTTTTTGTTTTTTGTTTTTAAATCGACCATCAAATAACGCTTGGAGAAACTTTTACCCATAAAAACTGATGAGACCACAACACACTTTTCCATCTTTATTCATAAATATCACTACTGTAAGAATATAAAACAATCTTAAATTACTGCTTTTTTTTTAACAAATACTCACTCGCTATCGTTGGAAGCTTCTCGGGAGGAAAAGCACTGATGAAACAGTTTAAGGTATTGCATATAGCCTTGGCAGCTGTTAATTACTACGCCTTTACTGTAGTTGTGTCGATGAACCGCCGACAGTAGCACACTGGAACATCTGTTACACACTTATTTCCTCAGGAATACGAAACATAGCCAACTACACATAGGTAAATGAAGACGGACAGGAGTGATCCACCCACTTCAATTTGAAGTACAATTTTTGTCAACAACAGTCATTCAATACAAAAAAATATCGGTTACACAAGTAAAAAAGACGTCAGCCAAAACCAAAAAACAAAAACATTCTATCAAAAACTTCGATCCAAGGTTCTCCAGCCTTTCTGTTAAGAGTTCAAATGCCTAACTATTATTCTGCAATGAGATTTTTTTTTTAAATATCAAAAATCTCCACTGGTTTGTGAGTCACAAAAATATGCAATGTAATCTAGTATTGAGCGATAGTAGGCACTCCTGTGGTGGATGGGTGAGGTAGGTAGATAGTAAGAACTGTACACTGGCTGAGATTAGAACAATGCACCTCAAAGGAGAGCACAAAAAAAAGAGTCAGGGTAAAAGCGGATATTGCAGCAGAGGTGAACAATATTCCAGTGATCAATGCCGTGTCCCTCTCCTTGTTTTTAATCACAGTATAGAAGGTAAAATTAAGAAACTGAGCACTATACACAATGAAATACATGTACAGGAATTACAATAACTTTTCACCTCACTCTCTCACTCTCGGTCATCTGCCACAGTCCCAGGTTTAACACTTTAAGGCACGGGAGCTGCGTTATCCTCTCCAGACCCCTCTTGGTGATCTTAGTACAACCGTACAGATCAATGCCGGTCAGCTGGGTCAGGTGGTCAGCTATCAGCTCCAAGCCTTTGTCCGTGATTCTCACACACTGTCCGATGTTGAGAGTCTTGAGTTCATGCATCTGGCGTACCATCCTGTTAATGCCGTCATCGCTGATGTGGCAGGAACAAAGAGAGAGGGACTTGAGCTGATACAAGCCCTGGGCGATGTATGCCAGGCTCTGGTCCCCGATCTTATCACAGAAGGAGACGTCAAGTCCAGACAGCCGGAGGGAGCCCATGGCCAGATGCATTATCCCCGTGTCACTGATGTTATCACAGGACCGCAGGTTCAAGCTGCACAGGTGGGTCATATGTGACAGGTGGATCATCCCTGCATCTGATATCCCCCCACAGAAACTGAGGTTGAGAACTTTGAGCTTGTTTAGGCCCTTAGAGACATGTTTGAGAGAAAGATCTGTCAGCTTCTGGCAGTCCTGCAAAGTTAGCTTCTCCAGAGACAGGCAGCCCTCCGCGGCACTGCGGGTCATGCCAGACAGGTGACCGATGCCCACATCGGACACATGCCTGCAGCTGCGCAGGTTAAGGCTCTTGAGTCTGTGCAAGCCCCAGGCAATGAGCAACAGGCCCGTGTTTGTGATATTGCTGCATCCCCCGAGTTCGAGCACCTCCAGGTTTTTGAGGTACTGGGCAATCCTCCCCAGACTGGAGTCCGTGATCTGTTTGCAGAGGCTGAGGTTCAGCACCCGCAGTGATGGGATGTCCTGCACAAAGGCATGTCCGAGTCCGTTGTCTGTGAGGTTGAAGCACCCGCACAGGTTAAGGCTTTCGATGTGCGGCATCCCTTGAATCACGTAGCTCAGACTTCGCCTCAGGCTGAGAATCTGAACCTTTTTTATTCCTCTGGTCTGCAGACTAGGGAACAGGGACGGGTTAGCTCGCCGTAGATGCAGCTTGGCTTCCACCCCCCTCCATACCGACTTGTGGTAGGACGCGTCTCTCCAGGCCGCGCACACTTGGGCGACTCTTCCTTTGTCTTTAACGTCCAGATAACTGAAAATAATGGCCAGGATCTCCGGGAAAAGGCACGAAATATGTGTCTCCATTTCAAACATGACTGCCGGTTGACTGCTTTCAGAGGCAGGGGCTGTTTGTGGGCGACAATGCTGTCGTGATTAGCTCGCCTAAACTCTCCCGCAGAAGTTGTTGGCTGGCTCGGCAACGTTAGCTAACGTCGGCTAGCATACGAACAGGCTAACTATAGCCATTTAGCTTTGTGTGTAACGTAACAAAAATACACCCATCTCGCATGAGTGATGCTTAATATTAAACTTAATAAAGGGATTGTGCAAAGTGCCTACTAACGGCACAGTTCTCGGGTTGACGACGTGGACGCAGAAGCAGGAAACTCCGAAAGGCAGTCTATTTACCTAGCGAGCTAGGCTAACATTATTAGCAAACGTCGGCGCAGCGTTAGCATTAGCTGTCCAAACTTGTGAGCTACAAAGACGAATCCCCTCGTCGCCCGGGCTGTCCAACACAACTTATTTCTCACTCCACCTCATCGCAGAGCCTATCCAGGGGTTTTTCTGTTTGTAAAAAAATCCAGCCACAGAGCTGTTTTTTCGTACAGAGCTGTCTGCCAGGAGTCTTTACCTTCTGAAGCATTTCCAGCAGCGTCGGAGCATCCCGGATCTCCGCTAATGAATAAAGCGACTCTGGAGGCTCAAAGCCGCTTCAGACGCCGACCAGCGCCCTCTACCCGAAGCAATAACTACCGTTCCTGTTTTCACTGGCTCCACGACACAGTTTTAATTAAACCATCAATAACATTTGGCTCCATTAAAACAGAAAATTAAAAGTTCTACGTCCGAATAAAAATATAATGTATGCTCGTATGTTTAATGTTTCATTCGTGCTATGATTGTTTGCAGGTTGTTTTTTGGCATAATGTGTGAAATCCACATACAAATTCATTGTTGGATTGATGCTTCTTTAAAAAAACTAAATAAAACAGAAACAATAGTAGTGTAGCCTACTGTGTTATAATGGTAAGGTTATTGTTTTATCGTGGTGAAACTTAGACTAACATTCAGAGTTATTCAGAGCAAACATAAAGAAAACAACTCACATAGATTTACAGTTAAACAAAGAAAAATGCAAAACAAGGCAAGAGTAAATATAATAGTTGTACAGTTTTTGTGTACAGCAGAAGTGCAGTGATTTTATATATATTAAAAAAAACAAATGAACACCTGGACAAACAGTGTTTGCATTAAAGTCAAATATGAATATTGGATCATACTGTATAATGTATTAGCAGTAAATTAAAATAATAGCAAAGGGATTTGAAACCAACCGCTTTAAAAGACTTAGTCTCATTTTCGTGATTTGCGTTATGTTTTACTTAAGCAATCCTTCTGTTTCTTTGTCCTTTTTTTTGACAATAATTTTGCCGGTCATTAAAATAACAGAAAAACAACAGGAACAAAAACAAAAACTTTACATTTAAGTGTTAAATGCATCTTTTAACTCTTAACAAATGACAAGTGGAATGACATATAAAAGCAAACACGAGAAAAATATATTTATTTTTGGTACTGTTTTTAATAATACATCCTTTTTTGATGAAAATCCCAAAAGGACTTCCACCCACAAGAGTTGTGTGTTTTTCAACACTCTTACCTTTTGAGAGTACTTCAGGTGACAGCTAATTATTCCCAAACATTGAGAATGTTAACACAAAACTTTTGGTTTGATTAAAATATGTGATGACCATACATAGCTTATGTTGTAACTGATCCTTCATGGACTGACCCATGGTAAAATGTGATTATACCATCCTGACATGAAAAAAATCCTCTCTACAGTAGTGTTGCATCATGCAAAAGATAAACAGTATAAATATTTTAGTGTAGTAGTGTCTCTTGAGAAAATCCAATGTTTTGCCCCATGCAGCAAATTGAGAACAGGAGTCATGTAACCATATTTTCACAGACCACTGGGAACCAGAGGGGCTGTCTACTCCTCCTCCTCCTCCTGCAGCTGAAACCAGCCTCTATGAATCCTCATACTAAAAATAATAAAATGCTTGCACATCCAGCATCAACCTAGAGAGAGAGAGATGCCTTTTTTTCAGAGCATTCCGCTGTGTCACCTGTGTGCCCTCCTCCTGAGTGCAGCTAGGTGTAAATGTCTTTGACCTGGCAGGACGCCCAGAGTTACCGCAGCGAGGCGTTCACTGACCTGGTCACGTCTAGCTGCTGGGAGGACACACAGAGGCGCCCTTTATGCTGACTGTTAGCGGTTCAGCATGGATGAGACAAGAGAGGTAGAGGGCAATGGGTCATGAATGCCCACATAAAGACAGGTGAGATGCTGCTTCGCTCTTTCATGAAAACAAGCAAAATCATCACTAATATTTACTAGTAACACCAGTGTTTTACTATGATAAGTCAAAATGTCAGCTGTGAGACTAGTACCTCCCTTTGCAGTGAATATTTCTTATGCAAAGCTTCTAATTCTGTGAGTTTTTGTTTTGCTACAGTATGTGTCTTTCGAGCCACGCCATCGATGTGAGGTTTATGTTGGAACCTCAGGGACAATGCTAGAAAATACTGGGCCCCCTGACAACAGCTCACTCAGGACCCTAACACAATAAATATTTACAGTTCCTGACAAGTTTCCAGGGGCTCTGTGCAGCTCTGGGCCCCTGAATCATTCTCCTCCACAGAGCCCACCCAACCCTCAACAGATATCTTACACATTGTGGCTTACTACAGCGCCTCATTTTAGAGCTTTTACAATGAGTCAAACAAAAACAAAAATGATGATGTTTTCACCGCTATGTACAAAATACATATCTAATAATGCTGTAGAAACTAAATAAAGGAACAGACCATCTTTACAGAAATTAATCTGGGTTAAATTATAGTTATTTTGACCATATATAAATGGCCAAATATGTGAAATTTAATATGTATTAATTGTTGTATCTGCTTTAGCTTGCTGATGTTGAGCCAAAGTTCCAATACGCATTGCCTATTACCACATACAGTATCTATAATGATGTTGCGACAGGCATCATTTACTTTATTTCTGCCGATGAAGGAAATGAGCCCTTTTCCTTCCATTAACATCTTCTGTCAAAGTGCCCTGGAGGAGATCGCCGAGCCCCATAAAAACTACATGGAGATGCAAGACAGTGATTGTAAAATGCCACAGATCAGGAGCTGCCACCTGTTGTGATTTTAAAAATCTGCTTTTACATCAGCAAGCAGGACCACGCTCTTAAGCCTCGGTAAGGCACATGAAAGTTGGGAGAGATGGAAACACCAGAAGGATCTGGTGCCTTCGGATGAAAATGGTCAAAATTCACAAAGGTGAGAAGAAAGGGGTGATTATCACAAGGTATAACAAGACATATGGAGAAAAGGACCTCGACTGCATGGTCTGCTCTGGGAGAACTGTTCAAAATGATCCTATTGCTCGGATTGAAAACATATTTGTCTTCCATATCTGATATGACCTGAGCTTTCCTCTACATTATTTTCTTTAAAGTTGAACAGTTCTAGCTGACATTGAGCCTCGAGGCAGTAATTCTGCAGGAGTCACGATCAGTCAAACCTGTGTGGGAGGTCCAGGCCAGAGGTCTGGGCCTCAAAACTCAATCATCCGTTCCTTCCATGGACGTGCAGGGAGTTAATGATGTGCATTAGAAATTCTGGCATTATTTTACTCCCCAGGGGGAGTACAACATTCAGTTAAATTGAAATACTGTTTTAAAATAATTATAATGGCATTTTCCTCCATTAGAGAATTAGCGATGAAGCCATAAAGGAAATGTAGGGAGAAAAGGGAAGACAGTATGGCATACAAGAAAGGTTTTGAATCCATGATGGGATATTAACTGGGATCATGTAACAGCATTACAGCATTTAATTTTTTTGGCGGATGTGGTGCATTTGACACCAAACGTTTTCACCTTAGCGTTCAACAGAGTATCATGGTGCAGTTGATCTACCTCAACTAGAGAGAATTCATCAGCTTTTTGACAAGTGGCAGACACTCTGTTCTCCATGTGGGAGACAGGAAAATAAATATCCTTCTCGTTGATCCCCACTCAGCTCTGTGAGCTCAGGCCCAGGTCTGACCACCAGAGGGCACTGCCGATCTGAGAAAACAATCGATATAAACAAAATGAGCTCTCTACCCACAGATTCTTACCACCTCAGAAGCTGCTGTGCATGTAATGCGATCAGCATGTCAAACAAATAAGTCAAACTGCTTTTGAAAGTCTGTGCTTTCTGAAAATAAGAAGTTTAGACAGCGGGATCCGAAACATTTGACGAAAGAGGACCCAACAGATGTAAGGACAGAGAGAGATGGAGATAAGAGAGGGTTTGGTAGAAGGGGAGGAGAGGAAAAAACTAAAGACAGAGGGGGAGAAAGTGAGGGATGGTGATTCCCCTCTCGGCCTCCCCTGTGGCTTGACTTGTCTCTGCTAATGACCCTGTCTGCTGGCTCACACAGACAGATGGTGAATTAACTCCAATTAGCCCACTCTCAACAGATCTCCTCTGACAGCTCTCTACACATCTCATACACAAACACACACACACACACACACACACACACACACACACACAGATAACCGAGTGATTCGGATACCCTCCAGCCGTTTACGTTTGTTTATCATAGATTTTGTTGGAAAGTGTTGTGTAAGAGAATGATGTCTACTTCATCATTTATTTAAAATAGGAACACCTAAACTCAACTGTGATATGATAACAGTGTAATTTAACATCAATGTGTTATCATTTTGCTGAGTTTTTTTTTGTCAAAATGTCATGTTATTATATCATTTTACACGAAGCCTTAGGATGCAGATAATTTTTTTTTTTTAGAAAAAAATGCTTATTTAATCGCATATTGTCATTGTGGTTAACATATGCACTGTTTCACACACACACACACACACACACACAGCAGAGACAGTTACCACTGTGTGACTGTGACCTCCTGTCATTGTGTTCGGAGTTAGTGAGGTGTGACCGGTCATCATTCATTCAGTTCACATTCTCTGAGTGACTGAATTCACATGACATGTCAAACAGAGTGTCATGTGTGTTTGTGTCGCTGCAGCATGTGTGTCACAGTGTAAATGTCACTCACTGGAGACGTGTGCTTTTTAAGGTTTATCACACTGAGGACAATGTGTCCCCTCACGGGACAGTGATGCTGCTCAGTCTGTGAGTGTGCTTAACAGGTGTTGTCCTTGCTGCTAAAAGGGCCTCCATCTGGGTGTGTGCCTGCGCTGTGACCTCTGACCCTGTCCGTAAATGGGGTCGGCAGGTGCTGAACGCAGGTCAAAGATCATGAGGTCAGCTACTACGTGGGCGAACGCGATGACATTATCGAACACAGAGGGAAAATAAACCCTCTTGTAATGCATGGAGGTCCACGAGCCATTCTAGTTCTATGAAGTGTGCATGTACGGGCCAGTATGGGCCAGTGCACATCTGTGTGTGTGTTTGTCTGTTTGGGCAGAGTGGTGTAATCTCTTTAAATCTCTTTAGCTGTTCTGATCCATACTTCAGAGCAATGGGGGCAGTATGGACAGCAGCTGTCTGTGAAGGATGTGGCAGCACAGAGGACACAGAGGGACAGAGGGTAACATCACCTGACCTCTGACCTCCGCTCACAGGATGTCACGCACACTGTCTACGGTAAAGTGTGGATTTAACCAGACCTACTACTCTGTACAATCAGTCCAACTCTGTGAGTTTGTCTCTCTCTCTTTTTCCTTTTTTTTTTTTTTTTACAGATTTGACTTTTCCGTTTGATCTAATTACACTGTGCTGACCAAAGTCACCACTGAGATCCAGCTGGCCCCCCACACGCCACAAGTACCATTTAAAAAGGTGTGTGCTTGTGTGTGTGTGTGTGTGTGTGTGTGTGGATTCAATGCTGTGGATCAATGTATGCCAGCTCAGTAACGGGCTGTTGTCATATGAAGAACAAAATGGCCTGGAAGACATGCGGTGGCACCTATGCAAATACACACACCACGTCGCCATGTCTCCTTTCTCCACCCTCGCTCAGCCTGTGAACTCTCAGTTACCCACACCTTGTTTTTGTCATGTAACAACACTGCAGTGTTGTTGCTGTTTTAGTGTGCTTCATGTGTGCATAGCACCCCCCCCAAATCTTCATTTGCCTCCCCCCGAGGCTGATGTGATTTAAGGCTGTGCTTGAAGAATGAAGACGAGGCTATTATCTGCCTGTTATTGATGCGAGCTGTAACTCTCGCTGTCCACGCTCCACAGGCAGATGGAAAGAGAGACAGAGGGGCTGCTGCTCTGGAAGGATGGGTGGGATGGATGGAGGGAAAGACAGCGGAGAGATGACGCCAGCAGACAGAAGGCTTTCCCCTCTGATGTTCAGACTTCAGACTGTGCGCGTTTTTCATGGAGTCATGTAAAAACAACAACGTGCATGTAATAAAAATGTAGAGACTTGAGTTGTTCTATTCCCTCCACCCTGCAGCTCTCCCGTCTCCTTTTCTTCCACCCCCCCCCGTCTTTCCTTCCTCTTGCCTCTGCCACCCCCCCTCCCCTCCATCTGTACATTATGTAGATGTCAATAATTTAGCAAGATTCAAGAATTCAGTGCCTAACAACAGGTTACGATCTTTGCTATAAAAGCCATAAAATATGCATTTTTGAATAAAATATGATTCTGTCTCTTTCAAAGCAGCTGAAACCTGTCAGGACTGCCATTTGTTTTCTGACAGTATCGCGGTGAAATGACAGTTCAAAAGCGGGGTTTGTCTTTATCTTGGCAGGTTTTCAATCTTTGCTCTATTTCTGCACACCGCGGAGCATTATTTTGAATCCTTTGTTTTGCAGACCGTCTTTCATCTCTGGGGCTTTGTTGTTTTCTCACTCTCTTGCCACCCCCCCCCCCCCCCCCCCCTTACATCGTGACTTCTTTTTTTTTTCTTCTTCCCCTACTCTTTTACAGTTTCATCTTGGATTGTACAGTAACAGTAGAACTGGGCTCGAAGCACATAAACAGCTCACACATCCCACTCTTAACTGCCCCTCCAACCTCAAATCACCTGCCTCATAAAAAAAATATCCCACCCAGCTCTAAATACACTGGCATTTCCTTCTCCTGGTTCCTATTTCTCCTGCCGTCCGTCCTCCCTTTGCTTTTTCTCCCCTTCCCTCCTCCTGCTACCACCTCCCTCCCTCCTCCTCGTCCCCCTCCCCCTATACCCCCACAGGCCTGGAGATCATTTCTTTGTTCCTGACATCTGTTTTGTTGGGTGATTAATTGAGATGAGCATGTGGGGTGAAGGCCTGTAGAGGGGGAGCTCAGACCCCCCAGGTAATGTGCATGTGTGTGTGTGTGTGTGTGTGAAGGTGTGTGAGGAAGTGTGTGTTGGCAGCGGAGCTACAATAATCCTTGATCTGGTTAGTTAGTGCAGACTGCCAGGATTTCCCTCAACAGAAACATTTGAATATCTGTTATCTTGATAAAATGCGTCAAAATTGCTTTGCCTCAACAGAAAGAAACTCCTCTGCCTATCCTCAGTGTTTTAATTAAGTGTGCAAGTGACACTGACTGACAGAGGACAATGCTGGCTGGACACACCACCATCCCAGACATCCCAGAAGGCAGAGGTGTGATTTTCAGTACTTCACTCCAATACATCTGTCCAAAATTTACAGTAAATCAAATATATGCTGATAAACAGAAGGATTTATAAAGTGAATAATCTGTAAACACACAGGAGTACATCACCTGGCTGGTTGCATACTGTATTTCCCTCTATTTTGTATATATAGTATTAAGAGGAAAACATTATTTTCAACTACAATGGAGATAAGCTACCATTTAAAGCGATTATGAACAGCAATAATTGTTATATGTTCCCAAAGTCAAGCTTTAATCTCATCTCTGACATTGTAGGTCAACATGGATAAAGTTCTTATAGCAAAAGTTTGGATTATTTGAGGTGGGGCTGTATGAGGTACTTATCTGTAGTCGGTTTATTACCTGTGGTGGATTTGAGTCGGCACGCTCCCACTGTGGAGCAGCCGGCAGGCAGCACATGACCAGGACTTCAAGTGTTGGTCATTTTCTCAATTAAACCACTTGTCCTTTGGTTAAAAAACAGAGAAAACTGCCCACAGCCCGAGTTGACGTCTTCAGATGTCTTGAATTATTAAACAGACAGCCCCAAACTCAAACTTATTGAGCGTTCAATCAGACAAAATAAAGAAAAGCAACAAATTCTCACATTTAGGGTGAATATGGTTGAAAGTTCTGCAAAAGAAAAAGAAAAAAATCCTACTTCTGTCCTATTACTTCTGTTCTACTAGTGTCTGATGCTTCACTTAGAAAACTATTTGAACTCATATATCTTTGTGAGTAATGCAACACATATTTCTCTATTTATTTTTCTGTTAGTTATGATTCATAGCTTCCCATTAACATTACTAATTTGACTTCAAAGGATCACACATGAAATTCATCACAGAAAAACACATTTTTAGCAGCAAGATCATTTCGCTCCTCCATAATTAGACATCAACATTGCCCATTCCCCTCTCTCCTCTCGTGCTTCTTTGTCCTCTCACTTCCTGCAGATGCTCCTTAAAAGGATCCTTGAAAGGGTGTCATTTTGAGCAAATAAATTCACATTTTGTTAACAAGAAATTAGAGAGAGAAAGATTTGAAGCCCAGTCTGTGTCTGAGGTAATGATTTATGATCCTTTGAAGTCAGTCAGGTTTATAGGTCGCAGGGCCCGGTCAGAGGTCAGAGGTCACTTTTGTGGTTGCACCAGGGCAGAGAAATGTGTTGAGAGAAGTTCAAAACTCTCCTGGGGAGCACTGCTGATGTGATCCTGGCCGTGAGAGGGGATGTGTATTTCCCGGGGGAAGCGTAATCAATGCAACTCAGCGGACGGTGGCATAGCGAGGGTGGGACCTAACTGACCCAGAAGGGCCGTAGGATGGAGGAGGAGATATACATGCAGAGATAATCACTAAATATCACCATCTGGGTAGACAGAGCGGGGCCGAACAAAGGCTCTCACTGCAACACATGTCTGTCACACACTGCAGACCAGCATCAGAGCAGCCTTATTTTCCACTCTGTGTGATAGATAGATAAATAGATAGATAGATAGATAGTTTTTCTCCTATGGAGAGTGTGTATGCACACATATGCCGACATTCATACACACATACACACACACAGTCACAAGACAAGACCGAATGTCACAGCAGCAGGCTAATTTCCCACTCAGTATGTGTGTTGCTGTGCTCTGCTCCTAGTTGCAAACACACAGATGGACAGGGGAGAGAGGGTGAGAGAGAGAGAGAGAGAGAGAGAGAGAGAGAGAGAGAGAGAGAGAGAGAGAGAGAGAGAGAGAGAGAGTGTGTGTGTTTGGAGGTGGTGAAGTACAGTGAAGCCCTGTGGCTCGGGCCCATTAACAGTCGTGATTTATGCTGCTCTGCATGCTGTGGTGGGACAATGTCAGCCTAGTCTGTGTGTGTGTGTGTGTGTGTGTGTGTGTGTGTGTGTGTGTGTGTGTGCGTGTGCGTGTGTGTGTGTGCATCTGTGCATGTGTGTGCATGCGCTGATTCAGGGCTTCGGCAGGCCACACTCTGATAATACACGTCTATGTGAGCTTGCATGACTGGCGCGTTTAGGATAGCTTCGTGGCCAGACAGGCACCAGACAGCCTGAGTCCAGAGTTTAGCTTGGGGGCTGAAATGAGTTTCTCTCTGAAAGAAAAGGAGGGGGGCACAGCAGACTTCCCTCCCATTTCATCCTCATTTGCTTCAACACATATGGAATCTGACAGAATCACATGTATGCCAGCACACACCGCATAGACAAAGACACACAGACCGAACCAGTCTAAATCTCCCAAACCTCAACAAGCCTGCATTTCAGCAGGGTGTTATTACTGAACGTCTGTGTCATAAGTTTTTTTTTTTTTGGGGGGCAGACAGTCTTGTGATTGTGCTGCCTCCTGGATCATTTGTAACTGTTTCTATAACAGACTACAGTGGTGTGGCTTTGGTTTCATGTCCCAGCAATTTTACAGTAACTTATTTTTTTCTCTCTTTCTCTTTTGAGGTCACTGTGAACCCATCAGTGTCAAATTAAGTCCCTGATGGTGTGGAAGACACCCAGAAAGCCGATGAAGAGGAGACGGAGAAGAAGAAGGATCGGCTGTACGAAGCATCCTCGGGTGTCTCCATTCAATATGTGCAATATGACTTCCACTGACAATTAACTTTGACGCAAGCCCAAACCCACTCAGCCCTCCCCCTGCCACCATCCACCCCCCTCAGCTCCCCCCCCCACCGCTTTATCCTCCGGTCTTTCCTTGATTGGCCGCCTTTTAATCTTTTCATTCCTCTCGGCGATGATGCCCGTCCTCTGTCGTCTCTTTAAGCATCTTTTCTGAAACTACCTTAGCGACTTCAGGAATGACAAATATATTTACCGTTCCTCTCGTCAACACACGTTCATGTACACACAAACACACACGTAGTACCCCAACCCCCTCCCCGGCTATGTGAGTGGATACAGAGTGACTGGGTAATGAGGCTCACTCACTTGGGGTCAGTGACCCCACCATGGGCTGAGATGGGGAGGAAGGAGTATTGTTGGGTGGGGGTGGGGGTGCAGGGGTGGGGGTGGGGGGGTAGAGAAAACAAGAGGGGAAGGAAAAGTCGAAATAACAGCAAGATTGAGGAGGGCTCTCTCTCTCTCTCTCTCCATAATGTCTCTCCCTTTATTTGTCATCCTCTCTGTGTTCCTTGTCAGCAGTTAGAGTGCTGCATGGACACAGGGGAGAGAGGAGGGAAGTAGCAGAAAGACAGAAAATGTTTAAGTGCTGATGGCAGCCGCTGGTCGTTGCTGGGATCAGGGTGTCAGCGCTTGTTCTGCCACAGCATGCTTCTGACAGGCAAATGATAGCGAAAGAGCCAGGGAGGAGAGGAGAAGAGAAGAGGAGAAGAGGAGAAAAGAGGAGAGGAGAGAAGAGAAGAGGGGGGGGAGTGGAGAGGAGAGAAGAGGCTGTTACAGTATTTCATTGACCAAATCTTTAAACCACCCCACCCCCGTCACTGTCTGGCAATAGATTGAGTTATACTGCTCCCTCAGTGACAGGCATTCCCTCACGTTTCCACGGCGATGAGGTCAGAGGTGGACGCTCGTTATTGGCTGTTGTCTGTAATCATCACAGATCGTGCTGTGTGTTTGTTAGGCCTCCTCCTCCCTCTCTCGACCCTGCCGACCCTGCTCCGTGCAGCAGAGCGTGACCCCCAGGGGCCGAAGGGTCTCGACCGTCTCGACCTGGAGGTCAGGGGTGTTTACAGAGTGTTGCCGGATGCGTTTGTGTGTGCTCACAGATGCGCGTGTGCAGCAGCTTAGGCTGATACGCACAGAAATGTCGAGAGAGAGTTTGATCGGATTCAGAACCAGTTGCAAATAGGAAACAAAAAACAACCCAAAACAAAAACATTTTTTCCGACAAGCATCCTCTCCTACCACACACACCGACACACACAATTTCCCCCTGCCTCACCACCCCCCACAGACACACAGACACACAACCACCTCTCCATCCTCTTTCGCTGTTTCCTTAGTATTCTTTATCTCCTGTCCCCAGTCTGCCCCCACTGTCAGTTTGTGGTTGGCTGGTGTTTCACAACTGATCTCACAGCTGTTGATGGTTGTGTGTGTGTGTCTGTGCATGGGTGACAGTTTGCAAGCTGGATTGTATGCCTGGTGAGCATCCTTGCACGTGTTTACATGCGTGTGTGTTTGTAAACGCATCTGTTTGTGTGTGTTTGTATTGTATACAGTTTGTCCCACAGCAGTCTCTCTTCATTGATCCAGTGGTGACAGACGGGGTTATAGATAGCTCTTTGAGACCCTTGCAATCAATCTTATCACCAGCAAACTTCCTCCTCAGAACTCAGAGAAGACTCAGAGGTGCTGGGGAAAAAAAGGAGAAAAGCAGAGATGGGAACTTAAAAAAATAAAACAGAGGAGGAAATAGAAAAACAGAGAAAATGGGAAGGGAGGGGTAATAACTGAGCTAAATATGACATTAAATTAGAATAACCATCCACGTACGTCATTATACTTGTGTGTGCGGGCAATGGAGCGGACATTGTGCGGCCATGTGGCTCTGTGCACCATATGCATGTGAGAGAGGAAGTGACAGAGAAAAATAAAGGCTACCGCGTAGAGATGGAGACAGTGATAGAGCAGCCAGGTTCCTCCAGGCTGCCATGGACGCACAGTCTGAAACCACAAGCGGCAAAAAGACGCCCCAAAGCGGCACCGTTGATATTATACCACCAACGAGCAGAACACCACAGAACTGCCTCAAATAATTGCCCCTAATGGCAGATCATTCCCCTGTGATGCAGCTTGGTTTAGTGCTCTGCGTGTTTGTGTGTGTGTGTGTGTGTGTGTGTGCGTGTGCATGTATGGGCAGCGGTTTCTGGCTCTAACGTGGCTGTGATAGAACTGGGTCTCAGTGACAGTAGACGGGACGTTTGCTCACCAAGAGTGGACAGTAATTGATGGAAAGCCCAGCTAATGTGATGTGTCAGACATATGAGGCCTGTCTAATCAATGGGAGCATGTGACTGGTTTTGGGGCTGTGTGTGTGTGTGTGTGTGTGAGTGTGTGGATGATACAGTTATGCTGGTCACATCACGGTATGCACCAGTGTGTCTGCGATCCAAAGCAGCACCACTGTTTTCTTTTTTTTTCAGGACTGGAGGCTGAAAAAGAGGAGAGGAGGAAAGAGAGGGGAAGAAAAGGAGATCTGAATGAAGCAGATGCTTAAGGGCAGATTTTAACCCACCCTACCTCCCTGCTCTGAACACACACACACACACACACACACATACTTTTTCCTCCCCTTCACTCTCCCTTCCTCCCTCTCTCCCATGATGAATCAGCTGTCACTCAGGCACCAGTCCAATCTACTGATAATGAGAACTGCATCAACACCCTCTCGCCTCTTTTCCTCCCTCTTTCTCTCAGTCGCTTTTTAGACACACACACACACACACACACACACACACACACACACACACACACACACACACACCCGCCACACACACACATTCATTCATCTCTCCCTCACTCATCCGTCTTATGATTCTCCTCCCCTCTTTTTTTCTTCTTCCCACCCTCCCTCTTTTCTTTCCCTGCTTCCCTCCCTCCTCTCTCCTCCCTCCTCCTCCTCCTCCTCCTCCTCCTCCTCCTCCTCTGTGCACACTGAGCTGAGCAGTCAGTGGTGGGACTGAGGCAAAGGAGGAAGGATAAAGCTAGAATAGAGACAGAAAAGAGAACAGAGGCAGAGAAAAACAGATCATTATACAGCAAACGAGTGAGAGGCCACTGAATGAATAACAAGGAAGGGATTACAAAGCGCCAGACTAAAAAAAGGACAGGACACCGGCAGAAGACTCTCTACTCTCTCTCCTCTCTTTCTCTCACTCCCTCCCCCTCGAGCTGTCCTTCCTGTCACCCTCCCAACTCTCTCAGAGGCTCTCCCTCCCCAGCGATCTCCTCAGTAAAAGGGGTGGCATGAACAAACTGTCACCCATCCTCAGCTTGTGGAGTATTTCCGCTCCTCTCTGTCACTCTCTCTGCCTCTCTCTGCACTTCCACCTCCTCTTCTTCTCCATTTTTCCTTCTGATCCCTCCACCTGCCTTTGCTCTACACGGGTTCAGCCGAAAGGGTGAAGAGGAGCCAAGGGAGGCAGACAGAGGCTGACCTCTCCCCTCCTCCCTCCTCGCACCCGCAGGGCCCAGAGAGAGGGAGCCGGAGCAGGGAGCCGTCTGATGTCCTACACCAACAACCAGCTCCTTAACCCGGCTGACTATAGCCCGATCCCCCCTGCCCGCCCCCTCCCTGCCTTCTGTAAACCGGGCTTTCCTTCTTTGAGTCAGTGGGGGAGTGATCCTGGACCATGTTTGGATTAAAGACTCCACACTACTACCTCCCAGGTAGGACCATTTTTATTCTTTATTTTATGTTTTCTTTGGACAGCTCTGTGCTGTCCTTCTTCTGCCGAACTGTGTCAAACTGTCTGAGGGTCACATGGCTGCAGTAAATTTTCCTCTCATTTAATCATTCTTTTCAAGGCATAAATAATAGCTTGAGTGATGTCACATTGATTTACTGTCATCTGCCAGGTAAGGAGAGTTACCCTGTGCTTTTGAAATAGTCATGGAAACTGCAGTCATTGTATTGAATATTTTCCCTGTTTTTGCTTAATTCATCAGTTTGATCATTTTAGAGAAAGACCAGGTGCCAAGATTTCCTGGCAACATGTTATTTCCTCCAGAAACATTTATATTTTCTCAGTCAAAATAACATTTGCTCGGTATGTTGAAACACTCCTTCATTTCCTATCGTGTTACTATAGTTTTATAGCAAAAGCAATAGTTAATTATGTGTTATTTTTGATTAACTGAGTGAAAGCAGTGGACAACACGACAACTTAAAACAAAACTGAAGCTGTTCCAGAGAATATTAATTGACAATTTTGATCAATTCATCTATTAATCATTCAAGTAATTTTTAGAGCAAATTCTATCACTGAACATATGTGAACTAATATGAAATATTTAATTGATTAATCAAGAAAGTAAGTCATTTAAAAAAACATCAGATCTGGCCCTGAAGTAAGATAAGTGTAGGATGTCATGAAGGCTGTGGTTTATTTCTCATTTGCTGTGGGGCTTTTGCTGCTTCCTATTATTCAAACAGCACAAATGTCTGTTGTCTGTAATTGTGTGGTGAGTGAGAGAGGCGGGCCAGTGTCAGCGTGGAAACAGGTGCGAGGTTACCTGAGAAAGGTGCTTAAACATGCCTGATGGCAGGATGACAGAACGAAGAGAAAGGAGGAGGCGGAGGTCAGTGAAAAGGCAGTGTGAGGAGGAGAGTTGAAATGACAAGGTGAAGGGAAGGTGGATAAATGTTCATTTAATCAGTCAAGGAAATGATGTGAATGCTAATGTTTGAGACAGAACACCTTGAAGGCTGACCTTCCCTACGTGTCTTTGCCTGACCCCTAACTCTGATCTCCGACCTTTTAGTTGTCTGGCCCAGACTGCAGTCAGTGATCAAAAACCCTGCTGTGGCAAAAGGTGAAGAGCAGGAGAGGGAGGGGTGATAAAAGGGAGACAGAGAGAGAGAGAGAGAGAAGGGGGGCGGGGGGTTGATGGGGGGAATTAGAGGGCGGAGAGCAGATTAAACAATGTTCTTTGCCTTGTGAATCTTTCATGCTGGTTTTTGAATTATACATCTGCTTTCATAAATGATTGAATCAGAGTGATTATGTGCTGCTTTGTCATTGTTTGTATATCTCTCTGTGTGTTTGCTTGTGTGTTTCTCTGTCTATGTGAATGGGAGAGGGGGAAGAAGAAAATCTCTTCAGGAAGGCCACCCCCCAACACACACACACACACACACACACACACACACACACACACTTGCTCTTGTCCTCTTTTTTCAGTTTCCTCTGCCTCACTTAATATCTGTGTAGTGTGTGTGCACTTTTGAATGTCAGCTTGCATGAGTGTGTGTGTGAACTTGATACATTATTACTCATATGTGTAAATGTTTTTTTGTCGTTGGGGACCTTTGTACATGTGTATGCATGTGCGGCTGTGTGCACCTGTCTGAGCTGTGTGTGTGTGTGTTTGTATGCGTGCGTGTGCTTGTCTGTGTATGTGTGTGTGTGTGTGTGTGTGTGAATGATGGAAGATGCCCCAGCCCCCCTCCTGGTCCTAACTGCCGTTGCTGTGGAGACAGTGTCAGCCACACGCTCGCTCCTCAATGATCATTTGACAATGTAGGGGGTGAGGGGTGCGTGTGTGTGTGTGTGTGTGTGCGTGTGTGTGTGTGTGTGTGTGTGTTTGTGAGAAATGTGGAGCAATTACTGTGTGATTAGTCAGGGTGGAAGGAGTGGAGCAGAGTAAGGATGAGAGAGGAATGGAGATTAGAGGCAACAATAGAAAATCAGGTTAATGATACGTATTATCTACATGAAAATCTTTCATAAAATCATCAATGGGCAATGGGGGGAAAATATGAGATAGAATATATGACAGAGAGAATGCGGATGTATGTGTGTGTGTACTATATGTTCACATGTTGTTACCCAGAGCATGCCTTGACCTTAACATTGTATCACAAGGGGGAAAAAAGTGGCATTTTGCTATCTCCCACTCTGCACCCCCTGGGGATGTGTGCCACACACATTACAGTTTACTGTTTTCCCCCCATGACTTGTCAGTGGATCGCCATCCAAGTATCTTGTCAAAATTTGTACTTTTTTCATAATCAAGATGTATTCCTGGGAGAAAGAGCATCAAGGTTGTTGGGAGCTTGAAAATCATGGAATAAACAAAACCACTTTTTACTTTATTTTAAGGATAAGGCTGCTGATAGTCTATATTCTTCTTATTGTCAACAAATCCCATAAGACCAACCCCAGCAGTGTGTTAGTGTATCTCTCAATATGTTTCAACTTCTCTTCCCTGCCTGTGGTTGTCAGGCTTAAACCCATGTGTTCCATCTGAAAATGAACAACATTTACAACTTGCGATTGTGGTTTTTGACAAGTGTTGTGCTCTACAATGTCCATGTTCATCACGATGAAGGAATTTGTAATTCAGTACAATGTGGCTCAGTGATGTGTTTTTAATAGTGGAAGAGTTAAACAGAGGAATAAGCTACACCAAGCTTAGGCTACACAGACAGTGCTTGTTGGTGGGATCACATCAGTGCTGGTTTTAGTGTTTTCATTGGATTTGTGCACAATAAGGAAAAGACAAAAAAAATCAACAGCTTTATCCTTTAATATTATTTGCAGAAGCCCAGCAGGCTGAGATAATTCATCCGCAGTTCTTACAATGTCACCAGGTCAAACCCGGCTCAAATGTCTCTGCGAAGCACGGACACACAATCTGACATTTGTGTTTCTGTCCATGTATGCATTCATTCTTGTGCACGCGCACACACATTATCCACAGGGAGTCGATAGGGTGAGAAAAGCAAGGTTGTTGATGTGTGTATTAGCCTGCCATATTTATTGGCTGCTGTGGTATTTCGGGGGCTGGATAGCTGTGTTTGACTTGACCTCTGCATTGATTTCCATGATACATGTTAGAGCTACAAGGACACCATGGCGTTTGATTTATGGCTGATGTCACATGAATGTACAC